>ML682071.1:9321255-9586367 GCA_007922195.1 Podocnemis expansa
GATAGATAGATAGATAGATAGATAGATAGATAGATAGATAGATAGATAGATAGATAGATAGATAGATTTTTTAAAGAGCTTTGTTAATGAACAGTTAGGGTAAATATAATAATTCAACACACACACACCAGACAATTCATGGCTCAGGCTGCAGAATAAGCCGTCATTCTGCCCCAAAACCATCACCAGTCCACCACCACTGTTAAAACATGACAGAGACCCATGTCCTCCCGATGAAGTATTATCAGAAAGTGGTGTAAGAGATTAACAGGCATTTGTAAAAATAAATAGCAACAAAACAAAAGGAAACATCCCAGTGGTTACTGGCTTCTGACTAAGATAGACTGCTAACCCTTGCAGAGCAGTATGTGACAGAAGTGTCCCAAAGGGCCTTCCTACACAAGATCACTCCTGCAGCCACCAACCACTGAAACGTGCCACTGTTTAAAGCACCAGCCATTCTCCTGGCAGTAAAATAATGCCACAAGGGCCTCAGCCAACTCTGGCAGCCTGGGCACTAGAGCTGTTTCCAATAATAACTCACATGTGTATTAATATAAGTTGCTTTTCAAGCTGCATGTAAGAATCCTGGTGGGGTTCCATCCTCTCCTATGTAATTCTCTAAACTACAGTGATATTTCCTCTTCTGTGGCAATGCAAAAATTAAGAAAAAATATTTATTGTTTGTTAAGAGTCAACAGTGTATTTGGAACAGTACAAGGTCCTTGCCCAGTGACCTGAATATAAACAAGCTGAATGAGATAAATTAACTAAAATACTAACACCTTGCACCAACTGATGAAAACAACCTCGCTTAGTGCTGATCTTCCCAGTTTGCATCTGTTCAGAGCATGTTTCCAGACTCTTGCTCTTTTTATTTTAGTAAGTGGAAATAAAAATGTGCCAGTGTTTTGACGTTGATGAAATTGTCTTACGCACATGAACAAGAACAGTACGCTCTTATTTTAAAAACCACTCCATGGCTTATGAGTGGCCAGAATGACTACATAGGTCTAAAAAATTCATCACACCCCCGTATTTTCCAGTTGAAAGCTGCCTTCAAATGGAGGAAGCACTGAGGAATCTAGGAAGTGCCATCTTATCTGGCATCTGACAAGCTTTTGCATACAGCAAAATCCAGGGAGGTTTTAGCATTGGCTTCCTGGTGTGTATTTTTAAAGGGCTGCGGTGCATCCCTCTCCGCTCTGTTTTGCCCTCACACACACCCACTCTTCACCCACTCACCCCTAAATGGCTCAGCATAAGCAGTCACAGAAAGGGCTTTGACTCTGCAGTAAATTTGAAAAGGAGAATATTTCCCGCAGCAGAAATGCAGCAAGCTGGCATTTCCCTGGGTTTCCTGTCCTACCTGGGAAGAACTTTTGGTTCAGATGAACAGCCTGTTCTGACCCAGAGAGGAGACGTCCCAGGGCTGTGTTGGTGACATCACAGCCTGCAACTATGCAAATACGTGGCTGTCAGCAATGTCAGCATGAAGATTTCACTGGGGGGGAAGGGGGAAAACGGAGAGACACAATGGACTTTAGAAATTACTGACTTTCATACGGGAAGTATGAAAGTGAATTTGCCGTCTCTTTCCCCTCTGCTCTTCCCCCCTTCGTTTCAGTATACTACAGCTGACAGGGAAATGCAGAAGGCTGCTGTCAGCAATTCAGATCAATATGGCTATGGTAAATGTTTCGAGGGTTTGAGAGAAATATCTTTTTAGTGTTTTCTGTGGCTATTCCCCTTGCTAGGGAACCAACTGCCTCTTTCCCTCTCTGTTAAGTAGCTTCAAAAGGGTGTTCCTGAAATAACTAGATGGCCCCAATTATCACAAGGGGGGGGGTCAAATCAGGATTATAATTCACTTTCTTAATGATAAAAATCTTTTCTGAAGCATAAGGCTGAATACTCCCAGAGAAACAAGGTTAATTGTAAAACACCCTGTCCTGCTGTATAAAACAGTTCGATCAACACACTCGACCAAATTTACTTCTTATCAACGCATCACTGTGTGTAAGTATTCTGTCAAACAGGGGTTTTGAAAAATAATACATAAAACTCTGAAACCACACATATCTTTTTTTACCTTTTTTGTTTATTGTTCAAACTTGTTGAAACCACTTTCTTTTGTTAAAATAGATTCTCATGTCATGAAAAAGGCAGAATTCTTTCAGCAGATGGACTTTCTGAATGAAAAATGTTCTATTACATTTTTCATTAAATCAATTATCCTCCAAAATCATAGGATTTTTTTTTCCCCTTCTTTGCCAATCAGTCAGCAGAACAGCATGGAACAATCTGTTGTGCCTTTTTTCACCCTTCTCCTCCAGGTACATTTCTGCAGATTTTTTTTTTCCCTATAACAATTCCAGCAGAGAAAAGAACAACATATCGATGGGGGGGAGGGGGCTTGTATATATATTTCGATACCAAACATGAAACAAATAAACATGCTGTGCTAAATTTGTCTCATGAAATAGCTAATCTGAGTCTTAAATTGATGAGTTTTTTTTCCAAAACTGTCCATCTAAATATTAAGAATAGATTAATTATTGTTCATCCCAAACGTTGATGCAAACCTCAGTATATCTTCCTGCTTGGTCTCGGCTACAGATTTCGTGAAGTCAGATCTGTAACACTGGGAAATGCTTTTAAGTGTTGCAGACAATCATAAAAAAAAATCCTTTTCTGACTCCCCTATTATTTCTGACAAAGGCTCTATAAATAAGACGTACACTTACCTTTCAGTTCACCCAGAGAAAACTTGTTTGCCAGAGGTTTGCAAAGACAGAAAGCGTCTAAAAGGGAGTTTTCTTCTAATTGATTTCTTCAGAACTCCTTCCTCCTCTGCCTCCTATTTCCACACGCAATTTCCAATTCCATTTAAAAAAATTGCACTCTAAAAAACCACCCCATCTCCTCACAAATGTACTAATCACCCAGAATGACAATGCTGTAGGAATTGTTTCACAAAACAAAGGCTGTGAACTGAAGCAGCTTCAGTGAAGCACTTAGGGAGAAACCCGACATCAGTGCTTGAATTGAATTTGGAATCAGGCACTGTATATTTTATAAGGAAAACTACAGTAAAAATAAATCCCTCTACTTTGGCCCTAGAGGTTTGGATCACTTAGTTTACAGAGGAGCATGGGGGAAGACCTTTAGGTTAAATTCTGAATCATAATCTTTAAAAGCATCTGCTCTGAAAGTCAGTTCTCATCTTAGTCCTTTTTTCTTCTTTTAAAGCCTTCGCTCAAACTGTATCTTACTCCAAAACCTAGATAACCTTGTTATCATTGCTGACAATTCCTTCTGAGTACTGAAGAAAGAAGATAGCAATTAAAAAGAACTTAGCTGGCTAAACATTTCACTGCAAAATGAAGGGGCAATGTTTGGCGTTATTTTTTGTAAGCACATCCCGACGCACATGAAACTTTGCAGCTCTTTATTTTATTTTATTTTATTTTTATTTACTTTTGCTGATCAAGTTTGGCCAATTTGGCAAGGGTTTCACAAAGACTGGCCTCTGTCCTTGAACAGTTGCAATCTGTGCAGCAACAAACGATTTTTAAAAGGGTCTCCAATCACGCAGTGAAGCCATTTAAACCTTTCAAAGCCACGCATGGGCTCTGCCCAGAAAATACTTCGGCACACAGAGAAATTGACATAGAAGTGCATTGACGGCCTCAAAACCAGACACTGCATAGTCCAATTATAAATATAAATTATACTGTTTTAGAAAAACATCTGTAAGGAGGTGTACGGTATGGCCAAGTGGTTGTATTCTTGAAATACATTTTAATTATTTCTCATTTTACTCCTTCATTTTCCCAAATGATCCTTAGAAGACTATCAAGAGCTATTTTAGAGTAACATCCAAAGTAAATGAGGGATTGATAATAACTGAAAAGATTCCAGCAGAGAAAAGGGAGGAGAAAATGCACCAAAATAATTTTCATTAGGAGATGCAGATTTTCCCACCAAAAAAGGTGTGCTTGTTGATTTTTTTTAAAGACTTTTTTTTTCTGCACATAATTATTTGGTAGTTTGTCAGCTTCTCTGACCACTGCAGAAAACACTTTGATCAGCTTCTCCGCCTGGTTTCCCAAGAAACTTGCTGCTGAATCTTGCAAAGGGAGGAGGAAGAGCATAAATGACTGGGGCTGATCAATAAGATGGTCAAAGCCGGTTCCAGATTCAGCAAAGAGCCTGGGCTACCCAGCTCCCCTCCAGCTGCTGCAGTGCAAAGTTTCTGGCTAGTTCCTGGGCGTTTGGCGCCCCCTCTGGATGAAAGAGGGAATTACACTGTGGCCAGCAGAAGGGGGATTGCTGACAAATCTGTGAAAGTTTCCACAAAGAATGAGGATTATGAAAGGCGAGTATAAAATGCACAGAAAACAAAGCAAACCCACTTCATGGTGCCTGGCGGTGGCCAAGCCGCTGATGGAAACCGCTTAAAATAGGAGAAGCGTCCTCACTGTTAAGTTTTGTTTGAAACAGTAAATATCCCACGATCAGTGATTGCCAGATGATCCAGGCCTGCGTGGGATAGGATGGTGCATCTGAATACGTTCAGCCATTAACAGGTGTGTTATTATGAGAAGAAAAAAAAATCACATAGCACATTTAAAACTATTTTCTCAGCTATTTTGATCACACGGTGAGCTTGTTTAATTAGCAAGAGTTTGTGTGTGTGCCTGTGTGTTATGACTGCTTTAAAAGGTGGAATAAAATTCCCAAAATGTGTCCCTCCTATCCGTTTCAGAACTGCCACCTTTACAAAATAAATACAGCTTGGACGCAGCGCAGAAGTTATCGGCCCTTCAGCAACAGTAGGTAAAGGGCTAACTGGAGATGAGTTAAACTTTTACTAGCAAGAAGCAGAAAGATACTCAAAACATTTGTATACCTGTATGACAAGAAAAAGAGTCATTCTGTAACTATACAAGGCGAGATTTGCATTCTAGCTCATGCAAGGAAGAGAGAAATGGGGAAAGTGCTCTGTATGAATAAATGTCCTGTTGTATTACTTTTTTTTTTTTTTGCATAGTTTGGGACCCTGTTCTCTCTTAGCACTGACCAGTTAACGTGAACACCTATGTCCACAACGTCTTCAGCGTGTCACCCTGAAGACAGGCCTGCTGTTAATGACCATCATTCTTGCCAGTACATCTTAACTTTATGAAAAGCACGATGCAAATATCCTCTCTATATTGTAAAACTGGTAAAAGTCCAGGCAGGCTGTTAGCTCTATAGCTACAGGTTACAGCCATGGAAGAGAACTGTCTACAAAGTTAACTTGTGTAGTAAAATGCAGCAAATAGAGAAACTTTTACTTACTATGTTTCCTACTGCTGAATAAAGCCGTTTGCATTTTAAGGCCTCTAGCCCAATTGCACCGTTTTGACACGGTATAAATTGCTAAAGCCACAACCCGAAAGAGCAGCCTCCCAAAGGTTTAAGTTAAATTAAGCTGTGAAGCAAAGACGCCTTCTCCTGAAGTTAAACCAGGTTTGTTTTAATTCAAACGGAGCAGCAGGACAGAAAGCATAACATCACCCTTATGACAAATGTATTTGCAAAACATCTCGTGGCCTAGACTGAAACCCAAACACCAGAGGTGAATCACAAACTCCAAAAAAACGCCTCCCCTTCTTTTCCAAGCCAGGAGCGCCCAATCTGTGCAGGGCGATTTTACCCCTGAAGTCTCTTTTCTAGAAGAGCAGACTTCATGCCCATGCTCCCACTGCAAACAGTCAAAAGTCTGCCTGCCCAAGCAAAGCAAAGCAGCTTTTGCTTTGGAGGGCTCACAAAAGCTCGGAAGCCCAAACTCTGTATTTTTTTTTTTTTTCCTCCCCTTCTCGGGACTCTGGGCTCCTTTCTCCCCTCCCCTAAAAAAACTTGGAGCCAATCCCGTGCGTGCCAGCCCCGCAGGGGCAGGGCTGTCATTGGCTCAAAGTTTCTAAGGTAAAATAGCAGAGGAGAGTATTTATTAGCGACCCGGAGAAGGAGTTGGAGCTGCGGGCTTGCGATTGCCTAGGTGACATTGGGAGCGTCCAAAACTTTGCAAAACCGAGGAACTTTTTTTTGATCTTCAGAGGGGCCACGTGGGGGGGGGGGATAAGCCTAGCTCCCACCTTGCTTCCCCTCCAGGCACGTTTGCGAGCCGGGCGCAGGAACTTTTCTGGCTCTTTTGCAAACTTTTGGGCTGCTTCGCTTTCCCCCTCTCCCTTGCCGCTTGAGTCTTGCTTTTTGCCCCACCCACCCCTCCTTTTGCCCCTCTCCCCGCCCGGCCACTTTCTCGCATGAATCTCCTAGACCCCTTCATGAAAATGAGCGAGGAGCAGGAGAAATGCGGCTCCGGCGCCCCCAGCCCCAGCCTGTCGGACGACTCCGCCGGCTCCCCCTGCCCGTCTGGCTCCGGATCCGACACCGAGAACACGCGGCCCCCCGAAAACACCTTCCCCAAAGCGGAGCCGGACCTGAAGAAGGAAAGCGACGAGGACAAGTTCCCCGTGTGCATCCGAGAGGCGGTCAGCCAGGTCCTCAAGGGCTACGACTGGACGCTGGTGCCCATGCCGGTCCGTGTAAACGGGTCCAGCAAGAACAAGCCCCACGTCAAGCGCCCCATGAACGCCTTCATGGTGTGGGCTCAGGCGGCCCGGAGGAAGCTGGCCGACCAGTATCCGCATCTGCACAACGCCGAGCTCAGCAAGACGCTGGGCAAGCTCTGGAGGTGAGGCGAAGCGAAGCGGAGCCGGCGCGTTTACACGGGCGAAGCGGTTTTGCGGGGAGCGGCTGTGTAAAGGGAGGGGAGTGGAGAGGGGGAGAAGAGAGGTCGAAAGAGCGGGGCTTCGGCTGCAGGGTGGCCGATTGGCACAAGAAACCAAGCCCTCGCCTGCAGCAGCTCCCCAGGACCTGAAATGAGGGGGTGGAGGGGGAGGCTGGCTAATTTGGTCTAACACTCTTACGAGCTGGGGGGGTTGGGGAAATCCCTCTTCAGTATTCTCCCCAGGACTTGAAATGAAGGGGTGGAGGGGAAGGTTTGGAGGGCTGCTCGCTAAGTTGGTCTAACCCTGTTCCTAGTTGACAGCTGGGGGTATTAGGGAAATCCCAGTTCAGTATTCACCCCAGGACTGGGAATGAGGGGGTGGTTGGGGGGTCACTAATTTGGTCTAACACTGTTACTAGCTGACAGCTGGAGGTGTTGGGGAAATCCCTGTTGGGTATTCTCCCCAGAACCTGAAATGAGGGGGTGGAGGGGAAGGTTTGGGGAGCTGCTCGCTAAGTTGGTCTGAACCTGTTCCTAGTTGACAGCTGGGGGTATTAGGGAAATCCCCGTTAAGTATGCTCCCCAGGACTTGAAATGAGGGGGATGTAGGTGGAGATTTGGGGGGCTGCTCACTAATTTGGTCTAACACTTTTGCTAGCTGACAGCTGGAGGTGTTGGGGAAGTCCCTGTTCGGTATTCTCCCCAGGACTTGAAATTAGGGGAGGTGTCGGGGGGCTCACTAATTTGGTCAACACTGTTATTAGCTGACAATGGCAGGGTGTTGGGGGGTAGGGAAACCCCTGTTCAGTATTCTCCCCAGGGCTTGAAATTAGGGGGTGTAGGGGGAGGTTTGGGGGGCTGATCACTAATTTGGTCTAACACTGTTACTAGCTGACAGCTGGGGGTGTTAGGGAAATCCGTGGTGCTCATCCTGAGGAGGAAGGAGAAAGGTGGGCAAGCGGTGCCAAGCTTAGTGGTAGGTGGCTGGCCCTGGAGAATGGGGCCTGGCTTGATTTCCTCAGCATTAAACATGAAGGCAGCAGGGAGGGGAAGGAGAAGGCAAGTGAGTCACCTGGCTGAGGCTTATTCTGGGACTGCAGGAAGGAGAAAAAAAAACCAAACAAACAACAAAAAGTGAAATTTGCAACAGCAGGGGAAAGTTCTGCGGGAATCTGGGAGACATCTAGTGCTGTTCGTCATCTGATCTCTTTATTGAATCAGTGTGTGTGCCTGTGCGCCTCTTCCAGGGGGAAACCACTGCAACCAACCCCCCAGGGGGAGGGAGAAAAAGGGGGGGGGGGCACAGCCCTAGTTTTATTCCAAAGGGGCAGCTGTGTTAGTCTAATTCAGCAAAGCAAGGAGTCCTGGGGCACTTTTAAAGACTAACCGATTTATTTATCACATGAGTTTTTGTTACCACTTCACCAGATGCTTGGAGATGGGGAGCAGCCCTAGTTTTGCTGCGTCTCTTTGGTCACCCAAGCAGTTTGGCAGTTTCATTGCTAGGGAGGGGTTAGCGGGCAGCCCAGGCCAGCGAGGGATTATGACACAGTGGCAAGAGGCAGGCCGTGGAGGAAGGGGTACTTAGCGGGGGTCCTTGCCTTTCCCTGACAATTCAGAGAGATGCAGGGGGGGCAGCTGCGACTCTCGTGCAGGTCAGGGGCTGGGGTGGAACAATCGGCCCCACAGCCTGGCCCCAGGAGTGTGAACAGACATTTGTCTGGCACGTCATAGTTGTGCCTGGCTCTGTGGCAGGGCCAGGGCTGGGGACGGGGTACGTGCTGTGCCACAAGCCGCCCTTACTGTTGGAAAGGCAGCTCACCCCCGGCTCCCTGTGTCGCACCCAGGTTGCTGAACGAGAGCGAGAAGCGCCCTTTCGTGGAGGAGGCCGAACGGCTGCGGGTGCAGCACAAGAAGGACCATCCTGATTACAAGTACCAGCCCCGGAGGAGGAAGTCGGTTAAGAACGGGCAGTCGGAGCAGGAGGAGGGTTCGGAGCAAACCCACATCTCCCCCAATGCCATTTTCAAGGCCCTGCAGGCGGATTCGCCTCAGTCATCCTCCAGCATGAGTGAGGTGCACTCCCCTGACGAGCACTCTGGTAAGCGTCCTGTGTCCTGTAGCCTCCCACAGCAAGACAGCCACGTGCAGGCACGCACTCCGGCCTGGGCCCAACACACAGGGCCAGGTAGTGAGAGACACGCCACCGTCTGTATGTTACAGAGGTGCTGGCTGGGACACCACAGCAAAGGCTATGTTGTGAACCAGGCTCGAAAGCAACAACCACACAGCGAGAGTGACACAGGCATACACCCAATAGCTCTGATGAGTGATGGCTGGACGCTGCAGCGTCAGACACATGCTAATTCAGCCAACAGGCACCTTACGCCTGAGGCATTTTCCACCAACTTGTCTCCAGGCAGTGAAGTTTCAGTCAGTGCTTTCCTGCTTTTGCTTTTTAATTTAGGAATGAAATTAAGTTTCGAGTTGAGATGCCAGCCATCTCAGAAGCCCCATAATTTATCTGACGCCACCTGTTTACACAGATACAGATCACGTTCATGTTATAAAACTGGAAATGGTCTTCAGGGGCAACTTATGGATATTGGTAGGGCCCCAAAGATCTTGAGTTAATCATTAACTGAGTTATCACCAATATACAATGCCTCTGGCTTATAAAAGCAGCAGCTTTAGATTTCAGAGCCTTATTACTTTCCCTGGGTGCCCTATCCACTAAAGAGACACCCCAGACACTGTGCTCAGCTAGTTTAACTTCAGATGAGGGAGCAGCAAGCTCACTACCGCACTTTGCTATTTCTTTTCCTCTGCAGGGCAGTCCCAGGGGCCTCCGACGCCTCCCACTACACCCAAAACAGATGTCCAGCCTGGGAAGCAAGACCTGAAGCGAGAAGGACGCCCCTTGCAAGAAGGAGGAAGACAACCGCCCCACATCGACTTCCGGGACGTGGACATCGGGGAACTCAGCAGCGACGTCATCTCCAACATAGAGACTTTCGACGTCAACGAGTTCGACCAGTACCTCCCGCCCAACGGTCACCCTGGGGTCCCGGCCACCCACGGGCAGCCAGGCCAAGTCACCTACAGCGGCAGCTACGGCATCAGCAGCACGTCGGCCTCTCCAGGTGGGGCTGGGCCCGTTTGGATGTCCAAGCACCAGCCGCAGCCCCCTCCCCAACCTCAGCCACAGCCACAGCACACAATGACGACCCTCAGCGGCGAACAGGGCCAGTCTCAGCAGAGGACGCACATCAAGACGGAACAGCTCAGCCCCAGCCATTACAGCGAGCAGCAGCAACATTCCCCACAGCAGCTCAATTACAGCTCCTTCAACCTTCAGCACTACAGTTCCTCCTACCCGACCATCACTCGCTCTCAGTACGACTACACAGACCACCAGAGCTCCAGCTCCTACTACAGCCACGCCGCCGGCCAGAGCTCCAGCCTCTATTCCACCTTCACGTACATGAACCCCACCCAAAGGCCCATGTACACGCCTATCGCAGACACTACCGGGGTCCCGTCCATTCCCCAGACACACAGCCCACAGCACTGGGAGCAGCCTGTCTACACACAGCTTACCAGACCATAAGGGTGTGCATGCACACAAAGAAAGAAAGAAAAAAAAACTGTCTCAGACTTTTTTTAAACAGAAACAAGATACTAACGCTAAAGATGATGAAAAAGAGAACACGCGGGGCCGTCTGCACCAGTGCAGCCTACAGGAAGTGGCCAGACCACTCTGCTGAGAACCAACAAATCTCGGTACAGACACTCTAAGGACTGGATTTTAACCTCGATTCAAGGGCAAGAGATGAGCTTTCCAACCAGCCAGCTTGTCTGCCCAGTGTTTGGACTTTTGTAATTATTTTTAGCAGTAATTAAAAGAAAAAAATGGAAAAAAATACCTACAGTCCTCTGTGAGGAATATTCTCTATTTTAAATATTTCTTAGTATGTACTGTGTATGATTTGTTACCAATTTGAGGGGATTTATACGTATTTTTAGAGACTTTTTTAAAAAAGAAATGCTCTTATTTTTCCAGCAGCTAAAATGACACTTAGCAGAGCAGTCCTAGCTTTCCTGACAGTCAGAGATATTTTTGTACAGATAAAAGTCTTTTCTTTAAAGAAAAAAAAAATAAAATAAAATGGTGTGCATTGATGAGGAAGAAAAACTGTTAAACAATGATTGGTATCAGACTAAGCTTTGATCAGCTGTGCAACCTGGGAGATGCAAGAAGCTAAAAACAAACCAGGCTTTATTTTTCTAACTTGCAAGTAGAGAGAGAGAGCCAGGCGGAGAATTTGTTAGTTTTATTTTTTTAAAAAACCTTGAGCCTTAATGCAGCGCTGTAGAAAAGCCTTAAAAGCAGTCCTGGGATATTTTTCCCCCCAAGATTCTTAACAACTGCCCTCCAATGCAAGGAGAAAGACCAGGCCCAGAAGGGAGACAAATCCTATCTCTGGGAAGACTTAAGTCTGACACTTTTACCAACCCTCGGCAGCAGACCATGATGCCACAACCAGCAACCCCCTCCCCCTGCCCTCCTGAGCTTCCTGCTTTGGGCACCATGTGCGCAGCAGATGCTGGAAGCCTCCAGCCACCTCCCCAGCCCTTTAAAGAGCTTTGAGTGCAAACAGTTAGGGCCCAAAGCCCATTAAAGACACCTATTGACTTCATGGGCTTTGGATCAAGCCTGTAAGGCATATTGGAAACATCTGACACGTTTTAAATTATTTATTTTGTGAGAAAAAGCTGTTTTAATCAAGATTTTCTTTCTAAAATCTCCCTTCCATTTTTTAACTCCTCTAAAAACAATTAGATTTGTTGGAGTCTTATTTGGAGGGTACAAAGCCTGTTAAATTATGGTCTAAACTGTAACCAGTTCTTTATTTATCTCTACTTCCTTTTTTTTATTATTATTATTATTCCTTGTAATCTGTGTCCTACGTTTGTACAAACATGTCCTCTTCCTTTTTTCTTTTGTTTTAAGGATAAACTGGAATTTTGTTTTGTTTTGTACAAACTAAAGATTGCAAATGTAGTGTATCACTGAATCATTTGCCTTGTTTTCTGCCTCAGCTCTTTTGGACACACACACTTGTGCATATGTGAGACTCAAGACACCATTGCCAAACTGTGTGTGTCATCTTACTAACCTTCCACCCCTTAATGTTGTTTTGAGGTGGTGAAAATTGACTTGGCGAAGCTGTGGCTGAACAGTTAAGGATTGCTTTTTAAAAAAGACAGCAACTTTTTTTATTTAAAAAAATGATATATTTGTTAACAGTTGTGAGGGGGTTTTGTTTGTTTTGTTTTTTTAGGGATTCAGTAGAATAAATTTTAAAGCACTCATAATATGGAATCTTTCTATTTCTGTATAAAAGCAGATCTTTTTAAAGTATTTCTGTAACTTAAAAGACCTGTCATTTAAATCATATTTTGTCTTTAGGTAAGTTTTGTTTTATTTTGGTTTATTTGCAAGACCCTTTGTTCTCTTTGTGAAACTTACCTTTTTGTATATTATTGTTTGCAATAAATATGCATTGTATTAAAAGTTTTAAAAAGCTGCTGTGTATATATACTCCACTAAGAAACTGCAGGACGTTAAAACTCAAGTGAGCTTTTTATATTTTTGTCTCCTGTCTCGGTTAACTTGTATCACTATAGGGTTTTGTGAGCTGAGACTGCTTAACCGGACTCAATCCCACCATGGTTCTTTGGACAAAACTCCCATTGAAGACCAGCAGTTGTGTCAATTGCCTCCTGCTACGACACTAGCCCCATGCAGGCAGCTTTAGTCCTGTGGCAGGGTTGGTAATTTAAAATACCATATTAATGTGTTAATCACATACTACAGGGAGCGAGATATAAAAGTCTGTGTACTGTACACATGCACAGATTTGTGGGCTCAGCCCTGTACTTGGTGGACAAGGGTCCATCTCAGAAACACTGCTGTCACTTCTGGGGCTAGTTGTTGCCAGAGTGGATGCAGAGGACTGAAGAGGGAAACAGAGTTAGAAGTCCTCTCTTATCCCCTAGGAGGCAATTCTCCCAGCTCATGAGGTCTTGAATGAGTCACGAGTGGGGTTGCGGGAGAGTGGGATTTACCTCCTCCCACTTCCCCAGCACCCACCTCCATGAAAAACAGCAACAATAATGAAAAAAGAAGCAACTGTCAAAATCCAAGATAGATTAATTCCTGGTAACTGCAGGGAAGGGAAAGTGACTAAAAGGAGCTCCTGGTGCCTCACATCTCTGCCCTGAGACTGGAGCTGTACCTGACTTAGTGTGGATGGTCCGTGACTGCATTTCAGTTTTAATGAATTCCTGTTGCACTGCTGAACAATTGTTACATGCAGGGGAGGAGGGGGAATGAGGAGATCTGCTGCTGTTAGGTCTAGCATGAATCACTCTGGGAGTTTCCAAGATCAGACAGACTGTCAGGTCATTTTTACTAACCAGATGTTATCATCTCCTTCCCTGCTCACCAGAGCAGAACAGGTATCAGCCTCTGTGCAATGATGTCACTTTTCCTCTGAGCCAGGGGGCATGTGGGGATTCTGAAAGGACAGGTAGGCACAGTTACATTTATTATATTTACTCTGAGAGTGCAGGCATCCTGCTGGACTGACAGGATTTACCTGCATGAGCTGTGCCTCCATCAGGTTCATTCACTGCCTCCTGTGCAGCTCACAAGCCATTTGTAGAGGGTTAAAAGGAGGGGATAGGGGCTCATAAACTCTACGGTCAGAAGCGACCAGTATGATCATTTAATCTGCTAATACTAAGCAAAGGATATACTTGCTGTTTCCATTCCCTCTGACCCCACTGATGGCTTCCTTTCCCCATCCTGCAGTTGCTCACTCCCACAAGTAGCCTCACTGATATCAGTGCAAATACTCACGTGAACAAGAGCACCTTGCATAAATAAGAATTTTGCAGGCTCCAGACCCTAGCCTTTAAGGGTTTTATAATCCCAAATTAGGGCTAAATCCTGCTCCTCTTGGGAAGTTTCCACTGACTTTGGACTCAAGCCCATAAACCTTATTTCCGGGATGGGTCTTTTCAAGGATCAGACTTCTTTTGCACATTTCATGTCCAGCAGTAAGATGTCCAGTCTGTATCTATCCTGTTATGTCTAACAAAGTATTCTTGGTCAGCCCTCTACAGTTAAAAACACTTTGACTGCCCATGAAAGGGAGATGCTGACATTGCCAGTTCAAACCAAACTAACAGTAGGAAACTGCATAAATTCTCACACCCAATGGGCAGTAGGCACCCCAGGCCACATCTGAAATACTTCCCTGGCCAGTCCACACCTGAGCCCCCATCCAAAGCTGTTAAGGCAGCCCCTGCACCTCCTGCTAGCCCAGGTCTGTATAGTATGATCATGGACCACACCAGCGCACCTTGATTAGCTGCTTCTTCTGCTAGTTCAGTGCTGGGAACCCTACCCAGTGCTCAAGCCTGATCTGTAACCCCCATGGCTACTCCATGCCCAGGTTCTCCATGCTGAGCTCCACCAATGTGTCGCTGTCCAAGTAGCAGCACCTGCTGCTGCTCCCCACTGCTGTTGTACCACCTCTCTCCAATTTTCTGTCTGCTGGTTTTGCACCCCTAAGAAATGTGCAGCACGCATGATTGGAGCTTAGCATCATTGCAGAGGTTAAAGGTCATTGCATGATCTTATTGCATTACTTCCCTCTTGTTTAGCCACCAGAGAACATGGGCACCTGCACATCCTGAGGAACTAGCCCCAGACTCTATTTGTAAGATTCAGTATGATCACAGAGACAGCATCATGCTGGGAATGGACACACACACTCCACTGTTCCTTAAGGGTTCATCAGGAGCTGCCTGGACTTAGTGACCACAACCCCTGCCGTTTAGCTACATATGTGCTCGATAAGTGACAGGAGCCTCTAAACCTGCCTGCTGGATCCAATGCAAGAGCCGATATTTATAGATGCAACATGGAGAGTTAAAGCTGGCTGCTCAGTCTGGCATTTTCATCGATGAGCTGATGGTGCTCATTAATAACCCCAAGCCAGCCTGACTGTTTTTGAGGTACTGAATGGATGGTCTTTAAGGCAGTCAACTGGGAGTCATGAGACCAGGATTCAGCACCCCACTCCTCACAGACTGTGACCTTGGGCAAGTTGTTTATACGCCCCACCCTGCAATTCCCCATCTGTAAGCTAGGGATAAAGGTAATCAGGCTTCCTTCTCCCGCCATCAGCTAGCTCGTCTATTTAGATCATGAACTCTTTGAGACAGGGCCTGTCTCTTATTCAAAGTCCATGCAGCACCTGGCACTGTGGGACCCTGATCTCACTAGGGGTCTCTAGCAAGTTTGGATTAAGGCATCCCAGGCTGCCCTCCACCCATTGCAGCAAATAGCCTGTGGATGGGTTAGCCTGCCCCAGCCAGCCTAGGGGGCAGAGTCCAGGGCTGAGGACCTCCTCTCCCCACATCCAGCACTGGGGGGGGGAGCCCACAGCCTGATGGTGCTGCAGGAGGGCAGGATACAGGGCCCACAGCCCCTGGGTGCTATGGGGAGGGACAGTGGTCCAGGGTATGGTCAGAAGCTGGGGAAGGGCCCCTCAGGCCAGAGACCATGACACTTCTGCCCCACGGCCAGGCAGGGGCGGGGCAGACAGCCTCTGGTGGCTTGGGTGAGCCGGGTTTTGGCAAGGCCACGGGGCCTCCCTTTAGATCAGGGCCCGGGGACTGCAGCCCCCAAAGCTGTCCCTGGTCTCTGGCCACCAGTCACTGGTGTAAGTCAAAAAATCTTTACTATCAAGCTCCTTACTTGTGTTACAACACCTCCTGAAAAGCCATTTTGTGTACTCCATGCATCGCTGTAGTTCCTTGCAAAGAGCCAGCTTCAGAGGGGCCGCCTTACTTCCTGGGTTAGAGCACTGGTCTGGGTTTCAGGCTCTCTTCTTCACTTGTCCACAGGCTTGCTGGGCACCACTAACATCTCCACAAAATGCAGATAATGACACCGGCCTCCTTTACAGTGCACTTCTTAATCTTCTGATGAGCCATGCTACAAAAAGGCAGGGCACGATTAGCTCTTGTTCACCTGTACGATCAGAGTCAGGAGTGTGGGGGGGGGGGCTTTTGTCTGGCAACTGCATTTTTTTTAAAACAGAAACTTCCCCTCCTCCCCCTGAGGATGTTTTGTTTTGTTCAAAATGTTTTCCCCATGAAATACAACGTAGCAATTTCAACCATCTCTATCATGTCAGCGGAGGTGGCAGCCATGATGGCCACCCCGCCCCACACGTAGCCCCCTGGATTATGCTCCCTGATGGGCCTCCATCTCCAGGCCATCCAGCACAAGGGGGAAGAACGTTAAGTATCAATCTCCCCTGATGGCTCTCAATCTCCTGTGTGAGTTTCTGCCTCCCTAGCTTTGTGTCAGCAAGGAGGGGGGTGAGTTCCTATCCCCCCTGAACAGTTTCTCTGCACCCCCGTCACCACGAAGGAGGGGTCATTGTCTGGGGTCCCAGTTTTATCATTGGTCCTGACCAGGATCCCACTCCCAATTGGCTATTTTTACTCTGGCTGGGCAAAATTCTATTAAAACCCCCTGTCTCAGCTCGCTTGTTGTTCTCCCACCCTCGGATGCTAAAGGGCACGTCGCGACCCGGTCGGACTGATCCCCCAACTGAGACAGGGAGTACCCACCCCCGAGACCCTCTTTTTTTTTGGGGTGTACACGGATTGCCGGCCGAACGATTAAGTGCTGAGATGCTGCAGCTGGTCTGCCTCCTCGCTTTGGGTTCTACTGCGGTCCTGGGACAGGTATTATAAATCGATATAGGCCTCCTACCTTCTCTTAATCATTCTACTTGGTACCATTTATATATAGTCTGTGTTTGTAGCTTCTTCACCTGAGTTTTGCATAGTTTGTGTAGTTGTTATTATTTTCTCTGTATCCTGCATAATCCTTTTATGGTATAGTTGTTTAAGGTCTAGCATAGTTTTGTGTTGTTAATTTGCCAGGTGTCTTGTTAGTCATTTGTATTTTGCATCCTTCTTACTGTATAATTGTTCATTACTCTGCTTCTGCTCTAAACTGCTGGCCCCAAACTTCCCCGGTGTACACGGGGGGAGTGTGGGGGATTATTTTCTCTCATCTGACTTTTTTTTCATTCTGCCGCCCACTCTTCTTGGCTAGCAAGGAGGAATGGCTTTCAGCCATTGGTAAATACGCGTCAGGTGGGCTGATGTTGAGGCAGTAAAAGGCCAGAAAAGTCCTTGACTTATTATGGCCACTCTCTTGTAGGTCATTAATCCATACTGTTATTTAACTATAAGTACTTTTGTAGGTTGTAAGTGTTTTGCATAGACTCTCATACTTTATCCTGTTGTTTGGCTGGAGGTGTTTTACAGGTGCTTTATATAGACTCTTGCTCCACACTGTTACTTGGTTATAAGTGCTCTGCATAGGTTTTTAGCTTTATGTTGTCATTTAGTTATAAGGGTTTATTTAGATTTTGCTTTATGCTATTAGTTGGTTATAAGTGTCCTATATAGACTTTTGCTTCATATTGCTAGTTGATTACAAGTGTTTTTGTATAGATCTCCTTGTTTTACACTGTTAAGTGGTTAAAGGTGTTTAAGGTGTCACTATAAAAGTAGCTTTTTTGTTTACTTGAACTGGTGTCGGTCTCATTGGTGGGTGTTGCCGGTCCATCCCAGTCACATCGCGAACCCGGGGTTCAACATATCACTTAGGATTTGATTTTATTTTATTTTATTTTATTTGTACAGCAGAAGCACCTATAAATATGTGTCACAGACCAGCAGCACGGTTCCCTCTAAGCTGTGCGTGTGTGAGCGCGCACACAGGTCGTGAAACCTGCTCACACAACAAAATAAAGCATGCACAAAAATATTCAACAGTGCTAATATTAGCACATACGAAGATTTTTTGCACATACAAAAAAATGTTTTGCACACCCAAAGAAAAATTTTGCACACACAGCCTACAAAAGATTAGAGGGAACATTGACCCTTTTGTGCCGTGTGCTGTGCATACCCAAAAAGTGGTCTCTGCCCCAGGCAGCCTACAGTCTAAGTAAACTAGGCAGTTTCCTTTTGCTTCCCGTGTTGTGGGTGTTTTACCCAGTAATGGAAGAGGGAAAACATTCCAAAACCAGGAAATTGTTCTGGGGTATTGCTCATTGAATTTCCAAATCTGATGCACCTCATTCCAGGAAAATATTTATATTCAGTTGGAACTACAAGGGTCTCAAAGCATGTCTGAGCAGGTTACATGCTCAGGTCCACATCTGCAAAAACATTTAGGCTCCAGCTTTCATTGAAATCAATGGTTTCCTGGCACCATGTACAATTAGGACTAACCATAATTACTGTACTATATAACCAATAAGGAATGCCACTGGGCAGCTTTGCATCTGAAAATGCACTGGGTGGGAGAGAGTTGAGTCCCCAGGAAGATGTTTGTCCTTGCTGCTGCAGCTTTATTTTTTCAGTTACTTTTTCCTTCCATTTCTCTTATCTGGAAGAGGAGGTTCCTTCCAAGTGGGGACATGCAAGAACAGAGTAAAAATGGTGCCTCAGGAATATCTGTCTAGAGAAGTCAAGTCACATTCCACAGTTGGCACCTGAGGAGCTTGTAACATTTATGTCCCAGGACAGCAGTCCTCAGCTTTTTCCATGTTGCAACGGAAAAAGGCCACTCCAACCATAGAGAGACCTGGGAGAGTCAAGAATTATTTGCCAAGTTCCAAAGAGGCACCCGTGTTAGTCTAGTTCAGTAAAACAAGCAAGAAGTTCTGTGGCACTTAACGATGAAAATAAGTGGGATTTTCTCCCACAAAAGCTCATGCGATAAATAAATTTGTTCATCTTCAAGAATTATTTGGTTCACCAGCAATCCTGAAAACAATAAAATAGTCATTACAGGCTTGACCCCAAATGTAATTTTTCCAGAATTTTTGGTGAAACAAAAATAAAAAAAAATACGAACCAGCCATTCTGGGGATTGAGCTAACTATTTGATCAGATATCGACCTTTTAAGAGCACATGGGGGGGGGGGGGGTTTAAAACAAACTCTTTAAAAAAATCCTTTCACCTAGTTCTAGCCATGCTCCATCTTGGTCCAGGTAAGAGATGCTGTGAGGTCTAGGAGATTTGCTTCCATCTCTGGAAACCCTGAGCGGACTTGGATCAGAAATGAAAAATGGCTTCAGCAGTCTGCCACTATTTGTTGCCTGCAAACATACCCAGCTAGCAGACTCCGCTGGGTAGCCCTGCAGACTAAGTGGGTACTGAGTGCGTGGGGCGTGAAAGGGAGACGTGTGGGAGCTGGGAAACAGGGGACCATCTGTAATGCTGCAGGGCAGGTGAGAAAAGTATTGTGCAGGAATGCGTGAGAATAGCACAGCCTGGAGTCTAGAGGAAATGCAGTTAAATGCTGCAGGGCAGGTTTGAGCCTGGGAGCAGATAACAGAGCCAAATGCTGGGACACCCCCGGAACGGCCACAATGCTGTAGGGCAGGTTTGAGAACAGACAGAGAGCGGTGGGGCCTGGATGGGAGGGAACCGCTTGTAAAGCAATAGGGCAGAGTTGAGCTTGGGGGCAAGATGGGATTTGGGTGGAACAGGCTGATTGTCAGGCGCCACTGTCATGCTGTCTCTTCGCTGGGCTCCATCTGTAGCCTAACAAACAGGGAGTCCTGTGGCACTTAAAGACTAACAGATTTGTTTATTGCATGAACTTTTGTAGGCAAATAACCCACTTCGTCAGTCTTCAAAGCTACTGACGAAGTGGGACTTTCCTCCCGTGAAAGCTCATGCAATAAATAAATTCGTTAGTCTTTAAATGCCACAGGACTCCTTCTTTGTTTTACTGAACTAGACTAACATGCCTGCCCCCTTTTCATCTTTAGCCCAAGTACTCTTAAGTTCTGTATTCCAGAAAAATATAAAATTTCAAAAAAGAGCAGGAAGGGAAGTCCTTTCCCCCCATCCGGTCACTCGAATCTCTGCTTTAGAGCCCCATATACAGCGACCAGACAGCAAGTGTGAAAAATCGGGATGGGAGGTAAGTGATAATATATATAGGAAAGAGCCCTAAATATTGGGACTGTCCGTAAAAAATCAGGGCGTCTGTTCATCCTAGTCCTGTAATACCTCACTGTATTTCTGTCTAAAACCAGCCGCTTACCTACACACCATCTTGCAGCTTCACCTGCCTGCAGAGCAGCCAACAGTCAGGAAAGCAACGATCAGTCACCACCACTGCAGACATTTGTTCACATCCACTTTGCAAAGATGGAGCTTTTTCTAAGCGAGAAAGTTAAGCCACGGCCAGCTCTTTGCAGAGAGCCTGTGGTGTAATCTGCCCCCTGTCATCTTTAACACTTGTACATCACACCCCTGCCAGATCTCCAAATAGCTGGGATTTTATTCTCCAAGCCCCAGCTCCTGGAGTCAGGAGAATATCTCAGCTTCTGGGAACCCGAAAGGCTCAAGAAATCACAAGGCAAATAAAAAAAGAACCCAACGTGTGTTGCTTTGGAAACCTTGTGATTTCGAGGGGTATGGGCTGGGGAGCCCAGGTTGTGACAGCAGTTGCAGCAAGTGAGTCTTCAAGCATCTGACAAAAGTGGGATTCTCTCCCAGGAAAGCTCATGTGATAAACAAGTTGGTTAATCTTTAAAAGTGCCACCAGATTCCTTGTTTCATTTGCTGGACTAGACTAACACAGCTACCCCCTTTGGAAGCAGGTGAGGATTGGACCCCAGAGCTGTTGAAGGGCCCATCACAATTGGGGGCAGTTGCAGATCCCACGTGACAAATCTGTGCGGATCCAAGCCTTGCAGACAGCTGTGCCTCAGGCGGTCCCCTGACCCTACCACCTTCCACTGGGCTCCAGCCAGCACTATTCAGCCACCAAATTCACACACAAAGCAGCCTTGTATGGGAAATTGTTGACTGTGCATTCTTATTAACATCTACTACACCCCCATGGAGTGGGGAAGGAGAGGACAGGAAGGGAAAAAACACACATCTTGCCTTTGTGGGGGGAACATCCTTGGGACAGCCCTTCCACAATGGGACTCTCCTCTCAGTAGCACCTAGTGGCCTCAAGTGTCACACAAATAATTGATCGTAAAGTGCATAAAGATTTGTATTTACTTAGATAGGCAGCTTTTGGGGGCCAGGACTATCTCTTTGTGATGTGTTTGTCCTGATCCCTCACAGGGCAGGGGCCACAGATGCTACCACCATGCAAAGTATTAATACATAATAATAATGATGTGCCCTAGGCATTTCAGAAGTGAACTCTGCCTAAGGTTATACCTTGCAGGCAAAAGTCCATTGACGTCAATAGAGGATTGGCCTTCATGAGCAATGTTGGGTGAGGGCCATTTAGCTAACTCGGTTATGGTGAAACTCCATTTTTTGTCCAGAAGAATGAAAGCCTGGCACAGTTTTAATGCACAGAGAGAGAGGCAAATTCCGGTTATAGCAAAGAGCTTGGGTTACAGTGAAGCCGTGTGAAAAAAAAATCCGACTTCCCCATAAAAAGGGTTCGTGTTTATAAAAGTTTCAATAAAAACCTTTTGAACTACAAAGTAACAGACAGCTTTGCAGCTGAACGAAGGAAAGGTCGGGAAACCGGCTTCCAAATGCACATTTTTAATTAATGACCAGCCTAGGAAGTGCTCTCAATTCTCAGGGACTAAAAAGCCATCCAAGATTTTCCTCCCCTCCCTAAATCTGATTATTTGTCAAGTCTTTGTGGATTTTTAACTTCATTTCATGCATTTTCCATTTTTAAAAGAAAGAAAAGAGAAGGAGTAAAAAGGGGGGAAATTAACCATCTCCATAGTTCTAATATTTAACACTTTGCAGGAGAGATTGATCATCTATCTACTGGAAATACAGGGCCCAATCTTGCAGATGGAGTCATTGAAGTGTCAGGTTGGAAGGGACCCCAGGAAGTCATCTAGTCCAACTTCCTGCTCAAAGCAGAACCAACCCCAACTACATTACTCAAGGGCTTTGTCCTTCGCACTTTGGGGTTCACCTGCATAGATCTGCCTGCCAAGATCTGGAAATACTACAAGAGCCTCACTATAGGATTTCAATAGATGTCCCACGGCTGGGTCCAATGGGAACTAGGAGATGCAGAAGAGATTAACACAGGAGATGGCAAGTGGCGTCTTAATGAAGGGTAAAGTCTACACGGCAAAGAAAAATACTTGGCCTCATGTCTCAGAGCCTAGGTCAAATGATTTGGGGATGTGAGGCATGGACTGCGAGGCTAGAAAACAGCAGTGTTGATGTTCAGACTTAGACAGGAGCCTGGGCTGCAAGACCCTTCTCTGACCAGAAATTCAAGCCTGAAAGTGTACACTGCTATTTTTAACACTGGAGTCCAAACCCCATGAAACCAAGACAACTCACCCTGGTTCAGACTCAGCACCAAGGATTTTGCTTTGCAGTGCAGCTGGCACCCACAGATCCTAGCTGAATACTGTGGAAGTCTGGGTCCATTCCTGGGACTGCTACAGATCCTCTGTGTGCCCATAAAGATCTCTGTGCCTCAGTTCCTCACTTTTACGATAAGGATACTGCTCCTTGTTTTACCTATTTAGACTGCATGCTCTTCAGAGCAGGAATGTCTCTCACTATGCACTTGTACTGCTATTAACCCAACAATTTCAATCGGGGGGGCAATTATACTACAGCTCTAGACACCAGCGTCCTGTCCTGACACCAGGGAGCAGCAGATGGCCAGTGCTTTGCAGATTGCCTTCCTAGTGAAGTAGAAATCAGTCCTGGTATAGGTAACATTTTATTTACAGATATAGATGAGTCCTGGAACAGAGATGGTCAAAAACAGGAGGCAGGGCAGTCCTTTCTTTCAAGAAGCTTAGCCCAGCAGCAACATTCTGCTTCCAAGGAGCAATGCTACATAAAAAATTTACTCCAATCAGAGACCAAAGCAGAGAGCAAGTTTTCCTGTTATTCTCATAGCTCCGTGTCCAAAATATTGCATAACAAAACTACCACCAAAACATTGCATGTCTTCCCAAGACTGAACATTTGCTCACACATTAATCAAAAGCACTTGGAAGATGACATGTATTGGTGCCACTTGGTGATGCCTGCCATTACAATCCAAAATAATTAGCAACTATGAGAAGAACACCAATGTCCAGCACAGAACCGATTCCCTGGCACTCAATTTATCCATTAGACCCACAGACAACAAGAAAGGATCACATACGTTCAGGAGTTTCATTAGGTTTGCTTCACACATTCATGGAATGGGTTATAAACCCCAACATAAAGGGAATCCCTTGGAGTCTCAAGGTCAAAGATTTGACTCAGGCTCCTAGGACGCAAGTAGACTGAGCAACAAGTAGTCATTTTTATCTAGTCACACACAGTCGATATAAATCATTGATATTAGGGTAAGAAAGAAGCACTGTTGTCCACCCGACTCTGAACTCTGGCATCAAACAGGCCACTGATACGCAGAAGGGATTCTTCTTCCCCTCTATGCGGGTGAACAGCCCCTAGGCTCTGATACTTGAGGTTAACCCTTGTCTCTCTTTCAGAAAGACATCCCATCTTGATTTTAAGACTCCAAGTGAGAAGGAATTTGCACTTGCCTTGGTAATTTGGCTAACACCCTTCACTGTTCTCATTTTTCACTTTATTTCCAATTTGTGTATCTCTAGCTTCAACTTCTAGCCACTCATCTTGTTATACTTTGATACACTTATCCTTCCCTGCTCAAATCAGATACGCTGGAATCTCCCTACAGCACATGAGAAAGAACTCATAGATACGGTTGTGAAGTTCCACCCAAATTGACTCCATCATAGTGTGATATTTCAGCCCATGTGCTGACAAATACATGACTCTCAGATCCCCTGTATGACCTGGGCACTGCAGGATGAATTAGAGGGTGACACGAAAAAGTCTTGAATTTGGACTTTCTTCTCTCAGGATGGGGATTAATTACACAGAGCCGTCTGTGCACAAAGCAACTAGCACCAAGGAAAGTCTCACTCCATAAATTTTAAGTTACTAATAATAAGACTGGACAGCAGTTTTTAGGCTTCAGTAGACAGTTTACAATTAACCTACTCCTGTCAGCTGGAAAATCAACTTACATGTGATTCCAGTTCCCCTCTGAAGCAGTGAGAGTGAGAAATTTCCTTCAAGACCAAGTAGACTTATGTTAGGTTTCCATATAGAGCTGGACCCAGGATGCAAAGCTCAGAATTAGATGCTGATCTGTACTTGCCAAATAGTTGAATTGTTTGAATAGGGGGCTTTGGTGTGGCTTATTAAAGGAACAAATGCCATATGGGGGAATTTGGTTATAAACTTCCCCAGAGTTCAGGGCTGTTTTGCCATGGGGTTTCATTCAGAAGTGACTTTGTCATGCATTCATGGGCTTCTCTTTTGGAATTAGCAGAGGCCTCAATCACAGAAAACAGGAGAAAACAGCTGTGCTTGGAAGGTCTAACGCCCAAAAGTGCATGCTGCTCACAAGCCCCTGCAATGACACTAACCTTGATGCAGCAGAAGTGGTAACCCACCATTGGGTCCTAAGACTTTCTTACATACCTTTCTATGACTGAACTTTAGACTGGACGAAGACTTGCCTCCTGATGCAGCAATCAGCTGGAAGTCCTCCGTCATCTGTCAGAGAGCTCTGGCACAGCTCTACCGGCAAAAACAAAAAAACAGCTGTTGTCACTACTGCCAAACAATGCTCCTAAAACAAACGCCAACAATATTTATCTGTGTCTGAAAACCACTACAGCAGAAATACTGACCACTGCTCAACAAGCGGTGTGGAGAGGGTATTGCATGGTCCAGAACCAAGGGGCCTCATCTGAGCTATGAAAGAGGCCAAAGAACGGAGTGGGAGAGAGGAAACACGGCTGCTGGTCAGGAGACAGGTGCATCAGCCCAGCTGTGTGAATGGTGAGCCAAAGCTGGGGCTACAGGTCAAGACCAGGGTGCACTGGAAGAGGTGTCGAGTAGGGGCCTCTCTGGAGTGGAATAGCAGAGAGTGCTGCAAGTTCAGACTGAGGCAAGTTAAGCCACATGCAAGTTGCCTAGCAGTAGGTTTGCAGGCATGTTACTGTGTGTGCACAGTGCCCACGCGATCATGCCTGTCTCAGCACCCTTAGCCCCTCCCTTTCATCGGCACCAAATGCATTTGTAATTTTTAGAAGCACTGTGCATGGTAAGAAAGCTAACTTTTCTTGAGCAAAGCAGGCATTTATTGAAGCTTTGTTCATCCTAAATCAGCCACTCTGAGCCCCAGGCAAGACAGCCGTGGAAGAGCAAGAACATGGACAAGTCAGGTCCATCCATCTCACTATGCTTCCGTAGCCTGGCACTTACAGCAGTTTATATGACTGAACTTGTAGGGGCAGGGGGGAGAGAATAAGTGAAAGGGGGAAGCGGAGAAATAGACACCCAGGTCTTTTTTTTCTGTGATTAGAAGAGAAATTTCATTCCTTCAGGAACTTGGAACCAAATGTAGTGTTGCTATGGTTTCCCACCCACTGGCTGGAAATGACAATATTAGCTGGGTGACCTGGTAATTAGAAGCTGTGCCTCCAGGTCAGCCTACGGGGAAAATAAAGAGAGATTATCCAGCCCTAAAGAAGCAGCCTAATGCTGTAGGCTACTGGATTCCATACCTTTTATAACTGGACCTTTTAAATGCAGATTATGACTTTCCACCTGGGGCTGCTAATCTGTCTCACAGCCAAATCAAACAATAAAACATGTTTCAGCACAATGGGGCCAGGGTACTTTCGAATTTGGTCAGTCATCGGGGTTGGGTTTTTTCCAGGAGTTGCCTCATTCATATACAAATATTTCTCCTATTCCCTCCCATTCCCCATTTCAGAGTGGCTCAGGCACCTTGCAAAGTTTGTTCCCCAAGATTCAAAGGCCTGTTAAGGGGCAACCTGGGCCCAAAATTTGTTCTCAGTTACGCGGGTATAAATGAGTTCCAGCTGCTCAGAGCTGACAGCAGTGAGGATGAAGGTCAATGAATTTATGCACATGTGCAACTGAGATCAGAACCTGGGACACAGCCCCGTTCCACCGAATGACCCCAATCATAATCTAGCCAAGCCAGCTGCAGACCTGCCAATCCACGTGTTCTTCACCCATTTATCTAACGCTGCATTTAGTGATGCGACAGGGCTGGCATCAAGGAAGAACTGGAGAGGAAGAAGCCCTGGTTCAACTCTCTACACCATTCCCTCTTTGACCTTGGCCAAGTCACTCACCCTCTCTCACTATGCGCCTCAGTTTCCCCATATGTGACATTAGAATTGCAGTAGTGCCCTACCACACAAGGAGCATGAAGAAAAAATACAGACCTACAAGTGGCAAAGTACTCAGACACCCTGCTATGGATGGCCATATAAGCACTTTAGATGGGTTTAGTTTTATTATTAGTAGAGAATGCTTGGAGATCATTAAAAGTCAGCCCCTATTTAGTTTGAACCAGTTAATCCAACATTAATGGAGCAAGAATGTCCACAGATCTAGTCTACACTTACAAGAGTTAAGGTTAACTAATGCAGTTAGGGCGTGATTACTTTAATTACTGTTTTTAACCAAAATAGTTATGCCACTAAAATCCCAGTGGGGACACAGTCCAATTGGTAGAAAAGTCATTATACCAGCATGGCTTATTTCTTTCCCATCCAGGAGAAAGCCATCCTGATATCAGCCTTTTTACACCTAGATAACTACATGCACACAAAGACTTTCTACTGCTTTAACTACACAGGCCTAGTTAAGATGGTACAACTGGGGTGAGTAAACAAGTCTTCAGTCAGAGTTTGATCCTGTGGGATGCTTATGATAAGACCTTTATAGTGATTTTCATTAATAGATCTCAAAGCATTTTGCAAAGGAAGGCAAGATCACTACGACCATTTGACCAGTAGGGAAAAGGAGAGACAGAGAGGGAATGTGACATGCCCAAGACTGCCCAGTAGCAGACCTCTGATTTGGATGCAATGCAAGTCTCTTGAGTCATCATACATATGTTAACAATTTTCATCCAGGTTTTTGATATCTTTTTTATCACAGTCTTGTGGCAAGACAGACACCACCATGATGGGCCACTTCATAGAAACCTAGCACCTAAATACCTCTGAGGATCTGGGCCTTAGTTTCTGGGTGCCTCAATTCCCCATCATTACAAAGATATCCTACATTAAGGGCTGTGGGGCACCTGAGGCCTACAGTCACGGCAGAAAGGTGGTTTAGTTGCCTGATCATGCCGCTGGGACCTTGAATTCATCTAATCCAAACTCCAACATTAAGACTCTCTGTGACCTCATCTAAATCAGTTCATATCTGTTCCCCAGGTTCTCCAGCTGCAAAATAGGCGCCCCCCTGCCACAGGTGCTATGAGGATTACTCATGTTATGTTCAAAAAGTGCTTTGAAGGTGAAAAATGACAATGTCACCCCCGCTAATATCTTAGCAACTTATCAGCATGGCCCAACTGCTTTCACTTGCCATAAACCTTCAAGCATCAGGCACATTTACAGAACCAACAATAGGAACGTTCCTCTTCTTCCCATGGAGAAAAGACCCAAATAAAAAGCAGCCATTGGGTTTTATTACATTCATAACACGCCTCTTCTATCTCCAGCTCCTCCTCTCTTTCCAAAGCGCCCCGGTTTATTTTGTTTGGGTGGATTTTTTTTTCTTTTTTTGCAGAGAGATAGTTTTCCCATGGAGATGCAGTATGCCCTGTGCCTATTAACATCCTTGTGCATAATTAGAGCCAAACCCATTGTCATGCAAAACAGCCTCGGATGACAACACTGAATCCTGGACGACACAAATGCTGCAAAGAAGTTTCTCACACTGTTTTAGCCAATGCAAACTGGAATTTATCAGGTTTTAAAATTAATTGATTGCAGGTTGTTGGGGTCCCCTCCCCACTCACCAAGTCTGGACTGAGCAAGTTGCAATTCTGACCCCAACCATTCTCCTTCCATAGCCCGAAGCAGATCTCTACATTTTTAATAGTTTCAGCTTGTTTAAAAAATAAAAAATAAAAAACATCCTGCACAATCATTTCCTACTAGAGGGATCTGATCAGCAGGTCCATCACAGCAGAGCACCCCGATAAGGATCTGGCCACCTGCATAGCTTCTAAAAGCGCGCACAAAGCAGAGGAGTCTCTAATGGACTTTCAGCTCACATACAATCTCATCCATCAGAAGTTTTTCCTTTGGCTACAATAGGCAATCATTTAGGCCCAAAGTTCATGATTCGGGTTTCACCTATCCCAGCTGGATAGCTTCAGAACTCCACCATGTTCAGCAGAGTCACCCCTGTGAGTGCTACAGAGGCAAAATCAGTCCCTGAGGTGTTCTTCTCCCCCATCTTTTTAAATGGTTTTTCTTTCCAAACAGATGGCTGGTCAGATGCAGAGGCGAGGGGGATTAAACAACATCAAGAACATCTGCCATCATTGGAAGGAAGAGTTGGGAGGGATCCACAGCTGTGGTACTTAACCAATTGCCAGTGGTTGCTTCACGTGAGGAGGCAAAGGAGTCTAGGGGTGTGCACTGGACTAGGACACAGGACACTTGGGTTCTGTTCCTGGCCTGCAGCATGAATCTGGGCAACTCATTTCTATTCTCTGTGCATCTGCTTCCCCTTCCAACTTCTGTCTCTTCTGTAAGAGTCCCTTTCCGTGCAGAAACTGCCTGCCACAATAGGGGCCTGATCTTGCTTGGAGGAGAACGCAAGAACGCAGATATCTGGAAACCAGCAGTTCTGCTCTAACCATTACACCACACTCCCCTGAGGATTCCCTGCTCTCTCCCTTCCTCTTTGTAAAATAATTCTTTTCCACTAGCAACCTTCCCAGCCTCCTGGACAAGTCCATAGGTGACACATAGAGCTTGAGGAGGAAACACAGAAAAACCAAACACCTCCCATTGGCCTCTCCTGGCTGACAAATTAGTCACCAGACCTTCTGAAATCTGCACCAGCGTGGTGCCGCCTCATTTGGGCTAAAACGGCATATCTCAGCCTTTGTAGACCAGAAGCGAGGTCTCTTTTTTTACAGAGAGACTGGACTTAAATGATAGACAAGAGCCCACGGTAATAATGATGCAGGGGTGGTGGGAGGTTCCTTTTACGCCAGTGTGAGGAAGCTGTTCTTATCCCTGAGGCTGCTTTTAAGCTGATTCTGGGAAACAGCGCTGAGGTCTCAGTGGAGTGGGTTAAGCTCCCCACCACTTCACTTCTCTGGAGTGGTTCCCAGCTGCTGCAGGAAAGAAAGATGAGAGACTTCCACTTTCCAGCTGTTCCCTTCCCACAGCGCTAGGGGGACTGGACAAGGCAAGAGTTTACAGCTTTCTGTGGGAGGCGGGTTGCACCTGTGTAAATCTGGGTGGGGAAACTCTCAAATCAGCTGAGAAAGTGACTGCCTAGTGCATGGTCAGTGAGCTTGGTGGGGGAGAGGGGAGATGCCAGGGAGGAAAGGGGCTGAATGTCAGGCCATTCATTTTCCCATTGAAATTTGTACTGACCACAAAGCAGCTCCTGTGCCCCAAGCCCTGGCGTGCTGCAGTGTTGGTTCTTTCTTTCTGACCAGAACATGCAATCTTTAAAAGAGAGAGGTCCACCAAACCCAACTCCAAACACTACTCCATGTATTCTGCCAATAAGTGGCACTGCTAGCCACAGATCACCCTGCTACACTAAGAAACTAGGACGCCTGGGTTCTCTTTCCAGCCCTGCCACTGACTCACTGCATAAATCTGGCCAAGACACTTCACTTCTCTACCCTTCCAGTCCTTTGGAAGCACTTAAAGGCAGGGATTGTCTCTTGCTATGTGTTTATGCTGCAAACAGCACAATGAGACCTGCTCAGCTGAGGCCCTTTGTGCTCTACTGTAAAACAGACAGCAGCCGTACCAAAGTGAATAAGGGTGACAAAATCTGGCTCAAAATATAGGGAATGTCAGGCCCAGAGCCAGGGACAAACTTGCATGGCTGGGCCCTGGATCTACAATGAGTTAAGCCAAATCCCCAGCTCCAGCCCACTTCCCCCCCAAAATTCTGGATTAAGAGCTAGATTTCATCACTAGTCCCCGTAAAATGATCCTAAACAAATTACAAGCGTTCTCAGCCCAAAATCTCAATTCAATACTACTGAACTTTAGGGTAGCTTGGATCCAGGCCGATCTCCATTTGGAAATGCTCAGACCTGCCTGCAAGAGATAAACCACAAATGACTTGCAGCTAGTGAAAGAGGTCTGCACCAAACCACAGGGTTTAAAAAATCCTGGTGGGTTTATTTCAAGAAAATCACGTGCTGTACCAGATCCTGGGCCTTATTCCTCTCAGTGCAAAGCAAAGGGTTTTTATTCTGACATTCAGCCAAGCCAAGTGATAGCTGGCTAACGAAGCCATTTACTGACCTCAGCACCAGAAAGAGCTGGCTGGCAAGAACTGAGGCCTTAATCTCAAATTTCAGTTTTGCGCTGAGAGGAAGACAAATACGAGAGCACATTCACATGAGGCGGTGGCGGCAGCAGCAGCAGCTTGTTTGCTCCGATAATGCATTTACATTCCCAAGCACTTAAATCACAATCAAATACACAGTGGCACTTTGGAAGCCGAGCTTCTCGGTGAGGAACAAGGAGAATAGAGCCTCTGCTACGGGGGGGAAAAAATACTCACTTCAGGATGGAAGGATTTCTAGCAGTTCATTTTCTGAATGCATGCTATCAACCCTCCTGACTGGGGACCGGACTCTGCAACAGGTTACTAGTGGCTACCAGATCCATTGCCAGCCAAGGGTTGGCCAGAGGCCCACAACTTCCAAATAACTTCCAGTCCTGGTCCCTCCCACTCCACTCTCAGTGCATGGAGGACGAACTGCTGGGTGCTGAGGACTTTTGTAAGTCTGGTTCTACAAGGTTGTAGACTAGGGCTAACATTTTCAAAGGCACCTGCGTGTCCTAGGTTCCTAAGTCCCATTTTCAAAGTGCTTTAGGCTTCTAAGTGCTGGTTGCTTGAGATTTAGGCTCTGAAGTGCCTAAGTTCCTCCTGAAAATGGGACTTCAGGCGCTTTTGTAAATGTCCCCCAAGGGCTGCTTGGATTTTTTTTTTTTAATCAAAATGTTTTTCAACAGAAAATTGTGTTTGTGGCACAACAGAAGCTTCCACACAAAGTACGTCCTTTTCTCCCAGTGTTTTCCATTTTTCCCTGATAAACTCCAACCTAGACATTTTTGCATTTCCAGTTGACAGTAGTTGGCTTCCATTGCTGTTGGGCTTTTTGGTGAAGTAGTATGAGTTTTCAGCAGAATAAAGTCTTGGGTTTTTTCCTATCAGCTCTTTGGTACCGCAGCACCTGGCAGAGGAAGGGAGGGGACCTGCAATATCTTGGATAGTGACAGTCCTGAATAAACCTTGTTTGTTTTGCTGAACTAGACTGCCATCACTACCCCTTTGGAACTGAATAATTCAAGCTTTGATCCTCAGAGGCATTTAAGGAGCATCTCTGAGGGCCATGTGTCCCTCTCCCCAGCCCTTGTGGCTCTTCTGGAACTTCAGATGCAGCTCCACCCATTGATAGGCAATGATCCTGGGAAGAACAAGCAGCCACAACCATCCTCCCACCCACCACCACCGTGGGAGGTCCCCTGCCAGTAACTCCAAAAACAGATGCAGCATTAGGGATCGCCATGTGCCCCCTCAATCAGAAACACAAGAAGGAGCCTGGGGGACAAGACAGCTCTGAGAATATAAGACGGTGCATGCAGGGCGAGACCAATGGTCCAGCTAGTGCTGTACCCTATCTTCTGATGGTGGCCAGTGCCAGGTGCTGCAGAGAGACTGAATAGACCAGGCAACCATCAAGTGGCCCATCTATGAGCAAAAAGGCTTTGATGGTCACTTCTGCTTTTGATTCTTCCCAGAGCCCAATATATCCTGCAACACATCAATCACCACAGCATGAGGCAACGCATTACCAGCCAATAGTCGCCAGGACATCTCTCCTAGCCTGCCTGACGAAATCTGGAGCCCTGCTGTAATCAGCAACCCTGCTGTATGTCACTGTGTTAAGTGAAGGAACATGCAACCTAAATCCTCCTGTGTCAAGTCACATATGGGTCATGCCCTCTCCCCCTCCATAGTTTTGGCAGGTAGTTTGCAAACATCTGTTGCCTGAGGGCAGGCTGAAAACCATAGAAGCCCCTCCGCAGATGACAGCAGTGGTCTGCAGCCTCTCTCCCTTCTTGTCGGCTCTCAGCCTGGGGTCCCGCAACCACAAGCCTCTTTGAGAGGGATAGCCCCACAAGAGGCAAAGGGCAGCAGAGTTCTGGGAGGGCTGTCAAATATCTAACAGCAACTCCTAAATCATGCCTGTGAGACGTCTCCCTGAAACATCAGTAATTTGTCCTGGAAATTTGCCGTACCCACAATGAATCTAGACAGGCCAGTACATGGCAGCATACGGGTCACTTTGGAACCCTACAAGATGGAAACAAAAATCACTATATTTTGCAATTTTTCTCTCCACCTGGTCTCATTCCCTGCCAGTGTAGACTTGTTCCGTAGCATATATCAGCCAGTGATGAGCTTTTGCATTCATAATCAACAGGGTTTCTCTCTATCGGAGTTCACAATGTAAGCAGGTCCCCATGCATTTTCTCCAGATGCCAGGGAAGTTTTTAAGACCCAAACAGTCCAGTGCTGCTGTGGATTGGCTGTTACCAGACATCTGAAATCGAGATTTTTTTTTTTTTAATGTGGTCCAGTTTCAAAAGGAATTTATTTGGGTGGGCGGGGAGCTCTATGGCCTGGTGTGATGCCAGAAGTCAGAGAAGGGGCTACACGGAAAGCACCACAGCAGGCAGCTGTATCTGAGTAGCTGTGCCGCCCTAGCACATCTGGCAAAGACTCTGCTGACAGAAGAGAGGCCTCCCACTTGCACAATCAATCCACTTCCACAAGAAACCATAGGGCTGTCCACACCACACCGGCACTTATGTCAGTATAACTTAACTTTGCTCAGGGGAAGGGCTAGTCCAACCCTATGTCAAAAGTGATTTTCCCACTCTTTTTCAAAAAAAAAATTCAATATATTATAATTTTCTCTGTATTGAATATGAGGATGGGGCGACAAACTCCTACTTTGCCTAGGGCACCAAAAACCCCTGGGCCAGCCCTGGTCAGGGAGGTGGTTTATTCACACCCTTTAAGAGACATAAGCTATATCGCAGTAAGTAGTAACGTGGACTTGGCCTAGACAATGGTGTCTTCTGGCCTTCGAATCTCTGAAACCTTTTCACAGAACTGTGGGGCCTGGTGGTGGAGAGGGACGTAAGCCATTTTACTGAACGCATTTCTAGCAAGGAAGCGTTGCAAGGTGCACTGGTTTAATCATTAATCGCTGAGTGCCACTCCAGTTTCACTCTGTGAACTCCCTTTTCCCTCATCAAATTTTGAACCAGTAGCAATTTAAAGCAAGCTCTCCAAGTGCAGCTGGGGAGCAGCCCTAATCAGCCAGCAGCCATGGCGGAGAAGGGGCAAGCAAGAGGTTGCCCAGAGAGGGGGTGCCTCCAATTTACAATCTCTGAGCATGCTGTCTTCTCAGCACTCCTAGGTAGTAAATAATCTAAACAGACATCCTTGGTATAACAGTGCATTGTGCTAGGTTGGGAACACCAAAGATTTCAGCATTAAACAGTCGTAATTCCACAGTAAACACACCTTGCATCAGAGTCATTAAGCACTTTCCACCCCATTCATTTATTACACTTAATAAAATCCCTATGAGGCCGGCATTTCTTATACCCATTCTGCAGACAGGTAAATAGAGACATGGCGCTGGGGCAAAGTGAATTGCCTCAGCAGATCTGGGCATGAAGCCTGAATCCAGGCCTTGCAGTTTTGTCCCCCTCCTGTAGCTAACTGCCAGACCACACTGTCTACCTTTCATGGGGCTGTGGTGGTATAGAAGGGATATTCCAAAAAATGTCTAACATTGATTGATTGATCAATTGATTGGCTAACAGAGGGAACAACCTAATCGGCTTGCATTACACACAGTGCTAGAAACAGTGACATGCCGCTGTTTAGCAACAGCTGCCCCCACCCAAAAAAGGTGGGGTTCCTCTGAGCCCTGCACCATTCAATTCAGCCATCTCCAGAGGCTTTGTCCCTCATGCTGAAAGTGGGAAGTATCGCAAACACACACTTTCACCCGTGTGCACACGCACACATACTTTTCTCTTTGCACCGCCCTGGGCAAAACTCAGGAAGTTTTCATCACCATGGATGCTTGGGGGCCAGAGGAAGTCACAAACTGCTTCTAACTGGACATTTCCATCGTGTTTACTTTGCCCTGTGGACCCTCTGACAGAAAGAGAGGATGCACAGAGAAGTCAGGGGCTGACCCTTCCGGTGACCCGTGAATGGGCCATCCGTGCGCCTGATTGCAACCTTCTGTATGGGAGACAGCTTTGAAAATAATCCACCAGGATGTCAGGCACTCCAGAAAGAACTGCTAGCCAATGCCTCTGCCCCCACTTTGCAAACTTCAAGTGTGGAAGAGCAGTCGTCCAAACCTGACTGACGAGTTACAGGGTAGGATCTGTCACACTGCCACGTACCCTGGGCTCCTGGCAACTAGCCCAAAGCACTGTACAAACATGAATGCATTAAAGCTCACAAGCCCCTGTCCCCTGTGTCTGATAGAAGGGGAAACAGAGGCCCACAGAGATTAAGTGACTTGAGCAAGGTGACATGGCAGGCCTATCTCTAACTGCACTTAGGGGAAGCAAGTCAATGGCAAAGTCATATAGAAATCAAATGCCCACGTCCACACTGCTTCCTTCAGCCTTTCATCAAGTCAGTCCACTCCGTAGGGATCTTATGTAGCTACACTGGTTTGGTATATGAAAAATGGCTTCCATTCACAAATCTGTCCTTTTTGTCAGGGTGGTTTTCCATTCCTATTTTTTGTGAGCAGAGGACTCATTCCTTTAACAGGCCCTATTCCTTTTTCAGTTCTTTTCATGTGAAGGTTTTGCTGTATTTCTGTAGGGTTTCCTATATGGAGAATAACAAGAGTCCTGTGACACCTTAAAGGCTAACAAATTTCTTTGGGCGCAAATTTCCATGGGCTCCAACCCACTTCATCAGCCTTGTTAGCTGTTAAGGTGCTACAGGACTCTCACAGTTTTTGCTGTACACGGACTCACACAGCTACTTCTCTGGAACATATGGGGAATGTATTCTTGGCACACATATATTTGTTTAACAAGAACTCATCTTAGTATGTCCCATGTTGTTCAATAGTCAGAAGAAAGAGTCTCTTTTGCTATAGGGTTGCTTCTAAACCTGCTATGTATGGGAAGAAGAGGGCTGAAAAGACCAGTGCAAATTCCTCATACCCTTCTGCTTAGCCACTATACTCTCATTTTTTCTGGTAAGAATAAATAAATGACATGGCATAATTCCTTCCTTAAAGCTATGACAAAGAGAAATCTCCCACTGTGCCTAATATTTAGCAGTTTATAAAATGACAGCACTTTAATTATCGTTAACCTAATCTAAAACTTCTTACAGGCCTCTGACAATCTAATTTCAATACATCCTAGCCAGCTCTCTCTAACTCTTTTTTCTTTTGGTACCTGTTTAATCCTTTTAAGTTCAAGGATTTGCAAAGCAAATATTATAAAAGATGAAAGGTGGGGCTGAGGAAATCAGCTTTGATAAGAGGCTTTTATGGCTTGTAAACTCTATTCCGGCCCCCTCGGCTTGAAAGGCAGTGCTGATTTTAAAAGCCTTATGCAAGCATCATGTTGAACTAAAATGGATACCTGAATGTAAATGATGCTAAGTGAACTCTCATTGTTGCCTTCTAAAAGGGCACCGATAAGGTCAGATAATTCACTACTGGACACATTCTGGCCTTTTCTTTTCTGTACCATGGTTTGCCCACAACTCACTTTCAAAACAAACTCTGAAAAGCTTTTTTCCACTGTTTAAGAAAAAAACCACACAAAACACCTACGGTATAATACTACAATAACAAACCAGCTCATATGGACCTATCCTGGTCAGCAAGAACCCACTGTGTCTGACACAACCTAAGGGAGCAAAACCACACAGTGTCTACAATGACAACAGCAAATTTGCCACCATCGGATCAATTTATCCAGTTTGATTTAGTGGCAGTAAGGACATGCTCAATCAATCCAGAAGTCGATCTAATAAAACCACTTCCTCAGCTGGCGTGGTGCTACATCAATGGGAATGTATTTTCCATCAGCTTAGATGCCATGTAGAAGAGAAGATCTGCAGTCAAGGAGAGAGAGCTGCACACTAGCTTTCATCGACTGCCTCCACATTTCTGGGTAAGTGTGTACTAAGACAAAGGCTTGGGACAATCTTTGGAAGCAACCAAGCAATAGCAAACATTTGTACAGAATAAAGAAAACCTAACATCAGTAAAACTTGATTCAGTCCCCAGCCTCCAAGTGGTTTATTACTACAACAGACCAGAAAAAAAAAAAAAAAAAAAGCCTTTGAGTCAACCCCACCTAGCTTTCCCTTCCCTGTTTACACAGCCTTTGTGTTCCCCGAACTTTATTTAATTTATATTACAGCTTTACCATGACAAGCCTCTTTTCATTTGCTTCAGTGCAGCCTTGCGTGGCTGAATGCACACAAGACGTTGCTGAAGTATTCTGGTTTGTTATGTTCCAGAAAATAATGCTGTCAATACCAAGCATTCAAAAGCCATGAATCAGGCTTTCCCCAAACCCCTGAGACTGACCTAAAATCACTGGGGGGCAGGGAGTCTTATTATTTGCCCTCTGGGTTTTGAGTCTGTAGGAGTCATGACTCTAAAGCTTTTTTCTGCAACCACCAGGGCTCGAAAAAGACGACACTCCCATACTCTATATGTAACAGAGAGAGAGAGGCAGGCTGATCTAATGATTTGGCCCCCAATTTAGCACTCGCTCCAGCACATGCTGCCTGTGAAACCTTGGACAGGTCATGACCTTTCTCAGCCTTTGTTCCTCATCCATATGCTGGGGACGATAGCACAGCTCGGCCTCACAGAGGTATGGTGAGATTACAAGCATTAGAGATCATGAGGCGCTCAGATACTATGGCTGTGGTGTCCAGCCATGTGCTTATAAGGAAAGATGAGCATCTCACCTAACCTCATGACACTAAGAAAGCATCCAATAATGTTGGATTTGCAATAAAACTGAGAGCTGACAATGCTGAAAAAATATTGCGAGATACTGAGGCTTCATGCATGGTCAGTCTGGACCCATTTTTTCCCCAGGAGGCTTCCCAGGAGCTTTCTGGTGTATAAAGGAAGTGGCCATGATGTTCTTAGGCCCTGGCAAGTCTGCACTGCTGTCATGTGCTTTCAAAGTCATTGTAATGGGACTCACAGCCCAGGGCTGGTCCTAGAGTTATAATCTGTCACAGACCAAACAAGCCCCCAAGTATTTAGGTGCTGCAACTTGTAAACGGCTGAAACATGGGCAGCAACAAACACTATAACACAACCATTCCTGCAGTGAGTAAGTTAAAAGGCCACCTGATATACGCAATTCAGCATCAGGCTCTGACCTGCGTAGTACTGTTTTGTTTTCACCCAAACCTGAGGACTGGAGATAAGATCACTGTTTGGCACAGCCATTCCCATTTCAACGGGAAACATGGACCATGTGGCTTGCATAAGACACATGTTTGGAAAAGGAGATGTCTTGTTTGACAAGGTAAATATGAGGAAGCATCACAGTTGTTTGCACAATGTCCAGGTGCCCTAAAGGTAAATGGCTTAGCGGAGAACACTGAGCAAAGTTTTCAAAAAATTTCTTCTAATATCAGAAGACCCAGTTCTGGGTCCCCACCCTGAAAGACAGAGGTAATACTGCGTGTGGGTTGCCATCAGATCACAAAGACTGTACAAAGGAGGTGTCAATGCCACTACTTTACTGATGGAGAAACGAAGGCACAGAGAGATGCAGTGACTCATCCCAGGACATGCTATAGGTCAGAACTGGAAATACAATCCAGGCCTCCACTAGACCAGTGGTGGTCCACAAAGGTACTGCAGGTGGTCTGTGGGGGGGGGGAAATAAATAATGTAATAATAATATAACCCCATGTACCTCTTTTCCTCCTACATATAATTTTTGATGCTACATTATTATTTACAATGTAATTTGCTTCATAAACACCCTTGTGTAATATAACATTCTCTGAATTTAAATAGTGGTGCTTTTACATGACATCAGTGTGAGCCAATGTTCTTTGCACATTTGGTGGTTAGAATGTTGTCCGCAATATTTTTCAATGATGATGCAGCGGTTTGCATAAAGGCAAAGGTTGGGAACTGCTGCACCAGACCAAACTGCCTCTCCAAGACAGTTCACACCAGGCATTCAGAAATTGGGGAACCCAAAATTAGAGCGCACTTGTAAAGAGGTATTCCTTTAAAAAAAAAAAAAAAAGACAGGGGTATTCAGGCACTGAATGACCACTAGCAAGTGACAATCCATCTCAAAACAATTTGTTAAGGTAAAACGATTACCCAAGAAGCATAATCAGCTGCAAATATCATTAGCTCCACATTATGTGTGAATAAATATGCAACTGGAGTCTAGGCATTCCTTACCATCATGTGGCATGATCAAGGAAGACACAGTTACTGGAGATGGGGGCGCTGGTTCACAGGAAATTATCATGGATCCCATGGGAATATGAAAGAGGAAGACTAGGGGGAACTAGGGATGGGTTACACAAGTGGCCATGTGTTCCCTGCATGTTGTGATGCCTGAATACCAACAGGACCCTTATTAAGCAGGTGTTTCTGAAACAGAGGCCGTGAGATAGGGATGAAGTATTATAGACGTGAGGACCACTTTGCAGGTAAATGGAGGGAAAAATCCAAACCTTTCTTTAGTGGCACAGATAGGTTTAATCTTCACACACACACTCACTCTGCTCCAAAGCCCATTGAAGACAATAGATGGACTTCCAGAGAATTTATTGAGTTTCGGATAAGCCCCATAATGAATTATGATTGCTGTCACTGGCGGCTTTGCTTCCGTGGGTGCGAGGCACTCTCTGGAATCAAACAGCCCTATCTCCACCCCACTATTATGGGGACTGTTTCCTTCCCAGTTTGCAAATATTCTTTTAAAACAAAAGCCAAGATTCGTGAGTCTCTATCAGGCCAGAGATATGATACCTTCGCACCTGGTAGCGGTCACAGGTAGGTGGGGCAGGAAGAGTGGTCCAGCCACTATGGCACTGGACTGGGACACAGGAGATCTAGCTCTGCCACTGTCTTGATCTGTGACATTGGGTAAGCCACCTCACCTCCCTTAATATCATTTCCCTCTCCTAGTTTTTGTCTATTTTGATCACATACTCTTCAGAGTGGTCGCAGTCCCTCCTTGTGACTTTGTACCTCTAGCACAACAGATGATTGTTGGGGCTTCTTAGTGCTATTATAAAACAGAACCAGCAAAACCCCTGCCTCACAACCATTTTCTGTCTCTTCTTCCTCCTCCCCAGAACATGAGAGGAATTGTTGATCAGTTCCTCTCAGGCCCATCTCACATTTCCATTTCAGAGGTTTTATCCTCTTTTCCAAGAATTCATCTCAGGCACTACCACAAGAGCAAAAATAAATTTTAAAAGTGCATTAAGGGCCTGATCCAAAGCCCACTGAAATCAATAGGTTTCTTCAAAAGGGCTCTGGATCAGGTCCCACATGTGGCTTTGCACTCCAGGGACCCCTGCTAGGAGAAAAAGGGCAGAGGAGAAGAAAAATAAAGATTTTCACTTCAGTCTTGCAGCAATAGTTCCTCAAACATTCACTGGGTCTTTCATTTGGGACTTAAAAAAAATCTCAGTGGTCTCCAGGGACAAATTCTTGGTGTCACCAGCAATCCCAAAAGCCTATAAGGGTGCCTTGGCTCTTTTGTGAAATATGTGCTGGGAGGGTTCCACCATCCTATTTTCTGTTTTCTTTCAGCCCCACAAAGTTGTTTGTTTTGTTAAAAATAACGATAGCTCCATGTCTGAGCCAAGCCGAGAAGAAACCATGTTTATTTTTCAACACTTGCATAAGTAGGATTTGAGGTCATGCAGACGGGGGGTGGCCAGTGTTAAGGAATGGCCAGGTGATGAACTCTAGAGTTGGCTCAGTAATAAAACTGAATGGCCTAGCTCTGCATCTCAAATGGCATTTTTTTATTTAGGGTTTGATTTTGCTGAGACTGCCCCTGAGATCCGGGTGCATAATAAGGAACAGTCCCTACCCTCAAAAAAAAAAAAAAAAAGAAAAGAAAAGAAAAAAGCTTACAATAAAGGAATAAAACAGATAGGGAGGAATAATTTCTACTATACAGATGGGGAACAGAGATTAAGTGATTTGTCTGAAATCATAGAGGAAGTCTATGGCACAATCAGAAATTTTAACTAGAGTTCCTCACTCAGAGTGTAGTGTCTTAACAACAAGATCCATTTTTACTCCATTCTTCCTCCATCCTTAAGAGGTGTGTCTAGACTAGAGATCTAATCTTAACTGTCTCGCAATTAACCTGAGTTAACAAAGCCTTCGCAATACCTATCCAGGACACAAGCATTTGTGGTTTACCCTTGGGTTGACCATGAATAAAGATGAACAAGATGCCCCAAAGTAAACCACAAATGCTTTTAGTAACCACATTAGCATTTGCAATGGTATTCGTTCATTTGAGTTCATTGGCCAGCAACTAACTCGGATTAAAACCAGGCAAAACGTGTGGTCTGGACATACCTAATGGCAAATCCGGGCTCTCAGAACGGCTCAGAAGGTGTGGCGACAGAGCTGGCGAGTCTTGTTGCTAGGCGGTCTGTCCTCTCCCACCAGAAGTGCAAAACCCACAATAGAACTGAATTCCAGCCCGGGTCAGCACATCCCAAACTTTGGGAATCCATGCTCTTCCTTCTTTCTTTGCAACTCTCTTTCCCTTCTAGGCCAATTTTTTTGTTCTTCCTCTCTCCCTTGTTGTCTTGCTCCCATCTTCATCCTCTTTCTACCTGTGCACACCATTCTCTTCCCTTCATCCTCTCCCCCTTTCTCTTGTCTTCTCCTCTTTGCTCCTATCTCTGAAGCTTCTCCTGTAGCATTGCAGAGCCCTCTGTGTGAAAGATGCCCAGCCAGTGAGACTGACCCAACCTGAGCTTCCTAGGAATCCATGCTTTGTGCTGGAGGCTGAACCTGCAAATGGAGGGCTCTGAGAAAAGGTTCCAGCAGGAACAGGACACAACTGGGTAAAAATCTGAGCACAAAATACAAACAAACCTAACTATACTCCAGTCACTTCACCCTCCCCATGCGTCTTTGAAATCAACCTAACCTTTCTTCGACCCACACTCCTGTTCTCATTCCCTTGCTCCACTTGTATCTTCTGAGTTTTTCTGTCCTTCTTCTGCTCCCCCAGCCCACCTTGGGGGCTGATCTATAGGGGACAGATGCCTGCTACTGTTCCCAGTTTATTGACTTGGCTCATAAATAGCAGCATAGATGTAGAGTACTAGGTGTGTCACTTCAGAAAACAGCTGCAAATTTGCTGTTTGGTGCATGCCCCAAATCCCTCTAGGTTTCCTAGCTATCTTCAGCTAGAGGACTACATTGCAAATGAAAAGAAGTGACATTCATAAATGGGTGGACACTAGACTGTAAGGGGGTGCTCTTTGTTGCTGTTTACAAAGTCAGTCCCATAAACAGTACTTTGACTTAGAACTCCCCAGAACCGTGTATTTCGTCTATGTTTGTATTGCCATCTTGCACCTCATGCAGAGAGAAGTGGCTGGAGGTGACACTTATAAGATCTGAAAAACCAAGATTCCTGGAATCAAGTGAGAACATCACATCCCAGGCAAACCTGTCCAGAGGACTAAATTGAAGTCACAGTTTCTCAATCTTCCAGAAGAGACATTAACAATTAAAGTACTGCCAGTTGTGTGTGGACACTGAAGACTTTTTGAAGGAGGAAAACTCAGCCAGCGTTCTTAGATCAAATTTCTTCCAAACCTTTTCCACGCAACCAATAGTCACCTCCATCCCGGAGTTAGCACCACCATAGTAATCTGTATGCCTTTTTATATATTTGCCTTTGATGGGACCAAAATCTGGCACAGCAGAATTCTGGGGGCACAGGGTAAATGGGCATGCACCTCAATAGGGGTGAGAATGAAAGGCACTGGATAGATGAAATATTGTCAACAGCGAGAGAGAGTAGTAAGTTTACCGGCCACCCTGCTCCTCGCTGATGTGATCTGCCAATCTCTCCTTTCTGCACCAAAAACATTGTTCTCCTGCCCCTTGTTCCATCCACCTTTGAGACTGCACCCAGCACTGACAAGAGCTGTCAGTCCTAAATCAACTAAGTCATTCCTACAAACCCAGAGGTGGGAAAGGGGAGATTCTCCTGCAGAACAACAACTGCATTCTGTTCAAGCACGGCCAATAGATATTATATGGGTGTACAGCATCCAAAGGCAGGGGTGCAATATGACTCTGTTAATGAACTAAATGATATGACCAACCCAAGGAATAGGCATACAGAGCAAGAGAGGTAAGCAATAAGGAACTCTCCAATTCTATAATCAAATCAACTTCAAAAAGCTCTGTTGCTTTTTCCATCATCTTCATGTCCCTTACTTAACGTCAAGCATTTCCTATCTATTGGCTCTTTAACAAGGAGTCCTGTGGCACTTAAAGACGAACAGATTTATTTTTCACATGAGCTTTTGTGGGAGAAAATCCCACTTTGTCAGATGCTTCAAAACTGAGGGAAGTTACAGAATGCAATGAAAACAAATGCAAGGGCGTGTAAAACGTGGGATCAGGTCATACAGTAACAGCAAATCAGAGCAGTTGTTAAGGTTCAAACCCTGGGAAGGCTGAAGTCAAACTACCTGTTGTAATGGGAAAAGAAGCCATAGTCTCGATTTAATTCTGCTTTTACACAATCTAATTTGCATTCAGCTCATGTGAAAAATAAATCTGTTAGTCTTAAAGTGCCACAGGACTCCTTGAGGATTTTTTTTGTTGTTGTTGTTTTGTTTTGCCTTTGCTGGACTAGACTAACATGGCTGCCACTTTGGAACTCTTTAACAAGGCCAGGCTGAGAGATCTTGACCCGAAATCCACATTTGCTAATAGCATTAAAGCTGCACCACCTTCCATAACTCAGCTTTTGCCTCTCCCACCTCCCCACCCCAATCCTACCCTCCTTCATCCCCCTTTACTCCAAGATCTTTCCAGCCTGAAAAGCCATTGCTCATTTTTTGGCAGGGGGCCCACCAGCATATGCAGGCATTTGGGCAATGAATTAGCTATCCACAGCTGTTCTTTAGCTGCCACCCAAGTGCAGGAATTCTAATATTAAAGTTGCAATCCGCCTTTCCTAAGACCTAATTTCCACTAATTTAAAGCAACGATGTAAGGCTGGAAAGCCTCTTTCCTCTCTCAATCGCCATCCCATTACCCAAATAGGCAGAGAATTTCAAACATCTCCCAGTTTAGTGATGGAAACCACAGGTGAACTCTCTACAGGAAGCTTGGAAAGTATCTTCAACTGGATGATGCTTTCTAGGCAATACATCAGGCTGTCTAATTAAAGAGAGGCTCCTCTGGCTAACATTCAATGGAGCTACAAGGACGGGCACATGCCTTGAAAATTGATATGGTCCATCATAATCTGGGGCAGCCCAAATCATCTGAAGATGCATGCGCATTTCATTTCAAAGCTTGACATGGGACAGCTACACCACATTGAATCATAGGTGTACAATCCCATCTCTGACTCCAATGCTACGGGGAGGCAGGGTGGGCACACACAAAATGAAGGCACCTAACCAGTTATGTAACAAAATAAACTCAAGTTTAAGGAGATCCAAAGATTGAGACAATTCCCAGTTTGAGATGAGCTGGACATTGTGGAGATTCTCCCTTCGAGATGCCCAAGGAGTGGTGTTTTTACCCAGACGTAGGAGATGAGATGAAGTCAAAAAACATCCCAGTTGTGAAACAGCCCACCATTCTGAGCTATTCCAGCAGGGAGTCCATCAGAAAGAATTATGGAAGAACACTTCACGTTGCTGAGGAGCTATAGGAAAACATCACATCAGAACAAAGTTAGCTGTGTTAGCTCTAGAGGTCGTAGCGAAGAGGATCCTGAAGATGAGAACAAGTAAGAACATCTGAATCATCATATGGCGCTAACCATAGGCTAACACAGAGGAAAAGGAGAACAAGCTATTACTAAGATCATTAGTATCTATTCCTATCATTAGTAAGGTTGTTACTGTTACTAAAATTAATAACTATTATTAGCTATTCAATATCCTTGAATATTTAGAGTCAGGGAACAAAGAAAGAATGTATATGAGGAATATCTAGTTTCTCACCAACACCCTATAAATAACAATATTTAATACTTCTCATCTTCATGTAATGAATTTTCATTCATCACCTTTGCAATAAATATTGCAGATGAGAAAACTGAAGGACAGAAAAGTTAAAGGCAACATCTTTGAAAGTGGCCCCTGATTATGGGTTCTCATTTTAAGAAAACACAGCTTGGTTGTCCCATATGCCAAGCACATGTATGTCCAGCCTACAGCACCTGAACCAGCAAATGCTCAGCACCCTGGAAAATTAGGTCCTAGATGGGCACCTAAAATCAGAAACCACCTTGCCTAAGTAACTTACTCAAAGCCATGGAGAAGCTAAGTCGTAGCTGGGGTTAAACGCAGGAGCTCCAGGCTACCAGTCCTTTGTCTTGAAATGTCTTTCTCTCTCTCTAAAATAGAAGAATGTCAGCGTTGGACAGGTTCAAGGGATAATCCTCACAGAAAAATACAGGGGAAAAATCTTATCTGACAGCCTCCTAGCTGATAATAAATAATAGCTGGTGAGTATTGGTTTCTCCTACTTCTCCTCCTCCCATCACACTTGGGGAGAACTAGATCACAAAGCCTACAGGTTTTTCATAAGTAGAAAGATATTCATTTTAGCAACTCAGTCTCACCAATGCTTAGTGCACCCCTTGCAAAGATGGGTACAGCTTCCAGACTTCATGAGCAAGAACGTTAGAAGGACTGTAAGTTGAGGCAACAAGAACACGGACATGAGAAGCCAAGAATTGCTTTGCGGAGTCTCCCTCCACCCCCAAATCAAAATTTTAAAAAATCCTTGTGCATTAATACTCCAACCGTTTCAACCACCCAAAGTGAATTCAAGTGGAACGACTTAAATTGCTACACATAAATGTTCTCATTCTCCACAGACATTCACTGAGTAAGTGGAGCATGTCCCATGTAAAAATGTCAGGGCAGTCTGCCAGGCAGCCTTGACAATCCTGCCTCTCTTGCCCCTCCCATTTCAATCATCGCTTCTCTGGCCTATCCCTTCAACTACCTTGAGTGATATTGTATGCCAATGGCAGCTACATTGAACTTGTGCCAACTCCAGGGGAATTCTGGGACGGACACTTGATTATCTCATTGCAAGCAGCGCAAAGAGCAATGGAGATGCACAGAAAGAGAGAGAGACACACACGCACACAAAAACTGTCAACTTTTTCTACAGAATAATAAAAGTCAAGATAACAACTCTCACAGTATGTTTAATTACCTGGTGCTTGTTTGTTTTCTTGCCCAACCATAAACGCTTCAGCTGAGAGGATTTGCATTTGTGAAGTCTTGTACAAGGTTATTTCTTCACTCAATGTTGCCTCTGTAATTGTGTCCCTGTCATTTATGCACCAATGCACACAAACTCACACTTGCACATACGTGTCTTCTTTAGGGGTGGGGGAAAAGAACCTGATTTGGAGAGAAAGCATCCTATTAGCCTTTCATGCATAACCCAAACCAACGCTAAATTTGTTCTCCATCATGGGTCAGCTGCAGAGTTGATAGTGAATGTGAATTTGATACATCTTGCTGTTTTATGGGAACCAGAAAGTGAATTGTCTAGAAATAGCAAAACTTTGCTTGACTCCATTTTTTCATTTTCCAAGGGGAGAAAAATGCCAGTGGTTAAAAAAAGGCCAGGATTATCAGGGGAAAGTAGCTAATGTTTATTTATTTGTTTATTTTCTTTTCCACATTCAGCTTCAGTGATTTTTTGTATTCTTAGCAGTACAGACTTGTTTGGGAAGAGGTTTCATGACCAATCCAAATCTTAGGCTGATCATGTTACCATGATTCTTTAACCAGTCAGACTCTGAAGACCACCTTTCAAGTGAGCCTTAGTGCTATTTCCAGTGAAACTGGGATCGAGTTATGAGAACACTGCAAAACATAATTGTTTTGGTGGAGTTTCACTTGGAGACTTGGTGTTTGTTGGGACCTGAAACTCAAAGCAAAGCTCAGGTGAGCACAAATCATGCAAAAAGCAAAAGAAGGAAAGTTTCCTGAAGAATTGCAAACAGAAGTCACGGAGTTTTGCACAGAAACACCCAGCTGGTCCACGTGCACTACAACAAGGCATGCTGCTGGGTAAAAATCCCACATTCGGCTGGACAGACAGCCTTCCTAAATGCTAAAGCTATAGGCAGAGGAAAAGACAAAGGGGAGGTGGCTCTGTTTGGGGATAAACAATGCACACGCCCAACACCTCTTTCCACAGCAGTGAACGAACTTCACCAGTATCAATATTAAATGGGAGAAACAAAGACGAACCCTGCAGCTGCCCTGCTGGACAGCTCTGTACTGGAAACATGTGTGCTATCAATCATTACAACGTTCCCCCAACATTTGGTCACCAGACTTGCTCCTTATTTATTTTTAAATGAGAAACAATTGCACAACAGCTGTTGCATAGTCGTGGTGAGGCAAAAACTTCTTAGCTTATGGCTTTGGAGCAGGGTGGTTTCTCCACTCATTTATTGGTATCATAGTAGCCTCTAGAGACTCTAGCCAGCCTCAGGATACCATTGTTCTAGACACATTACATCCACAGCGAAAGAAATATGTAGTATTCAATCTAATCTACTCAACAGAAAAAGGAGTGGGAGAAAGGGCAGGTTACACATCTGGGGACCTCCAGAGCAAAAAGCATGCATCATCAACTGGCCCTCTCTTGGAGCTGTAAAGGTTTAATCTCCTCTGCAGATCAGAGCCCCAGAAGTAGACCACACTAACACTTATTGCTTCCTCAGTTCCTCCCTTCTCCTTCACCCTTTTTCATGCTGTGCCACTCATGAATAGGGGCATGATCTGCCCTGATTAATGGAACAACTCTGGGGACCAGTGATTGCCTCATTCGGCACCTCACACAGCTGCTGTTCTCCACTGGCCAGTTCCTCTGCCTCCGTCCCCAGGATCATCTTAGCATTTGGTGGCCAAGTTTCTGTCCTTTTTCCTCCTCTGAGTTTCCAGCCTTAGCAGGCACATGCCACAAGAGGTCAAACCTTTGATTATCTGCAAGCACATCCCTGACCTACTGGTCAGTGACACATCGTTCTGTACTCTGAATGGTTTTTGAGTTCACATCTCACCAAACCTGACTATCTCCAGATGCGGAAGAGTTTTCTCTCTTCATACCAATGAATCCCAAGAGCCCAGACTTTTCATTGGTCTGGTTTTAGCCTAAGATATGACTCTGAAGATTCTGAGCTGTCACCCGCTACCACATGGGCAGCATTTGGATTTTACCTGAATGATGATGATTCATATTGTTTACAAGAGAAGACAGTTTACAAAAGGAAACCCTGCCCCTGATTTACAAAGGTATTTAGGTGCCTAAAGGTGCACATAACACAAACTGAATTAGGCACTTTTGTAAAATCCAGGTAGGCATCTATCTGCATCTTTGGGCACCTAAATACCTTGGAATATTTGTCTCCTCCCCATATTTAATTAGAAACTTCTGAAGCTACATCAACATATACCACCTAATAAACCTAGCCCTTACTTCCCATACTTTCTTTGAAGATAGTGTACCCAAAGACAAATCCAGTGTATCAAGATTAACAACCAAATACCAAGGCAGCATGTTTTACACAGTTTGAAAAGAAAACCTTTAAAAGATTTTTATGAAGGAAATAATGAGCTATTTCTCTTAAACCCTTAGATCCTTTTCTACATTGTAGCACTACGGGAATTCATAGTGTCCCTGCAACTGATAAATAAAACTTTTAATGTGAAAAGTGGCTACATATTTATGTAGGTGTCTCAAATGAACTTTGAATTAACAACCCTGGAGTCCGCAACCCCTCCTTTATTCCCCCCAATTATCTGAGGTCTCCAGAAGCTGAAGTTACATCTAAATTTTTTTTCCTATGAAGTGCGTAGTTGTCAAACTCAAGGTGATCCTTCCAGTCTGAATTTTTAGTTACATGCTAGAGCCTGGCACAGAGAGGCTGTGTCCAAATAACTCTCCCTGTAATATCGATATTGTAGTGTAGAGCTTAGCCAAAGTTCAGGGATAAACAGAATAAAGCAAGGTCCATATTGTAGCAATCTTCTCTTCATAGCCATTAATTGTATCCTGCTGGTGCAGCACTTTCACATTCTGGACAGAACGTACGTCAAATGTTTCCCTCATCCAAACACTTGCTAAAAAAACATTAACCTCTTCAGTCCTGAGACCCTGGCAGGGAGCTGAACTGGACAAAAGCCACCAGGAGTCGTTGTGTGGAGTGAATTTCCAACTCATAACTGCTTTCCCTCAAAAAGGACAGGGATGCTGCTAGAACACACGCTGGTGGGAACCCACTTCTGCATCTCAACCTTGGGAGGAGGCATGAATCTCCTTAGGTGAAAGACCATCTATTTCCAGACCAAAGGCTTCTAGTTTTATTTTATTTCTGAAGGCCACATTTAGTCAGCACCTGTAAAGGTTTTAGAAACAGGTGTGATGCCATTTTCTTTCCTCACACAGGGTGCTCCATGTAAAAAGGCCATTACAAAAGGGGAACAAATCCTTCCTAAAAACTGCTGCCGCTCATTTGTTCCTTGCTGAGGAATGGCCCTAGATAATGAAAAGGTTTCCAGAGGTCAGCACCAACAACAGTAGCAAAGCCTTGGGCACTTGTGAGCAAGTTGGGTCTTGCAGCTAAAACAAAAAACTGGCCTGTGACTCCGGAGAGCTGCATTCAGACCTTAGGTCTGTGAGACTTCTTTTGTGACAGGCATTCAAACACTAAGGCTATGTCCACACGAGGCTTTTATTTTGAAACAACGACTGTTGTTTCAAAATATAAGTTGTCATGTCTGAACGACATTTCTTTATTTTGAAATGATGGGATCCCATCATTTCAAAACAATAAAACCTCACCTGAAAGTGAAATAGTCGTTGTTTTGAAACAATGCTGTTCAGACACATTATTTCAAAATAATGGTTATTTTGAAATAACACTTTTGCCCTTCTCCTTCCGAGGATGCCTTCCTTTTTGTATCATTGGGTGGGGGCATGGCCCAGTGAGGGGGCCATGTTGCCCCTCTCCTGAAGCAAAATAGCAAGTCCTGTGTCCAGACATACTATTTCGCTTTGAGGTTTTCCCTTATTTCGATTTAATATTTGCTTATTTCATATTAAATTATTTCAAAATAAGGATTTTATTTCAAAATAACTTATTTCGAAATAAGTGTTTACATGTGAACATAGCCTATGTGCCTCAGTTCCCCATTGGGGATGAAGAGTGATTAATACTTTCTTTCTCCCTCACCCACTTCATCTGTCCTGTCTATTGAGGCCCTTATCATGAGGAATAAAGGAGGCAGGAGATTCAAATGCAAAAGGTGGAAGGAAAATTGGGGATTGGGGGAATGTTTAAAAAAAATAAAGTTTTGAACAAAAATGTTAAATTCCCCCCAAAAGACCATTTTTACGGGGTGGCAGGGCAGGGGATGTCCAGAGGTCAGAAAGTTTTGAGAAAGTACTTTTGTGTTACTCTGAAGAAACAAGCTGAAAACAACCTCCTTTAAGTAGAAAAGACTGAAAGGGGGGAGGGAATGGCTCAGAGAACTGGTAATGGTATCCAAAGTTTGCTGAATATGGGCCTAGCTCAATAACTTAATGTGAGTTCATGTATATCAGCAAAGCTAATTGTCAACTGATATCTACATCACAACAGAGGCAGGTCTATATGGCCCAAGTCGAAAGAAGACATACAAGTTACTTGAAATAACTTGCTTATCTCACTTCAACTTCCCTACTCACAGCACGACCACTACACTGAGTCAAAGGGAGGGCCCCCTATCAAATCAGCACTACTTCAGTTGCCATTGTGGTCTTTAGCAGTTGACTTCCCAATCGACAGAGCAGATCTTCACAGACCCAATCAGTTGACTGAGAAAAATTGATCTCAAAAGATGTGAATTTGCCACGCTCGGTGAAGACAAGCCCTGAGGATCCCAGTTAGCCTTTGTTAGCAGTTTCAGTCAGACCCAACCTTCTGAGATAATTGGGGCTAAATTCTGCCCATACTCACTCAGTGAAGGTTGCTTGAACTGTTCTAGTCACACAGGGCAGGAAAAGATAGAAAGGCTCAGAGGAGGAGGGGCAGAGGTCAGCAGTCTTCATTATGGCCTGCCAAAGCAGCAGTATATTCTGCCCCTTTTGGATATCAGCAGATCCAGAAATATGTGGGAACTGATCTCTACAAGCCAGCATGGCAGAAGACTCCCAATAGTCAAACTAAGAGCCTACCAAGCTGGGACTGTTCCAAATTGTCTAAAAAGTTAAATATCCATGGGGCAAGAAGGACACTAACTCTATATGTCATAACCACTTGGCCTCATTTTCCATAGATTCCAATGTCAGAAAGAACTATTAGGTGCACCTCGTCTGACCTCCTGTACAACACAGGTCAGAGAACTTCCCCAAAGTAATTCCTTGAGCAGATGTTTTAGGAAAAACATGTTACAACTGTTAGTGGTAGAGAATCCACTAAGACCCTTGGTAAGGTGTTCCAACACTTAGCTATTGACACCATTAGAAATGTATGCCCTATTTCCAATCTGAATTTGTCTAATTTCAACTCCCAGCCATTAGATCGTGTTAGATGTTTCTAGCCTAGATTGAAGCGCCTTCAATGATAGCTCACTCTCTCTCATTAGAAATTCCACGCTGGACTTCAGAAACTTTTCCTGATTAAGTTGCATATTTAATTGGCATGCTCCCAAAAGTTTCAATTTCCACTAACCAGCATTTCCAGATGGCAAACCATTTTGTTGGGAAAGTCCTGACCAGCTCTCTCTCTAATCCACTGGGATGCAGCAGGGTGTGTTCTCATCCCTAAAGGTACTAGATACAGAAAGCTGCCGGTATATTGCAGGGGCAGGTATGTTCAGATTGTTTTCACTATCTGCAAAAATTAGATTGCTGCTTCCTCTGATTCATTCCATATTGAGAACTTTATGAGCTTGTTAAGGACCCTCAGAAAAATTCACAGACAAAATAGCTTTGCAAATAAAACAGAACAAAAACCCATGTGCCCTGAGATCAGGAAGACCACAGACAGCACAGATTCCTTTGAAGTTACCGAATTCATAGCCATTAGCCTGTTGATGTGTCAACAGGAATAGGTACACCAGGAACTGAGAAATGCTAAGAAGGGACCTGGCGTCATCACTGCCATCCAGCCAAATGATAATGGGCTGCTCAATCTAGATAGTATTTTATAGAACATCCCTGGGGAAGCACTGGTGTTTACAGCCTGATCCAAAGCCAATAGAAAGTAGGCCATTAACTCAGTGAATTCTGGATCAAGTCCTTACTGGGTTGGCCTTCCGCCTCTGAAGACCTGCTCTCAAATACTGATTCAGATCCTCCCAGCTAAAGAATATTTGGTGACGTCTTAAACTCGCGGGCATTGCAACAATCACTCCATGGTAGGACACATCACACTTCCTGGCCACTCATGCTCTGTCATGCCTACAATTGCCTTTTAAATCAGGACTGTGGAGTGAAGTCAAGACAAAGGCACATCTACACGTAGACTTCAAAGACTCCTTTGTGCTAGACAATCCCAGGGCAAAGTAAATGCAGTTTAAATAAATAAGATAGAGTCTATTTGAATAGGACAGGGTTGGTCCCTTCCGAATCCCCCCCCCCCCCCCCCCGGGAAGAAAAGTAACTCGAGAAAAGAGAGAGAGAGAGAGAGAGAGAAGAGAGAGAGAGAGAGAGAAGGAAATAAAAGTCAGTGTCTAAAACTATTAAAAATCCAGTCCTTACAAGTTGCATCCTACTGGATAATCTCCAATGCTTTGCACATTTTTTATGTTTGCCTAGGTTTTTATACCGGCACCCATCACTGAAGCAGGAAAGAGGAAAGATCTTCTTGGGCTTCATGCACAAGCTTTTGGTTCAGGAGACCTAGATTCAACTTCTTGATCTGCCAAAGACTTAATAATTTTAGGCCATGTCTATGCTACAGACGTCTGCTAGCGTAGCTATGTGACTCTGGGGAGTGATCCCCAACCAACATAGCTGTGCTGACAGAAGTCCGTAACACAGATAAAGTTTCACTAGTAAAGCTTCATTTTTTACCAGAATAGCTTGTGTCATTCAGCTTCAATGGAATAAACTATACTGTTAAAAGTACAGATTACAAACATCACCTTTGCTCACACTAGCGGTGCTTTGCCAGGATAGTAGACTCGTATATCCATTACCAGCGATGCACTCCTAATGTAGATGTGGGAATCTCTGGGGCTTGTTCCCCGCACTGCAAAATGGCAATGATTAGAGGTGATTGAATAATGTCAATTTTTCACAGAAGATTTGGAAAAAAGAATTCTTCCCCTAATCCTCTTTTCTCACAACATATTCAGATGTTTTCAACAGAAAATTAAACCAGAAATTGAAATAAGTTCTGCTTTAGAAAACCCAGAAGCCTTTAAGTTTGTTTGTTTATAAGCCAATATATAAATTAGTATTGACAGTTCAGTGTTGACAAAAACAATTCTGGCTTCATTCTTGAAAACTGTAAATTTGAATCAAAATTTTACTGAAAATATTTCAGTGCCTAGTGCTATTGTCAAAGCACCAGTAACATTTTAATCAAGATGAAAATTTTAAGTTCAGAAAATTATTTTCCCTTTGCTCAAAAAGCTCCCCACATCCCCCAAATCAATGTGACAAAAAGTTTTTGAGCAGCTCTAGTCATACTTTCCCTGTCACAGAAGGGAGTTGCGAGGAGAACGCCACTAATGATTGTGGAGGGAGTTCACGTACCAACCATGATGACTAGGAGTCTAAAATATACACTCTGAGGCACTCACATGTTATAGTGATGGGAGCCCCTACAAGTTGGCAGTAGCCGAGTGCCTTCTAAGATCTACAGCAGCAGTAATGAGATCTGAAGCACTGTATGGCAAGTCACAACAGCAATGACCTGAGAGTGAGTTGGCCTGCATTGAAAGAAAACTGTCTAGCCGCACACCTGGTGAAGCGCACAGCTGAAAAAGCAAAGTAGACTAACACAAGTCTGACCCAGGACTGCTAAACTGGCCCCGCTCGTGATCACTACATTCCCTTTAAAAGATTTATATTAATTATGTTTTCTCTTTTTTGAACTTAAGCAAATCCAAACTCCCACATTCCCCTCCTTCTCATCATCCTCCCCCTCCACCCACCTTTGTTGGTTACATTATTCCTGGATGCTCTTCTGGGTCCTGAACAGTTGGAGTTCCTATAACACAACCCATGTGGGGTATCCACCAAGGGAAGACTGGTGCAGAACAGCCCACTAACTCGGCATCAGTGAATTCCTGACCTAGGGATGGGACTAGGGGCTGCAGGAAAAGAGTGTTGTCTCCTACTGCCGTTCAAGATCCCCTGAAATCCCCTTCCCCAACTTTAACCTTTTTTCCACCCACTGCTAGAACCCTGCTGCACCCTCAGTGACAATCAACTGCAACATCCCCATTTCCTTAAATCTCCCACACCCTATGCGATAAGCCACACCATATTCTACACCTCATCCAGTGGGGGGGGGAGTCCTGCTACCAAGAGCTGCTGAAATCCCCAACACAGCCTTCAGAGAGAGGCGTACCATGACCACGCGCCTTCCAATAACCAAAATCCTCCTGCACCTCCAAAGACAAATCCCACCTTCCCACCCTCTCCAGGTGCCAGAACTTTCTGATCCCCGGCACCAGGATGTCAGGCACTTGAACCCCATACAATGATGCAGGGCTCTTTTGGCAACTCCTCCTGGCCGCTGAGACCAGATGAGTCATATTAGTAAAAACCTAGGCACTTAAACATGTTTGGTTCCCATCTTCCATTGCCTGTCACCTCATGTGGTCATTGCCATCAATGCAAAATGAGGACAAATGCCACCAGATTAGAACAGCCAGGGACTAGCTCCATTTTGCAAAGGTGTAAATGATTGCTCAAGAGAGAATGGGGTGCTCTTTGTTACTCTCTGAGTTGGAGAGATGAAGGGTACAAGACTGAAGGTCTTGCTGGAGGAGATGAACTCTAAAAATAACCAGCTCAAGAATGAGATCAAACTAAGGTTTATGATTTATTCTTTAAAGGGAACCCTAGCTTGACACTTGAACAATTTAGATATATATGGAAAAGGACTCTCCCTACAGTGTTAAGGGACTGTGTTTTTAAGGGCTTAGCTTCCTAAGCAGTGAGTCTGTACATAGCAGTGTGAAGCTCTTGTTATGCACAGCCACTTGGAATCAAGCACAGAATAAAGACAAGCTAAGTTGCAAGCTCCTTACACACTGAGCGTGGACTGAACGCTGCCCATCCACAATGCCTTGTAAAAAGCTTCCTGCCAAATCAGACAATAAAACCCTCATGCATCCCTAACAAAAAGGCACTGTGGAAAACTTACTCAACTTCCCATAGTGATGTCTCCTGCCTCCAGAGCTGGTCCATTTGGACTCCTTCTTCTCCTATTCTGTTTGGGGTTGCATTTTATTTCGGTTACCAGCTAAGATGGCAAAAATCCAGTTCAGGGCCCTCTTTATTGCTCCCTATCAGGAGCTTCCACTCAGAGTCAAACTCTTCCCTTCTCTCTGCTGATCTCACTCGCTTCTGCTGCACCATGCAGACACAGTGAAAAAAAGACAGGCTGTTCTGTGCCCTAAGCCCCTTTTTCCCCTGACACCATGGACCACAATGGGTCTGACAGCACCAGAGTTAAGCCGCAAGAAAGGCTTCAGGCATTCCTTTGCACAGCCTCAATGCAGATGCCTCTGTGGCTACCAATAAAAAGATTTAGCAATGACGAGTGAGGACTTCAGAAGCAAGCTCAAAGAATCTGATGAACCTCACCTCTTTTTCGCTAGCCCCCTACTGACCTCATCTACCAGCTGTTGATGGATTCAGTCAAGCGGTGGACAAGTGACCTGCCAGCTATCCCACCAGCTCACTCCATCTCTATCACCTCTCTCACAGTTTCCTTCTCCCCAGGTGTTTTCTACTCTGTAGCTGCTTTGCAATCCCGGAGGAATAAACGCTCTATTGGCCACATTCTTGCTGGGCACAGCTAAGACTGTCTGAAAAAAAGCTAGCAAAGCAGATGAAAATTCCTGCCAGATTCAACATTCAGGGCACACTGTCAAAATTCGGCATGGCCTGTGACACACCACCACAAAAACAGGCAAGCAGAGGTCTGACACTAGATATTCCTCCTAAATGGAGACTGTCAGCCATGCTGAATCCTGTGACATGGGTGAATGACCACCAGGACTAGGGCGAGAAACCCATCACATTCTTTACATTTGGAAAAACTGAAACTTCAGAGAAAACTCCCCTTGCTATGTTTCAATATGAGTAATTCCACAAATGCCATCAAGGTTGCTGCTTGACAGCACAGACCAACCCAAGTTTTCCATAGCCATCTCCTCCCCACCCCACTGCAAAAGTCTCCGAGTATCAGTAAACACTTTGGAGAAGCTGCTCTGAGCCTGGGGTTTGCAACAAAACCTGAAGCCACGTGAGTTGCATTTGTGAGTTAGCCCATCTCTGCTTTCAGTGGAGGCCTTGAGGCTGGGAAACTGTTGAAAAGGGACAGAAGGAGCTAAGCAGGAAGGGGCAAATCTTTGGGATTTCAGAGAATAACTTCACCCTGGATACAAATTTTAAAAAGCGGTGCAGAGGATATGTAACACTCGGCAGACAAATTGATCCAACAAACCTGGTATCTTGTATGTCAGGGGTCTCAAACTCAAATCACCATGAGGGCTGCATGAGGACTAGCAGAAGGCCGCATGAGGATGAGTATGGCAGCCCAAGGGTCGCACCGCTGAAACCTTCCCATACAATGATATTGCAAATATAGGTCATGATTGTGTCATTGCGGGCCACAGGAAATAGCTTTAGGGGCCACATGCGGCCCGTGAGCTGTAGGTTTGAGACCCCCGCTGTATGTGGTAGATCGTCCCATTTCCAACACTCCAACAGAAGGCACAAAAATGCAATGTAGCAGACCAAATTGGGAGTGCTGTACCCAGAAAAAAAAAATCATGCCATCCTAAGCTGGGGCACTGTGAACCCTGACATTTGACTTCCCCTATCTTAGCAAGTATGTCTATCCAGACCTTGTGCCTGCTCCAGCTTCGTCCAGGGGCGTGCAGTAGGGGTCACATCTCAGGTGAGGCAGCAAAGGACACCATTGGTTGCCTAGCCAAATCAATCACAGCCAACATTACATCACTGGCCAAAAGCTTGCTTGGTGTAATCCACACCTAAGTGAAACCACAAAGCGCTGAGTATTGAGAGCCAGGAAGGCTCTCCCAAGAGATCACAGGCCCCCACCTCAGTAGTAATCTTGCTGACTCTCCTACGTGGCCCACTGTGATGCACGTGTGAGGCAGAGGGCAGATCACTTAGTGTCCAGATTGCTAAAGGCAATCCCAGCCTGTCTCCTTCTGGAACGACAAAGGTCTCCGGTGAACTTTTGGAGTGATACCCATCACTGATTTTGGAGGCATGAGGGCAGTTCCAATCATCAGACAACAATTCTAGAGCCAGGACTTCAGGGGGCTCTTCAACCTTTCCTCTTGCTGTTGGGTGCCCCTGCCCCTCTAGCCAGAACCCACTCCCAGGGTGTAGCAGCAACATGGGAAAGGCAGGCTGGTCATGACCCGTTAGCGCTGCGACCCATCACCCACAGCTCTCATCGCTAGCACAGTGCACATACGATATGACCCGACAAACCTGACGTCCTGTAAATGGTAGATTGTCTCCCCACGACACACCTGCTCCCACCCCAATAACACAAAGAACATAGACAGGACGGTGGGAGGAGCAGTAAGGTACACGTCCCAAGAGCCCACACCAACACAGACACACATTCACCCTTGACCCAACTCCCCCAAAACCAGCGAGACTACTTCTGGCCCATCGATAAAGTGCCGTGCAGCTGAAGGCTGACGTTGCCCATGGCAGAGGTCGGGCATTGGTGTCTCTTAGGTGCTTTGCAAGCATCGAGACACAGTTACTGATTTTAGTTTCCCCTCCAGAGTCGGCTCCCCAGCTTTTCCCCACAGCAGGCCTATTAGAAGAGGCCTTATTGCTCCTCCTCGCCTCCCCTCCCCGCTCCAGGACACAATCGAGTGCGCCTACAAGGCAGAACAAAGCAGTGACAATCGGTGACAAATGGCCTGCACAGCATCCCGGGTCTCCGTTGCCACGGAGACACCAGCCAAGCATTTCAATAAGGGATGGCACCAGGGACACAGGTGCTAGTCAATCAAAACGGATCGATCCGCTAATTGAACCTGCTGAGGCCGGCCAGGGAAAGGGGCTGTGAGAACTCATTTATCCTGCCTGACAAAGCCGGAGAGAGAAACTACAAGAGGCGACAATCAGCAACGTCAACACACCCAAAGCGCTCACCTCAGGACCTTTGGATCCTCTTACACCTCACAGTTAAAGCTGTGCACATGAAGCCTATGGCAGCTCAAGGGAGCTACTGGGGACGGACCATGCCGCAGATGCCTCCTTTGCTCTGTTCCTCGATGCCATCCCCCCCAGCCACCTTCTCCCCATTTCATCTCAGCGAAGGGAATGCACCCCGAACCAAAGCCCCTTCGCTGCATGGCTTATCCTCACAGTTAATTAGCGTTATTAGTCCTAGCAGAGGTTTTTAAACAATCTAGCTAAAATTCTCCTGTGGTCACCGTTCCCACCTCACACTATATCACAGTTACCCTCCAAAAAAAGCCATTGTCCCCATCTTACAGGTGGGAAACTGAGGCACGACACCACACAGGTTACATCCACACTAACACTGCAATGTAGACATTCAGGCTACAGCCTGGGCTTGGACCCGATTTTTAGCCCCAGATCCCAAGCCCAAGTCAGGTGATTCAGGACTCAGACTCGGTCCCATGGGTTATTTAATCACAGTGAGGAAATGCCCTAAGTGACTAGATTTTCCTCTCTAAGAGTCCAACAGACTGCTACCGTGATCCATGAGACAATAAAATGTACAAAAAATAGGTTAGGTGGGGGAAGAAAGACCCTGTCTCCCTAAGGCCTCCAATCAGAGATCTTGTAGCACTTTTTAAATAATAATGAATTAAGGCGAGTGCTAGATGTAGGTCTATATCATTAACCCCATTTTGTGGAGGGGGAAGTTGAGGTGAAGGGAAGAGACTTGCTCAGGCTGGTAGGTGATAGAGTGAGGAGTATCTAATTATTCATAAACAGAGAGCTCGGAAAGATCCAACTCTTTTTACTTTAAGAGATCCTAGTGCAAACATTACTGGGTCAGAAATGAAGGCACTATGTTCTATTCTGTATGGTTTCTTATACCACTTACACAGTTTTTTATGAACAGAGTCAGCAAAACTTTCTCTAAATTCAAAACACTTGACAAATTTCAACACTGAACTTTGAATTTTGGCCCCACAAAAATAAGGAATAAAAATTTTGCCTCATTTTCCAACTGTCCCAGCTCCTGTGAACCCTGTCAGCAACAGCTGTATTTGTTATTGCCTGGAAAGATAATTTTGACCTTTTCTGTCCACACCCGTATTGACTCCAGAGGAACCAGGGATTGGCCCTTTATTATTTCTAGATTCCAAGGTCTCCTTAGCAGACTGCATTGGTTTTCAAGAGAGGTACTAAGTTTGGGCACCTTGGTTAACACAAAGCATCTCTCACTCTGAGCATTGGTTGATTATCCGCCCCAGTCCACACCACTCCCACCCTACATCTATGCGGGTGGGCAAGAAAGAGTTAAGCGTGCAGCTGCCAGTCCATGCAGTGTGGAGCTATGTTCAAACTGTTCCCATTGCTGCGTGAAGTCAGCTGTCATTAGAGAACAAAGGAGCCCTGGAGCAGCTCAAGTTGTGTCACACTCGGAAGGCGCGCAGACTGCTCCCTGATTAGGATTTCTAAATCAGCCCCATCGAGGCCCAAAGACTAAAGCTGCAGAACAATAGGCCGGTCACATTCACACAGCCAGCAACCCCCTTGCATCCCCCTTCACCTCCCCCCTTTTCCTCCCACCATGGCCTTCAATGCCACTTCATCCCCAAGCCCCATTAAGAACCACAGATTTCTCTGTTGCTTAAGTGATCGTCTTTCTTGCCAGGCCCAGGCCCCAAACCTCCTCATCGCTTGGACACTTGGACCCCTGCATTCCTTGCCTTTTAGTCTCTCCAGCCCTTGACTTCATGTCTCAAAAAAGGAAAAGAGTTTGAAAGCTGCTTACTCACCTCCTGGCCCACCGTGGCTGGCTATGTGTTCATTGCAATCAAGAGAATTTATACTGAGGTGGTGGTCCCATATTGCTCTTCATAGGTGGCCCTGCACTGAAGGCCCATGTGCCTCTTTTCTCCACAGCAGTCTACATGCTGACTGGCCATTTGGCAGGGCCAAACACATCCCTGGTGTTAGTCCAGGGAGGATAACAGAGTTGCAGCAGGGTAAGTGGAGACGAGAGGTTGTCATTGTAGGACAACGCTCTACCCATCCGAAGACCACATTCGGTATGAGAGCTGACGTGCTGTGCAGCCTCCGCAGATTAACGATGAGTGCAGTGCAACGTTCCTTAACCTCCCCTGGCCGGGAGGAGGCTTTACAGCCGCTGACTGTGGTAGCAAGCAAGAAAGGCAGCAGCCTGTCTCCTCTGCACCCACCCTTATAAGAGACAGGCACCTGCTCCCCAAAGCCTGAAAACCCTCCACCACCAGCAGTGACAATGCTAGCAGTGACAATGACAACTAGGGATGCACCCTAGCCAGTCCCAGCCTTTCAGACTGCGTCACCTACCTGTGTTTGCAGACCGGAAATAGACTGCATGCCTGGGATCTATGATCGTGTCATTGGAGGTTCTCACCAAGGGATCAGCATCACCACCTAGCACCAGGCTCGGTTCAGATAGGTTTGGTTTTCTGAATCATGAAAGGAAGGTGCTTAGAGGACTTTATAGCAGGCATGAGGTGGGCAGGGTGGTGCAGGTCCAGTGTCTTTAATCCTGACCTGAAACGTCTCTTGTTATTCCAACCCTGGGAATCCCTCCACAGCCACAGCTCTGTGATGCCCCTCAATCCTGCATGTGTTTGACACAGGAACATGGCTGGACCCCATCAAGACTCATTTTGACAGAGTAGACAGAGGCTCCACCTTGCCTTATAAACTCACCCATGACATAACATAGCATTAAAAAATAAGAAGTAGAAACCAAACCTTCCAAAAGCTTAAAAGTTGAGTTGCTACACAAGCATGAACACCCCCAACGGCTACAGAATGCCATTTTTGTATCCTCGTTTGCACCTGTAAAAGCTCTGCTCCCTTTCAGCTGAAAAGATCACAAATTCAGCATAAGATGATATTACATGATCCCAATAAAACAAAGCAAAATCAAAACACTGAGATGTGGTTAACCCACAGGGCCAGGACTCAGCAGACCAGCTTTTTTCCCCCAGCACTGAGGAGAATGCTGTGTGTTACTGCGGCTGTGTCATTTTGACCACTCAGGACCTCAGTTTCCCCACCTGGAAGGAGGAAATAACATATTTGGTTATAACACCCAATCCCAAGTCATTAATCCAGATAACAAACATAATTAATGCTTCCTCAGGCATTACAAATAGGAACTGTGCTGTAACTAAGCCCCATGAGTTGATTGTAATTGTGGTTTCAGCTCATTCTAAGTTGATTCTGGGGCTCAAGAGAGCCCCAGGGGTGCTGTATGTTGTGAGAGGACTCAAGACTGAAAAGCAAGAAGTGTTGCATGTTGGTGAATTGCAGAGTGACGTGTGCAGGAAGCTGACACGTCCACGTCTGTTTTTAATCTCACACACACCATTAACCTATCACATTTATGAGCAGAGTGGCACAGAAGAACAGGAGACAATTCCTCCTGCCCCAGTATGATAGCTAAGATGCATTTTCCTGTCCATTCAGGGTGAAGAGATTTCCATCCTATGAAACAAACAAGGAGTCCTGTGGCACTTTGGTTAGTCTTTAAGTGCCACAGGCCTCCTTGTTTGTTTTACTAAACTAGACTAACACGGCTGCCACTTTGCAACTTGCCATCCTACAAAGCCACTGATGTGCATTGCTTTCATCTGAAAAGGTGCAGAGTCACAAAGATGCATGGGCAGGGTTTTGTCCTGCTCTAGAACAGCATCCTCTCCTTCTTCCATAACTGCTGGGCTGGGGACAGGCACAGAGAAATACCTTTGGGTGGGAGAAACGCAGGCAGCTAGCAGGTGCAGTAAACAAACAGCTCAGAAGAAATCAATATGGATATCGGGCATTCCCCCCCGCCCCCTCCTCCAGTGGACTCCCAAGACACACGCAGACACAGACTAATCACAGTGCCTTTGGCCACCATATGCACGGCCAATCAGTCCGAGGTAGGGGACTCAAGCCACGCCTCTTCTTTCACGCCAGGAAAGGATTTTCGTTTCTTGAGAGCACAATGAGAGGAAAAAATGGGATCAGCTGCAGGCAGGGCTGCTGCGGATCTGCTTGTCCCAGAGGGGGGGTGCAGGGAGAGATATTTGGCCGTGTGGGAAACCCACAGCCTCAGCTTCTCACACATTGTTCTCCTCTTCAGCTCCCACCCCACCCCCCCACACTCGCCGACCAAAGCCGTTAATGCCACAAAAGATACTTTCCCCATTGTGTGGTAGACAGCTGAGAGGATAGAGTTAGCTTGACACGGCTTTGCTGACTCTCTCTAGAGAGGGGATGGAGCGATCAGAATGGAGAGTTTGATGCTAATCATACAAAAGAATTAAATCCACTTAGGCCCCTTTCTCGCTAATCTAGGACTGTGGGCGGTTAAAGATGGTTACATTTTCATTAGGTACTAATAGCAAAAGGGCAGCGAATGGTAGCACGGACCCGGCTATTGTTATCCTGATGGCACAGAGAAAGGGCTACTCGCTGTTACGGCACCGGTCCCGGGGCTGAGGCATGCAAGGAGTGGGAAATTGTGTCACACAGCATTGTTGGCTGGTGAATTCCATCAATGGGAAAGTCACGTTTCCTCCAAGGAAAGGAAACGAGTTAAAATTGTCAGGGAGAGGTTGGGGGGAGGATAAAAAGTGGGAGAAAGAAAGGGATGCTGAAGGAGATGTTGCAGCTGGAGGACCTAACACAGTGCAGAAGGCAATGGTGCTGGAAAAAAGGCTGGTACGGACTGAAGAAGGGGAAGGCCATTTTCAAATGTTAACTGTAGGTATTTTGAAGTGGGAACCTCACCTGCGGCATGCTGCATTGTGGCTGATACACCGAACTCCTGAATTCTGTTGCCACTTATTACAGGATCTGAAACATCAATTAGTTAACAAGCAAGCCAGGTCTCAGCTACAAAGAGAAGCCCTGGTATTTTTGGTGCCTGGGATTAGGAACATTAGCTACCCAGTGTAAGCACCCGCAGGGCATCCAAGACACCCCGGCAGTGCTCAATGTTCATAAACTAGAAGGTGCTATAGCTACCAACACGCCACTACAGTTCACATCTGGCACTTGACTCAGAAAGGTAGTCTAAAGAGTTTGCAAGGCCTCCTGAACAGCGCATCAGAGACAACTGATTTTCAGGGGTAGTCTGCAGATAGAATTAATCCAGGAGGCCTGGGGGAGTATGTGGAGAGAGACACTCAATAGTATCGAATAAGGTTGCATTCATTCAAGGTTCAAATTGTTGTTTTCTGCAGTCAAAGAACAAACACTTATAGTCTGGGGGACATTTTAAGAGAAAACCCAAACAAGAAAGAATAGAAGTAAAGTCTTCAAGCAAGAGCACGCAGCCATGATGCTGAACCAAATGCAAACACACAGTAGTCCTTTGAAATTTAAAGGTGCAGCAAACAGACAACAAAGACACAAACGTTACACAGGTAAATCCATCTCACTAATCTTTCAGGAAGAAGTTAGTAACACATCATTTCAGCTGGAACAGGTAAATCAGACTGGTGTCTCAGAATCATTTGAGCTGAAAGTGGGTTCAAAAGCACCTGCCACTTGAAATGCTCGCAGCTAGGATGAACAAAACATGAAAAATCGCACAGCAGGGAAAAATTACTGCATGACCTGCTGAGGTGAAAAGCTAGCTGGTCTAATAGCACAGCTGGTAGGGAAATATGTTTTAGTGTCAACACAAAAATAGAAAGCAAATTATTTTTTTCCTACTGAATTTTGGGGGCTATTGTTGGAAAAACCAAACACACTTCAGAATTTTATAAACACTAGAATAACTTAGATGGAAATGGAATTTTTCTTGCCAGGGTTTCCAAAATCATCCCCAAAAGCTGGGTTTTTTCCCTCCTGTTAAGAAGGTGCACTGATGAATCATATCTGACCAACTCTGACAAGTCTTTTCCCTATCCCTCATTTTTATTATTCTATTGAGCTGGAAACTGGAGATTCAAAAGAGAAGAAGGGGTGAGGAGATGAAACAGCCATGCAGGTTTGGCTCACAGCCCCTATGACACGGCTGTCCATGGATTATACTGCACGGTAGAACTAGCGAACCTCTGCTGTGACTTGAGTTGTCACACTGGGCCACCACTTTCACCGTCTCCTGACTCATCAGCAGTGACCTCCTCAGCAGAAGGAGGCTATTCTTCCTGCCTTTTATCCCACTCATGTGACGGGCTGCAGCTCAACAGCCTGCATCAAAGGAAAGAGGCTTGGTTCAGCACTTCTGGATCCAATGAAGAAAAGATACTGGAGCTTCGGAGTCTGTCACAGCTTAAGGCAGGAGACGGCTATTCATGAAGCATCTTGGCCAGCAAAGGAACAGGATCTCTATTTGGTACAACACACTGGCAGATCTGTGCAATCAATTATCTCCATCTAACACCTAGGAACGTATTAGTGGGATTTAATTCTTCCTCGGCTTTCACTTTGACAGTAGCTTTCTACCAAGGTCCTGATCCCACATTGCATGGCGCACACAGGCGGATTGCACAAAACCCTTCTGCTCCCTGCAGGACTGGGGGCCTAGAGTGAAGGTACAACTGGATGTGTCTGGGATTCCAGGAACATCCGCAAACTGGGAAAGTCGCATCACCTGTGCACAGAATAAAGGTGGAAGGAACAAAGGTTGGATCCAAAACCCACATAAGTCAATGGAGAGATGCCTTCTGACTTACACGACCCATCTTCGAAGCATCTGAGGAAGTGGGATCTTCTCCCACGAAAGCTCATGCAAAAAATAAATCTGTTAGTCTTAAAGTGCCACACAACTCCTTGTCGTTTTTTCACTGGACTAGACCAACATGGCTATCCCTTTTAAAATTGGGAATTAGGGCCTGAAGAAAGATAAATGTGCAATTTCAAAACAAACAGTGTTCGCACATTCTAGCCACAGAAAAGGAAAGTTAAGCCAGACTGATTCATGATGGAGCAGTCAGCAACTGTGGACAAGAGAAGAAATCAGGTATTGTTGGTATAACAGGGAGGACAACTGCCTTCAAATACGTAAGCCAGTGACTGGCCTGCACAGTATCGTGTGCAGTGTGAGCTAGGGCAATAGACTAGGACAGTCAGGGCACAGGAATCCAAAAGAGGATTGTGCTGCTGCTTGTGTGCCTATGATTGTACAATGGGGCTCTGATCTCTGTTGGGAAAGTCATCACATGACTCCAGGAGCTGCAGCTTTAAGGAAAAACATCAAATACCATAAGATTCCTAACAAAATCACAAGAGTTGGCAACATTGGTGCTAGTTTTCCATCTAGTCACAAGGGACAAGGTTGCAATCTAGACCCAAAGTTTGGATCTGGAGTTTTGGGACAAACTTATCTCCACTGCGAAGTGTAACTAATACACCTTATTTACCAAGTGTATATGGACTAGAGTCTCAGCTGATGTAAATCCACATTGCCCAGCTGTCGTCAATGGAGAACTACCAGTTCACACCAGCAGTGGTATTTAGTGGCCTTGTATTTAACCAGGGACTCATATTAAAGGCAAAAACACCTACAAAACACCTACAATATTTCTTCAAAAAGTCCCCACTTGCTTTTATGGTTGTTGTGTCTTGAGACTCCCTAACACTCTTTTGTTAACTGGCACAGGTCCTGGCTTCCTGGAAATCTAGGGGAGGCAAGTAATCTATTTTACTCGATCTGATAGCTTTAAAAAACATCCAAGCACAACAGCAAGGGCAGCCACATTTGCGGGAAAACTACCTTCTGATTCCTGGCCATGTTCAAAAATTATGACCGGTCTGCAATTATGAGAAGTAAAACATTAAAGTATGAGGCAAAGTGCATTTGCATGCTAATAGCCCCCTTTGGTAGCACTGCAAGGCTGTATCTAACAACAAAGCAAAACCCGTCTCCACTAGAGAAATATTAACCCTTGTGGTCACTTCTCTCTTCCTTGCCTCAGGGTTTTAACACCGACCAAGGAATAGATCCTGACATGTTCTAAATGGGTCCAGCGGCATCACGCTCAGAGGAATTTCACCCACTTACACAAGGGCTCGACTTTGGGGTCTAAACTCCCAGCTGGCGTGGAAGTTCAAGGTTAAACTTTGCTTATTCATGCCATCCATTGAGTAATCTTTAGCATGAAGGTGGGTAAGAAGGGAGAGGAAGAGGTTGCAGTCTTTAAATAGAATGAATTTCACTGATGAGTGGTGTTCAGTAAAATGCCTTTTAGTTCCTTACTAGCTGTTGCAAAAACGGGTTTCAGTTTGATTCAAATAGCGCAGGTGGGCAGGTTACCTAAAAGCCACAAAAAAGGAAATTCCAGCATCCGCTTTCAAAGTGCAACCTAAGATTTAAGCAGATCAGGTGAAGGGGGAAGGGAACCTGAGAGGTACACACCTTTGCATCACCCGGAATAGGATTTCACCTGAAAAGAACCACAGCTTCGAGCTCCAAACGTGAGCTGACAAGAGGCTCTTTGAGCAAAGATTGTGCTAAGAGAAGTAACTACAAACCCAGACGATAGCTTTTCAAATTTCTAAAGCAGGGGCAGCTAGAGGCCAAGGGCCTGATTCTCTTCTCAGGAGCTGCCCCACTGAAAGTCTAGACAGTACTCAGCTCCTCTGGAAAGCAGCCCACTTTTATTTAGGTGCCTAAATTTATCAGCGTCCAGATTTGAACACTTTGGTTTTAGCTGTTCTAGTCAGTTAGTTTCTGGAGGCGCCTCCTCCCACTTCAGCCTCATAATCCGTCCCATTTGCCAAGATCCATATTATTTGCCTCTCTCAAACTCCTGTTACACTGCAAGCTCATTTCTAATCAGCTGTCCGTTGTCACCTATAGCTTTCTTTTGTCATGGCAACTCCCAAAATTCTTCCTCCCCCTGACTTTGGGATTATTTCTCACCACAAGCGTATCGGTTTCCACTTTTCCTTACAGGATTCCCCCTTAGCTATTCTTTCTTCTAGATACCTGATCTAAGTATCTAGATGCCATTAGATTATCCTTTCTCTTCTGATAAATCGTCTTAACTGCATCTATGTTCATCTTCTGTGAACTGTGTTAACAGGCCATTCATGCCTGTAAAGTACAATGGGTATGGCTAGAGTGGAGAAAATGGTAGCTAACATAACATAACTAACCTCAAACTCTTTCCTAGTGTAGATACAGGGTAACACCATTTAGCTCAGTCTAACAGGTTAAGGTCAATCCTAGGAGAAGCCATGAGCTAATCGTAAACAGCTACGTTGGGGTGACATAGGAAAAAGGTTACGGTTATCTACATGTTTACCTAATGTCAACCACTTCTCCTAGTGTGGACCTATTCCAGGACCTTCCCTGAAATGTATATATTATCATTTACCAAAGCCTTGAACCCATTTTCAGATCTCATGACAACTTCTCTGGTCCAAGCCATCTTATTGATTTTCAAGCAATATTTTGTAGAACAACCTGAAAATTCAGATTCAATCAATTAGTTCCTTCATCTACTAACTTTGTGATTATAGCCCCACCCTCACCCCAAAAAAACATTCAAGTTTTTACTCTTTGTAAATGCTGGCCTATTTGTTCCAGCATGTTTAATTCCCTTTTTTACAGAGCACCACCACCTTACAGAAACCTGATTACAGACTGTAAGGGAAAGGAGGTAGGGGATAGTCAGAAAAAGGTGGAAAGGTCAGAAAAAGGCAATCAAGAATGATGGGAAGGAAAAATACAAAGAAAGGATGCAATTATTCTGCAAAATATTCATCTTGGTGCCCATTCACAGCTGAGGGCTGGAGTTGAGTGAAACTTTCCAGTTTCAGTTTGCAGGGGATGTTGGTTCAGGTGAAAAACACTTCCCGAGTTCAGTGTTTCAAACAAGCTCCTGATAGCTCCAAGTGAAACTCAATCCAACCGTTAGAGCACTGCCTGGTTTCTAACTGAAATCAAAAGCTAAACCTAGGCTCACCTGAATTCAACCCTCATTCACGTGACCCTTGGCACAGACCCCTCTGAAATGGTCCAAAGCCTCAGCAAACCTGGTCCTACGTTCACTTTATCATGGTGGGCTGCAGGAGAACAAGATGACCACCTGAGACCCTTTCCAGGGTATATGTTTACAAAGCTGAAAACCTCTTTATGACGTTCCTCCTCCATGCTAATGATGTTATCCACAGGATCCAGTCAAATGAAACAGTTGCTTAGCCAAATTTTGTCATGGGCTATGTTAGCATAAATCCAGAGAAAGCCATGGAAAGCAAGAGGGTTACTTTTCATGTACCCTGGTGTATATGCATGCAGAATCATGCCCACTGCCTACTGGCCTGAGCTAAATTCAAAATCAACAGGCTGAATAAAGCACTCGACAATGCTTATGTCTCATTTCTCAATCCCATCCCACATTTGTCTCAATTTTGAGGAAGCCCAGTTTTACCTTCAAGACTTCATTGCTACCCACTATACCCCAAGAGAGAAGGGAGATATCTCCTCTGTCTCAGAAGCTTCTGCCAAACTTTAAAATGATTTCCTTAACAAAGGCTGATTCCAGCAGGTGAGTGGCAGGCAGTTTACAGTTAACTGCACAGCAAGTCTGTGAGTGGGTTTGCAAATGAGATAAAATTATCCTCCGGGGACTTTTCAACATAACATGAACTGTGAGAGTAAATACAGAAGTGACACATTTGAGAGCACCCTCCAACAAACGATCCAAGTGGCATAAAGGGCACAACCAGGGCTTGCTATAAATAAAGCCTCCTAAATTTCTCTTCAGATCCACAGGAGGGTTTGAAAGTTACAGGCCAAAAAAGAAATGGACCCTTTTTGCTTAGAAAAGGCCTTCAGGTTCTGGAAGTTATTTAGTGGAGACTATTTCACAACATCATAATTGTTAAATAGTACCTATAACAACAGCAACCCAAAAGATACACAGCAGCCACTTTCTGAGAGGTATCAATCCTCATGCTTCATGGCATAAATTGAGACCATGCTGAGCTCAGGAAGAAATACTCCCAACCAGTGAAATAGTTGTGCACAATTTGGTGTATTCTGGAGGTTTGCCCTTTCTTCTGAGGTGACTGGCATTTGCCACTGGAAAACAGAGGGTGCCAAACTTGCTGGGTCTCTGGCAGAAGACAGGATGACAGGCCACATGGCCATCAGTTTCTCCAGTAGGTTCTTGTCACAGTTTGGTGCTATGCTTAGCAATAAATTCCCCAAGTGGTGAATCGCATGACCTGTTTAAGCAGAAGTCAATTGGCAGATGCAGGCACATAGCTAAGCTTGCCTCAACACACCACACTGAATCTATAGCTCTCATCATTGCTTAGGCAGCTCTCAGCCTGCCAAGTCCCAAACATGGGTTGCAGTGTTATGACAAAAGCTCCAAAAGGAAGGCCGTGCAGGAAATTCACAGTGGTAAGGGTGCAGTGGCCGGTCAACACCAGTGCAAACAGCCAAAGTGCAGTTTCATTATTTCTCTGTGCATTATTCTCCACCACAAAAGTGAGGGGGCATGGTATTTGCATTGCACTGAGGTGATCGTGGGGTTAAAAGGAGAGAGCCCTTGAAGCAAGTGCCTGAGAGACAGAGGCATGCCAACAGGTTGCAAACTCTTTCCATTACTGACTGAGTAAAGATTCGGCTGGGCTCCTCTGGGTTCACAGTAGCAGCAGCCTTTCCCAGAGGTTCATTAGAAGTCTCCGGCAGTATTGTACCTTTCCCCCATTAAAAAAAATAAAAAGATGTTCTTTTCAAAGTTGTTTTCTTTCATCCCTCTTTTAGTCTCCTTGTTGATCTCTTTAGAGCCACTTGCGGCTGGCTCATTACCTCCAGTTGGGAGAGCAGGATGCTAGCCAGGAACGAGCTCCAGCCGTACTCCCGCCAAGGGCCCCTCTATGGAGCCGATGGCAAAGGCTGCCACAATGGGTATAGCAGCAGTTTGCCCCCTCCTCCTCATCCGCCTCTGTCCTGCCCCAACCCAGAGCTGGGGCATCACCTCCGTGACAAACACAGCTCTTGCCAAAGCAGAGGGCCTGGGAACTTAAATCCCTCCCAATTAGAGATCAGGTCTCCGGCATGGCAACTCAGCACAGTGTCCCCGGGACTGCTTCCATTCGGGAAGGCTGAAACAAACAACCAAGAGGGAGAGGGGATGGAGAAAGAGGAGCAGAGCTGTTAGTCCGAGGAAGAGAGAACTGGTCTTTTTCGTTGGTCCTATAAAGTACCTACGGCTCAGTCTTATGGCTTCTATGCTTGACCTAAGCACCCACTGATCCCAAAATGGGTTTTTTTTCCTATGCTGAGACTGCAGGATTGGGTCCTTCAACTGGACTATCATTGAAACTTGATGATATAAAAATCACACAAGCTAAATACACCATCCTGGAATCTCTACAAAGATTGAGTCTAAGCTAGGCAAATCACTGTCTGAGCTCCTGTGCCTCGAAGTGTCCCCTAACCACAGGTCAAGCCTCATACACCCAAAGGGGCAGGAAAGTCATGGTCCAAGGTGCAGCTCCAGCCCCACTGCTTTCAGCCTAAAGCTCTGCAAACTACATCCCTCTCAGCCCTGAGTGCCACACTCTGCTTTTGGTTTAAGGGTGGTGGCATCTCCTGTTCAAATACAGGAAACAAGACTGAGACCATCCAACTCATTTCACCTAAGATCCAATTATTATGTGCATCACAGTCACACTTAGAGCTGTTTGGATTGCATTGGACATGGCACGTAGCCCCAGCATTTAAGGAAGATGAATTCAAACCAGAACAGGTGCAGAGAAGGGCTAACAGGACGATACACAGAATGGAAAACCTACCTTGGAGAGGAGACTCAAAGGGCTTGTTTAGCCTGCCCAAAAGAAGGCTGAGGGGAGAGATGAATGCTTTCTATAAATACATCAGAGGGATAAATACCAGGGAAGAGAAGGAGTTATTTAAGTTAAGCGCCAGCATTGACACAAGAACATTTGGCTATAAACTGACCTTCAGTAAGTTTTAGGCTTGAAATTAGATGACGGTTTGATTGTAACCATCAGAGTGCAGTTCAGGGGGTGAACAGGGAACCAAGACTGATCTTGATAAGTTTACAGAGGGTATGGTATGATGAGACTGTGACTTGCAGCTGCCAGTAGCAAATATTTCCATCAGCCCACGATGGGACACCAGAGGGGAGGGCTCTGAGTTACTACAGAAAATTTCTTTCCAGCTGTCTAGTGGCTGCGTCTTGTCCACATGCTCAGGGACTAACTGATCACAATGATTTAGGGTTCGGAGGGAATTTTCCTCCAGATCAATCTGGCATAGCCCTCACGGAGTGGGTGGGGATTCACCTTTCTCTTCAGCATGGGACCCGGGTCACTTGGAGGTGTAAATTAGTATAAATGGTGGACTCCATCACTTACAGTCTTTAAACCATGATTTGAGGACTTCAGTAGCTCAGTCAGAGGTTACGGCTCTGCTACAAGAGCTGGTGGGTGAGGTTCTCTGGCACACCTATGCAGGAGGTCAGATCATCAAGTCATATGCGGACTCTGCCCCCAAGCCCTTACAAAGGAGGCCAGAGAAGTACCATTAACTCCATTGCACAGATGGGGAGCTGAAGCACAGAGAGGTGACCCTCCTGCCCAAGGAGCTGGCATTGGAGCCAGAAATTGTGCTCAGCCATGGGTGTAGCACCTTAATCACAAAACCGTCTTTCCACTGAAGATGTCAGGTTAGCCTGTGGCCCTGGTAGCCCATGAACTTGGCACCTTCTGTTACTGAGCCAGGCCACTACATAAATTGGAGGCTTCCTATTATACCAGCCAGACTCAGAGAAAATCCACCCAGTCTTCTTGGAAACAAAGCCCCTTCCATTCTTCCATTTTACCCACCTCTTTCTCGCTACTGTCTCAGTCTCTCATTCTCTCACTGTCCTGGCTGTGCTCACAAATAAGCTGCCATGGTAAAGAAGGGATTTCCCTCCCTCCCTCCCATGGGGAGGGGGGTGTTGGGGAGGGAGAGCCCTTGTTTCGGATAAATAAATAAATAAACACAAGATGTGATGTAATAAGCACATAAATTAAGTTTATGGCCAAACTGGCCTGACCTGGCATTGCCCTGAGGCACAGAAGCAGTATCTTGTCATTAGTATGCAGGACACATCGCCTTAATGTCTGCTCATTTGTTCTCAGCCCACTCGGCTCTATAAATCTCCACAAAAGGGCAAGGAAGGGCTAAAGAGGGGAGATGAGGGAAGGGGGGGACATCAGAGGCTGGAGTTTAACTACTGTAATCAGCCAGTTCTGTCGCCCTCAGAATAAATGGCTCTGGGGGGCTAGGGACAGAGGGAATTAAGTAGTTTAAGATGAACTTTCTCTTTCCTTTCCTCATAGGCTGAGACCAATAACTGAACCTTTCTGTCTCCATGTGTTTGAGTGCTGGCTGGGCAATGCGCATGCCACAATAACCCGTTTCTTCTGGAGGAGATAAAAAATAAGGCATCATTTGCAGATCCCTGTGTCTTAGAGTCCACAACCACAAATCAGGGCTGCGTTGTGCTAGGTGCTGCACACACAGGGTAAGGGACCGACTCTGTCCCCTCAGGACCAATGTAGGACCAGAGCAATGACAAACTCATCTTCCTATCGGCATGGAGTGCACAGAGAGACATATGCACAAGTGTCAGGGCAGGGGTCCGTAGGGCTTTGGGGGTTACTCTCCCGGTTGCTTTCTGCTGCTCAATACTGGCTGATGCGGAGATAGCAGCTCCAAGAAAAGATCCCCATCCTTCCCTCAGGGGTTTGTGAAGTGCCATAAAACCACCTGTAGTGACCCTCTCCAATACTTCTGGAAAGAGATGGAGCGTTCCTGACTCCTCCCAAAGTCACGATGGCTCCACCACTAAACGAAGCCTCTGGCCATTAGCCCCATAGAACAAGTGGAAAGGAGCCATGAAAGCTACAGACAATCAGCTGATACCCAGCAGCTTCTGTCCCCTACCCACCTCCTGCTAAGGACCACGATATGATCAACACCATAGGGTTTCCATCAAAAGGTTTTTCCAACAACATGCAGCTTTTTGACCTTAAAAAAATTAAACCAACATGAAAATTTCCTTGTTCTCTTTGGCCCAAAAACTAAAATAACTTTTTTAATTCCATAAACAATTTACAAGAACTGCAACACATCTGGGTCTTTTTAAGAACACTACCTACTAGCTTCAGTGGGAATTTTTCTTTTTAAACAAAATTTGGATTTCCTACCACAAGTGATATGCATTTTTAGACCCAGGAATCCTGACAAAGCTACTCAGACACCAAAGCTATAAGCAGGAATCTGGAAGGTGGATATATATGGATGGCACCATTTAAATCCCCTTACCTCTCAACATCATCAAATGATGAATACTGCCACAAGATTGTAAGCCAGATCCAGCTGGAATTTAGCTCAACTGACTTCACTCTCCCATTCTGACAATCCCACACAGGTACAGCTATCATGCTGAGAAGAGACACCTTCAAACTTAGCAATTTATTGTCAAGCAACATCATGACAGAAAAATGGCTTCGTTGCTTCATAAATTTACATGGAAACAAACATGTTTTCTTTGTCAGGGGAATATTAACTGCCTTTTCTCTGTCATCAAGTTTGTATTTTTCTTCCCTTTGAAGACAAGCCATTATTTACTGCCTGACAAAAAAGGGATGAGGGAGCTGAAAAAAGGATGGGCTACCCACGGCAGACATCACAGGTCTAGGGACCAGAAAAGGAAAAACCTGAGGGTGAAATGTACTGGGTGGAGAAGAGAGAAATGCAGTTGTTGGACCCAAGGCACAGGGAGCCCAGAGCCTGTGAGACAACCCCCAGCCAGTGACTCCGCCTGGCCTTGAAATCTATCCAGCCTGGTATGAACAAATGAATCAGGCTGTAGAGACTGGGGCCCAGACTCCAAATTCAGTCCCTCTGGTGTCAGGCTGGAGTAATTCGCTGCAGTCAATGAGATCAGAATCTGGCTTATTTCCACTGATGGAAAGAGACAATTATTTGGCTTATTTCCAGACTGCACCAATGGAAAGAAAAAGGGGGGCAGGAAGTAGCAATAGGTGCATTTCACGAGAGTACGCTTCACTTGTTTACTAAATCGCATGAGTGCATGTAACACAACTGATAGATCATGGTCAAGTTCCAAAGGGGGAGCCGTGTTAGTCTAGTTCAGCAAACCAAACAAGGAGTTCTGTGGCACTTTTAAAGATTAACAAATTAATTTATCACATGAGCTTTCGTGGGAGAAAATCCCACTTCGTCAGATGCTTTGAAGATGGGGAACTTGCCGACTGGGAAGAAAATAAATTGATCAATTTATAGGTTGTGTTGATTTTCCTTCTAGTGCAGGGGTCTCAAACACGTGGCCCCTAAAGCTATTTCCTGTGGCTTGCAACAACACTATTGTTACTGACATTTGCAATATCATTGTCTGTAAAGGTTTCAGTGGTGTGGACCTCGGGCTAACCTACAGTCTTCATGTGGCCCTTGTGGTGATTTGAGTTTGAGGCCCCTGTTCTAGTGCCTGCTCCACTAGAGGATAACAGCTTATTGCTCCTACCAGCAAAGGAAGTCACTCCTTCAGCTCAATAGGTACTGGCCAGTACTCTGGTGCTGAAGTGCCTAGACTCAAAGTCTGGCTAATGGTCCTTGCATCTGAATCACTTGATTTGGAAATCAGAGGGGCCTGCTTTTCCACATGATTCCTGGCCGCTCGCAAGCTGCTGTGCAGGTTGGAAGTACTACCCGAGCAGCTTCTATCACTGTATTTCCTTATTTCTGCTTCCAGTCCCAGCCAGAGCTAGAGAAGTCAGAAGCAAAACTTAAAGTGTCTTTGAAAAATAAATCCCCAAGGCACCCAAACTTTTCTCTTAATAAAGTTTGCCTTCAAGCTGCAAACCAGCATGTGCGGGAGAGGAGAAGGAGCAATTCCAGCCTCCCTTCACCAACACCAAGGGCTAGCGCCTGCCTAGAATCCAGGTAAATGCTAGAATTAAAACGCTTTGCTACAGTGCCCCTCAGATTGCCCCTTGCTAGAGAGCTGCCTGGTCCCGAAGCCCTACACAAGTCAGTTCTCCATGTTCTGATAAACTCAAAGTGACAGGCATGTCATCCTCTTTGGAAAGTCATCTTAATGAAGTCATCTGGTAGGTAAGGCCTTTATTAAAAGAGAAGGGCTGCCTACTGGGACAGCCCTGCCGCTGGGGAATCAGCAGAGAAAGTGCTCTCCACGCACACGTTATAAAGCTCCGGCTTTTTTCTGGAATTTCATCCAATAAGATGCATTGTGCTCCCCGCTGAAAAGTATCAATGAGGATGTGCTCCCTTCAATAGCTTCTGGGGGGGACAGACACCAGCTGCTTTGCAGAGGAAAGCTGGGAACGGTTTGGGATTCAGACTCCACCATGACTTGCCAGCTTTCTCAAGCACAACAACAGTTCTGTACCCAGCATTAGGAAAGGTGATAGTTATTGATCTTGGCAAACAGATACTTCAGCTGGAACCTCTTGGATGTTGGAAGAGGGTTTTTTGTTCTGTATTTGTACCATGCCTACTGCAACTGAGTGCAGACCCTTGATAGAGGTTCACCATTGCTACCATTAATACAAATAAAACTAACAAGAATAATATAAAATGCTCAGGGCTGAGTCTAGGCAGATCACTTCAACAGGTGGTGATTAACTGAGTCATTTTCCTGGTGAGGACCAAGAAGAGGGCCATGCTTTCTAGCATGAGTTATTCAGTGCTGACAATAACCGGTGCCTACCTGCTTGCCCCATATTACAGACCACTACCAATGAAGACCCTTTCTAATTAAGGATACATCATTATTAGAGCTTGGAGACTCTTAGGTAGAATGTACAAAATACTTTACGACCACTAACCAAGCCACGCAACAGCCCAGCAAGGTGGGTCAGCATCACTCTTTCATTTTACAGATGGAGAGGTTGAGGCAGAGAAACACTCAACAAGTTGGGGCAAGGTTAAGGGCAATGACTAGATTTCCAGTCTTTTGCTCCAATAACTGGAAAATATACCCTTCTCTTTATTTCCATTCTTATAGCTTTACTTGTTTCTCAGTGCACGTTAGCCCTAGAATCCATGACATACCATGGCATTGGCAGATGCCAGTCCAGTGCCAGGCCCTGACTCCATTTTCAGCAGGTACCCATGCTGAAATTCAGCCACCAGAGAAGTAAAACACTCCCAACTTTCAGTTAGTCGGATTTCCTGTCATAAGAGATGATAGCACAGTTTCTTGGGACACCAGCGTTCTCTCCCCAAGTCTGGTATATAGTTGCGAGAATATGAGGCTCAGTCTTTAATATTGCTGGTGAGGATACAGCCGACAATGGTCTCAGGAGAGAAGTGTTGACTTGAATATCTATAGTCAGGCTAACTCCAAGACACTCAGGTCCTGCTCATCACTCTTTCTTGGGACATGAAACAAGAGAACCCAAATTGCTTGAGGGCTTCAGGCCTTTCCTCATCAAAGAGGACATAAAAATCCTCAATGACTTCTGTAAGGCACTAGGCAAGTCTTCTGCTGTGAATTCTTTGCACTCCTTATGTGTACAAGCAGGAAGTAGAGGTATGGAGTGCCCACAAATGACACTACAGATTGGCCTTAGCGGCCACAGAATGAACGGGAAACCTCCCCAATCTGAAGATGAATCTAATTAAAGGGAAGCAAGGAAGCCCCCTACACAACCTGCTTAACTGTAGCACACACTGGAACAGGCATCATGGAGAATGGACGTCACAGTATCAGACGTGAAACAGAAAAAACAGACTTTACCACTTGAGACAAACACCAAGGTTAGGTTTTTATAAATATTTGATCTATTTGCTGCCCTATCATTGTATCTGTTTGCCAAATCCATGCAAATATTTTAATTTGGGGCTTGAGAGCTAACAAACAAAATGCTTTCATGTTTTTTCCCCTTCCTCTAAAGGAAAAGAAACTCAACACTGCAACCATTTAAAAGTCAATTTTATTACCTTTAAAATCATAAATCTATGTGCAGAAATAAGAAATAAATCCACTATAGTGTCATTTCCTGATTTTGTAGCTAGCCTCTGTGCATCATGGTAGAGTTTCATGGTCACATGGTTCAATTTTTTTGTAAGTGCCCACTGACTTGGAAAAAGCTCCTTTTTTGAAACTAAACATCAAGGAAACTACATGCAAAAAAACTTATATAACAATAAAGTTGGAAAAGTTAGGCCGTGCAATAGTTATGGGACTGAATTTTTAAAAGTGGCTTGGATGCCTCGATCCCAGGGCACCCATATTGAGACACTTGAATGGAGTTTCCAAAAGCACTTTCCAAAAAAAATGAGGCCCCTTTAAGATGTTTCAGATGGGATATGCCCAAACCACTAGCCACTTTTGCAAATTTAAAGTCAGGACTCTCACAGTAACTTTAACTTGGCCCTAATGGTATGAAATAATTATATCTTTGTATTGCATAACCCCAGACTGTTTCAACTCATAATCTTAGCATTGCATTGATGTCAAGCTGAATATCAATTTATCGATGTATGTGACAGGTTCATGATGGTGACAGAAGATTATATTAAAATGATGTAAGAACCATTAAAACTCCCCTTGTGCTGCCATCAAAGTGACCTTTCTTACCTTTAGTGGGAAACCAGCACATTCTGCCTCTGATGCATCTCACAGATATGCTACCTTGTTAGACTCTGGTCAAAGTGCAATAAACCCAGTGTTTAATTCTGTTAATTACCAGCAAGATGTTCTTGAGTAATGCCACATCATTAAGGGTGTGGTGCGGTTTCTATTACAGACTCCTATTCTCATGACCTCCATGAAAAACACTCTCTTTTGGATGAAACCTGGCATAAAGAATTGTAGCTCTAGTAACACTTTCACTATCCAGGTGCCCCAGATGAGTTGTTGACGTTTTCTCCCGTTCCACAGTAGTTATTTCCATAGAATAGTACTTCTGGGTTTTCTTCCCCCAACTCCTGCCAATCTGCATTGAGTAGTATCACCCAAATGAAACATAGCTGCTACAGCAACAGAGATATATATGACAGAGATGGACAGATGTATCATACTTGAAAAAAAAAAAAACCCAAACATCCTTAAAAGACATTAACACAGTTCTTCTGAAAAGAAATTGGGAACTGATGGGTGGTGGCAATGATCAGAGTAAAACATGTGAGTCTCACAATATTTTCTCTTAAGATCCTGTTCCTATTAAAATGCATTTCTAAGAAAGGCATTTCCAAAAGTGGTACCTTTGCTCTCTCAGGCTGAAGTCAGAACTTCAATGCTTGAAAGTAGAAGTGCTTCAAAATTTCCAAGTATTTCTTTTTCCCCCCACTGAAAGAACAGCAGCAAGAAAACATGTGAGAGTATAGTTTCTCCTAATAACATAAAATGTTGGGGGGAAAAAATCAAAATAGTTTGTTGACCTTTTTCATCAAAAAATGAAAAAAAACTCTTCAAACAAAATGAACTATTTTTATTTCTTACAGCATTTTCCATGAACAAGTTACCTTTTGTTTAACCAAATCTATTAGAAGACATTTATATAGCCTTCTGCACAAAATTAGATGCAAGCCCTCCACAGCAAAAACACGTGAAAAGTGGAGTTTTCGAGACTCTGTCAGAATTGTGAGATGTTACATCTTGGTCTTTTAAAAAGGATGAAGCCCTTAACTTCTTCTCTGGCTTTGATTTGTTAAAAGGAGATAGGCCTATAAAGAAATCAACCTGTTAGATGTTGCTAGGAGTAAAGGAGATGAAAGAAAAAAAGGCTAGAATAGTGAAAGTCCATGGGACTGTGTATAAAAGGACAAGAACATTTCTCAGCAATAACAGCGAAGGTAAAATGTACAGCTTGTAATCTATGCAGTGGATAGCCTGGACTGCTTTACTGGACCCTAGTGTTTCACTTCAATCCTGCGCTGTGAGCTTTAAAGGGCAGGTGGCAGACTGATCCTATTATCCTTATTAATATCTATGTGTAAATGCAGAGGCCTCTTTCACCTTTGTGACCTTTCTCAGCATTGACAGGCTTTGTCAGAAAGAGTGAAAGAAGATGAAGAAAGAAACGCAGGTTCCCACCTTACTTCTTTCGTCTCCCGGAGTCACTGTTCTGTAGCGCAGGTATTTCAGCTCTTACTGTATGTACAGGGAACAGGATTAGACAGGTCACTGGGGAATCAGATTACAGATTTACCTTTTTAACTTTTCTTCTCAGCACGTAGACTGCAGAACTGACACCAAGGCAAGGAGGAAGGGAAACCTCAGTGATTCAGCAAGATCTGCAAAGGCATTTGTTAGAGCTCACCGTTCCAGCATGTAAAGCAAAGAAACCAATGTAGATTTAAATTAAAGAGCAAAGCGGAACCAAGAAATTTCTTCTAGGTCACAAAAACTGCAAGGAGTTGAAACACAACAGTTACGTGCACAATAGTTTATTCTGGGAGTCCTCAAAGCCACATTTACTTAATTCCATTCTAATTTATACCTAGAAGTCCCCATTCAGTTCTCCAGTTGCTCACACAGAAGTTAAAACTCACCATGCTTACAACAAAACTATTTCTTTGTGATAAGAGGCTGCTGGTGCACCTCGATATTGACTCACAATGAAGTGACACACTCGGTTATACCCAATAGCAGTGGTTCCTACCCTTTTCTCTGCCATGGCACACCTTGATACCTTTAATAATTTTGGGGTTCACCACCATATAGTCTTCCAATGAACTCATGAATATTCATGAGCCCATCCAGAACTCTTTGAGAAGTTTTTCAAAATATTCCATGGCACATCTGCTCAGGCACGAGGGCGCACCTGTGTGCCGCGGCACACTGGTTGGGAAACCCGGTCCTATAGCCCCCATCTCCTCTTCCCCAGACATCCAGAGAGCCTTGGAGACTGGGGAGGTGTAATAGCGTGAAACAAAGACTGGGAAGCTACAAACTCCTGACTTCAGCTCAGGTTGTGGCCACAGACAACTAATAGACTTTTAAGGCATCTTTAGCTTATCTGGTCTGACCACCTATGTAATAGGCCAGAGAATTTCAACTGGTTACTCCTGTCTTGCCACCCAATAACTTATGTCTGGTAAAGCATCTCTTCCAGGATGGACAAAGTCTCAATCTGAAGACTTTAAAGCATGGAGAATCCACCACCTCCCATAGCAGTTTTTTCCAATGGCTCATATCCCTGATGGTCGAAAATGACTGCCTTATTTCTTCATTTGGATTTGTCTGGCTCTAACTCTTAGCCACAGCTTCTTGTCATGCCCTTCTCAGTCAATTAAGTTGTTTCATCTCATTAGCTCTGTTTTTTCCATCAGTAAAATGAAGACCATATTGACCATCAGGGCCATCCCTAGGTGGGTGCAGGACCCTGGGCGAATTGACGTCTGCAGGGTCCCTATTCACCTCCCCCCAGGCACTGGGGCAGGGCTGGCCAGCCCAGGAGAGGGGCAGGCCCCTGCACCACCCATCCCATGCCAGGGACTGGGCGAGCCAGCCAAAGGTGGCGGAACAGAAGTTCACGGTCTGGTTTCTCAGCCGCCTGAAGCCAGTGGTTGTCAAAATCTTTTCCTTGGGACCTAGCTCCGGACTTCTCTGCCATGCAGCAACCTTCCACTGAAAAAATGCAGCTGCCACCAGAAAATTTAACAGTGACCATGGCTGCGGGGTTGGAAGGCAATCCCTTATGGCTTTCATCCTCTCTCTTGAGGCTTCTATTGCATCTCTGAAATCTACACATTTGATGTGAGATCACTTACCTGGAACATGCAGAGGGTGATCCCACATGCCATACTCCCGTCTCAAATCAGGAAGTATGGCAAGTCTCTAAAATTGCATGTAGTAGCCTGGAGTGTGCGTGGGGGAGCTCCTTGCAAATGGGGGGCGGGGTGTGACTGGGTGGAGAAATGAGATGGAAGTGCTGAGACGGGAAGGAGCAGAGAGCCAGTGCCAGACTGGAAAGAAAGGTCCTGGAAGATCCTGTCTGCTGCTGAGCCTGTCCAAGTCCCTCCAGGTCCTGGTCCCTTCTCCACTGCCCAATCCCAGGAACTGAAGCAGCCCCCGTGGTTTCCACTTTCACCTCTGCTCTTCATCTGCTCTCTGCATCTGCGTGAGTTTTCATGAACACACAATTGTCCACAGTATTGTGATTGCAAGGGTGCTAGCCCTCTCTGCTTGGCCTGGTGACCCCTGGTAGTATGCATCAGACAGCAACATAATAGGGCTATCCATGCCTCCCTTCAGATTAGGACCTTGTTATAACTTCTTCTTCCAGCAGGTCCATCCCTGAGTTGGATTTTATTCTGTTACTTAGATTTTCTAATTGTAGAAAAAATACTGTGCTTTGTAACACAGGCTCCTATTAGAACAGTTTGCTTTTCTCTTCTCTTTTTAATTATTACTCAAAAAAATCTCTGGCATTTTTATTAAAATCTACAAGTTATAACTTTTGTTGCAAGCAAGGGAATTCTCAACACACTGAAAAAAGAGGCAAGTCCTAATTTGCAAAAATAACTGCAATCCCCATATCCCAGAAATGGTGGAGTAAGGTTGTATTCACAGTTTTTTCTTTTCTTCATTGAGTCTATTGATAAAAAAACCCACAAAGGTTGCTTGCCAGTGACCTCAGTCCTTTTCATGTGAATGAGAGAAGCCCAAAGAGATACTGACTCAGAGAGGAGGCATAGAGATTGTTTGAACAACAATTAGCACCTCATTGTTAGTCCTAATGACTCACCTTTGTTGCAATGCTGATCTACTGCCTTAAGCAACTTTCACACCAAGCCGGTCCTCTGGCTGCACAGTAGGGTGAACTGGGCTGCCACTTTTGGCCAGCTCACCCAGTCCCTAGCACAGGAGGATGGCAGCGGTGCGGCCCGACAGGGCACCCCAAAGTGTGGGGCCCTGGGCGGCTGCCCCTCTGGCCCTACTCTAGGGACAGCTTTGTTGACCATTTCCCACACTTATCTCACAGGAGTGTCACAGAGATTCAAAAATTGCTATTTAACTTGAGTCGTTCAGATAAAACTAACACCATACTTGGTATACTGTACATCGAATATAAGAAAAACAGTGCTGGCCCTGAGTACAACATTTCTACCCATAAGAAATCAGGTTCTTGAGACTGTCATCCTAAAACTGGCCAGGGCAAGTGGAATTACTTTACAATCAAATTAACTTTTCATCATGAAACTCTAGCCCAATCCAAACTGAGCTGAACTCTATTATTGTACCTCTGCATCAAAAACTTTTACTGTATTTATTTAGGTGCCCCTGTGTGGTAGGGAAGTTCTGTATCATAATTTTACAGATGGGAAACTGAGGCATAGAGCGACAATGTGACTTGCCTAAGATTGCAAAAGAAGTCAGCAGTCGTGCAGGGATATGGAACTGTTTCTCCTCTGTCCTAGAAAAGTGCCCCACTGTACCATGCTTCCTCTATTAACCTCCTGGTTAGGGCTCACTAACATGAAGCCTACAGGAGATGTCACACAAATTGAAAACATTAAAATGACTAGAGAAAGCAAAAGATAATTAAAAGTTTTGAGCCAAGTAATTCATTTTTTTTTGTTCGCAAATTATCTGCTAATCCAGTTTTTCATTCATTTGTTTGTTATGCAAAGTTGCCTGATTCTTCCAAAGGAACATATTTGATCCCATGGGCTGTTTACAAAATATCAACTGCAATTAGATATTTGACTATGCACTGTTCATAACAATGTGTCACCTAGGTCCCATATGGAAAGTGAAATTTATGAACGAAGGGGTGGGGAAAATCAGATTATTTTCAGGGAGGCCAGCATGGAAACATCCAGCATGAAAGCTTTTACACATAAGCGATGACTTTCAGGTACAGTTTGGAGAGCTCCACCCCTGCAGCTCCGAGCAACGTTCTCAGAAAATAAATGCAAAGGGATGCTAACACTGGTGAATAGACTTTGTGCTGTTTATAAGAATGAATGCTTGCAAAGGCTTCCGAGTAACACCAGCCCAACTCTATTAACAACCATCATCCTTTGCATAAGGAGCTGACTGGCACAGGTGTCCATACACTCAGGCGGTCACCTCATTAGTTTGATCTGAAGGTCGATTCCAATGTTGCATCAAGTCAGCCCTGCACTAGAAAAATGTGGTATATTTCTGAAAACTCCCAGAATGGCTGTATGGAGCAGAGGACTCAGCTACCAGCCGGTGAAGACAGGCAGATTCTGTTGATTTATCTGGAGGGAAGATGTGTCCTTGCTCCTGGTACACAGAGTACTGCATGATGTGTTGAACAACCACTAGACGTTCAACAGCCTCTGGAAGATCTTATGTAGGTTAAGGTGCAAGATGCTCAATAAAAAAAAAAAAAAACAACCATTATTTAAGTCTTTTAATCAACAGCAACTGCTGTTAGGAGAACGAGCAACGAGACCTGTGGCACTTAAAAACTAAACATTTATTTATTGCATGAGCCTTCGTGAGAGCAAATACCACTTAGGAGGTACAGCACCAAGGGCATGTCTGGCTTTTCATTGCTATGTCCTCTTTGTAAAATTTATAAAGTCCAAAGGGAAGGTTTCTCATTGGACCTGATCTGGAATTTCTATACCTTTAAAAGCTTTAGTCGGGGTTCAGTTTTTGAACAAAAAAAAACAAAGGGGTGGCTCAAATCAGTGGCTCATTCAGATAAATGGTTCAAGTCTGAGTCATTGCAACTTGACTGGCACCAACCAGTCCCCCGGGTTAGGACCACCAGCTGCAGTTGGTCTCTAGGATGTTATAAATGGGAAAAAGACAAAGATATTGAGACCCACTTAACAAAGGAAACAAACCTGAGCTCCATAGGGTATTTCCTTAACACCATCAGTTACAGAAGCCAATGTTCTCAGTACAGAACGGTGAAGTCTTCAGTCCCCATTTCCATTCTGATAGTTTAATGTCCACAGATATTGCATATGAACACTTCCTTTTACTGAGAGACATTGAAAGGGAGGAGTCACAAACTGAACTGGCTGGGATCCACTGTCCCAAATGACACAATCTCCATCATTTTATAGCTGGCTTTCTCACCACACCTGAATGGAAAAGAAAGAAAGAAATAAAAAGCCAGAAGCAACAAATCCAAACTGACAACAACATTTTAAACAGAAGTCTGGCGATGGCAGATTTCTGCCGCAGGCTTCAGTTAGTGTATCCCAGTAAAATCTCCAAAATCTAGGACACATCAGCAAACCAAACAAGGAAACTCCGCCCAGAACCAGAGGGAAAACAGTTTATCAGCTCATTGCTCCAGAGGAGAGCTTTGAAACCAACAAAACCCTAAAGACAGAACCTCACCAACGTTTGCATTAGACCCAGCCCCCTGCAGAAGCAGGTATCCGGAGGAATTCCAGCCTCCACTAGTCAAAAGTGGTTCCCAGGTGGTCCAGATACCCTGTGATATTTGTTTACAATTGTTTGAAAGAAAATCTCCCACAGCATCTTGCATTTGGCTATTGGCACAGTGATGTGTCACCAGTAAAACAGTTATGAACTTGAATGCAGCACTTGTGACATGTGTCAAGGTTGATTCTCTAAGCATGAGCTGACGAGCAGGTACAGTCTGCGGCTTCCCTCGGTTCCTGTGCCAATATGCTCCTTCTCATTTTGTGGAAACCTGCAGGGAACTTGGAGGGTAAAGTGCAGAAGACATGAGACCCAGAGACTTCCTACTCTGTAGCAAAGAGAGGAATTAGACTGTCTTCCCTTTCCATTTCCGTCCTTGGGCTTCCTCTGGGGACTGCCAGCCACCAAAAGGAGTGGAGGGAGAACAACAGTGGATGTCGATTTTGTGAGATGGAGACCTTTGGCTATAAGAAAGCAGCTGAGACCACCACTCGTTTCCACACAAGCCTCCAAGCAGCATCAAATTCAAACAACTTTCAATTTCTACCAAAATAGGGTGAATTTTAAACACCCAGATGCGAGCAGGTTTTCAAAGGAGCTCAACAAGCTTTTGAGAATTTGGCCACAATTCTAGAGCCATTTATGAAAAGTTTCATCTCGTATCTCCACTCTCTGGATAATCAGGCCTGTGCAAGGTTTATTTTTTACTATGTGATACTAATGAGATACCAGGCTATCACAGTTCATAAAATCCTTTTACATATGCACTAAAACTCCCTTTCTCTCTTTAGTTCATGAGGTACTGGCTTGTGTATATTCAGCTGGAAGGAGTTCCTCCCAGTAAATCCATTTCTTTAACTCACTTCTACTTAATCATTCAGTATAGCTGGTTGAAATATTTTGTTTTGATTAAAAACTGTCCATTTTCAAAATTGAAATTTTTCAGGTCAGATTTTCATTTCACTCCCTTCTTTCAATGAAATTCTTTTTTGTTTTGTATTTCAGTTTTTCATCAAAAACAAAAATTCTCACAGAAAACACACAAAAAATTCCAATTTCTCTGCCAAAAATAAACAAATGTTTTTGATCAGCTGTCACTCAACCAATGTCATCAAACCAAATACCATGGGAAAGCTCAACTGGTCAAAAGTAGCATTTTCACCCCAATCAAGGAAAAGAAAAGCTATAAACTGACAAGTTGGTTTGTTGTATAATAGCTAAACCCCCATATGCTTTGTAGGAAACTCACAAGAAACGGTTTTGCAAGATTTCAGCTAAACATCAGTTATTAACCTCTGCAGCCATTTATGCCTTTGGATGCCACAAAGAGGAAGAGCTTTTCTCTAAATTAGATCAGATTTGCAAGTCTGTATCTGGCATTTTAACACTGAATGATAATTAGACAAGCCCAGACTGGGGAGTAAGGGTTAAGCTGCCATGTGTTGATTAGAGATGATCTTAAAGCAAAAGATGAGACCCAAAAATGCCCCTAAGCTTTAGAAAAGTGTTGATCTTGATCTGATGTGGCTGGCCAACTGCTTGAGATGTACCTTCTGGTGAATCCAGAGGAATATTATCTATTTATCAACTTCATGGCTCAGGCCCATTTGTAGCATTGTTAACAGCCGGCATACTTAGAGTAAGCTGTTCAGGACAGGGCATGCTGTTTGTTAGGGGTTTGTTCATCGACTAGTGCAGCAAGGCCCTCATCTTTGATTGCCATCCCTAGGTGCCACTTCTATACAAGTAATGAAGCAGTCAAAAGGATAGCACACAATAAATGTGGCATCAGTCTCTGGAAAGCAGCAAAATGAAACTATCAGTAAGATGAAACCTCAGAGATGTGCTAGTTGGTGGCCAGAGACTGACTCAGGTCTGCTCAGTTGGCAGAATCCCTAGGTAATGAGTAGATTTGCTAGGTGAATCCTGCATCTTATCACAGGAGAGTTTTAAATCAGGACCCTCGTGGCACAAAGGTGTGTATTCTACCATGTGAGTCAGGAAGGGGCCTCCAGAGGTGTAACCATATTAGTCTGTGTACAGCAAAAATAAGAGTCTTATGGCACCTGATAGGCTAACAGATTTTTTCAGGCATAAGCTTTCGTAGGTTCCAACCCACTGCATCAAATGAAGGGACTGCCATTGAGAAAGCAGGCAGGAGCTGTATGTAGCTCACCCAAGAATGAAGCCAAATCAAGGTGCAAGATGTGTACCAAATTCAGTAAGGTACATGAGCCATCCAACGGAAGCCAATGGGATGAATCTCATGTTTAAAGATAGACACATAGTCAAGGACCTTTAAGAGGCAAACCTGTTCTTCATTTCAGAGATACAAAGATGAAAACTAAAATTTTAGGCCTCTAATCCTATTGTTTAAAGTGAACACACACGCACACACACACAAATCACCCAAGAATCAGATTAGATAAATCTATATAAAATAGATAAATTGATAAAAAAAAAAAATTGGCATAGCTTGTCCAAAACATGAGAGAATCAATTGCATGGAAATCCCTGCTGAAGTTTTCCAGCATCTTCTCAAAATGGCTGTCCTCGCTGACACCAGTCATTTGGTCAGCCATTTCTAATTACAGCATGGCTTGCTTAATTCAGCATCTGCCTTACCCTTACAGAATGGCAAGTGAAGTCGAATAGGTAGATGGATTACTGCAATGAAGTGAAGATAATCCCAGGCAAAGACGTTTTTATCCAGGAAAAGTCTCCATCTATTCCACATCACAACTCTTCACAACCTCCTCTTAATAACTTGGATGCCAAAGTGTTGAAAAGATTAAAACCGCCAAGTGACCTGATGCTCAGCAGCTCTGACATGGAGTACTTGAAGCTAAAGGAAAGAGGGAACATTCTCCGCAATCTTTTTGTTTACTGCTCTTGTAAGGATCCCTCGTATTATTTTGTAATTGGGATGTGACATAAGGATACACACACTATATTTGCTCTTGGGTTCATCACAGAGGGTGAAAGCCGGCAAGAAGGGAGCGGAGCTGGGGGACTTTGAGCACAGTGGATATTTGCATTAGCTAAGACCGATTACATGCTGGCTCCCTAAAACCAAATGCTGTCTTGAGCAAAGCAATAATTATGTGAAGGATGAGTAACAAACCAAATGTGTGCACTGTTTTATCAGCTCTTTGCTACTGTACACTGCTTGCTAAATCCATGATGTCAAACTAAAAAGATAGCGAGCTTACCCTGACATAGTGCAAGCCCTAAGGAGGCTACCTTGAAAAATCCTGTGTTGTAAATATCTCAGGATTTCCTGGAATACCAAGGCTTTTCTTCTCTAAGTAGGTTACAATATAATAACCTCCCACTTACTTGGTACCCAATGTCTTCAACCCAGTGAGATTACAGTTGGTTCCACAGACTTTACCTGTCACTGACTGAAATGCAGCCACCTTGTGCTATAGCCATTAGGTGCCAGCAAAAGTAAGGACATTTAGGGGACTAACTATATTGTTCTGGGCTGTATCCTGAAGACCTTATTTAACCTTTCCTCCATTGATTTCCATGGGAGTTTTCCCCAAGTAAAGATTCCAGGATGTGGCTCACTTTTCCTTCTGGTACATGACTAATGAGTGCACTACATTACCACTAATAATTTAGGGAGTAAAACTGAACAATGAGAACAGAAAGGCAGGAATCAGGACTCCTGAGTGTGTCCCCAGTTCTGTCATAGACTTGTTGGACGTACAATTTATGAAAACATTCTCCACAAAGCTATGATCCTGCCTTTCCCTATTTCTCATGAAATTTGCTGCCCATCTGAGTGTTAACATTTGTCTTTGCAATGCATTCTAAGTTCAGACACATGGACATAACTTTTGCACTTGTGCTAGGCTTCCTTCTGCAGCCTCAAATGATCTCCAAGAAATTGACAATATATCAATTAGCCTTTCTGTGCCTTGATTCATCCATCTGTGAAATGGCTATCATCAAAACCTGCCTCAGGGGGTTGACTGAGACACAATGAACATTTGCTCTTTGCAAAATAAGAAGGGCTGAGAAATAGATGTATTGATTCTATGGGGTTTTCAGACAAAGGGATGAAACACCCTTGGAAATGGCTTGGAATGGACTGAAAATAGCTAAGCAGGTTTTAGTGACTCCATCACGCTGATGTGAGAGAACAATCACACATCTACTTTCTGGTACCCAGCACAGAAGCCAGGGCACCATGATGGTGATGTAGCCTCATTTACATTAATGCAGGAGGCTGCTCTTTGCTGAAGCTCATACCTTTGTTAATAAAGTTTATGAGATAAAGGCACTGCAATCTTTTTCGCATGGCTTGTACTCAGTAATTATAAACCCATCACTTGGAGTTAATTACATAGTATTAAAGACATTATTATGTATATGTTCATCTCACAAGAACCCAGTGCCTTTTGCCCTTCAGCCACTGACAGCTCAATGTTTCCAAAGAGGAGCGTAGGGAGTTTCTCAGTTAAAATGGGAAGGCTCAGTGTGGTTGCACAATGCCTCTACCTTGTGGGAAGGGAGGCCCTGCCTTAAAACACCACCGCAGACAGAGGAAATTGTTTGAATTGGGAAGCCTTGGGAGATGTCTCCATTCTTTCATTTTCTCTTTAATCTACCACTGATATTACATCACAAATATAGAGTGACATGGCCAGATCCTCAGTTGTGTAGTAGGGTCTCATGCCACATACTTCAAAATAACGCTACACCCATTAGTACAAGATGAGGATCTGGCCCACTCTATGTCAGAGGGATAACTTACTGTAGGAGAAAGATATTGGACTGGTAGCCCTGGAGACTGAAATACCCCATCAGTAGGGATGAAATAGATTCACCATATTTGGGGCCAGGAAGGGATCTTCCCACATGGTAGATTGGCTAGGGCTCTGGAGGGGGGGTTGCCTTCCTTGGCAGTGTGGGGTGTGGCTTACTTGCTGATGGATTCTCTGTACCTTAAAGTCTTTAAATCATGATTTGAGGAGTTTAATAACTCAGTCCTCGGTGTGAGGTTTATTACAGGTGTGGGTGGGTGAGGTTTTCTGGCCTGCATTGTGTGGGAGATCAGAGTAGATCATCATGTTGATACCTTCTGACCATGGGGTCTATGAGCTTTCTTCTTCTGTCTCATCAAAATGGACTGCTTTGTGTCAAAGAGGGTAGGTCATTCTCTAAAGCCCATTGAGTTAGGGGACTCTTTGGAGATATTGCTAATAGGTGGTGTCGTGGTGGAAGTCATTCTTCTTATAACTGGAGGAGTGAAAACAACAAATTTATTTGCTTCACCTGCCAGGGAAAAGTCAGCCACGTGGCGGTGTGTGAGATAACACTGCTCATCCTACAGTTACAAGGATAAATAGCTGTGCCTAGAATTGAATTTTTGGCCCTTACCAATCCTAACCTAAAACCGAACTGGCAACAGACTTTTGGCCCTTATCAATCCTAGCCTATAATTAAACTAGCAACAAAACAAAACAAAATCCCATTGTCATATTATGAATTCTCTGAGCAGTCCATCTCTCCACTCTTAAATACTCTTTGTGGCATATGCTTCCTATGTAGTTGGGAAAGAGAAGAGAATGAATACAATGGAAAGTATGCACTCATGGAAGAGTGAGTGTTCACAAAAATGCGATGCAGGAGAGGATGTCACATCAGCTGCCCTCATAAGTCAGAGTAATTGCAGAAAGCAGAAAAATGTACCAGAAAAAAAGCAGCATCAAGCTGCAATGATTAACAAATGCCAAGCAGTTAAGTTTCATTTTCTGTGGTAGGATACTTGTGACAGGCCAGGGCAAACCCCAACGAACACAGTCTGTTGTGCTTTGCCTAAGGGCTGGAACAGGTAGAAACAGACAGAAAAACCATTTCACAATTAGGAAAAGGGAACTGGGAGAGTAAACACTGAAAATGAGAAGGCAGGAAGAACTACACTGAGGCTAGACAGTAAAAGTGGTGAAAAAAGACAGTAGACACAATCAGTTGTTCCCATCAGGTTGCAAATGTCTGTAACAACAGTTCTTCTGAGAATATAGGAATAAATCCTCCTTTAATGAGAAATCCTCATAGCTCCGTTCAACTCAATGCACATCTGCTAATTTATAACAGCTGAGGCTCTGGCCTGTGGATTCTACCCTTCAGTCTCCTTGGGAGAGGTTTTTCACAGAATTTGAAGCTACTAGGAATTGATCATTAAGTCTTACATTCCCATAGTACAGACTATCGATTTTATTCAGTGAATTCCTGCATATAGCTCAAAAAGTTGTTCTGGAATGACAGCAAATCTTTTAGAAAGGTGGCCACTGCCGATTAAAGACTCCAAGCAATGGAAATTTTATCACATCCCTCGGTAAGCTGGTCTACTGGTAAATTAACTTCATGGTTCAAAATGTCCTACTTCCAGATCAAACTTTGTTGACCTCAGTGTCCAGTCACTGGATTTTGCTACGCCTCTGTCTGTTACGTTACAGAAATGTTTTGTATTGCAAATCACTTTCTTATGTAGGTAAATATTGACGTTGATCAAGTCACCTCTAACCATTAAGCATGTTATATATTACTGGTACCATACTGAGCCTCTTTGAAAAGTAATATTTATACAAGAAGTTTGGGGTGGCATGTATTTCATTCTTTGTCCCACTAGAGACCCAACAACGTTTTAGCAGGGTAGTCGTGTTAGTCTATGTACAGCAAAAACCAGAGTCCTGTGGCACCTTACAGACTAACAGATTTCTTCGGGCATAAGCCTTCATGGGCTCCAATCCATTTCATCAGGTTCATCTGATGCAGTGGGCTGGAGTCCACAAAACCTTAGGCCTGAAGAAATGTGTTAGTCTATAAGGTGCCACAGGATTCTCGTTGTTTCTGCAATAACATTTTACTTCTCATTCCCCGCCCCATACAGTGATCATGGTCACAAAAATTACTATTACCAATAGCTCCCTCACAGTGAAATTAAAGTACCACAAATACTTCCTAGACTAAGTAAAGGTAAACCCCAATTTTCTGTTATGCAACTATTTATCTTCCCATGTTGTTCAAAATTTGGATCTGATTCAAGCATTGCAAGCCAGATCCTCAGCTGTTTTAAACCAGCATGGCTCCATTGAAGTCATTGGAGTTGTGTCCATTTACACAGCTGAGGATTCAGCTCAGTAACCAAGTGGTTTTGTTACCCTCTATTAATAGGACCTCAGAGCATTCTCCAAAGCCACTCATCTGGTAACATTCCCAGGCACTGCTGCAGACCCAACAGGATGCTTGGCACAACAGTCCAATGAAGTTTTCGCTTTTTAATATCCACCCTCCAAAATAGCCAGAAGAATTTACTGCTGTTGGCATTGTTTACTCACAAAACCACAGTGCCTTGCTACCCAGATCAGAAGTGAAACTATTTTCAAAGACGTTTGTTGACCCTCCATACGTATTGCACAATGTGAGACCAACAAAACATAAAACAGAAGGAAGTGTTGGGATCAACCAAGCTCCTTATACCTCAGAATCTGGTCACCAGGATCCAATGGTCTTCACCCAAGACTTCTGAAGACTTCAAAATGTGACACTTCAAAACCAGTTGTTAGTCTTTAAGTGCCACAGGACTCCTTGCTTCTTTAACTATGGTATGTAACCTGTCCTTTACATCAGCTTCTGTACCAGGTGACTGGAGGACAGCTAGTGTAAGGCAATCCAGGCAATTTATAGGAACACACAGAATTATCACACATCAAAAATCATCTGGAAAGACGGGTAAATAGTGAGATGGCAGAATTTACAGATGATACAAAACTATTCAAAATAGCTAAGTCCGAAGCAGACTGCAAAGAATTACAAAAGGATTTTATAAAACTGAGTGACTGGGCAACAAAATGGGAGATGAAATTTGTAAATGCAAAGTAATGCGCATTGAAAAACACAATCCCATTTAAACATCTCAAATGGTGGGGTCTAAATTAGCTGCTACTGCTCAAAAAAGCTCTTGGAGTCATTACGGATAGTTCTTAGAAAACATCCACTCAATGCAGAGTGACAGTTGGAAAAGTTAACAGAATATTAGAAATCATTAGAAAAAGGACAGATAATACTAAAGAAAAAAAGTGTATTACCTCTTTATAAATCCCTGGAGAGTCCACATCTTGAATATTCCACACACATCTGGTCACCCCATCTCAAAAAAGATATATTGGAATTGGAAAAGGTACAAAATAGAGCAACAAAAATGATTAGGGGTATGCAAAAGCTTCCATATGAGAAGAGATTAATAAGACTGAGGCTTCTCACCTCAGAAGTGAGACAACTAAGAGGCAATATGATAGAGGTCTTTAAAATCATGACTGGTGTGGAGAAAATAAATAAGAAAGCATTATTTACTCCTCAAAACACAAAAATTGGCAGGTGGGGTGTCACCAAATAAAATGAATGGGCAGCAGGTTTTAAAAACAAACAACAAGACGTATTTCTTCACACAACACACAGCCTGTGGAACTCCTTGCCCGAGGACGTTGTGAAGGCCAGTACTTTAATGGATTTCAAAAAAGAACTAGATAAGTTCATGGGGGATCGGTCCATCAATAGCTCATAGCCAGATGGGCATGGATTGTTGTTTGTCAGAAGCTGGAAACGCGCAATAGGATGAAGCGCTCGATGATTACTTGCTCTATTCATTCCCTCTGAAGAAGCTGGCTTTGGCAGATACACCATTGGTCGGACCCAGAATGGCCATCCTTATTTTCTTAATCTAGGGTTAACTTTAAGTCTCTTGCTTAACAGTTACTGACACCAGCATTTTAGGATGAAATACTCATAGCTCAAAAGCCTTCATGGAAATGAACCAACTAGTGTTTATAAGTCTAACAGATGCCCTAATGCTGCCACCCACAAAAATATATTGTATGTGGATCCTGATAAAAAGGCCCCCCAATACCCAAGTTCTAATCAAGGACTCAACATGTTTAATCAATATCCCCCAAGACCTCATGTGTCTGGGCTGATTAAAACTGAAGTCTGTGGTTTACTGCATTCTGTTTTACTGTCCCTTGGGAATCACTGATCTTGCCATGGATTTTAATTCACATCAGGTCACTGTTTGGCCCACGTGCCCTTTCAGTTTCAAGCACATTCATATCATCAGGCAATTACTCTCTGTATCCCCAGCAAGCTATAAACTACCGTGCACTTTGCTGGAGCACGCAGAATTTTTTTCTACCTAGGCAAGAAAGAACATGCCACTTTGCAAATGTGATAGCATTTGGGGAGTATCTCTTTGGATTACACTTTTGTCTAATCTGCCCAGGGTACTAAGAGTAGGTAAATAAATTTATGTAGTTCTTGATATTTTCTAAGTGCTATACAGACATTAATTGTGTATTCTTCACATCCCCTTTGAGAAGGTCAGGGGCTACCTCATGCCTCTTTTGCAGACAGAGAAATCAAGCTACACAAAGGTTAAGGAACTTGCCCAAGGCCACAAAGCGATTAGCAAAATAGGTATTAAATTCATGAGTGTCTATCTTCCAGTGAAACAAGCAAGGAGTCCTGTGACACTTAAAGACTAACAAATTTAGTTATTCCATGCTTTGCTCAGTTCACTTTGCTGACTGCCATTGTTAAGATCTAGTATGGTAAATAACGAGAAGGGATTTTGAGAACAATACAAGATTAAGAGCAGCTTCACCACATTGGTGTCCTTGAAATTAATTAAGATTTCTTAATGAGGTTATTTTGGAATTCTCAAACAACAATGGATCACTGAGATACAGTTACTGATCAAATTACGATTGCATACTAGATTCCATCTCTTTGATATGGTACTGTCCTGAAGTTTTTGAAAAGGTTCATTTGACCATTCCAAGTGCCCTCATTAAAAAGAATGTACAGTCCATGAATAAATGAAACTGCTTTATAATATGTGATGGTTGAGTTTCATTAAATAATATTTTAATAATCCACGGGAACTGATTTCTCAGGCAAAAGTGTTGAGGAAGAAAAGAAAGATAGTCTTGAGGTTAGGGTGCTGGACCTGAGTAGATGATCTAGGCTTATTCTCGTCTCTGCCACAGTCTTCCTGTATGACTTTGGGCAAGGCATCTCAGCTCTGTACCTCAGCTTCCCATCTGCAGACTAACTAAATATTGCTTCCTTTTTCTGGCTTGTCTATTTGTAATGTAAGCGTTTTGGGGCAGAGGCTGCCTATTACCATGGACTTGTACAATGCCAAGCCCAATGGGGCCTTCTAGTCATAACGTAATATATGTGAAAATAACAATATATCAAAAAAAAAAAAAAAAAACAAAACCAACCAACATGGTTCTCCTAATGGCACCCAGGCATATTGTATTCAGTGATCTCACACATCCATCACACAGCCTTCAGTCATGCAACTGAATCCACTGATGTCAGCAGGAAAAGGCAGCTTTCAACTGAGATGTTTCGAACATGAGTGAAATTTCTCAGTTTCCACAGATCATTTTTTCCCAGTTTTCTGACAGCTCTGTCTACGACCTGGGCCTTGGACATTAACACAAACTGATAGAGGGTCCATTGAAGCCAAGGGACAGATTTCCATTTATTTCATTTGGCACTGTATTGGGCCCAGCGTTCAAAAATGACCCTCATCCCAAATCCAGGTCAGGCACACTTAATTTCATTCTTCTACAGTGATTCTTTGGCTGAAGTCTGACATGTTTGAAACCAAACTAAACCACAACAAAGAAAATACAGGCTAGAGATTTTAAAAACACATTCACAAAAGCCAATGAAACCAGCTGAGATATTCTCAGCACCTTAGGGTAGTGCTGGAAAAGTGAACAAAAAATCTCTAGACAATAGCTCATAATAAGCATCCCCATGATTCACAGTAGCTTTTACCTAAATGTTACCATGACAATTGTGTACATAAAGCCTGTCCTCACACTGAACCGCAATCTCCGACTTGACAGAGAACACCCATTTAGGATCCAAGGATAGGTAATTGTCAGGGGAACACAACATTTTGTTCAGGTTGAAACCTGAGATCACTTGCGCAGCTGCAGGAAGTCCTGAGAGCTCACTGCTGTTGGTTTTTTTGTCTCCCCTGAGAGAAAAAAAAATAATGAAAAACCACAGAGAGCAAAGAGCCTCAGGGATGGCAGACCTGGCACCGTCTTGTCTGCGTAGTGATCCACCCAGTCCAGGCTGCTTGCCTGCTTCAGAGTAGGAAGAGATGCGCTTTAAACACGAAAGGGCTCTGGAGGGAGAAATGAAGGAGAAGTTCCCTTAAAATTTAAAAAGAACAAAATTTATTCACAATCTCATGATGTCATCTCATAACAAGATCTTTAGGAAAGATGGACTCTTCCAAGGAGCTACACCCATGTTTGAGTCACAAAGTATCTAGCCAACGGATGGCTGGCACGCCACTACAGCAGAAGACTATTTCTTGTCACTGATACAGAAGTCTGCAAGATGAACAGGTTTGGAAAGAAAAAAAGAAAGAAAAGCACAGCTAGATCTGAAGTATCACGCAAGCGAGGGCTAGGCAGACTGGATGTTCTCACCTGGCCACTGTGCTGGACAATTTCTAGCAAACAATGGGATTAAAAGGAGACGGGCGACAACACTTCAATGCAAAGGCTTCCGTTAGAAGACTCATCGACAGTAGTTCACAAGTATGGGACTTGAAATAAAGCAAAAACTGCTTATAAATCACACGCTGAAATGAATGGTTTCACCCTAGCAATGCTGTTGACGTCACCTCAGAGAAAAAATGTAATGAGAGGAATGGAATCAGCCTTGACGTCAGGAGCTCTGGAGTCAGAACCTGTTTACCGACAGCGTTAGTCCACATTAGGGTGACAAGAAAGGAAATTCCAAAGGGGCAGCCATATCAGTCTACTTCAGCAAAACAAACAAAGAGTCTGTTGGCACTTTCAAAGACTAACAAATTTGTTTATTGCATGAGCTTTTGTTGGCGAAAAGTCCACTTTGTCAGACGCTTGAAGACAAGACACTTCAAGAAGACAAGATGCTTCAAGCGTCTGACACAGTGGAATTTGCTCCCACAAAAGCTCATGCGATAAATAAATTTGTTAGTCTTTAAAGTGCCACCAAACTCTCTGTTTGTAGAAAGGGAAGGGTGAAAAGCCAAGGCAAGGGTAGGGGGTAATAGCACCTATGTAAGATAAAGCCCTGAATATAAAATTGGGCCATGTGGTCACACTACTCCGCACGGTTCTGACAATCCCATTAGAGCTTTTTCCTCTTTTTACACTGAGCTATTCTGGTTGAATCACAGATACCTCAGGAGCACAGTCATAGAAGAGCAGGTTTGAGAGCTGCCAAGCCAGTGTTGGTGTGAGGATAGGGCTGTGGTCCAAATACCTTAATATCTCCTGTGATGGGAAAAGGTCACAAGTCATCACTGTCACACCTCAGAGACCCACTCACACACCCAGACATCCCATTGTGCTGGGCATGGCACAAACACAGACCAAAAGGTCTCTGTCCCAAAAAGCTTACAGTCCAAGTATAAGATATGGGACAACACAGGGTTACAGACAAGCAGGGTCTCTCAAACAAACAATGAGACGGCATCAGTCAGTGTGATAGACACTTGTCTCCCTCAAGGTGAAATGCGCCCTGACCCACCAAAAATATCTCCACCCCATCAAGGCCAGCCCTTCCAACAATATTCTATAAACCTGGCCTGTGCCACCCATGTTTGGTTTAGACACAACCATCTTCACCAACTCTCCAGTATTTGCACATGAATTGTAAACAGCAACAAAAGCAGCTCAAAAAGCTGACGTAATACTTCTTATCTTGAAATCAAGCTAAATGAAAAACAACTGTACAGCCTCCATCTTCAACAGCTGAAACCCTGACACAGCACCTGATCTCCATTAGTCAATATGAGGAGCCCCATGTTTATGTCCCTCTGTCACTCTGAAGACTGAATGGAAACTGATAAACACATCGGAGGTTGCCAATGATCACCAAGTCAAATGGGTCATTATAGTGCCTCTTTTTTATCTGAACGCTAATTCGTTCAGGATGCCTGGGTGCTATTTCTACCTTGCATTGGTGGACGGAGAGGGGAAGTGACTAAGTCTCAGATCACCAAGCTTCTATTTCAGCAACCTTCACAATGTATCCTTGGATCAGTCAGCCAGGGAGAGGTTTTCAGAAGCACGTAAAGGAGTAAGGCATTGGCTCTGCTAAAAATCCTAGCCTCTCTCCAGTTTACTGAAAGCACTCACCCAACTACTCAAGACAGCAGGCTATGAGACTTCAGTAATTCATATTGGTAATACACTCAAGAGTCCAGAAAACCCTACTTAGCTAGGTACAGCATGGTACTGAGGAACCTTGTTCTCTCACTGGCTATGTCTACACTACAGCCTTAAGTCAATTTACGTAACTCCAGAGCCATATTTGGAGTTCATGAAGTCAACTTAATCACCTGCTTAAGTTGACTTAACAACTAACACCCTTTAAGTCCACTTTAAGGGAAAATTCGACTTTATTAAGTCAACTTAACCAAATGTGGCCATTAAAGTTGACTAAAAAAAGGTGACATAAGACGGGAGAGCCATTTAGGTCGACTTTATGAAGTCTACTTAAGCCAGGGGACCCATTTAAAGTTGACTTAAGAAATTTGACTTTAAATGGGTCCCCTGGCTTAAGGCAACTTTATAAAGTGGACTTAAACAAATGGACCCTCTCTAAGTCAACTTAATAAAGTCGAATTTAAGTCAACCTTATTAAGTTGACTTACCCGAGTCCTCTAGTATAGACATAGCCACTGAACCTACCAGCAGCTGTGAGTGCTCAGCATCCAATGAGATCAGGCCCTTTTTTTTTTTTGGGTGACATTTTCTCACGTGGGCAGCAAGGAACACTGGTTCCACAGTCACTCCATACGGCCGGACTCTTGCACACAACAATCTTCTGAGGCAGTTTCATTGAAACTGGCAACATAAGGAGCAAAAACCTCAATATGTAATTTAAGAAGAAAAAAGTTATGTCCAAGTTAAATAAGAGAAATATTTTCATTGCAGTATTTAACAAGTTATGGCCTGGACAAAATCTTCTCTTGGGAAGGTTTTGCATATTTTTCCAGAACTACGGTAAACATGAAGGCAGAAGGAAGGGAAGAAATCAGAAGAGGAAAAGAGATAAGGAGAAGAAAGAAAGGAAAGGGAAATACCCCTGATTCACCCAAGATTTTCAAATGTACATCAGAGTCTCAGCTGTTATAAATCAACACAGATCCACCAGTTTCAATGTCCAGGTGAAGTGAGTTCAACAGAGCTTTAAAAATTTACATGCCCATATCTGGGTCTCATAATAAGTAGGCTGATTTTCAGAGATTCTGAGCGTCCCTAGTGTCTAAATGCCTCCAGTAAACACCAAAGGTGCTTGGTGCTTCTGAACCAGCCTATTAAAGTAGATGACAGCTATCTTTAGGCAACTGAGATTTCTAAGTAGAAGGAACACCTAGTACAGCTCCTCATACTTTGAAAGGTGGCCCATGACGATAAAGCAAAACACTCAGCCAGTTCTTGGAGGCTACTGGATCCATGCCATCAGAGCTAAGATGGGGAATTTGCCAAGACTGCTGATGTTAGAAGTGGTTACCTGGCCTTGCCCTGTTTGGCAGTTTCATGCACTGCTACATTGCATGCACTAAAAGATCCTTCAAACCGAATAGGAGAAGGCTACCTTAGGAGACAGCAGAATGGAAATGATTCACAAATTGAGTGCATTTGCAGGAGGGATAGGAAGGAAGAAAGTGAGAAGTCAGCACCAAATGGTGACTGGCAAAAGGCTACAAAGCAGGAAATGGGAGATGCTGTGGAGCAGAAATGAGAGTATGGATGTAATGCTGAGCAGAGCCTTGAGGCAGAGAAATGAGAGCATGGGTGTTGCACAGAAGCTGCACGTTATCATTCTATGCTATTTGCCAGCCATTGATTATTACAATGGCTCAGATTCCCACAAGTACACATTTGGTATACTCCACTGAAAGATAGCCAGTCGGGATTCACCCTCTGCCCACGCACCCTTCTAAAGATACAGAAAAGGATTTACCGATCTTAAAAAGAAGTCCTTTTGGAAATGCTGAATGAAGACTGGACAGGGAGATACTTATGGTACATTAGTTCTAAAACCACAAAAGTCATTTTTCCATTCCAAAGAGAGATCACAGGTAAACTCATGAAGGCCTCCTATTACCAAGGCAACCCTTATTCTAAAAGTCAAACTGCAGTACCAAGGAAATGACTGACAACATATGAAGAACTGTTTATCCAAGATCCCCAGCCTGGTGTTTAGATAGAAAATGCAGTGAACAAGGAAATCTACTGCTTACACCACTGCTTAAAGCCGCAAAAGGGAAAAGAAAAAGCCAAGCTGGTCATTTCTTGCAATTCTTCCAAAGAAACACACTAGGCAGAAAAGATTCCTCTTTGCAGATCCTGGCTTGACATGTGATGCTACGGTGTAGGCCCTCATGCCGATTCCTATCATGTCACCTGGATCTGCAGCAGACACCGAATGGCACGGTGACAAGTCAAATGTTTCAAGTTCATTATCTGCAAAGGAAAAAAATGTCTCAGTAGGAAGCATCTGTCCATGTTCACCTGAAATACGATACTTCATTGGAATGTTTGAAGCCAGGGTTTGTATTTAAATGTTTTTAAAAAAAAATTGGCTTGTCTTTCTAGAGGTTTAAAAAAAAAAACTTGTCTGGTTTTATAGATGTCCTTGAGAAATGAATGCACCTCTTTGATAATTAAAGAATGGATAACAAGAGAAAGAAACAGTGGAAATAATTTTTAAGAAACAGAAAAGATTTAATACAGTTGAGTTCTGGACCTATTTGAATAACTAAATGCATTAGCAAATCTTGATGTCATATTTGTTTTCAGTAGCTATCATTTCCCCTTTAAATGAGCTTTATTCTTCATCTCATTTTGCACCTGCCTAAACTAAAGCTTGCAGTGTAAGTTCAATGCATTGGGCTAAACTCTGCTTTTTGTTCCATAGGTGTAAATTTGACATGAATTCCTTATTTATATCACCATAGTGTACAGGAGGTCCAGTCTTGGACCGACACCCCATTAAGCTTAGTGCAGCGCCAACACAGAACAAAGGTAGTTCCTGCCCCAAAGACATTACAAGCTAAGTAAATCCCCTAACATATAGGGTGGGGGCCAGTATTTTACTATACTTCCCTCCAGCATTGTTGTGCAGTATTGATAGTTGCTAGTAGACAATGGTGTCTTTCTTCCAGCCCTTTCCTGTACATTTACATGGACTGAGGAAGCGAGCCCCTCCCCGCCCACACAGACAGGTTGACGGACAACTTGAAAAAGCTGTCTATATCACTGGAAATTTTTAAAAACAAGCTGGCCAAACACCTATCAGGGATGGTCTAGTTTTACACAGGTCTGCCTCAGCACAGGGGGAGTGGACTTGATAACTTCTCAAGATCCCTTGCAGCCCTATATTTCTCAAACTCAGTGGTTTTATATTAAAAGCTTTTGTAACTCTGGTCATCCATCAAAAAAATCACTTTGACTGCACCCATTTGCAGCTGCTCAGGTGCCAGCCGACAGCTTGTGAGCTGAAGACCATAAGCGGTTTTGGGTTTTCATGTTAGGTTGTGAGCAACTGGAGAAACCAAACAGGTCGTGAAGATTTCTTACCACCAAGGCAGTTAGTTCGTCCAATGTAGCCCACCCTAGCACTCATTCCCTCAAACTCATAGACAGCAACAAGTGGCATTTGCTGTTACTTCCTGTCTATGTGCATGTAGAACACAGTTTTTGAGCATCTCCCTTCACTCATTTCCTTATTTTGGTGGAAATGGATGGAGACTGATTTGCTCATTGTTACCACAATCTCAGAGGCAGTGTAAAGAGATGCCAACAAGATATAAAGAATAAGTCAGGGGCCTGGAATTTCTGCAATATGACTTGCTCTGCAGATAACCAATTTGCACATGATTTGTTGATTAAATATTGTCATATGAGAGACCCTCAGTTCTCTATTCTTTTGGAATCCCATGTTCCATTCATAAATACAAAATGGGCTCTTCCCGCTTGATGTCATTAGAGTGAAAAGCCAGAGGGATCATTTCAGACTCATTTTTAGCTGCACTCAGAAAGTTCTGCATTCTGCTTTCATCCACTCTGACACTACCAATGGGGGTTGGGAAAGAGCGATTTCCTGACACTCAGGTTGCCAGACTTCCAGATCAGTTGGGACTTGGGGTTTAAACTGGGGCATAGGCAACTGGAGAAAGAAGAAGAAAGGAGAGCAAAGACATGAAGTCTGAGTCATAGCCAGTCTCTTCACAGTGACTTTTAGAAGACAGCAAATTCCTCATAAGGACCTCAGGAAACAGCAGGGATTCCCTCAGGTAAAAAACAGCCTCCCTCAAGCATTTAGGACTTAAAATCCTATTATTCAATCCAACTATTTGGGGCCATTCCCTGAAATCACAGAGGAGAATCCTAAATCCAGATTGTTTTGTTACAATAAAGCTAGGGTTTGACAGGAATGGTAGATTCAAGCTTCATCTTGTTATGGGCCAATGCCAAAGGAGGACTTATTGGTGAAGAAAGTGCTTTTAAACTGCTCCCCCCTTCCTTTAAAGGCGGCTATCGAACACTTTCTACTAGGCACCTAGGAAGAGTTGCACTGTAGACGACAGTAAGAGTGAGCCACACTAGAAAACAGGATGTCATGGGCCATTTCAATCTAGCACTGTAAGATGATCCATCTCTTTTCTGTCTAAATGTGGTTGGCCGCAAGCCTGTGTTAATGCAAGCCCCCCTTGAGATTTGCATTCCCTGACCTTCTGAATAGGAGACCCACCTTAAGCAGTTTGCCACCCAACAACTTGTCAAAATGATTAATAACATCAAAAAGTGAGGTTAGCCTTGGCAACTCACTTGGTCACCTCTGTCATCTGTCAGTCCTCAAGAAGACACCATTAACCACAACTTTAAATTTCCTGAAACTGGAACTAACTGTTGGTTTTGGCCCACTTTTGAAACTTGCCCAGCACACCAGACCCTTTGCACGCAGAGGTTCCTGGGGTATGCGTGATTTAACAGGAGACAGAAACCAACTCCAGGGAAATGTAACAGCAAACCCTAGGCTGAAAGGAGATTCCTTTTACTTCCATAGGTTGCATTATTGCTTTTCAGAATTTCCTCTCAACCATCTCTTCCCCATTCTATGAATGCCAAGGTGAATTAAAAGTGAAATCAACAGGGTGATTAAAAACTTGGGGCTATAATAAGAGAGAAGGTGCACACCTTGGTAGCCTAACCACATTTGACCTCTGCTGCCTGCTGCACACAGGGTTGGAGGAGATATTTTCCTGGCTGTACCATCTTACAGCTAAGACAAGTCCCTACACCATTCATTACTTGCATACAACCATTTTACTCATCTTCTCTGTAAGCTACATGCTCCCAGTTTGTTGACTCTGTCTTCAGAGGGAGGTCTTCCCACAGCTAATGATTGTTGTCACGCACCTCACAACCTGAGACTCGAGTGACCTGGCCTTAGTTCCTGATATATGCGACCTGGCACAGGTCATTTATTCTCTCTCTGTCTCAGTTTCTCATATGTAAAACAGGCTAATAGCACAGCTTTCAGTGACAGGGGTCCATAATGAATAAATACAGGAATGATACTGAGATGCTCAGACACTATGGTAATGGGAGGGAGCCCATTCAAGTACCAGATAGTGTGAATCCCATTATGTCTGTTACAGCTTTTCTTGAAGAAGGAATCGAGCATAATATTTAAGGTGATATGTGTATTGTTAATTTCTGGGATGTCACTATAATAGCCTCAGTTTTATTTTCTACCCTATTCTTTATATATCCCAACATTTCACATGAGAGGAGAATCAGGTCTTGCATTTTTCCAGATTGCAGACTATTCTCTATTTTATATATTGCCTTGATTAGTTATTCTGCAGTAAAAGTTAGCTATTGCACAATACAAACTGTATTTGGACTGTAAACTCTTTGAGGCAGATTCTCTTACTATGTGGTCATACAGCATCCAGCACATTCTCAGTTGGACCCATGAATTTTTGCAATACAGATAAATTGTGTGAATCTGCAGTTTGTAGCTAATGTAGAATTACAAACACATCTATACATTAAGAGGTTAGTAGTTTTGTTTAAAAGCACCAAGGGGGTGGGGGAGCTAAGAAGAGGGAAAACAAAACCAGTGGTCCACTGCTGAATATTCATTTTTCTTCTCTTTACACGTCCACTCTAGCAGTGAGATTAGTATGGCATTTCATACTCAATGCAAGCTCAGGCCTCCTTAAAATCAGCTAAGAATGGGGGAAGAATGCAAAAAGAAATGAGAGAAACCCAGGAGTAAAGCCCTGGGATCTGAGTCAAGCATACGTGACACGAGCATTCAGGCCTCCATAAACCTGCAGCACATGGTCATTGTCCAATTCAGCCGTCTAAGAGCTCTCATTCTCACCTGCATGGGGCTCACTGCCCAGGGGAAGTGACAGATGTTGTAATAAGATGGGACAGAAGTTCTGAGTTGCATGGAAGAAGCTGGGATTGGGGGCAACAACGGTCAGGCTCCACAGAGCAGACCACTTGCTCTGATTGTAGCACGATGACCTGCCCAATTAATGTGGACCACTAGATAAACTGATTCCTTACATCTCCCAGTGGAAACACCAAACCCACGGGCTTCTCGTGGAATTCAGTGGAGGCCACTGTGGTCCTTTCCCTACTCCAGAATCCTGGGGCAACGAGTCGAGTGCCTGGCAATGGAGACAGCTCTTGACGGGCCGCAGCTGGGCCGACTCAACAGTCCATACTAGTCTGAGAACCAGTGCCGAGCTTGACAAACAGGTTTGTGCTGGAAAGCCACCGACATTAGTGGAAGCCTACAAGTGCATTCAAGCACAGGAAATGACCCCAATTCACCAGATTCATCATTTTTGCCAACATACTGTCCTTAAGCCCCATGATCCTCCCTGCCAGAGTTCAGACGCCAAGATGGTGCTTTTTAAACTAGAATGTAGCGGAATTACTGTTTAGATGGGCCATCTAGAGCTAGGGCGGTGCTAAAAATTCATTTTCTGGTTCTGTGGGTGGATCAGAAATCATTGGAAAGTAATTTCATTTTTGGTGGACCTAAAATAATTTTTTTTTGACATTTTGGCCAGAAGGAGCCGAGCAGGGAGGGGGAGCTCAGAATGTTTTATTTCAGAAAAATGTTTCATTCTGGTTTTTCAGGATTTGAGGTTGGGGTTCTTTAGCTATTTTTTCCCCTTAAATAGAAGTAACTTCAAATGTAAAAAGAGCCCATAAATGTTTTGACTTTGGGGGCATTTGAGTAGGGTTGGGAGTTAAAACAATTTAGTGAATTTGACATGAATTCACAAAATGTTTTGGTCAAGCCCAGTATGCAGTTTTCAATTAAGAAAGTTTTGTCCAACAAAAATCTCACACAGCTTCACCTGGAAGCTTCCACTCGGGAAACTGAGGAGCCGACTGACACTTGGCATAAACAGTGGCCTCAGTGACAATGTAGCCTAACTGAGCTGGAGTATTTTGTGGAAAACCACTCACTGCTTTGGTATTTTGTAAAGCTCTAAGCCTGCCCCTGTCTAAGCACCCTTTTGAAGCTAAAAACAGTAGTTTGGGGGGCTTGCTCCCAGCTGCAGTGTGGACATAACCCTCTACCAGAACTGAATTTGGCTCCAGAAGTTGTTAAAGCAGGGGCCAGAGCCCATTTATTTAACACGTCCCATCCACATAAGTGGCGGGTTGCTCTCAGTTTACAGGCCAACCTGGTGAAGACACAACCATGTGCGCTCAGTGACACTGACCGGTCAGTCATGAATTTGGCCCAGTCCCTGACAGCAGAGTTTAATTTAACCACTCCATACTGGATTTGGCTGAAATTAGTTGGAAGTTCCCACGTGAAAGACAGAACATCCCATCCCATCACCCAGGCAATGATGAAGACATCCACTCTTTTCTACAGTCACCAGAGTGTGTCCCTTCCCACTTTCAAACGCTGTTTTTCCGAATCCCATTCCTGCTGAAAGTCGTTTATCTATAACCCACACTCCATCCGTGTCCAACTTTAAACCACTGGTTCTGATCACCATGCTTGAGCTTCTACCTTGAGGAATATTCATTCACGGCACATTACACAAGACTTGAACTGAACATTTACCATGGCAGAGAACACATGATCACATGAGTATTTGTGCGTCATCATGACTCCATGGGGCCCGTGATAGTGGAACTCCCAAACTGCTCGATTGATTTCCTTTGCTGACCTACCACCTAACAATGACATGGGTGAATCAACCATGTCTCCTTCCTGCACAGTCCCTGCTGGGTAAATGCATGAAACAGAGCCAGTCTCCTTGCAATGTTTCTTAGCTATCTTCAAAAAAACAAGAGCACTAAGGAGTTAAAGCAACCTCATTGCTCAGGGATTTCTTTGTAAGCTGTACACATGTCATGGGGATCAAGAAGGTGGGTGGCGGTGCTAGTCTGTGGCAGTTGCTCAGGCCCATGGCCCACCGCCTGACTCGCTCGGAAAACCCTCTTATCTGAGCAGTTTTCAAATTTAATTAAGAGGGACCAATCAGAGGCTTAACTCCACTGCTGTTGCCTGAAAGCTATTTCAGGAGCTCTATACAAAGGCAGGGGAGCACGGTGTCAAGCCAGTGGGATCGTTTAGGCTGGCATGGGAAAGTTAGAAAGGTTTGCACACGTGGCAACTTCACCCAACACAGCGATCTAAGGGGATGCTAAGAAAAGGTCAGATTCATTCTGGAAATGCAACAGTAGAACCTCATGGACCTGAAGACTAACAAAAACTGGGCTCCGCTGGTTAAAGTTTGACAGTTGAAGAGAGTTGCACAGAATAGCGACTGCTCTTTGCTATAGACCCAAAGCTCCTATGCCTGATCAGATCTCATTCTGCTTCCTAGATGACAAGCAAGGAGCTCCAAAAGGGGTGGGCTGGGGGAGGGGAGGTAAAAGGAAAATGGGACAAAAAGCAATCAGACGTCCTCAAAATTCAGAGCATTAAGTCTGGCAACTGAATGGGAGTGTGGAAGACTGGACAGAGAAGGGAGATTGTAGGTGGCTATTTTCAGATTAGACAAACTTTGAACTTTAGAAGTCTTTTGAACTTTAGATGTCTCAACCTTCAAGGATATAGATGATAAGGACGAGGACCTAGAATTTCTGGTACACCACCATATCTAGCCAAGAATTCAAGAGGCAAAGAGCTTACTTGGAAGAAAAGAGCGTGGTAGGCTCCCAAAGAATCAAATTCAACGGATTGGTTGTTCCAAACACCTCTGCACGGTATTCTCCAAGATACACCAAGAGACCACTGAACACTCCCAAGCCCACTGTAGCCTGTTTGGTTCAAAACTGGAGAAGGGCTCACTAGGGAGAAAGGGCATGCCACAGATAACAGCATCCTAAACAAAGCTGGTGGTCCACAATTAAGCCAGCAAGAACTGTTGGAATATTTACTATTCTTTTAAATAGGACTCAGCAGTTCCATCTTCTCTGATTCAGCCCATTAAGGACGGCTTCTGCTTCTTCAAATCTCTCAATCAACATATCTAAAGCAGCCTGAAATGAACCAAATTTTGGGGACTTTCAGTATCTGGGTCTAGGGTTTGCAGCTTGGGCCCACCTCCAATTCCATAATGCTCAAACTAAGAACCTTCCAATCAGACTGCATTGGCCTCTGTGGTTAAAGCATCCAAGAGTCAAGATTTTCCTCATCACAAATCTGCCACTAGCTTCCCAGGTGATGTCAGCCCACTCCTTTGACCTCTCTGCCACCATATGCCTTTCTGTAAAATGGGTCTAAATCCTCACCTTTCTCACAGGGATGCTGTTCCAACATAACCAGGATTTGCAGAGAACTTTGCAGCCACCTCCCAAGAGACACTGCAGAAGCACAACACGTGATTTTCCATTATTGGGTGCAACAGAAGAGATGGATTAAAAATAAACAGCTCAGAGATAAACATGTCTGCTTGGCTGGTTTCCGCCTTGGTCGGTCCAACACCCACACAGGTCACCCAGGCAGCACTTCCTCCTTCTCCCCTGTTTGCATTCTTCCTTCCCCGGGAGACGTTTCAATCTAGGCAGACAAAGGGTCCCAGCCCTCACTCCCAGCAACAGGCTGAGTGTGTCCAACAAAATTGTTAATCGGGGCAAGCAGCAGGGAATCAGTATAGAGCGTAGCAGATTTTTACAGAACAATGGTGGTCCCTGCCCACCCACATAAAATGAAAAGGCCCAGAGGACCCACAGTATGTACCACCCAGCCCCACTCCTCTTCCAAATCTCAGATGCAGATGGTGCTGCTGGTTTGTATTTTAATACCCTGCTGCAAAGCACGGGCTATGGCGGCTGACCACTGTGTCATCTTGGAAGACTCACAAACTGCACATGTCCAAACATGTTAACTTGGTGCATTCAAGGGCCAGCAAGCTACAGCTCGCATGGGAATATTTACTGAGCAGGATTTCTTGGAAGGAGTTAACAGGATCTATTTTGAGGGGGGAAAAAAACCTGAGTGGGCAAAGTAGCTGGACAGAGAAGAAATAGAGCAAGTACAGTGTACTTAGAGGGAGGGGGTATTTCTCTCACTTTCAGACCACTGTCCTAAAGCAGCAAAATTTATTTTTCCTTTAACACTGAGCTTTTTAAAAAGTTTTCTTTCCATGGAGATGGGGAGGTGGCACTTCGGAGTGAATGGCCCAGATGAGCTAAGAGCAAGCCAGACTTTTGTATTCTGCCTTTCCCCTTGTCCTGACACACCTTTTAATTCTTCTGGGGCCTGATCCAATGCTTGTGCAAAGACCCAATAGGTTTTGGAGATCAGGCCTTGGGAATCATTCTTTGGCAGGTCTCAGAAAGAAACATTTTGTCTGGTGATGTTTTGAAAAAAAAAATTGTAATAAAAATGAAAGCAAAGGAAAAAAGTTGAACGATTAAACATTAAAGCGGCTGAGAGAAAGAGGATGGGAATGCAGGGAATGAGAAAAAAGTCTGCCTTTTTATTATTAAACTATTATCTCAAATTTCTAATAAGCAGGTTGAAGTTTAAATTACAAGATCTCTAACAAAGTCAGGATCCAAACAGTTCAGGAGCCTGCAGATAACAATCGCTTTTCCCCGGATAGGTTTCAAGTCATTTCTTTGCAAAGACAAAGCTCCTATTCAGAGCAGGGAGAGGAACCTCAGAGTTTTTCATTACCCTGGTCATTGTAGCTCTGAAGACGGAGGAGGGGGGAAAAAAATTGCTTTCCCAGTGCATCGCCTGAGATGACAGCATGGAACGCTGCGTACACCTGATGTTCACAGCTGTGCGGGGCCCACTCGAAGGAGGGTAGCCAAGCCTGGAAAGTCCCAGCCCATCGCATACAATGTTACACAACAAAAATAAAGCAAAAAAAGAACAGGAGAGAAGAGAGAACTGAGCTTAGGAGGTAGACTAATGCAAGGAAGTTGAGCTGATACCTTCCTTGGGCTATTCCTTTAACCTCTAGAAAATGAAACAATTTCTCTTGCGCTGTTTAGTTTAAAACCTAGAAAAATAAATTTCAGAGCTTCTCTGTCATTTTCTTTTCCCAACAGGGAACAACAGAGGAGTTGTGAGATTCATGTCGCTCCACAATACCACATGCTGGAAGGTCAGTTTTCATAGGTCGCTATAGACCTCACTTCTGAACCTTGCGGCTAGAGGTGAGCATTATATGCTAGATTAGCCAAAAAAAGAGGGGGAGAGAGTCTGCATCTTGCAAAATGCATGGACTGTGTTTGTCCACATCTACTAAGTGATGGGGCACCATCTCAGCAAAGAGAGCTGATGCAGAAGATTTCAACCTCTCGGGACTATGGAAGTCTTACATTTCCACTCACTCGATGGCTTTGTACCAACTTGTGCCAGGCTCTAAGACGGGCTCCTATGGAATCAATATCAGATAAACCCATCACCTTCCACTTTCCTTACCCTAGACACAAAGCTTCCCTGGCTTAGCTCGAGTGTTCTCATCACCACTGTAATTAAACCCTGTGTAAGCGATAAAATAGGAGATAGTGACTCATACTGTGATTAGTTGTAAACCCTCAAAGGGTGAAAGTGTCATTCAAAGAGTGCGTTGTAGGTACATACAGTCCTCAAAACTCAATACGCTCTGCAGCCTCCCATGGGAAAGGACTCAAAGCCAACCACATGCACGCACACACCCTTCCTCCTACTTCACCTTTCAGAAGTCATCAGTGCAGCACTCTACTCTTCTGACCACCGAGTTCCTCAATCTTGTACGCTGTCAGATTGTTGATGGTGTAATCTTAATGCTAAAATGAACAAGATGCATCATAGCTTTCAAAGGCAGAAATTTACCAGAAAGGTGTGGTGTGGTGTGGATGTGATCTGAGCTACACCTGTCTTACTGCAGGCATTCAAACTTTTGTAAGGAAGTAGAAATTCAGTACAAGGTTTGAGGGAATTTCTTCAAAAATTGGCTTGTGTTGCAGGACAGTATGCTAAACTCTGCATTTTCTTCTTTTAATTAAAGCAAGCAGGCTTTGCCTTTTCTATGAAAAATCAGCTTCTGTGTCTAAAACCTGGGAAATAGCTACATTTCAAAGAACTTTTCTATGAAAAAACAACCACCAGCCACAAGGCAAACAAACCAAACTGTTGCTTTGGTTGTGGTAAAATTTCGCAAGCACATTTCTGCTGGTTTGTTTTCTATGACCTGAAACAAAAGAGCAAAAATGAGTCCATGAAAATCTGCGAGATGGAAACTACAACTTTGTCTGCAATGGCAATCCGGTGATGTGAGAGGAGAACTGGAGATCAGAAGGGCAGGGTTTTAATCTGCGATCTTTCACAGCATCTGCTCTGTAAACTCTGGCAAACAAGTGGATCGCTATAAAACATGGATTACTCATCTCATCTATCTCCCATAGTTAAATGGTTAATTAAAGCATGTACAGCACTTGGGATCTAAATTTCTTTGCTGTGTATATTCTTTGACCAATCTTACTAGTCTTTTACTCAGTGTTCTTTCAGGATACTTTCCCAGACAAATACAGATGTTAAATCAACATTAACATCCTATTCATGCAAAAGGAGCAAGGAGTTCTGTGGCACTTAAAGACTAACAAATTTATTTATCACATGAGCTGTTGTTGGAGAAAATCCCACTTCATCAGATGCTTTGAACTGATTCATATTCACTTGGCACATTAACTCTTAGAATTTGCATTTTACCTACTGTCTTGGCTCCTTAGTCTAAGTTACCTAAATTCGGGAGATTCAATTATTTGTTGATTGTATATAAATTCCATATCTGTGGTTTCTCTGAAGTCTGTCTTTGTTTTATTTGAAAAAAGAATTAGATAAGTTCATAGAAGACAGGCCCATCAATGGCCACTAGACAAGATGATCAGGGATGTAAACCCATGCTCCAGGTGTCCCTAAATCACTGACTCCCAAAATCTGGGATTGGACAACAGGGGATGGGATGGGTCATTCAATAATTGCCCTGTTTTGTTCATTCTTCCTACAAAGCCTCTGGAATTGGCCAGCATTGGAAGATGAGATACAGGGCCAGACGGACCCCTGGGATGACACAGCATGGCCTCTCTTATGTTCTTAAATTCTGAAGATTTAGCAAAACTGCCTAAATCATCTCAGGCATATTTGAAAATGTGCCAGTCTGGTATTATCGAAGACAGTGTTAGAAGCCCAACTCTTCCAGAGCTTCAGTAAAATTCGAGCATCCAATTCATTAAGACTCTTTTGAAAATCCCACTCCTAAAAAGTAAAATATTTTTAGAGAAAGCAAATGCACAATCCGCCCTTGATACAGAAATGAGACCAGAACTTGGACCAAAACCCATAAAAAGATTTTTTTTCCCTCCAGTTTCTGAGAACTCAATACTGGAATGACAATATCAGCATTAGAACCTTGCAGGTTCTCCTAGACGCTCATACATAGCTGATTTTTTCGGTGCAATCCAAATGGTGCTCCGGTTTTGCTGAATCTCACTAGCAAAGCTAGGTTGCGCCCAGGTGTAACTGGAATGACAAACCTTCAATGAATACCAAATTGCTGGAGGAAGCTGGATTGGCAATTGAGAGTTCTTACGCTGCGGGAAATGTGTCTATCAACTTTACATACTTGTCGTTGTTTAGGACCCTACAGCACTTTCTGCTAGTTCCAGGGTGCTGCCCAAATTACAAACTGAGTAACTTCACCCTCTCTCGTATCCAGAAGCTGATGTTATTCTTCTCCATTTCCTGGCCCAACCTGTTTTGTGAGAGTAGTGGATAGGGCCTAGGACTGGAGACTCTGGGAGAACTGGGGTCTTGTCGCAGGTTAGCAACTGACCTGCTGTGTAACCATGGGAAATCACCTTGACCTCATTTCCCAGCCCTGTACCTTTTTCTTGCCAATTTAGGGGCTCAAGTTTTATGACGTGCACATAGAACATGGAGATTAATAAGGACCCAATCGCAACCGGAGCTTCCATGTACTGCTGTCAAATAATTTCATGAGGTTGCTGCCCACTGCTAAACAGCTACAGTTTTCCACTCCAGAGGTGGCTGCATTTCAGTGTTGGGTGGTGATTGCATATTACTAACAGGTCTGAACCAGAACCCTTGGTTTGCACACCCTTAATGGATCCAAACTATGCAGTGCAGGCCCACTTCAAAGCGTCTGTGTGCTAATGAGTCTATACGAGGGCGATCGGATTTATAGGGGCACTCCCAAAACTCAGGGCTTTTTCTTTTGCAGGTGTCTGTTACCCCCAACCCCAGCCCCAATTTTTTCCACTCTCACTGTCTGGTCACCCTAGCATGAAAACAATTTGCAAAGCACTTTGGGAACGTTCAGGAGGAAAAGACATTGAGAAATATGTTCCATAAAATTCCCATCCAGGGGAACGGGCAGAAACTCCTTTTTGGAGTCTGATGACATTTTTCAATTAGCTCGAGGGATTGCCGCTGTTCTGAGACGTGAGGAATTTCTGTCCCACCCCCATAGAGGCTGACGAAGGAGCCACAGGTCTCCAGAAGGGCAGTGCTGACCATATCCTTGCCCACACCAACCAGCGCACAGCACAAAGCCTGAGAGGATGGAAAGCCTTTTTTAACCTGTTGTGCTGACCTTTTCTTTTCTGTACCAGAGTCCTTCTTCCTTCCCCTGCAATCTGACCTCAGCCTGGCAAGAGTCTAAGTCTTAGGCCTCTGCCAAATTTGTGTTCTGAACTTTCTTTTTTTTCCTGCTCCAAATGCCTCCTCCTTCCCACCTGGAATTTCTTACAGCCACGTTGTCCCCCTGCTCCAAGCCGGCATGCATTCGTCTCCGGCTGTTTGTCAGCGTTAGCGCTCCTGTGGGGGGTTCTCTCCCGCAGGCCTGGAAAGCCGCCTTCCTGCATGGGTCTTCCCCTCTCTCTTGGCCCCCGGTTTCACTCCATATTGAGGCAAATAATTACTGCTGAATAGCCTTCCAGATTCCCATGCTTGTCAGCCGGCTCTCTCCTCCCACCCTTCCTCTGCACACTTTGTTCTGCAGGGAGGAAGGATTAACTGCCAGTCAGTAACGAGCGCTGCAGGGGCGGGGGAGGCGATGGAGAGGAGGATGGGGGTGCATTTCACATTGGCCATCTCACTGAGGAGACACAGGTAAAACGCAGGTTGGCCCCACCACATCTCCCTTTAACGTGCTCTGGGTAAGCATCCTGAACCACATAGCGACATCCCAGAAATGCAATGCCTATCGCAAAAGGAAGATCTTCCTGGCAGAGTTTACAATCCCAAATCAGCTACAGGATACGCTTTCAGCCTGGTAAGGGCCAGATACCCAGCCAGTGTAAAATCAGCCTAGCTCCATTAAAGCCAGTGGAGTCATGCCAGTTTACACCAGCTCAGGATTTGGCCTCCTTTCATTCAGGGAAGCTTTGAAAGGCTGCACCCAGTGTTTTACAAATTTGCAATCTGGGACCCTGGGATCCACTCAGTCTCACATCCACCCACCCACATCTCAACAATCCTTTTTTCTTTCAGAGACCCTTCCCAGGCGAAGAGCCCGCAGTACTCGGTAAACAGTACTGAATCAATCCTGCCCTATGAGGCTATTAAATCCTATTCACCGTGTTTTGTGGAGGGGGCAATTGAGGCCAAGAGCTGGGACCAAGACTGCCTGAGATCGCACAAGACAAAGAGCCAGGTATTGAAGCCACCCCTCTCAAGCCTGGGGTTCACATTTTGGTCCACTGTACTATGCATGAGGAAGCAGTCCAGGCATCAAAAATCTCCTACCTTGGTGGTTTTTCCGATGGCTTAATAATATAGCATAGGGAACACACATACCTAGACCAGCCCTAACAGGTCACTAACCTGTTCTTTAAAACATCCAATGATGGGGAGACCTCACCGTGAAGCTTATTCTAATGCTTAGCTAGCCATATAGCACCACGGTTTTCCCCTAACCCCTAATCTTAATGTCTCTTACTAAAGATTAAGGTTGTTACTCCTTGCCCTGCCTTCAGCTGACATCCTCTTTATAACAGCCGGTCACAGGTTTGAAAAAAACAATTCTCAGGTCCCTCCTCTGCCTTCTTTTTTCAAGATGCAACATGCTCTGTGGTTTTTGCACTAAGCTTGGTAAGAGGTGTGGCTGTAAATATATTTATGATCTCCCCTACAAGGCACAAGCACAGCTAGCAAAGCCCAGCTGTGCCGCTAGCACCTGCTATAGGGCATCCCAGGAGAAGCACCGCCTTTGCAGCTATTCCCTTGTCCTATTCACTCCAGTTTTGTTCTTTTCTTGCCTGCTACATGACACCACCGCCCCCAGGACTCAGTACGCCTTGGCTCAAGGCGCTGTCTCATCCGACTGATGGCAAATCTCACTACAATACTGATCCGGGTTTTAATTTCATCCATCTATACATACCTCTCCCCAAATTCCCTCCCCCAGCCTCCAATTAAATCAGGAGAAAATTAATTACAGTGGGATTTTCCAAAGCACAGCATCTAATGACCCAGCTCTCTACCTTAAACCAGCTAATCTTGGCCTCCTATTTGCACAGGCAAATCTTGCTCCCACCCCTCCCTTGCCACTCAGCTTACAATTGCTGCAGTCTAAATTAGGCAGAGAACAAGTTACTTGGCAAAGGCAAATCGAAGCGCTAAGGTTAGGCCCTGAAAAACAATAAAACTGGCCAAAGAAACTGCCAGTGTTAATCCCAGCCATTTTTCCGCCAAAGATTCTCCTTTTCAAATGTTTTCTTCCTGGTAAACAAAATTGTCTCCATCCATCTGTGAATTTCAAGACCCGGTTGCTTAGTAATGCTGGGATGAAAACCATGAGGTTTGCCCCTCCCCACCTCCACCCCTCTCCCAGTTCTCGAAGAATCATACAAGGTTTATGAGCCAATTGAAATCCTACAGGCCTGATGCTGATTTGATTTACTTGACTGAAGTTGCTTCTCAATGTCACTGGTGCGAGTCATCAGGCCCTCGGTCTCTCTGTCACCTCCTCTCTTGATCAGTTCTCAGTGGTTCATTCCAGGCTTTTCTTTCATTATTTCCTCTCCATGACCCACCCCACAAGACCCAAGTCTGAGTGTTTAACAAACTTCCACCCCCAAAACTCCAAGCAAAACAGCTCTAAGTGCTGAATGTCCCCTCGGTTTCTGCACCAAAGCCCACAAAGATCCCTTTCAGGTTGCACCGCTGAATCACAAGTTTGCTCTTGGTTTTCTCAAAAAGTTTGCCAACTGCAAGGGCCAAGAGCCAAATTCAAGGCTTATCTTATTTATTGACATGTGGCAGCATCCATCCCATACTCCCGTTGTTCTCCAGAATTCATGACAAGAGCAGCAGCTAGGTATGAAACCGACAGATTTCACCTGCTTCCAGGTTTTGTGGTGATCAAGTTGCATGGCTCAGCATCCTGAGATGGAGCATTCGGTCCCTGTCACCAATCAGAGCCAGCAGCAAATATGTAACCCAGGAGGAGAAAGATGGGGAGGGGAAGCAGGTGCCAGGCAACTCCTTCCCCACTGGGGAATGCTGACTCTGTCCTTTGCAAGTGGGAGATGCTGATTTGGAAAGAAGCCCAGAACATTCATCTCGTTCCCCCATCTCCTTCCAGCCCCAGTCATGGAGCTGGCATACAGAGTCAGCGGGGAATTGCATACTGAGCCCTTTCCATCCAGCCCCTAGATATGAATTTGGATGGTCTCTAACCGTTCAGCCTCCAGATTCTGCTCATTCAGCCCAACCACTTCTATTTGATCGGTGGCTAACCCGAGTTCAGTTTCCTCACCCTCTGCATCACCAACTACATCTGTCATCCGTCAATCCCACGTCTTGTCCAGCTTCAGAGAATCAGAAATGTGTCCCCTGAATGATCAAGCATGAAACGACAACAGCAGCATACACGATCTCCGACTACAGCACTCGCATTGCATGGTCACGTCACAGAACTCATCATCACAGCCCTCCTGTAGAGCTGGCTGCCCGTCCTACAGTCGGCACCTCGAACCACGTAATCAACCTGCCTTTGGCATCATGCGCTGTCATCAGCCCTTACAACAGGATCCCAAAGCAGGGTTGTAACTAACTCCCTCAGTGCCCGGGGCAAGCAGCCCCAAGGGTGCCCCCCCCGACCCCGATCCATCCCCACCCACTGCCAAAAGGCAACAGGGAGCCAAATCTGTCCCCCAGCTGCCTTCTGGGAGTGGCTGGAGACAGTGTCAGCTCCCCACCACTGCTGGAGCAGCAAGGAACCAGATCTGTCCACAGCTGCCACTGGAAGACACTGGTGAGCCCCAGGCGGCGCGAGAAGCCCCGGTGGCACCAGAAGTCCCAGGACCTGAATTTTAGAGGGTGCAGGGGATGGATCTGACTCCTGCAGCAGCTGGGGATGGATCTGGATCCAACCCCAGCCGCCACAAGGAGTTGGATCCATCCCCTGCACCCTCTAAAATTTAGCGCTTGGGACTTTGCCTCACTCACCCCAACCTTGTTACAGCCCCGTCCCAAAGCAGACAGAGAGGAAGGATGGCCTTTTGGTTAAACCACTGACCTGAGACTGAAGGGGTCAAGGCTCAATTCTCAGAGACTTACAGCAAGTGGCAATTTCAATCCCTCCCATCTTTAAAAAGAAGAGGGGCTATCATCATTTTTCCACTGTACTTCTTGGTTCCTTAAAAGTGTAAGCTTGCGAGGGCAGGAGGAGCCTCTCATGTTTCTGTACAACACCTAGCACAATGGGGGACCATTATTCTGGGCAAATAACTAAAAATCCTGACTTCCCAATTTAGGAAGTCAGAAGTGGCTTTCAATTCACTATTCCAGCAGAGCCATAGCCACTCTTCACGGCAGCATCAGGGACAGCCAAACCCTAACAGTCCTGTGGATCCCGCACCCCAGACTGCTGGCATTTAATTGTTGAACTTGCAAAGGATGAAGAACTTGCCACTACCTCGGAGGCTCCAGTGGAAACTGAGGCTTCTCAGCACCTTGCAAAAGTCCTTAACAATCAGCTAACTGCCGTAAGCACATGCAGCTAGTTAGCTATTTCTTGGCTGCACCACACCAGCCCAGGCCTGGCAATGAGAGAGGCAGGAAATCATTTATCTACATCATCCTCTTCAGGAACTTTTCTCTGAAGGTTCACACAAACATCCAGACTAATTGTTTGTTAGTCATGCTCACCCATTATATAACAAATGAAAAATGCTTAGCCTAGTATCGAGGAGAGCCATGCCAGGAACCGCAGCTTGAGAGGAGAAAACCAGCTCCACTGCACTCTCAGCTCCCCCTAAAGGGTGCATCCCGCCCAAGAGAAAAGGCGTATGGGTGGTTATCACATTAGCCAACATGTGGAGAAGGCAGCTCTGTTTTTAACGCATTAACCGGTGGAGGTAAACGCTAGGTTACCTCAACCTGATAACGTGTAAAATGGTAAATGCCCTGTCCACATTAGAAGTTTAATGTGTTGACTAACCTGTGTTATAGAAACACCATTTTTTTCCTGTTGAATACAAGATCTAAGGAGCTTGACTCCTGAAAAGAGGCCCTGCTTGTCCAAAGTCTTATTTGCACTAGACTTTTTCCTTTCAGTTTTGCTGCCACTGGCACAGGTGCACCTGTGACTGGAAAGAGAGGTGCTATCGTGTAGACAACACGCAGCAGCACTCAACTGCTGCACTTCAATCTATATCGGCCCCCCCGTGAAGCTGGACGGCAGTGTTTCCCAACCAGTGCGCTGGGGCGTGCCGTCAGCCCTGAGCAGGTGGGCCACAGAATTTTTTGAAAAACTACTGGAAGAGTTCTGGATGGGCTCATGAATATTCAGGAGTTCATTTGGAGACTACACGGTAGTGTGCCTCAAAATAATTAAAGGTATCAAGGTGTGCCATGGCAGAGAAAAGGCTGGGAACCACTGCTATAGGGTAGTACCAGTGGTGGGAAATTATAAGGAGAAAAGGCTAACGTAAACACATCCAAAGAGAGTATTTGAGTCTGTTAGAGACACAAAGCAGGTCAGAAAATGTCTTCTGTTCAATCCGCTTCTATCTGTGTCCTCAGCAGAAGTTGATCCAATAAAAGATTTTACCAGACCCACTTTGTCTCTCTAACATCCTGGGACCAACACAGCTACAACACCGCACGAGAGCCTGGTGACACTTTTTTATTTCATTTGCGGAGGGGCAGGAATCTGTTTTGATTTTTAAAAAAAAGGAATGAAGTTGTCACAAGGTTTTGTGAATGTTTTTGACCAGGTAGAGTGCCTGCAAAATTTGAAAGTTTGGTGAAACTGTGTTGTCATTTCAGATTTCAACAAAAGGGTGAATGCTTTTTTTAAGCAAAAAGTATGCTCCTTTTCCACCTGTTTTTACCTGTCATTATTATATACTTGTTTTAGCAATAAGAGCTCTTCCCTCCCCTCACCACCAGGACTGGGGTTCCATTGTGCTAGGCACAGCACGTACACAGCGCATGTCACAAAGCCGGGCCCTGCACAAATGTATGATAAGGCATGGAGACCTCTGCGATTCAGTGTATCTTCTGCAGATATAACATCTTGCAGTGAGAATACGCCGTGATAGTGACCACGTGTGTAGGTGCTATAGCGAAATTGCACCCTCAATGGCTGTATGCCAGCAAAAACACTACTGGAAAAACATTCTAGCATAGACACGAAAGAAGAGTACTGCTTCTGATGAATTAAACAATCTAAATAGACATGGGTGGGAGCAAGGAAGCTTTCACTATGACTAATAAACAATGAGGAAGAGGCCCAGAGGATGTCCCTGTTGTTGTTGGAGGCGATTGCAGCTTGGGCAGGTGTAACTTTAATCTTGCTAGGTGGTTCAAAGTAGAAGTGAAGACACAGAGCGCAGCACAGGCCAGTAAGGTGACCCCTAACCAAGATTCCAGGTAGATTTAGGGTACGTCTCACCACTCCACACTAGGTCCTAGGAGAGGAGTCCTGCTGTCATTTGGCATTGTGGACACACCGTAGGCCACAGACGTGAGATGGAGACCCTGCGTATTGCACTAAGCGCCCATGTTTACAAGGTGCCGTGGGCTGTCCGCTGAGGCTTAGAAACAGATTCCACAAGCCCAAGTCCCACAGATTCTCTGGCACAGTGTGCAGCAAAGACAGCCGACCGACCAAAGCGGGGGTCCAGGATACCACTTCTTCACTTCCATTCGAGCAACACTGGTTGGTCCCACTTAGGCTGCCAGCAAACCTTCAAAGTGCAGCATCCACAGACAGAGTAAATCACTTGCCCAACATCCCACAGGCAGCATGGCCAGTTTTCCCACCTTCATTCCCTTTCCCTGTAACCACAACTACATTCCCCAGTCAGCTCAGGTGAGCCTGGGACCAGCCTCCGGTGGTAAATGGAACATGAACACCCGCAGAAAAGGGAAAAAACTATGGCTTGCAACACATTAGCAGTCATTGATGCATGATAACTCGTTGATGCATGTTAATAGCTTCATTCATAAACAGATCATGCTGGTCCCCATTCTGCTTTCTATGCTCAGTGTCTTTGGAGAAGCTTGAGCACAAGATGCCAAAATGAATCAAGACAAAACTTGTGGAGGGTGGAAGCCAAAGCAGTCATTGTATCTCCTTCTCTGTATGTGCCGTGGAGGTGGCGTCCACTCAGCTGTGGCATCTTCCCCATAGCAGAGGATGCAGAAATGAGGGCTAGAGTTTTGGTTAAGGGGTTTTTGTTGAGGCGAGGGGTGCTATTTGCTTTCAGTTATTTTGGGGTTTTGTTTTTTGTTTGTTTGCAGGGTGGTTTTTTTTGTGTGTTTGTTTTGGGGTTTTGTTTGTTTTCGTTTTGCAATTTCTCAGCAATCTGAGGCCAATTTAGAAAGAAATTCATCTTCTTCAGATTTGAATCCTGTTGGACGGCAAGGTCAAAGCTGAGTTCTAGGGGAAGAGCCTTTGTTGCGCCTTTTAAATAGTTTGCAGATTGCCAAGAAATCATCAAATTGAAGCAGTTAGACGTACAGAGAGGCGTGTAAATCCTCCTTCCTAAAAAAAGGGCCTCAGAGGCCAGTGCAGAACATGCAGCTACTGTTCACTCACTTTCCAAACCTGACTAATATCTAAGCCGACCCACCCCTTTGACTATCAGATCTGATTTTCAACTGCATAGTGTTCTATAAAGGGATTCACTTCAGTGGGAGTCGGCTCAGACCTTTATAGGGAGTTATTGCTGGGTTGGTGAGGCAGATTTTTCAACCTTTTGTTAAATAAATTACAGAAGCATTGTGCTAAGCTTATGTTTCTGGAGCAGGACAGGGCATCAGAAACAGTGCGGCCAGTTCACTGCTCAAAATCTGCCTGTAACATCAGTTGGGAACTTTGCACAGTTTCAGACAGATGTGTCCGGGTGCTGCAGCAATCTCGGAGCTGAGATGAAACTGATTTTTTTTTTTTTATAGCTAGTAAAAGGTCTTCCTAAGCATGTTGTTCTCACCACCCTAGCCATATTTCATTTCAACCTGTTTCTTAAAACATAAAACTAGAGATGTGTGGTTGTTGTTGACTCCAAACCCCGTTCCCTCCCCTCTATGTCCTACACATAATGAACTGCAATTCCTTCGGACAGCAAACTGGAAAACTTGCTGTTGCCTTGGCAACTTTGCATCCCAGGGGGAAGGAGGGGAAGATGGGCAGAAAATAAAGAAGGGGACAGAGATGATGTCACCTCTGTGGGAGGCAAGCAGCCAATCAGCCGCTGAGATGGTGATGTAATTGCCTTTCCTCCCCCGCATCCCTTTCCCGTCTTCCGCCAAGTCGGTCCCATTCAAAACTATAGAAGTGTGGTGAATTGAAGCAACAGTAAGGTCATCCTCCGCCAGCCTGGCTGAGAAGAGAAATGCTCAGGGGTGGGAGGCTATAAGAGAGAAAGAATTCCCCTCCAGCAGACTGAATAGATGCTAATGGTCTTGACCAGAGGCATCCTCATAAAGATGTCATCAACTTTGGCTCTCCCTGTTTTACAACACAATGGAAAAAATGGGGGAGGGAAGAGGGGGAAGGAAAATTTATATTTAATCATCCTCTTCCCTTGCAAAAAAGAAGAACAAATCTTGTGAATGAAATGTCGGAAAGTTACGTCCCAATGAATCGAGGAGCTAAGCGAGCCAAGGGATGAACGTTACTAGTGGTGTTTGCTTTCTGTTAAACCAGAGCAAAGTGCAAGAACAAAGCCTCCCTCTGCAGGAATCGTATTTTGTGCAAAACTGAACAACATTGTTGCTTGGGCTTTGGGACATGGGGTGGGGGGGAGCAGGTTCCTTTTTGTCCATGCAAGGAGATGACAAGAATTTCCACTTGCTTTGCGGCTGCCTGAGAAAGAAGAGAGCTGAGGCCCAGAGATGGGGCATCCACTGGCACCGAGTCTCTGAGTGGGACCCAGATGCCCCAGAGATCTGCACAGAGCTCAGTGCCCCTGGTTTCTGCTCTAACATGGAAAGCAGAGTCATTAGGGGGTAGATCCAACCTTACCAAAAGAAACCATTCAAAAAATCACACATCAGGCCCCAAAACATCACAAGATGTAAATATAATTATTTTTATTTGTCATCTGGTCTTTGAGCCTTTAAGGGGGGCAATTGAGACATATTTTCAACCTATTCTCCACTGCCATAAAGGCAAGAAACTTCCTTTTTGTGTTAATGAAGCCAGAGACACTCACATCATCTGTGGAGGCTTTATGTAAAGCATCCAACCTCATTTGACCCTATAAAAATCAAGAGAACAGCCAGTGCTAGGGAGGATGGGGGGTGACTGAATGCAGGTTTTAGTTTGGGCCAGTTGCTAAAGATGGGCAGGAAAAGCACTGGAACTTGCTTTGCCTTGTCGCCGCGTTACACAGGGTACATCTACACTCCAACAAAAGATGGTGTGGCCGCAGCTGCCCACACGAGCTGGCTTAGGCTCATGGGGCTAAAAATTGTAGTGTAGATGTTTGGGCTCTGAGATTCTGCAAGAGGGTGTGTCTGAGAGCCTGAATTCCTGCTCAAACCAGGACATCGTCACTGAAATTTATAGCCCCAGCCCACAGCCAGACCCCACGAACCCAAGTCAATAGACACTCAGTGCCTTGGGCTTTTTATGGAAGCACAGACACGTGCTGTGGATGTCAGGGCAGGGAGCACTGGAAGGTGCACATGGGGCCGGATAGGTTCATTCCTGGAAGCGGTATAAGTATTTCCATTGGCTCAGCAATCAGGTGAGAGTAGCCAACGGCACCCCGTCTCCCCATCACCGGTCCTTGTCCCGATCAGGGTTTGTAGCTGACGTGACATCCCACAATATTCCATTTCACCCCACTTTAGGCTGCCGCGGTAAATGGGCTCAGCTGCAAACACTAGCTAAGCTTCACCGCCTTGTGTATTATCCCCGTTTTACAGGTGAGGAAACAAACATGGGGAAACTGAGGTTATGACAACAGAGAAAGGCCAAAAAAATCAGGAAGAAGAATCCACTGAGGCCGTGGTCATCACACTGTAGCAAGTGCTTACCTTCAGGTAGAAAAACAGACCCACTGATATCAGTACAATGACTCACGTCTTTACAATCCAATATGTAGCTAAATGCTTTATTCAGTCCAGGCCCAAATTAAAGAGAACCCGGCTAAGTGCAATGAAAAGCAACATTTGGGTGAGGGGAAATTGCTTTGTTCATTTTGCTGATTCTGGATCTAAGGCCCAAGCCCAGAAAGTACAGGGTGGAGGCTTATGTGTCCAAAGGAAAGTAAGAGAAAGAACATGTGCTGAGCAAACCCCATTAAAATAACTATTCCTACTGCAGCCAGGTGGATCTGAGTCACTGCCTCCCCCCCCCCCCCCCCCGCAGTAAATTACTCAAGCTCACCTGCTCAAATACTGGCATACGTCATGCCCTAATGCCCTGTTTTCAAAACTTAGACGCGGGCACTCCCAAAAGGTGGAAAAAAACAAACAGAGAGGACTTCCAGTAAAAGACAAAAAAATTATTTCTCCACTTCAACAGGTGCCACAAAGATCCTGTGGTTCAAACTACTCTGAGCCTCAGTTTCCACATCTGCAAAACAAGATAACGATACGTGCCCCATCAGCAAGAGGATGTGAGGTTTATCAGGTGGTGCAAATCACTTGGAAATTCTCAGCTGACAGGTGCCGGGGGGGGACCACCAACAATTATCACTCAGTCACTTGATGGGACTGGTCAACGTCTGCTCTGGAAGGTAACTTTAAAGAACAGGTCAGACTTTTTGGCCCCTTCAGTGAACTCCAGCCAGGTTTCTCCTCATTAGCTCCACTGTTTATTAAACACTGCAGTGAACCAGCCATTCCAACCTGGCAGAGCATGGCTGAGTCTGCTTTGCTCCAGTTCACAGAGGCTTTCAGGAGAGATTGCAAATTATTATTATTTTGGTTAATCTCATCTGTGAGGTGCCAGCTGCACAGCAAGACGTACTTGGGGCCATCCCCCTCGGCCAAAGCTACTCATTCTGGCTCATCGTTAAAAAGAAAAGCGCCACCAAATTTTGCTGAGCTTGGTGGTTTTGAATCAAAGGGCTTCAATAGACTGGTGAGCCTTATCCGCAATGGTAAATGGACACAGGGGTGAGCATTCCCTGCCGATGACGCCCATCGACTGGAGAACCCATGCAGACCCAGGAATGAAATCCGGAGAGCCAGACGCCCTGAACTGGTCTCTAGGCATTACACCATGCTACCCTCACAATAAGAGTGTCCGCGTTACTCTCCAGTTCATTGCTTCTCCTTCTTCTGTCTACAATGGGCAGCAAAAAACCTCTTCTCCCTGAAATCACACACTAAATTACCCAGAGGCTGCCACCGATAAGACGCAGTTAAAATTCAGCACCTCCAAGCAGAGTGAGACATCTTCTGATGTTTTGCTGAAAAATTCCCAGCCAACTCTCTGACAGGGTGTTGGAGTTTGCTCTCTAAGAAAGGACTGGGTAGCCTTCCCCAAAATGTCTTGTGCTGATACTTCACAACTGTGATTCCACCCAAAAAGAGAACAGTTTGTATCATTGGGACCTGCTGAAAAGTCTTGTGATAAAGGGTGACCAGTTTACTGGGGTGGCCAGCATACATACTCATGAGCCAGTTGGTGCCAACAACACGGACACTCCTCCACATCTTTCCCCTTTTTTAATAAAGTTCCTACAGCCCTAATATTTGCAGGGGGTAGGTTTCACATGGTTTGGGAAGTGTGCTTTCTTTTAATTAACGTTGCCTCCTCCTGCTCCAAAATATTGCAAAAAGACAAGGGATTTCTGGTCTTGTCCTGATTTACTTCTCAGGGATGTGATGCTAGACCCGAGTCCAGCCAAAGCTCCAAGCAGGTAACCAGGGTTCATTTTGAACGTCCCTTTGCAACACTTTTTCAAAACACCTGCCTTGCTCAGGGCTTGCTAGATGGCTGAGAGCAAAGGTCACACGACACAGAGCTCTACTTCAAAGAGCACTGGCCTCAACCCAGCTCAGACAAGTAAGCAGCAAAATGTGGTAGGCGAGCTCCTAAGTTGGGACAAGCATGCAAGCCTGCAGTAGGTAAGGGTCTGACCCATTGCCACCTTCTACAGAGAAATAAATCTGTCTTCCTGCTAGCGTCTGAAGTGTCAGAGGAGAGGCCTCAGACACACTGGTAAGAGAAGAAAGCCGGCACAGCCTTTGACCAAGTTGGAAAGATCCTCTCTGGCACAAAAGCACTAAATTCCCATCAGAAGTTTTTCTAAAAGCACAGCGTTCCCGGCCCCACCCTCCCCAGGCAGCACAGCCATGGTTTTGGGGGGAGTCTCACCTACAGAGCAAACTAACAAGTGACTGCATCTCAGGCCCTCGGCGTCAGTCAAAGAGCCCCTCCCCTTTGGCGGCTTCTCTGGGCTGCCATTCAGAAAAGCACAAGGGTGGAAGAGGATTTGTTAGCTCCAATTTGATCCCATTCCTGTCAAGCAGGTTTGCACTCCCATCCCACATCGTTACTGTTCCCATGCAACCTCCTCTAGGCATATTGGGGCATGTCCGGAAACGATTACAATCAGCTACAATAACGGTGGAGCTGCTCCAGAGCCCAGCCGCTGCAGAAAAAACACACTGTTCCTACATTTTATGAATGAGTAAACCCTTATGCTTTCTATAAACGTCAAGATAAATCACCTGTGGGCATTCCCCTCACCACACAAACAACCAATTAACTGCTGCAATTTTTAATGGAGATGTCAGCCAAAGTTACTTTCCCCTCCCCAGGAGCAGGAGGTTGTGGTAGGGGGAGTTTTGTATGCCGAGGGCGACAAAGAGCTCACATTCTTCTCTGTCCCCACCCTCAAATTTGCCAGAAAAAAAAGATCCTCATTGCAATTCCTGGGGGTTGTTGTAACTCCAGTCCCTGTTGTGCTTTGATTTGCAAAGATCAAAATATAGGGTTTCAGTCTGAAAGGAGACATTTTAGGGTTGACTGTGGGGAAAAACCAAGAAAGAACAAAAGTAAAGTTTCCATAGGAGAGCACACAGTGCATGCCCCTTGATGTTAAGCGCTGCAACGGCTCTGAGAACAGAATGACTATTGCGGACCTCTTAGGAATTTAAAGAGACACTGCACAGAAAACAAAAGGCAGTGCCATCACAAGCTATGTGCACCAGGAGACTGAATGAAATGTCTCCAGGGTCTGCCATAACTGACCAAATGTGTCACTGGCTGCAAAGCAAACCCCTCCCCAGTCTCTGGGACTCAGCATTGACTGAAGCAAGAGACTAGAAGTTGAATACAGAGCCCACTTCTTCCGTGCAGCCAAGCACAACCAAGTCCTAATGAACTCATCCTAAAATCTCTGTGATTCATGCATCCACCCACTGAGACAAGGTTTCGTGTTGCTGGCACCCCAAAAGCCCACTTCCCTGTCATTTCATGGCCACCCGGTGCTGGGTCCCCATTCACATCTACCAATGTCCCAGTTAGTTCAGCATGCACGCTCACCTGTAATGGTGTTTACGTGCATGGAGCCTGCAGAAGGGTTAGCGTCAGTCCAATCAGATGGCAGGCAGCAATTTCACCCAAGGTGATCTTCTGGGAAATTGGCACCATTACCTGCTGCTTTTGAAAATGGGCAAGATAAGATGCAAAAGGAACCAGAGAAGAAGTCTGTGCTGGGAAAATCTTTGATGTGTATAGCAATGATCAGCACCTTGTGCTGGACTCTAACCATCAAGAAAGCTGGGTTCTATTCTCCACTCTGGTACTGGCGTGTTGGGTGGCCGTGGGCAAGCCCCTTGCCCGTTCTGTGCCTCAGCTTCCCACTCTTTAAAGTGGAAATACCTACGCTGATCTCGTAAAGCTCTTTGAGATGTGCTGATAAGCCTTGGAGAAGAGCTAAGCATTATTATTTCACCAACACAAGTTTGAGAAATTTATGCGGGGAGGCCAATGAGCTAAAACTCATTCTGTTCCAGCAATGGCAGCCCTTTGCAAGACTCTACCGAAACAGCAGCAAATTCAGTCCAAGTTGATCAAACCAGACAAAAAGAAACAGCTTTTGCACAGCAGCATGATGAGTGGAGCTGGAGAGATGTCAGGAGGGCCTTAACTGGGAATGACAGCAAGGAGCTCAGGAAAAGCAAGCAGCAGCCAAGCTGTGGAAGCTCAGTATGTCATAGCGGCCACACAGCATACTTCAGAACTGTCTCTTTCTTGCCGCTTTGCCTTCTAGCTGAATTGCTTGTTACTAATGAAACTTGGGGGAAGCCGTAGGAATTAAGCGCCCTTTCGCACAACACTGCTTCTTCCTACTGCGTTACTTAAAGCCAGTGAAACAAACCTCCACCTTGGCAGGAAGGAGCATCACCATGATGGGGCTTTTTATTTTGGGGTGAGAGGGAGCAGGGTCAGCCCAAGTATATAGGTGATTTAGGTGGTCACCTAGGGTACCAGAATTTAAGGGCTGCCAGATTAAATGGAAGTGAATTTTCTTCGCTTTTTTAAAAATAATATATATTAATATATGTCCTCTCTGATATCATATGGAGGGGGCACCAAAGTCATAGTTCACCTAGGGTGCCAAAAATCCTTGGGCTGGTCTTGAGGGGGAGATCCCAGAGCATCAGCCTCTTTCCAAATGCCTCTGGAAAAAGCTGGTGAAGACTCAAGATGTTAATTCATTTTCAATATCCAAAATGCTTTCCTTCCTTCACAAACAGGACTGGAAGAAAACCAGCTTTCCAAGAGAAACCGGTAGGTTCTAACCACAAAGGCTGTTTAGATGTTCTTTTATCAGTGCAGACGTTCCCACCTTCCCCCACGGCACTGGACTAGGTCTTTCGTTTCTCAGATCTTTCCCCCATGACGTCCCCCAAGTTTCTCTTTCCTTCTCCAGAACTCAAGTTGATTTGCCAAGAAGTATTTGGAACAGAAACGTCTCTGTTTGGTAAACACAACTGACATTCATTGCGCATTGATAAGGCATGTCTAAAAAAAACATTCAAAGATTGGGATCTCACAGACACACAGGTGTCAGCCTCCCCGATACGGCCAAACGAGCCCTGGAGAACAAGGAAACAAACAAACAGCCATTCTCCGCAGCCACATTCATACAGGCCAGGTTTATAAGATCTGGCTGTGTATGGAGGGCTATTTGGGAGCTGGAGGAGGAAAGCCCTGTTGGGTTGAAAGTTGGAGTAGATTTCCACAACCCATTCACTGTTGCTGCTGGCGGAAATGCACCTTTTTCTCATTTCAGCTGTGCAAGCCAATGAGACATTCCAGTTAAGTCTACCTGTGCTGAGATGGATTTCACACATAGACATGAGTCCCTCTGGGGTGATAGGTCACTAATCACACGGCTGCAGAGATGTGAACAACAATGCACAGCATGGGCTCCAGTAAAGTCTGAAGTCAGCTCAACACCAGCCCCTGACATGCAACTGAAGGAACATCTCTCCTAACTATAGTGGTTTTTTTTTGCTTATAGCCCCTTTGCCCTTCAGCCACTAGGGGATGACTTTAGCAGGAGTAAGATTTCATCCAGCTACACACAGCAAGACTTTCCCACATCCATAATTGATGCCCAACCTTTTGCTAAGCAGCAGGACGTGCAGCTCTGTGCGCTGCTTGGTTTTCCTCAGCATGCCTTGCCAGCAACACGACGCCATGCGTTGCACACCAAAGGAATGTAACAAGACGGGCAATGAAGCAAACACTGGGTGCCTTTAACTGCCAAGTGGCCCGGCTGTTCCCTGTAGAGCTATGCAAGACAAGAGCGGAGCCAATTTTCAGCGCGCACCATGAGCTATCCAAGGTGTGCAATCTTGAGGCCACACCTGTGAAGTGTCATGTTTGACTGGTTCCTGATGGGGGAGGTTTCCCATGCTCCTTCCCCTATCTAAGATTTTTTTCTGACACCACTAGCTTCCTTCAGGCCTTAACTTGTCAGGCAGGCTTGCTTCGGTACTGTACCTTATCCAAACATCTTCATCTCTTTCATAAATTCAATCCCTTCTTATCTACCATCAGGAGGAAATGCAGAAGTTTTGGAGAGTGAAGGGAAGAGTACAGGTTTGATTAACCCACTTACTCCTCAGAGGTCACTTGCAGTTCAGGCACTGTGGACCCACGTGTTCCCAATCACATAGCTGGGAATCAGTGTGGAGCTAAGAGTTTTCTTGAAATTATAACCTAGAGCACTGAGCAGCAAGTGGGAGTTTACCTATATATTCATATAATTCAGTTCAGCCCGTGCTCACTGTTGCCCACCCTCATGATTTGATCACAAGTCTCTTGATCACCAAGGATTTTTGTAAAGCCCCAGTTCTTGGAGTCATGTGACTACATTCACAGTCGTCATTTAAAATGAAAAACATTTCTAGCCCTTCTGGTTGCAGAGTAAAGCTTTTAAGTGTGACCTGAGTGCATCTTGGCATCAAAAACCAAAAGACAGACAAAAAACGCAAAAAATATATCACCTTTAACAGTGTCATAATTAGTATGACAATCTCATGATTTATTAGGTTGTTTGGGATTGGCAATAGTGCGTAATGGAGAGGTAGAATTCACACAGTAGCATGGGTCACTTTATGTCATTGCTTGCTGCATTAGCACTTGTCTGACAGCCATTGCCCCGTAACTTAGCACCTCACTATCCATTCTAATGCATTTATCCAAATGCCCCTTATTATCTGCTTATTATTTTACCGATAGGGAACAGAGGAAAGCGACTTGCACATCGGAAGTCTGTGACACAGCTGGGAGCTGCATTTGAGGCTCTAGGGTCCCAGATGAGCCCTCTAATCACCAAACCAGTGATTTGACCTAAACAGCATCTGAGCACACTCAGCTTGGCCTTCCACAGTGCCACCATTAGCTGTCTCAAGTCCTCCTCATTGCCATTTAGCCTCGGTTGGTACGTTGCACACAGCAGACTCAGTGCAGGAGAGTTCAGACACACTCTAGTATATACAGAGAGATTTCTTTGCTCCGTGCAAAATGAGGCACTAACAAAAAGGTTTAGTGCTGTCATTTACGGAAGTGGTTCTCAACCACCGTGTCGTGACAAAGCGTGTTGCTGGGTGCCAGAACCCATCTTGAGCCAGAGTGCAGTGGCAGATTCCCTTGGCAGCTACAGTTTTCTGCAGCGAGATTTTTTTTTTTTTTTTTTGACACCAGAGGGGGTTTCTTTGACATCAGGGGCACTGCATCACACACAACTGTGCACACTGCCGACCGTGACTCGACACAAAAAGCCTTGAGAACCACTAATTTATGGCACTGTCCTGAAAACTTTCCTTGACCCCTAACCCCAGTCTGTCTCAGTCAATCACTTTGAGATATTGACCTCACTCATCCCTACTTAAGTTACGAATAACAACCCTCCAAAATACCGTAGTGCTTATCTGTCCCCCACATCCCGCCACCCTGGCTAGAAGAGCCGCAAAAGAAGCAGTTCTCAGCGTGGTCCATCCACAGTGTGGGAAACATGCCGATTCACACCGGAGAATGAGCAGTTTTCCAAGAAGGTTTTAATGATCTCCAGGCATTTAAAAGCACTACATTCTGCTGTAACCCAGAAAGGCATTTCTACGACGGGCAATGCCTCCTGGGGAGCATCCTTATCACCAGGCCAATCTAGGTGTTTTTCTTCTCACAGATCTTGGAACCCCCTCCACTCCAGACCAGCCTTACTACAACACATGCAATGCCTGGCTATCCAAGGTAGAGTGATTTGCAGAGGAGCTGGGGAGGAGGAAATGAACTCACCATGACTGCCATGAAAAGGCCGTGAACCGGCACGATGGTAGGAAGCCACAAAGGCACATTTGGAAGCTGTAAAACATCGCTAGTGCTGGACATGAAATGCATTCTCTGAGGACTTTCCCCAGCCTCCCTCCAGCCGCTCGGATGCTTTAAAAAAAGCATTGGACACAAGATCAAATTTTCCACTGGCTCAATTCTGTTTATTTCAGTGAGAATATGGCTCTAGGCCTCAGAACTACAAACAAAAAGCCTTTTGCTTTAAAGGAGTCAATGACACCACCCAGCATCCCAACTGGAATCAGTGGGGCCAACCCTCACCTTCTTTCTCTCACTGCTCCATGTCTCTACCGGCAAAATGAGAATGGCTCCCAGTCTCAGAAAACTATCTAAGGGCAATATTTGGCTCTCCTTCACCAGATCCAAGTCTTTGATACATTTGTTCGCACAACTCCCCTAGGACATAATACTGCCCCGTTATCCCCATTTTACAGAGGAGGAGAGGGAAGCTGAGTGACTCGCTTGAGGTCACGCAACAAAAATCCAACACGGCAAAGAACAGAACTCGAGTCCCCCAAGTTCTAGACCACCACCATCCTTCACCCTAACAAAACATCCATCTTCACACCTACATGAGTTTATTTATAATTTCAAGGAAAACAAAAGTGTTTGGGGTGAGGGAGGGCTCTCTGGATTTCCTGGTGCACTTTTGCTATCATTTAGATTACATGTTCCTTGGAGCGCAGGCGGTCTATATGTATCACACAGATGCAAGCACGTTATCAGTGTTAAACAAAAATGTTAGTGAAGTCAGGGCTGTGTAGAAAAAAGCAGCTGGGAGATTAATTAAACTACATTCCACAAAATGAAACAGGCAGCTGAATATCAGAAAAAAAATTCCTAAAGAATGAGCTGTATTAAACTGTGGCATAATTTCCTTAAGGAACAGGCAACCGCTCAGTATTTGAGTCATCTGAAATGGGACAAAGCAAGGATATACTATAGAAGGTAATCATGTGTTGATCCATGTGGGAGGAGAGACTAGACACGTCTTTTCCCAACTCTGATTTCTTTAATTCATCATCATTCTCCAGGGTAATGCACCTTGTATTTTAATTCAGTCCACCCACAATATCAGTTCTAGGACATACAGGATCAAAGATCTGGTTTCCACACAGCAGAAGAAGTAGGCTATGTCCACATTACAGCTGACACAGCCACAGCATAAACCAGCAAAAGGAGTTTTTCCATGGATGCAGGGATGCCCCCTATCCAAATGAACATAGCAGTGCCCACAGAACGAACTTCTGTTGGCATAGCTTCATCCTCACTGGATGTCAATATAGTCATGTAACTGAGGGGTGTGATTTTTCCAGATCTCTCACCACAACTATGCCAGCATAAGTTTCAAGCACAGACCAAGCCTTGGTGGCTTCCAGTTTCCAGCTGCTGAACAGAGGACTGTGCTGCAGAACCACAATAACAAGAAATATATGAAGAGCACTTTTTTAACTGGATTTATTTTTAATTACACACTCTTGTATGCTTCCCCTCACACCCTTGTGTGAACCAACCCCAACACACTAAACTCAACCAACTCAGAAGCACTTAGTCAGCCTCATCTTGTTTTCAAGGAAATTATTTCAGCACAGTTTTGCTGGATGCTAAATTTTATGCATTAGTGGACAAAATGGCTACTGGCATTTTGGGACTAGAGAAAGAAAGAGAAAATGTTTTGAAAGGACGGAGATCCGGTGCAGGCAGCTAAGGAGATCAGAGGATGGAAAGACACCTCATGAGCTTTGAATCAGGCCTTGCTTGTCCTAAAAGTTTCCCATACCCACCCCTGTCAACTCACACCATGTAGTACACCTGCTATTCTAGTCCCATCAGCATTAATACAGGTCCCTCGGTGCACTTCTGCACCTCTTCGTATTTCAGTCAAAGGACACCCACAGCTCTGCCAGCATGCCTCGTCTCTGAGCCACGGCATCGCCTGATGGTTCTGAACTGGATACCCACAAAGCTCTGGCTCAGCCCTTCTGTTTTAGACTTGATCTCTTGTGTACAACTAGATTGAAGACTTGGGTTATGTTGGGTTCACCAGAATACCCTTTTGCTAGATGCATCCTCAATTTGCAATCTTCCAGAACCTGAGGCTTTTTATCCATGTTCACCAGTAAAGCCTCATGCCACAGGTAAGGTGGGGAATGGGTGCAGAACCACCATGTATAGGATGGTGCAGCTGATAAACAGCAGTGCTACACAACACAGTTTAGGAGAGGAAGTAAGGAACACATTGGGATCCATTTGAAACAGCCTGGGAAATCTAAGGGAGTGAAGATAATTCAGATAGGTGGTCTAGGATTTGGACAAACAAGAAGTTAAAACAGATTTGCAAAAAACAACATAGGATCCATAAGGACCCCAAACGGTCAGTTCCTCAGATTTATGTCTCCATTCAAAACTTCTCGCACACACAAACTATTCCACTATGTACTTTTTTCTGTGTGTAACAATATCATTAAATTAGCCGCTTTAAGTACGTTGTATTTATACAATAACGGCTCAAACAAGAAAAATTTCTAGCTATAATAGCCTATACAAGGTAAGAGATTTGTTATCATACTGACAACCAATTTTATGGCTGTAACATCAAGAAGGTTATAAACACTGCTGACTTGTCTGTTATACATTGCATTTTCAGTCTTCATCACCTTTTCTTCTCTTTGGCAAATACTCTAATTCTTAGTCGCATGGAAGGACACACAAGGGAAATCCTGATCAGCAACAATCTACCGGTTAGTTACTTGGGGCTGATGCTACTTGGAGTGCTCAGTAATTGGATCACAAGGGGTCTCAGTCTAGCCTTCTTGCACTGACTTAAATGCAGATGGATAAGACCAACAGTGCAGACTTGCAAAGTCTGCATTGTTTCTCACAGGTAGATTTGGGGCCCTTTTTCCAGGTCTCAGGGAGTTGGAGCAATCTGACAATTTTCCCAATAGTCTTCTCAGCCTGGAGGTACTTCATACGAGTCTTGGAAGTAATTTCTGCATGCCAAGACCTAGCCATAATACTACATTTGAAAGTCATCTTCCATCTCTCTGACTTCTTGCACAACTGGCATGATTCAATTCCAGATCCCCATGCCTCTCCCACAGACCAGAGCATTAAGCAAAGATATCTCGCTCACCTTAGATTTTGGATCTTCCCTAGAAATAAGAAAGGGGCACATGGCCTGGTGGTAGAAGAGAGGGCAAATAAACGGAGAGAGATGGTGGTCATGGTAAACTCAAGCAACTTAATGGGACAAATCAGGGGTCCCAGGTGATCTCCATCCAAGACTATTAAAGGAATTGGCACATGAAATTGCAAGTCCAATAGCAAGGATGTTTTTAAAACCTGATAAATTGGTGATTGTTACCCGTGACTGATGAATTGCAGATATGGCTCCTGGATTTAAGAAAAAAGATGCGGGGAGTGATTGGGAAAATACAGGTCCTTTAGAGTGGTCTCAACTGTATGCAGTCTTAGAACAAGTTTTGAAAGAGAGAGTAGTGAAAGGCGTAGAGATAAATGGTAACTGGAATAAAATACAACATGTTTTTACAAAAGATATATTGTGATGGCCCAATCTGGTCTTTTTCTTTGAGAAAATAGGTTATTTTCTGGACAAAGAAAGTCCTATGGAATCAGTAAAGCACTTGATACAATCCTTCATTGGAAAATGCTAGTTCACCTGGAGAAAACAGGGATTACTATGAGAAACGAGATGTGGATAAACAAGTCGTTAAATGGGAGATACAGTGCACCATGCTGAAAGGTGACATCTCAGGCTGAAGGGAGCTTGCTAGTGGAGTTCCTCAAGGATCAGCCTTGTTGGGACCAATCTCTATTAACATTTTCACTAATGACCTTGGCACAAAAAGTGGGAGGGTGCTAATAAAATCTGCAGTAACACAAAGTTGGGAGGCAGTCGCAAAAGGGAGGAGGACTAGAATATTATACAAGATTTGGATGACTTTGAAAACTGAAATTATAGAAGTGAGATGGAATTTAATAGTGCAAGGTCATGCATCGGGGACAATGACAATTTTTTTTTCTATCAGCTGGGAGTGTATCAGATGAGAGTGACAGATTAAAAAGGCCTTTATTGATCAATCATAGGAGGACTACAAGCTGCCAGACTGAGCTGGTCGTGAGAAAGAATAATGCAAAACTAGAGCACAAGACATGAGGTATTTACAGTAGAAAGGGGCAAGTCCTCACCTGCAATACGGTGTGCAATTATAGTCCCCCATGTTTAAGAAAGACAAATCCAAACCAGAACAGTTACAGAGATGGGCTATTAAGCTGCTAAGAGCAACAGAGACCCAACTATGCGAGAGTAGACTTAAGGAGCTTGGCTTGCTGAGCCTACCCAAACAAACGACAGCAGAAGACATGATTTGTCCCTCTAAATACATCAGAGCAATAAGCACCCACAAGGGTGAAGAATTATTTAAGTTAAGGGCCAATGTTGGCACAAGACCAAATGGATATAAACTGGCCATTAGTTCATTTAGGCTTGAAATTAGATGAAGGTTTCAAACCATCAGCGGAGTGAAGATCTGCAACAGCCATCCAAGCTGAGTAATGGGGGCAAAAAACCTAATTTGTTTTAAGACTGTGCTTCAGATAATGGAGGGAATGGTACAAGGAGATTGCATGCAGTGGCCCATCAATGGGCAGAGATGCACCCTAGCTTGGGAGCTATTGCACAGAAGTCTTTCCAGGCATCTGGCTGGTTGGTCTTGCCCACATGCTCAGGGTCTAATTGATGACTATATTTGAGTCAGGAATGATTTTTTCCCCCATGTCACAGAGACCCGGAGGGGTTTTTCACCTTTGCCTGTAGCATTGGAGCATGTGTCACTTGCCGGTTTGAACTACAGCACATGGCAGATTCTCTGTAACTTAAGAGTTTTTAAATCCAAACTTAAGTAACTCATCCCGAGGTTAGGGGCTTACTGCAAGGGTCTGGGGGGGGGGGGGAGGTTCAATGACTTGCAATGTGCGGGAGGTTAGACGAGAGGATCACAATGACTCTTTCTGGCCTTAAAGTCTAAGAAGTAAGGGTGGTCCCTCTGCATAGATCTCTCAGTGAAACTCTCAAGTTCTGCAGAATTTGGTAATGCTCCATGTTTCCTGCTCACTTCTCATTTTTCAGAAATTATTAGCCAAACAGAATGAAATGCAAAAATACACAAAAGGGGCACACACCCCATGGCTATGTCTACACTGGCATGTTAGTAAGGACTAAGGAGGCTTAGTCTGCACTAATTTAGCCCATGGCCACACTAGGCTTTCTCTAGTTCAAACTAAGGAACACTTAGTTCAAACTTGTTAATACTGCTGGTTAGTCCAGACTTAAGCACTTAGTTTGAACTAGGTGCAATGTGGCCATGGACTAACGCTTAGTTCAAACTTAAGAAGTTCAAACTAAGCCGGTTTGTTCAAACTAACCGCGCATTCTAGTTCAAACTAAGCGTTAGTTCAAACTTATAAGTGCGTGGTTAGTTTGAACTAGCCCGAGGTTAGTTCAAACTAACCTTGAACTTCTTAGTTTGGACTAACAAGTCCAAACTTCCTGTGGCTAGCGGAGACATAGCCTGTAAGACAAAATATGACGATTCTCATGGAAAACAAGGTGGATAACTCCCAGCAATATCCGAGGTCAACCAAAACTCCTGCGTGCCATGGAAAGCAGCCAAGCGGAGCTTTGCTGTCACCTGGCATTCACTACAGCTGCTGAACAATGTGACAACAGAAATAAACAATCTGGGTTACCAGGTGCCAGTAACCTTTTGTTTTCTGAGCTTCAACAACAAAAGGCTGCCCCAACACCTACCAACAGCAGCCAAGGGGAAGAGGAAAATGTAGACGTGATCTGGAGAGGGCAAAGCATCTTCACTGCAGCTCTCTGCCCTGGTCAGCCTGAGAATGGTCCTAGGTGGCTTGTTTTTAGGCCGACACACAGGTTACGACTGACAGAAACTTAGCTCCTGTGCTTTTCCCTGCAACCGACGGCACTCATCGACTGCATTTTCTTCTGTCACTCCAGACACTGTTTGAATCACAGTTGGCTGAGAAATACATGTCCTTTATTTTGGGCACTGCTCCACATGACGGAGAACACAACTTGGCATTCAGATACCACAGTGAGGGGCACATTAGAAATAGCTGCACAGATAGGTGTCTCCATTACCGTGGGCTTCTTCCAAGCCCTGCGCCTCTTACAGATCAATTGCACTAAAACTGCCAGGTCCCAATTTCTCTAGAAGGCCAGAGAGAGCCATTATAATAATCTCATCCGAGTGTCTGTACAAAATAAGTCAGAGCACCTCACCCAAACCTCTGCCCTGCATCAAGTTCGTCATTTCTGGGTGAGCTACTGTGCATCCTTTAAAAAGCCCTCCAGTCCAGATTTACCTACTTCTGGCAACGGCGAAGCCAGATGATTCTGGTTCTCCCAGGACGTAGCTATGCAGAGAAATGCAATCGCTTAGTCAGTGTGAAGGTCTCAGAATTTGCCTGATTGCTCCATGGCTGGTGTCAGAGTTTTGCACTTAAACCCCCATGTTAACAATGCTGCACGGTGAATTTCTAATTAAGTTCTTTTTCTAATCCCAAAGTGATTAATGAAAGAACATCAATAATGCTCAACACATGGCAGAGAGGTGCAGCCCACGTGACGTGGGGGAGGGAGCCCTGTCTCAAGGGTAGTGGGGAAGAAGTAAACTGCTCCAGCCACACATCTCTTCTCCCTCCTCCGACTCCCTCCACGCACCTACTCCCCCACTATTACTTCAGTTTACTTTTTCAGAGGTGAACAAATCTGCCCTCTCGCCCACACACACTTCCTGTCCCTGGGCCCCTCCATCATGCGACATACCATCACCTTATCAAGGGTACTAGGTCCTGGAAACTCCTTCTTTTTCATAAGGAAAAAAAAAATGCTCCCTCAGTCTTGGAGGAATGATTAATTATCTGCCTCACCAGAGTGTAAAATACCTCACTAGTGCTGCAGGCAGGCCTGAGTTATTGAGTGAGAGCTCTCAATTACGTGGCAAGCGTTGCAAGATGAAAATTAAAGTGCACGCAGGGAAAAGGTAAGAGAGCGACACAACATGCCTTTTGTGAGACGGGAGCTTGGGACTGCCTCAGTAACAAGGGGCCAGTTTCTTGAAATAAAAGTGTTTGTAATAACGCACAATTAAAGCAGATGCTGACTCCATCAGAGCAAAACCACTTTCTTTTGAATGGGGCTAGGTCATGTATGCTGCTCCTCAGAGTTTAACATGAAATAAGTCTTCTTATGCATCTGCCCAGCACAGAGATGCATATTAGGGACGCTTCTATCTAGCAAACAAATACAGAGCCAAGAAATGGCAAGACAAAAATAGTGTTACCAATTCTCACAATATATGGCGAGTTTCTTAAAGCTCCAGCTCCTGGAGTCATGTGAATACATGAGAATTTCAGCTTTTATAAAAATATATATATATTCTCTAGCTCTCTTGGCTGCAGAGAAAAGCCTAGAAAAGATTCAAAAGCCAGAAGTTGTATTAAAACAACCCCAAATGTATTATTTTGTGAAGTTTTTTAAAAAGCAAACTTTGTGGCTTTTCAGTCTCTGATTGATGGTTTTGGGGGGCTAGTGGTATGACAGCCAATAGCAAGTCAGTGACAAGGAAGCAGAGCAAAACCCGTATTTCAGAACTAATTCTAGTCCCTCTCCCCACTGATAACATTAATATTCTAAGACACAATGTGCTCACAAAGAATATGGGAGGGAGACCCTCTATAGAGGCAGGCAGCAGTAGAAGCAGGCTGCTGAAAGAAGAAAAGTTTGTGGGGGCCGGGGAGACTTATTTAAGCCAGTTGCTGGGGCAAATGTCAGCAGGTTCACAGGGGCACTCAGGGTGGGCAAAGACGTCAGCAACATAAAGGTGGTGAAAGAGCAGAAACTGGTAGGCAGACACTACAGACCTACTCTGTGCCCAACGTCCAGTGGCAGCACTCCTCCCTCCGTGTTTGTGCCATCAGCTGCTCATCTACAAGAGCTGAGAGATCTGATACTGTTCCTTAGTCAGGGAGGTTTCCCTTAACCTAACAGGCAGAAGTCTGTGCTATAAAAGCTGAAGCACAAATGTTCCTGGGTCTGCTTTCTCCAAGACATAGATTTCTTCCAAAGCACGTCTTAGGTATGACAACAGCAGAGACAACCCACAACCAGAAGCTAAGTCACCTCCAGAGGGAGTCTATCTTTGACCATCCTATGTGAAACATCTCAGCTGAGCTTTGCAGCCTTTACAGCAATGGTTCTCAACCACTGTGTTGGGACACATCGCTGTGTCACCACACAGCGGTAAATGTGTCATGTAGACCCAGGTCTGGCTTCATTTGGTCTCGGGGAGGCAGGGTCTGGTGCATCCTGTAGCATCACAAAATACCAGCAAGTGTATCACGACCTGTAAAAAGTTGAGAACCACTGCTTGATAGCACACAGAGGTGGGGGACCAGCTGCTGCCCACATGGCATAAATTCCCTCTCCTCTCTCATGGCAGCAATCTTGGTGGATTCCCTGGCGGGGTGAGATTTTCAGATTAAATGAGGGGGCACTTGCTCCTTGGAAGATAAGATTACGTGGTATATTTTTTCCAAGGTCAACTTGCCGGGGCAAGGCTCCTTTGGTGATTACGAAGGAGAACAGCGTCATTAGTCTGGAAAACACAGACCTGACGGACAATACTGTAATCCCCTATCACAGAGATGGGCTGCTGGACCTGATGTGTCACTGACACACCTGTGTCCTCCCCCCATGCATATTTTCAAAGGTGCACAGGCCAAAACACACACCCAGGTCAATGCAATTGCCCCAGGGAAATTAAGTTGGGGCTAAGAAGCATGGCTTGAATAGAGCACAGGCTTGCTCTAGTGGGAAAAACATGCCCCTGTAGCAGACCATGCCAACACCCAAGCAAATGTCACCTGTAGGAATGAATGCACTGCCAGTGCTGTGCAGAAAGAGGAATTTCAGGTCCTGTCAACCCGTTCCATTCCATCAGATACGTCAGCTGGCTTCATACTCACTTCCTACACTCCTGTCCTTACCCAAAAATCCCATGGCCAGCCCCCTTGGTTCATTATTTTGCAAACTATGATTTGGGTTTTGGCCCTTACCTCTCCTCCACTCCTGCCACTGCTTTGCCATGGCCTCAGTTGTTTCCACCTAGAATCCAGTTATTCCACTTCACCCCCATCCATAAGCAACAGAGGACACCAGAAACTGGCCCACAGGGAGGAGTAGGTGTGGGATATAATAGTGTATTAACCCCTGCAGTGCTGAAACAGCACAATGCATCTGAGAAGCACCCTCGGAAAAACAGGGTGGGGCCTTGTGCTCCACGCTCTTGAACAGACCAGTGGGCTCAGGGAGAACTTGGAAGGCATTAAGGCCACAAAAGGCCATTGCAAGTTATGGATAAAGACAGTGACACTTCACTACTTCAATTCTGCAGGTTTACAAACATGGTGACCAGTTGTGCAATCCCTTCCTCACACCCTGCCCCCAGAAACAGACCATTTGTAGCTGCTTCTCCTTGTACTGGACCACTTCCTCTCTCTGACCAGTTCAAACCAGGAACACCTGATTGTACGTTGACATCTAGTAGTGAGATTTTTGCACGTGCATCTTGCACACTAGTTTGGCCAACGCTTGATCTGAGAACCATTTAGCCTGGAGGTCGGGACTCTCCCCACTCCAGACAAGCCCTGTAGGGGAGAGCTGACTACCTCACATGCCTATTTCCTGATCTGAGTTGTAATGGGCTCTCCAGTCCAGCAGATGAAGGTTTAACATGATGCAACAGTTGGAAGTTGAAGTTAAACTCAGAATGGAAATAAGGTTTAAATGTTCAACACACAGGTATTAACCATTGAAAACATACAGGTAATTAACCATTGAAACAACGTGCCAATGGCCATAGCAGCTACTCAATCATCACTGATCATTTTTAAACTAAGACTGGACACACTCCTAAAAGATCCGTTGTAGGAATTATTTTAAGGAAGTTCTCTGGCCTGTGCTATACAGGACATCAGACTTGAATGATCACAAGGGTCCCTTCTGATGTGGGAATCTATGTGAATCTATGAAAACCAAACCTTCAGACAAACACAATCAAAGCTACTTCCCCACCAAAGCACCAATAACCATAAAAACAGTTCTACCAGCATGCAGGCTGGGGAAAGGAGACTTTCCCGCAAGTCCTATAGCCAATTTCTTCTTCATGCTCCAAAAACACCTGTGCGGTTGTGAACTTCCTTAGACATTAAGTCGGGTGGGTTATTACTATTTACATCCCTAGCATCTAGAAAGCTCCGCCGCAGTAGACACCTCGTGGGAGGCAGTCCTTCAACACATTGCTATGAGACTATGCTCATGTAACCAGAGAACAATCCTGGTTCTTGGTTAGAAACTCCATGAGCAAAGTTTCTATGTGACTTGATTGTGTTCATTAACAAAACAAAACAATGGCCTTAGGCGATTGGCTACGTTTCAGTACAAAGAGACCGGCAAAGTGTATTTACAGAGAGTGAGCTGTAACTAGAAACACACCTGAGTGGTGCAGTTCAGCTCTTAGCGTTTGGGGGAGGGCTTGCCTCTGTGGTCTTGGTTGAGCCCATTATAGAAGCAGGCCCATGCACACATTCCAGATCCAAGGAGTATTTGGGTGCAGAGTTTTGTTCCAGGTCTGGAGGTAGGCTTTCCTCCTGGGCTTTAATCACTTGTTTGCTGTACAATGTGCTTCTCTGGCAATGTTATTCCCCGGCGGGGTTTTCCCATCTCCCTGCGGGAGCCAATGAAAAGAACAACAAAGGAGCGAGACCAAAGGACAGACAGTGCCAGTGGAGCCACTGCACCGTCTGGAACCTGTCTGCGTCTCGTTTTGGAGCAGCGAGCAGCAAAAGGCTAGATGCTGAGAAATGCAAACAGCTCAGTGCAATGGAGAGCTGAGGAATCCGTTTCCTAAATTCCACCTTGCCAAGAGCCGCCACCCACGCTTGGCCAGGCTCAAACTTAGATCTCTGGACTCCTGACCTCCCCTCCCCACTAGGGAATGCTGGGACAGCCGGCGCCTGGCTCCCCTGTAAGCCTATCATGTGCAGCGGGCATTAATGCCCACAGCAGCAGTCACTGCATCACCCCAGGTCCCCAAATCAGATTAAAACCACAGAGCTGCTGGGGCTATGCAGGTTGCGGCATTGTGATTAAATCAGATTTACTCCCCGCCTTCCCCTTTCCTTTCCAGAAATAAATTCTAATGACTGTGGAGCAGGGGGATGGGAGAAGCATCACTGACGGACTTCAGAGCCCTCTGCTAAAAGGGCACAATCAAGATAAACTCTGTTTTGATACTCTCCCATTTGTGGACGTTGGAGAATCAGAATGGCAGCCAGTACCCAGCTTTCACTCTCGCTTGTAATTGCCCAGACATCCTTTGTTATTGTAAAGTTTCTGAATGGTGCTTGGCATGGTGCAAACCGAGCAGGACTGATGACTTTTTAGTTACCTTGGGGGTGCATGAGAAATTGGGGAAAGAAGCCAAGCTAGAGAAAGAGAAGGATTTTGCTAAGAGATAAGAGGAAATAAAAAGAAGGAGGATGATTTTGGGGCTCAGGAGAATCAACCAACCTGGTGTTACGCAGCATCCTTTTAGAGTTCTGGCTGACTCAAGGCTTTCAGGGCCAGTGAGAAAGGAGCCATTCAAGACTCCACGGTTAACCTGAAACCTGCTGAGATTAGCTGCAACCAAGGGTTGTTAAAGGTTTTGTGGGACAGTGAGTTGGGTCAGTCACAGACCACAGCTCAGTGACCACCACCACCAGACACTGGTTGACAGCCTCATCAATGAGCTGAATTTCCCCCTTAGAGGTGGATGATCCAAATTTAGCCAGGCGGTTGAGGAGGGCAGTACACAAGTCTGAACCACCCCTTCCAGGTATTTAACACCTGACCTTGTTCTCCAGACTCATCAGTCTTTGGAAATCATCTAGAACAGCTCAGGCCTGAGGCTTTTCAGGTCATCTTCTGCGATCAGGGCTGGGAGGGCTGTTATACAAAGTGGGTGAATGTAATTTCTGAGTTCCTAGTTTTGCAGATTGGAACTTGCACTGAATAGCATGCATTAAGTTGAGATCCATTTGTTCTCATTTTTAAGCTACTTCCAAAAGGACTCCTGAACCAAGGTTTTTTGTGGATTTTTGTTTTAAACATGTAGCTAAATATAAAAGCATAATAAAAATCAGAAGCCATCACTATACTCATTCAACCCACTCTACCCACACGGAGGGTGGCTGTGTCCTCCAGCAAGTAGATAATCCAAGGTGCACTTCCCTACAGATCGCACACATGCACACACACCTAGGAGTGGCAAACTAACCTTCATATTGTGGTCATCGCACTATGTATATTAACTAACAGCCAGGTTCTCCCACCTGCAGGGGCTTTTTCTTCAGTGCTGCTGACAGAACCCAGACCTTTTCACATAACACCAATAATTCATCTGCACTTCAAGCCCAAAACCAGCTGATTGTGCAGTGTCCTAGAGGCCCATCTCATTGTGATGCAGAGAGCCAGGTGTCTGCTAGGTGGAGAATGAGGTTTGCATTCCTTTGACAAGAGGAATGGAAGTTGGGGTTTCCCATGTGCTCCCAAAGGATCCTGAAAAATATACGGCCTGCTACAAAGTCCCATTATAAATCAATACATTCAATATGTTCCATTGTTGTTTGCAGTACAGTTCCCATGTGTTGGTCCCAGGATATGACAGAGACAAGCTGTGGGGAGGTGATATTTTTGTAGTGGACCAATTTCTGTTGGCGGATGCAATAAGTCTGCAAGCTGCACTAAGCTCTTTCTTCAGAGCAGCTTGTCTCTTCCACCAACAGATGCCGGCCCAATAAACGATACAACCTTCCCCTCTTTATCCCAGTCAGAAATAAATCAAAGGGAGAAAGCTGGGCTCTTACTAGGCAAATAAGTTTGCGTTCAGCTAGCACCCCACACACTTGGCTCTTGGTACACCCTCCCTTTCTAATAGGGCTACACTTCAGGCAAAGCCAGGGTTTGCTTGAAAGCATGCCCACAGGCAGAGATGAAGCAGCAAAGGGGAGGAAGGCAAGATGGGGAATATTTTTAATAAACTAAACCACTAATAGGCAGGCCACACACCCTTCAGCTCCTCCCACACCAAAACACATCTCCTCATTGGGGTCTAGCCACATCAGGCCAGGAATTTCCTTCTTTCTTAGAGGCTCAGAACAATAAACTGACTATTCTTAGAGTGACCAAGGCAAACCAAGGCACACAATTCAAGTCAGCTATTCCCACCTCTGATTTGCACAAAAGACATGATTACATACCAGTTGAGCTGCTCCTCAATAGCCGTGTAACCTGTAACAGCTTTCCGAGACATATTGGCCCCCAAACCCTCCTCCCAAATATTAAATAACTCTGCCCTCTCTGACATTAAATAAAAGATGAAGTGCTGTTAACCTCCACTCTTTTCCTACCAGTCCCCTACGGAAGAGTGTTATCGATTTAATGAGTGGAATCAATAGGGCTCTCCGTGATTTAATGGACATTGAAGGCTGGAGTTCTCCAAGCAGACTGTGGAATTTAATCTCAAGTGAGTTTCAGTGGGTTTAGGTGCCTAATTCCCACAGGCTCCTTCAAAACATCACAGTTTAGGTTCTTTCTACAGGGTCTTTTGAAGCATTCCATAGGATTTTCTCATAGGGATATAAATCCTAAAAGATGACTCAAAGTTTCTACACCAAAGGGTCCCATTCTGTGTTAAACTCCCCACAGGGAGCTTGGGAATCTAACTGCCACCAGCAATGGAGAGAAAACACCACAGGTTTTGGTTTATTTGCATTGTCATCACACCCAGGAGCCCCAGTTATGCCCTGCAAACATAGAACAAAGTCCATTTTCTGCCTTCAAATGCTGCATGATGCAAAGCTATGGTTGGATGCAGGACTCAAACCCACCACCTTCCAGTCCTGGTGGCTATACCATTACCCAACCTGAGCCACACAGATGCTAAACAAACGCAGTAGACGAGTTCTAAAGAAGCAACCATGTTAGTCTAGTTCAGCAAAACAAACAAGAAGTTCTGTGGCACTTTTGAAGACTAACACATTTATTTATTGCATGAGCTTTCATGGGAGAAAATCTCTCTTTGTCAGATGCTTGAAGGTGGGAAACTTACAGAAAGTGGGAAGAGGAAAAAGATCTGAGTCTCACCTTGGCTTTGCATACCTCCTCGCCTTGACTTAATTTCCATCTCTTATTGCTCCCTTTAGTGTAGAAAATAATGTTCTATTTTATATGGAAAATGCTAAAATGGGATAACACCTTTTTAAAAGATATTTCCACTTTGCTGCCTGCAATCAGACTTTTGCTCCCCCTCTCAACCCTGCTTGCTACCAGATTTGGCTATAGAGCCTCTAAGCCCATCTAATTGAAAAAGCATGATTTAGGCTAATTGACAGCAGATGAGTTACACTGCAGAAAACCAAGGGAACATTTGCTTAACTTGATTTACGACAGCAAATCAACCACCTTCCCCACTCTTGCGCCTCACTCAGAGCCCCACTGCCAGAACAGCTCAGCCAGGGGAGGAAAAAACGTAATTAGTGTTTAATTTTTTAACAATTTTTTTACCCCCTTTTAAATTGCTTTACATAAACCTGTCCTAGAGTTTTATGGTCTCCAATGTTGTGCTCCAGTCTAGTCCTCCTCACTGGTTTTAATTAGAGAGAGACATGTCTGGCACATTAAATCTGAAAAGGAAAAGTGTGTGTGTGCGCGCATGTAGATATATATATATAGCTAAATTTCAGAAATATTTTGCTGTTGTGAGTACACATCTAGCATTGAACAGCGCAGCACCGAGAAATCACTGCTTGGGTGACAGTGCAATGCAAAGGCTCTCTCTAGCCAACTGGTTGCATATACCATTTGGAATCAGGTTCGACCTCTGCTAACCAGAAAATCTCTCTAGATGTTACTACTGAATGGAACTGAAATGTTTCGGGGGACCGTGGCCTGCTTCGAGGCAGTGGTTGCATTAAGGCTCTTGGGGGGAAAGTAGACCAGCTTCTTTCCAGTTAATTGGCATGCCCGGAGTATATGCAGAGTCACCCCAGTAGTCTGTCCATATTCTTCCTGGGTCACCTTCTTTCTCATTAACAAGCTAGGAAAGTACAACCTAGATGGAGCTACTATAAGATGGCTGCAAACCCAGTTGGATAACCGCTCCCAGAGAGCACCAGTAGTTATCAATGGTTCACACTCATGCTGGAAGGGCATAACAAGTGAGGTACCACAGGGATCGGTTCTGGGTCCAGTTCTGTTCAATATTTTCAGCAATGATTTAGACAATGTCCTAAAGAGTACATTTATAAAGTTTTTGAATGATACCAAGCTGGGGAGGGGTTGAAAGTGCTTTGGAGGATAGGATCACAATTCCAAATGACTTGGACAAACTGGTGAAATGGTCTGAGGTAAACAGGGTGAAATTCAATACAGGCAAATGTAAAGTACTCCACTTAGGAAAGAACAAACCATTGCTCCCATACAAAATGGGCAATGACTGCCTAGGAGTGAATACTGTGGAAAGGGATTAGGGTATTTTAATGGACCACAAGTTACACATGAGTCAACAGTGTAGTGCTTCTGCAAAAAAAGAAAAACCACCACCATCCTGGGATGTATTAACAGGGATATTATAAGTAAGACACAAGAAGAATTCTTCTCTCTACTCCACCCTGATTAGGCCTCAACTGGAGTATTGTGTCCAGTTTGGGGCATCTCATTTCAGGAAAGATGCGGACAAACTGAAGAAAGGCCAGAGAAGAGCAACACGAGTGATTAAAGGTCTGGAACGCATGACTTACAGGGGAAGATTGAAAGAGCTGGGTTTGTTTAGTCTGGGAAAGAGACTGAGAGGGGACACGATAACAGTTTTCAAGTACCTAGGAGGTTGTTACGAGGAGGAAAGAGAAAAATTATTCTCCTTAACTGCCGATGATAGGACAAGAAGCAATGGGCTTAAATTACAGCAAGGGAAGTTAAGGTTGGACTCTTAGAAAAAAAAATTCCCAGCTGTCAGGGTGATTAACCACTGGGGTAAGTTGCCTAGGCAGGTTGTGGAATCTCCATCGTGGGAAGTGTTTAATGGCAGGTTAGACAAACACCCATCAGGGATGGTTTAAGAGGGTCCTTGGTCCTGCCATGAGTGCCGGGGACTGGACTCCTCATGGTCCCTGCCAGGTCCTGACTCTATGAAACTGCAGCTCAGGAAGACAAGGTCACCAGCGCCACTGCAGCCGTAAGTGTGGCAGAGAGGGAGCATATCCAGGCAGTCATGGCCTGGGCACCCACATGCTGGTTGGAGAGGCACTGTGGGGAGGGAAAGGCGGGCATCACCTTTATAGTGGAGTAGCAGCAGCTGCTTCTTGCTTTTAGCCTGCCCCAGAAACCACAGCAATAATTGGAAAGTCTCCCATTGAGTTTATCGGGCTTTGGACCAGCCCCTGCATCCTCACCAGGACTCGGGAGGGACGAATTATCCCTAGATTCTGGCACTCGGGGTAGGTGCCTTCTCCTAACAGGCAAACCTGAACCACTAGTTGTGGCAGTGCCATTCACTGCTGCTCACGCTCACTCTTGCAGGCAGGCCTGAGGGCTAGCAAGAGCCCTGAGCATTTACATTTCCTCCTCACGCCTGAGGAGGTGAAGCTGATGCAAGGCTGCACTGCTCTGCTCTTGCCTGACCCAGCCGAGTGCATCACAAAATGCCAGTTGACCCCATGCAGCTCATCTCCCAACACCCTGCAGCCTGGCTGCCTTCAAACCGTGTCTCTGTCCTCAGCAGCAAGCTGTGAATGTGGCCCAATCCCTCCAAAGCACCAGTTCAGCCCACTGAGGCAAATAGCCACCTGGCTTCTGGGAGCAGGGCAGCTCAGAGGATGGGGCACAGCCCATTCTGCTCCATTCACATGAGACTTAATGCTTTGAAATCCAGGAGTTACTATAACTAAAAAACATCACTGTGGAACCTCTCCGTCAGATGGTCCATTAGGGATAAAACACGTTAGAGCCGTCCTCATGGCAACAGAGCCGTTTACAGACTTCCTGATTCTTTTCAAAGGTGATGGGGAGGGTATTTTGCAAGGGCAGTGAAATTTCCTCCAAGGGGAATGGGAATGCAGACTGCCTCCCCTTCTCAGCTGTTAATCCTCTAGGAAGAGCTTGCTCAGAGTGGTTCCATCCCAAGACAGGGTCAGGATATTTGACTCTCTTCCCAAATCCCCACTGGCCACCATTGTTCCTTTCATGAGTCATGTTCAGTGCAAGTTCACATAGTCTGCACGGGGCCTCACCTCCCATTGTGCATGCCGGGGCAGCCATACGTATTAACATCCTCACCGCGCTGACCTTGCTGACCAGCTACTTCAGCCCCTGAATGCTGGTGCTACGGTATGACGCTCTGCACTGTGAGGGACCTTCCCATGTCTGAGCCATTAGCAGACTCTTGGCTCATGTAGCCGGGGGAGGAATTAATTTCAAAGGGGATATTTATCAAGGTCATAAATAGACGGGGGTAAATCAATATCCCCACACAAAGGCCTTGGAATTGCAGCTGGGCAATCCCCAGAGCTGAACTTTTGTTTCCTCTCACTCCCTTGTTCGAGGTGAAACAGAATTTCCTGGTCTTGTTCAGATGCAGCCGGAAACCCCAAGCACCCAGCTACTTGTGTGACACCTCCACCTTCAAGGGGGAAATCTGAGTGCAGCTAATGATGCTCCAGGACCCTGACTATGCTCTGAGCCCCCAGCCAGACCAAAGCTGGCACCTTGGACAATCTTTTGGCCAAACATCAGCCCAGCCACCAGCTATTTGCATTTCTGCCTTTACCATATTAAAGCAGAGTGTTCACCTCCTGCTCTCATTGTGCCCAGCTGCTCTGTATTTTGTGAAGAGTACAGGAAAGGGTAGACAGAGCCACACACAGGAATCGACACAAATGTAAAGGAATGACTCTCGAGGGGTGCGAGGGAGCAGACGTCCACCAAACAAACCTCCCTGCCACGAACAGCTGGCTATTTCCTATTTAGACTGTTTCAAGGTCCTGAAGCTCCCTGGAAGCACTCTGAATACAGGCTCAGGTTTGGGGCCCCTTGGCATGGACACAAAGGCCAGCAGGAGCCCAATACAATGCAGAGGACCTATGAATTACATATTAAGCCATCTCAGCAGACAGACTGCCCCAAGCTGACTTCTGCCTCCGTGAACTGAACCTAACATGTATGTAACTGAGGTGGGCAATTTTTCATGGAAATTAGCTGCAGCACGCCAGATTAAGAAGTAGAGGATTAACCTTGGGATGGACAAGCCAAACTACATACTCCTTCTCTCCCTGAGATTTTGGGAAATGGAGGTTGAGCTCCAACCTCTAAGTCCTGCTCCTCTTCCATCACTCCCTCTTTCCAAAAATGGTCCCACTTCAGCGCTGCCAGTGACAAATGAAGAGATAGGACTGGACATGCCCCGTAACAGTCTGAGAGGGTCATGAAACAGAGCAGAGTCACAGGGCTATAAACACAGTGACTTGGGCTCAGAAAAACCCCAGCCATCAAAGAAAATTTGCTCACCCCTGAAAAGTGCCAGCCAGGATTTGCCACCCCCTCTCGCCCCCCCCCACTCAGTCTGTATCCCTTTAAGGTTAATCAGTTTCCACTTAAAATTTTAGGAAAGAGAGCAGGAAGGTGGCAGTGGAAGTGGGAGGTGAGAGGGAAGGGATGGAAACATGAGTTTAAGTACCAAGGAGACAGGCACTTGATGCAGAAAGGAAGGAGATATTTTTCTCCCTTTGCTGAACCTGGCCCTCAATAAATGACAGAATCTTGGGATTCCTGGAAGGGATTTCTGCAAGGGAAAACAACGGATTAGTCTCTTAATAAACCATCCCAGCCCAGGATTTGCTCAGCTGTGTTGTCTCAAGTACAAAAAATACTAATTAGCCATTTCATGGCGAGGTTCTGTCCTCTTTGCACTCAGAGCTCCCTGGCAATAGTGTGGGTGCCTCCTCGGTGAACCAGGCACAGATTTCCCCTTTCTTTACTGGGTAGGCTTTGAATTACCCAGACCTCAAGCGAGTTGATTACTGAGCTACGCCTCAGTCTGCCAAACCCCAAACCCAGGCCTCCCTCTGACAAATACCCCCAAAATAAAGGCCGCACAAAAATTGGCCAAGCAGGAAAATTGAAAAATTGTAGGATTTAAATAACTTTGCCTAGAACCTCAGGGTCATGATTTTTTACTTCTGCTAAAAAAAACATTGTCAGCAACCAACATGAGGGGACAACAAATTTGAGTGGAAGATGAGTAACTCAGAGGCTGAAAAGGCAGCATTTTATGTAGTGTCCTTCAGAAGTGAAAGCAGGCGGCACCAAGTCAATTGTTTAGAACCTTTTACTAGTTGTTTGCACAGCACAAACAAACACTGGGCACTTTCTACAGCTTCATCTTGGCCAAATAAAGAGTCTTATTCTGCAAGGATCTCTTGCAATAAAACAGATGTCAAAACTCATTTGCAAATTGAAAATATTATTTGTATTGTTTTGCATCACAAAGCCCCAGGCATGGCCCAGGACACCGTTGCACTAGGCACTGCACAAAGTCAGAATACCACAGCCCCAGCCTGCTTAAATGTTCTAACAGGGTTCAGCCACGCCTTTGTGGAAAACCAGGAGCCAAGTTAAAAAACCACATTTCAAACCCTTCAAGTCTAAGCCTCAGTCCAACCCAATACCCTGCCTTGCCTGTTTCCACCACTTCTTGCAATGAGGCTCTGATTTTAAGCTCAGGCTGACTTGTGGGGATGAGAGGAAAGGGAAAGAAGAATGTAAAGCCTAAGGATTTCCCAGCCAGGAATCATGGAGGTGTCAAGGGGTTGCAATCACTCTACCCTTTCTGAATTGCTAAAGGAGAAGAGAGTCTCACATAAGGTTACCTCTACTGATAAGAATCCTGGGGAGGTCCCAGAAAATAAAATCCCAATTGCTCCAGGTGGCTTTTAATATACATAAATGCCAGGTTACTGACACCTTAAAACATTAAAAAAGGAAAGGTTTTTAAAGAGTCAAAATAAATTTGCTTGGGTAGCATTTTTGCCATCTACCTATTTTCCCCCTCCCTTTCTGCAGTGACAGAGAGGCCAAGCAATTTCATATTCTGTTTGCAGTCAGGTTTGTCTGCCCAGAAATAAGAAAGGGAAAAACAGCACCGATGAACACTCACCAGCTGGAAGACAGCCTCAAAAGGGCTACAAAAAGGCTGCAGCATCTGTTCACTCCCAAATTTAAAGGGCCAGCCCCCCCAGAAAGGCATGGGGGATAAAGGGCCCTTTAGACAGTAGCCCTGAATGAGGGAGGGTTAATTGGGAGCAGACAATTATCAAGAAGTTGGCACTCAGTTGGGGCATGTCAGCGCTACAATGCACAGAGGGGTCCCACGCATTAGCTCATGGCTGTTCGGACTGTTTGTGGTTCAGCAGCCTGGGTGCTGGTGAAGGAGTCCTGGGTTTGGACCTCTTCCTATGTGACCTAGAGCAAGTAACCGTCTTTGGGTGTTTTAGGTCCCCATCTGGCGAATGGGACAAATAGCATTCCCCCCCACCCCACAGGGGTGCAGTGACAGGAAATGTGGGGTGCTAACCAACTTGGCTAATGGAGGCCAGAAGCGTATCCAAGACGTAAATGTGTGTTATCGATAGACTCAGGGTTCAACGGTGCTACATGGGTCACCCAGTGCAACCCCCCTGTCAGGTTGCAGAGTTTATTGTGTCTAAACCAGGGGCAATGGGTATGATAGGCTAATCCAGCTGCAGCCACCACAGGCCTAGATACACCCCTTTCCTGAGGCCCCCCCACACGTCTACCACATTATCAGCCTGGATTTGAGGCAGCTCTATTTGCCAATGGGCTGGGCATAGTTGGGGATGTGCTGACAGGTTGGCCAGCAAGAGTGGGGGTCTAGTCTCCCTGAAGAGTGGGGTGCATACCCTGCCCCTGGTCTAAACCATCTAAGACAGGTGAAAATCTCCTGCAAAGGGGCTTCCAAAACTTCCCCAAGCAACTGTTCCACTGTCCTACTGTTCCTACAATTAGCAAGTTAATCTATATTGGCTTTTCTGTAGTTTGAACCCATGGACTCATAGATGAGCTAAAATGCTTGTTTAAACCAACCCTAAATTTGGGGCCATAATTACTAGGCTGCCTCCCTCTACCACCTGAGCCAGCACATGTGAGCCTTGGCCCCCATCGTCATATAGCTGGTTACATCCCCATGGTCACTAGTCAATGACGAAGATACCAAGCCTTGTGGTCCACCCAGATCCCCCAGCACACTGAACCAAGCCCATGTGAAGCCGCCAGTGTCCAGCCGGCTGTCCTTTTCAAGCTGAAGACCAACCCAGCTGTGCCAGGAATGAAATCTACCCTGATCTTTCCCATGCAATCAGAGCGCTGACACTTGAGTGCTGCATAATGTAGTTACAGGTGTCCTGTTAAATGGTCTAAACCGGAAGAAATGAAGTGCTGGAACACAACCGTGTCTCTTGGAAGGGTACCTGCTGGCACAAGCCCTTCTGAGAGCAGGGGGAATATGAACAGGTGATGAAAAGAGCTGGATTTAGTTTTATATCATCCCGACATCCTGCTTAAGAAATTATCACAGTGCTTTTGTAAAGTGACAAGGGCCTACTGCTGGCCGGGCAAGCTGGCAGAGACTGGATTTAACAGCATCTGGGCTAACACCCTGACTCAAATTTCCCAGAAGCCCAGGCCTCAGATGGGACTCTGATCAGCTCCCCTCCGTGGCAGTAGAACAAGACCTGCAGAATTCAGTAAGAGCTGAAGCGGGCCCGTCTCTGAAGCCAAAGCAATGGGAGTTTGGCACATAAATGCCGGTGGGGCTCACCATCTGTGATCCTCCCTGAGAAGTGATGTGCAAGTTCTGTTCTCCTGGTAGGCTCCCCGCTGATCACTTATGCTGTCCTGGGTTCAGGCTTTTTTTGACCTATTTCCACCACCGCACCCAACTCAGGACTAAATCTAAATGATATTCTTTATATCGTCTGCTGAGCCCCTCAGCAGTATAGGATCCCTTAGACTTATAAGAGGGCAGAAGATCCCAAAAATCTGTCAGTGCAGAGTGGACTCTGCTTCCAGTGAAGGCAACTAGCCTAATTTTGCTCCAACTCAAGTACTTCAATGGACACGAGTCTCTCATTCAGTTCAAATCCCCTGCTGTTGCATTTCTACATTGCAATATTCTTGTTCATGGAGCTACACACACGAAGCAAAATGCAGAGGTCATGAAAATATGCAGCATGATTGCAGTTCAGTACTCAGAAGGCTAAAGAAGAAAAGAAGAGCCTTCCTAATAAAAAGAGGAGGCACAAGAATTAAACTGCACCCCATCCAAAAAAGTGCTGTAATAGCACTTTTAAAAGTCACAATAGGGTTGGAAAAAATCTCAGAGCTGTGATATTTACTGTCCCATCTCTGGTCATCACTGATAATGAATCAAAGTGGTGAAAGGTGGTCTGGCATTTACAGTTATCGATCAGAGGGGCTGAAGGATGCCCCCCCGCGCTCAGTCACAATTCTGTGCTGTCACAGGTTCCAAGAAACTCAGTGTAAAATACCCAAGGGACCTAAGATCCTTTGCAAAAATGACTCAGGCACAGAGGCCATTTGAACGGATGTTAAATCCTTTGGGAAAACCCCACCAAGTGCCTAATTGCATCTTTAGCTGGCTAAATACTTTCTAAAAAGCTGTCCCTTTGTTGCTCCGTGCCTCAGTTTCCCCATCTGTAAAATGCAGGTAACAGCACTGCCGTGCCTCACAGAACCGCAGTGGGGATAAACACATTAAAGATGTTCCAAATGAGCAGCCACCTTAGTCTAGTTTAGCAAAACGAGCAAGGAATCCTGTGGCACTTAAAGACTAACAAATGTATGTATCGCATGAGCTTTCAAGGGAAAAAAAAATCCTCCTTCATCAGTGGGATTTTAATCCTGTGAAAACTCATGTGATAAATAAATGTATGTCTTTAGGTGTCACTGAACTCCTTGCTTGTTTTACAATAAAGATGGTGAGTGTTTCAAACATTACATGCACCACATACGGATACACGTTATAAATGGCACATTTATTTATATAAAGCATAACCATCATTTAGCCTGGCAGTTTTGGGGACTAGCTGCTGTTTAACCACTCAGTAGGTGTGGCACAGATAGCATCGATGCAAGCTTCCCCACACTGTGCCCAGCCTGCATGCCTCAGTCCCATTTTGGAGCCTCATCTGAAGCCCACTAAACGCCTATTGAGTTCAATGGGACCTGAATCTAGCCCATTGAGGGAATGGGTTCAGTGATGCGGAGAGAGTACAAGTTTCCGTGGCCTGTTCAGTCCTGCCATCACTTCAAAAGGTGGTTAACTGGGGCCATGGTGTTACTCAGTCACTTCACTTCTGTCTATAAACCGAACTGAAACCAACGGGTCATTGCACAGAACAGCTGGTGGGTTACAGCTGGTGGGTCCTTCAGCTGGTTACTTCAGTGACCTCACCTTGGCCTGGTTTCTTCCATGTGGTGTCTTGGGAAGAGGAAAGAGCCCTGCTCTCAGCCATAGCTTTTGGGTAGTTTTAAGTGTTAAAAATATTTCAAAGCCAGTGAGGGAAATGTTCAAAGCCCTTTCGGCATTGATGTTGTCAGTGTGGAACGATGCCTTATTCATTTGATTTCAAAGGGGCAGCCGTGTTAGTCTAGTCCAGCAAAATAAGCAAGGAGGCCTGTGGCACTTAAAGCCTAAATAAATTTGTGGGTCTGTAAGTACCACAGGACTCCTTCTTTATTCATTGAAATCGCTCACCTGGCTACTGGGAATGGATGAGGTTAAAATGCTACAATAGGTAGAGCCCTGCAAATCCGCGGATCTCCACAGATATCCGCATTACATCCACATCTGCGGGTCCAACACAGATATCTGTGGACCATTTCTTGTGGATGCAGACTGGATATGGATCCACACATTTTTATCTGCACAGAGCTAGAGCCCTGCAAATGTGTGGATATCCGTGGATACAACACACATATCCGCAGACCATTTCTTGTGGATGCAGGTTGGATACAGATCCACGTATCTGAGCAGGGCTCTAACGATAGGCATAAGAGCCGTAGCAGAATGACAGCAGGGTGGCTACTTGAACAGTGAAGTGCCGAGCTGTGGAAAGTTAGTGTTGGTGCGGTAGCTAGAACAAGATCATGGAAATCAGGATTTTTGTAGAGTCCGAGGCCAAAAGGAATCAGTGTGATCTAGTCTGACGACCTGCATGATGCAGGGCTGCAGAACACCTCTGAATGAACTCCTGCCTCATTTTTCAGAAAAACATCCAATCTTGATTTTAAAATGGCCACTGATGGGGAATCCACTACAGCTCTTGATAAACCGGTGCAGTAGGTCCTGAGTTCCAGTCCTGCTCAATCTGGCAGCTCAGCCCCTCACTTCACAGCCTGCCCTGCCCGCGAAATAGCTCCGAGATGCTGGTTTGTGCCTTAATGCATCAAATGTCTGTCAAGGAGCACTGAGACCCTCAAACGAAATGTGCAAACAAAACGGCCAAAGCGTTATCCTTAGAACTGGACAGCAAGTGGTAAATCATACCACCAAATAAATAAAATAGAAATTAACATTTCAGATTTTATCATTTTGCGAGTGGGAAGGTGAGATTTTATGGCCTTTGGGTTTTTCTCAGGCATCCGGAAAGTTTAGACAGAAAGCATTTCCTTGCCAGAAAAGATGCCAATTTTTTTTCACCCACATCTCCCTTTCACTAAAAGGCCCCCTAAGCACTTTTCAGGGAGAGCCAGGGTGCCTTTGTCAACATGCCCTCCCTTCACCTCCTTTGGAGACATCCGAGGCACACCTGCAGCCACCGCGCCTGCCTTTGTTAAGCTGTCAAAATAAACAATGTACCAAAATGTGTGCAGCATCCAAATCCGCAAGCTGTCGGTCTCAGGGACCACCCCAAGGCCTGGAAATTCCCCTAGATTTGGCCAGCAGCTCAGCAGATGGGTTTTATGGGCCCCAGAGGAGAAATAACATCTCCTCGAGCATCTCGAACTCCCTCTAAACACACACCAGATGATGCAGGGACTGAGGGGACATGGGAAGGAGCTAGGGGTTAGAAGAGAAGCATAGGGAGGGGGGAAGAAAGATGTACATGTGCACATGGGAAAAACTGCCACCAGCTCCTTTCCCTCCCATCCCTCGCTCTGCCCCAGGCTGCAGCTCATTCACAAATCCAGCCAAGTTCTCGCTCTCACTCCTACCTGCTGAGATTTATTTTTACTTTGCTGGCTTCCTTCAAACTGAAACAAATGATTATTTTACAGTAAAGTTAACAGACTAGAAACTGTCCCTCCAGCTGGGCCCTGCTGCTCCTTCTCTAGGCAATAAGAAAAAAAAAATCTTATCTCAACCCCTGCACCCCTGACTGCGGCCAGCTCAAGTTATTTAATGCATTACTGAGGGTGGAGGGAGAGATTTAACCCTATAGGCACAGCCACTCATGAGTTGATCTTCAGCAGCATTATTCCTACTCCCGCCGCTTAGCTTTCTGTGGATCCCCCATCCTTATCCACATCTTTTCCTTCCCATTAGCGCCTCTGGCTGGAGTAATATTTTCTCTCACTTCTAAAAGCAGCCTGACCCTTTCTCCAAACACCCCCTTGGCACGGGACCCCTCACCACTCTCAAGTTCAAGCTGAATTTGGTTCAGGTTTAAGCCAGACAGTTCTGTCCCAGATTCCTTTGAGGATTATTTGAGGATTTCTTTGCAGTGTTTAAAAAATAAAGCATGGAAAGAGCAAAAGAGCCTTGTAAAGGGGTGGAGTGAAGGAGAGCAGGAGAAACTAAAGAATAGAAACTGCACGTGCTATAACCAATGGGCTAGCTGTGGTTAGTAGTAACTGAGGATGTGGGAAGAAGTTAGATACGAACCACGTCTCTGTTCCTGGGGGGCCCAGGGACAACCTTGAGAGCAGCCTCTGAAGTTCTCCATTAGCTTTCTCTATCTTATAGACTCATAGACACTGGAAGGGACCATGAGAGGTCATCGACTCCTGTCCTCAACTCTCATGGCAGGACCAGATACCCTCTTGAACCATCCCTGACAGGTGTTTGTCTAACCTGCCCTTAAACACTTCCAATGAGAGAGATTCCACAACCTGCCTAGGCAGCTTATTCTAGTAGTTCATCACCCTGACAGTCGGGAATTTTTTCCTAATGCCCAACCTAAACCTCCCTCCCCATAATTTAAGCCTACTGCTTCTTGTCCTATCAGCAGCAGTTAAGGAGAATAATTTTTCTCCCTCCTCTTCAACATCCTTTAGGCACCTGAAAAGCTGTTATCAGTTCTCCTAGGAAATCTTGACCGTTATGTTAATTGCAAGGTGTATTCACATGCTATGTCAAAGAGGTTTCTGATCCGTGCAGTCACCCAAACTTCTCAGTGCCCCTAGATGCACAGGCTCTTGAGATGAATATAGCAAAGACACCATGTCAACATGTGACCCAATATACATTTTTTAAATGCTCTGAGGACATATTTTTAGACTGCAGGGAGAACACTTAAGGAAACCCAAACCTTGCACTCCTGGTTGGCAATCCTGAGAACAGCTTGATGCTGGAGAACAACTGGCATGTGTAGCATGTCTTCTAGTAATTGGGCCTTTGGCAGATGACAACCTACTATTGCTAGTCACTGATGGCATTACTGCATGCAGACTACGGCTATGGCTACACCAAAGCATTGCAGCTCCACCTCTGCAATGTAGATGCTTCCTGCATTGACAGAAGGGATTTTTCCATCGGCATAGTGAAGCCATCTCTTGGAGGAGCAGTGGCTAGGTTGATGGAAGAGCTATGCAGCATGTAATGACAAGAGCACACAAGAACCAGAATGGGCAGCAGAGCAACCTAGTTTCACTGGTCAAGAGGAGCAAAATTCAGAATGTAATGGGGAAAGAAAGTATATGACTGAGTGAAAAAGATGATGATTTTGGTTCTTACTATTTTAACAGTACCCCCTTATAATGGGTTTCAGAGCTCCCATGGTGTCAGAGCCAAGGAAAAATCAGCAGTAATTCTTGTTTCTTTTCCTCTCTGCTGCATCCAGCTCAAAGCAAAATAAAAGTGCTGAAACAAGTAGTTCCCTTCAGCCCTCCTTTTCCTGGTGAACTGTTTTACAATAAGCTACCTGCTGGGGCCACAGAAACATGAGAAAGGCGCCTTTCACCTCACACAAAAGCAGGGGAGGTGGGGAGGGATCACTCTGAAAAGCTTGCAAAATGGAAAAAAGAAGGGAAAAAAGACACAACAAGTACCCCTTTTTCATCTTCCTCCAGCATTTACTGGAGACCATTTCTTTCCCACTTTGGCTCACCAATTCTTAGCCAAACTCTTCAGGTACTCGGCTCTAATCCAGGGCCAGAAGAGTACATTTGCCAAGAGAGGAGATGAAAATCAAAGGTACTCAGAGACATGAAGAAAAGAGGAGGTCATTTTTCTGCCTTAAAAGTAACAGCATGGGGTGAGGTAAATGGGATAGCATGTTTATTAAATCATTAGCGAGCAAGAAGACGACAAGGACCCACTCCAAAAAAATAAAAGGCTTAACATAAATGGGAATCAAAGCAACGGGCCTCATGGAAGTGGAGATGGTGTTCTTCTCTTGGTGTTGACTTATAACCAAGTGGGACTCTTTCACTTTCTAATAAGTGGTTGCTTTTTGAGAGAAGGATTAGCTAAAACTGGGACAGAAGGGGTCAGACTGTCATGTTCCAGGGACTTCTTAAGAGTCCCTGAAGAAGGGCCAGAACTTGAAACCAGGCACACCCGCGGTGTCACTGTGCTGGGGTGAGGAAGGAGCAAAGAAGATGGGGCTGTATTTCCTTAAGAAGAAAATAATCTTCCTTTGGGTAGGATGTGACTAGGTCGAAGCACGAGACACTGTGGCAGCACCAGTCTGAGTTAACCATGGCACAGGATAGGATGTTGGGAAAGCTTAATACCAGCACATCATTTTGGTGGGTTGCCTCAGCCCTGAAATGACAGCGCCCATCTTCCGGTTCGTCCTTTCCCACTGCCCGGCTCTGACCTACCGCCCTCTCACCCAGCCGATAGTCCAATCCCAGGTTGCTTCTGAGACGATGCTCTGCCATGTCATCGTGCAGTGATTGAGTGGTGTGCATACATGGTGACTATGTAGGTACCACCAGACGACCTGGCCCAACCCAGAATCATAAAGACCCAGGATGAACTGCAGCATGCGAAAAGGGAGAGGGCACCTTTTCAACTCCGTAACCCCAGGTGCCTACGTATGGGCCTTCAAAAATGAAGAGCTTAGTGAATCTCACCCTGTTGGACCTGAAAACCACAGAGTTGAATTCACCATGAAGACAGCTACTTCACGCTGCTCCAGCTGTTTACTGCATCAAAAAGAAAACCGAGAGGTGAGCTGATTACAACAGATAAGTGCCTACCCCAGGAGAAAACACGGGGCATGAACAGGCTCTTTAACCTGTTGCTGAAAGGCATCACAAGCACCAACAACCAGAATCTGCTGCCAGATGAATTCAAATAGTCCATAAGGAAACATTTCTCCCAAGGCAGGAGAGGCTGTTCCAGAAGTGACACGTTACCCTTGTAACAAGCACAATGGCTAAGGGACTGACATTTATGGGGACATGCTACCCACGTCAGACTCAGATATTTTATGGCCCCTTCCAGCCTTACAGATCTATGTAAAGACTCAAGACTAAGATCTCTTGGCAGAGGTGCATGTGGCTTGGAAACTGGAACAAAGATGTAGCCGTGTGTGGGTATAAAGACACCTGGCCCAACATTACGCCAGTTCTAGCCACTCTCGGCAACCCCTCATCCTGAAGTTTCTCGGTGAATGTTGGTGCTGGTGAAAGGAAGTGCCAGTTTCTGCTAGCACACATACTGCCTCAGAGTCTTCAGCCTAATAAGCAATAATAAGGATCACAGTTTATCTAAGAAACAGGATTTGCAAGTCTTTCAAGCACCTGTAATTGTTCCGACAGTGGCGAAGGGGAACAGAACTCCCCAGATGCCGTGTGGATGCCTGGGGATGCGTTGTACACAGTCTGTATGCAGGGTTAAGGCTCCCTAGCGTGGCTGCGTAGCAGACAGTAGCTTGATGCTGCCTGCTCTGTGCCCATAGATGAAAAGCTCAGCACGCACCTTGGCGCAGTGCTTCAGAAATCAAATACCCCATGCAGATCTGTACCGGAGCCTGGATAAGTCTCTTGGCAATGACAGACCTTCCCACACAAGGCTGCAAAATGAAGGGTCATGCTTTGCAAGGTGCTGAATGCCTCCCAAGATGGGCTGGAGGACTTTCGTCTCCCATTGGCATTGATGGGAATGGAGGACCCATTGCCTGCCTGGAAGTGCTTGTCCCCTTATAGGATCAGGGCCAAAGAAAGGGAGACAAAAGCATTTCAAAAGACCCTCCTCTAACATAACTAGAAAACCACAGAGTGCCCTCTTATCGGACGGCCCAGGCGCCAGCCAGCAAAGCGCACACAAAAGCCAAAAGGCAGCACTTGGGCCGAGTCAGCTTAGACTTAATATTTGCCTTTCGTAAAGCAAACTCATAAATCCCCCCACATTTATCTGCGTTTCTAGTTTGTATTTATTAGCAAGAGCAACAGGCGGGTTTTCCTCCTTAGTTACACGGGTAAATAGCAGCACAGCTCCCACACCCTTCCCTTTTCAACTACCCGGCCTTGTGTTTACTCTCCAAGCCGGGATTACACGACCGACAAGAAAAGCAAACACCTTTTGAAGTAAATATTAGTTATGAACTCTGAGAGGTCCACGACAGGAAGCAGCACTGCGATCCCCTTCCCCCAAGTGGCTGGAGAAAACCTGGGCAAGGCCTCCTGCGCCCCAAGGCCGCGCTCTGCCCCCACAGAGTGTCCAGGGGCAAGAGACCATCACCTCAAGTCAGCATGTCCACGTAGGTACAGATTCATCTAGAAATAGCTCCCAGTAAAAATATTATAATGGTGAAATCAAGTCAGAGCCATAACCTATCTAACCCAACATCCCGTCTCCAATTCCGGCCATTACATGAGTTTCAGGGGTAGCATGCAGAACAGGGCAAAGTGATTCACCTCTGTCTTCTGCTCCAAACCTCTAGCTGTCAGAGGTTTAGGGTTGCCCTGACCTTCTTCACTAACAACCCCATGAATTTTTTGAACTAGGGTATATTTTTGGCCACCACAACATCCAATGCCAATGAGTTCCACAGGTTAATTTTGGGATAAAGTATTTCCTCTTCTTTGTAGTAAATCTGCCACCTACTAATTTAATTGGCTGACCCCAGTTTTTTTTATTGTGGGAAAGTGCAAAGAACAGTTCACTTTTCCCTCATCCTTTCTGATTTTATTGACATTTATGATACACTCCCTTCACTGTCTCATTTCTCAGATGAACAGCCCCGATCATTTCAGTCTCCCCTTGAATGGAAGCTGTTCCATATCCTTGATCATCTTTGCTGCCCTTCTCTGAACCTTTTCCAGTTCCTTTATATTCTTTTTGACATGGAGTGACTAGAACTGGAGCCATTATTTAGGGTGTAGGCACATACTTTAGTTTTATACAGTGGCATGATATTATTTTTTGTCGTATTTTCTAGCCTTCCCTAATAATTCTAACCGTCATTTGAACTTTTTGATCACTGCTGAGATTTTCAGCGAACAATCAATGGTAACTCCAAGATGTCTTCCCTGAGTGGTAACAGCTAATTGAGAACATCATTACGTACATGTAGGTGGAGTTATTTTTGCGGTGGGGATTACTTTGCATCTATTAGTGTTGAGCTTCATCAGTCATCTTAAGCACACAAAAGTAAGATTCCAGTGACTTACATCCTACTCTATTTACACCACTTGTGCACAGGCCATTGGCATGAGTGGGGACGTGAGTCAATCAATCCTTTAGCTCTAACATTTTCTAACACCCAGTTCTACTTTAGATGATAAGTTAAATGAGTCTACGAGGTTCATTTGTAGACACCATGGATCAGTTGTCTTGGCCAGTGAATTTTATTTTTCACTTTTTATTAAGGCAAAGATTTAATGTGATGGGAACATCACACATGGTCTGTTACTTACTACGGATCAAGTTAATACTGAAAGAAACCAGAAAGTCCACCTCCTCAGAGTATGCCAACAATGACCAAATTTCTAAATTTCTATCCTCTTTATGCTGCTTCTCTTGTGTACGTGCTTGGTAGGAATCTTTTTGCATTGCAAGTACAGTCCATATTTTACTCTATCATAATTTCATAAAAGAAGGGATTTCATTTTTTCAATAATGTACAGTACAGAAGTCTCACTGCTAACAATAAAAAGTAATTAAGTTGTCATTCTGTTTAAAACAGAGACCCTTTCCTAAAACATTCAATGTGGAGGTCTGGGCATCTCCAAGATGCTGGCATTTTGTGGTAAGATGAATCTCTTTAAGAATGTCCCCCAAAGCCCATCTAACGCCTCGACGCAACGACCATGAGTAAGTAATTCCCCTTCTCATACAACGCTTTTACTAGTATGCAGCCCCATGTAAGTGTTGCAATAAGGAGGTGATTTTTTGTAACCCAAAAGAGTTACATCAGTACAATCCCTAGTATGGATGTAGTTACTGCAGTATAAAGGTCCCTTGCAGCTGTATAGTTTCTTCCCCTTCCCTTACAGGGAAAAGTTATACTTTTTTAAGCACCTTTACACCATTGTAACTGCGTACAAACCAGGTTGCTGGTGCGTGTGTACATGGCTGGATTTCCAGGGGTGGTGAAACTTATGGAACTCACGAGCCACACAAGTTGATTATTAAACCTTCAAGAGCCGCACCGAGGCATATAGCCATATACTTTTACCTACTAAATTGATTTGCTGACATTCTTCTGCGAGCCACGCTTTTTCATTCAAGAGCCACATGTGGCTCCCGAGCCGCAGTTCGGCCACCCCTGGCTGAGACCAATCAGTGGAATGGCAGGGGCTGGTGCAGAACAAAGATCTCACTGCATCTGAAGCCATCACCCATAACTTTTTTTTTAACAAGAGCTATGTATTAATACAAGAACATTGAACCACATGGGGGCAAGACAAGCAAGAGTGACAATCTGAGGTAAAAGACAAATGACTGCAACCACCCAACTCATTTCACAGAAACCAGCCACCATGGCTTTATTTCAGCACTTCATTCCCGACCCATCCTGGGCTCTTAAGTGTTCAGCCCTGTTCCTATGGTAATGCACAAACTGACAGATGGGGTAAGCAAAGAAACATAGCTCTGCTGGATCAGAAAAGAACGTGCACACCCACACTCATGGATGGAAATCCAAAATATGTTTGTCTGTTCAAAAGACAACAGCTGCAAAGGACAAAAATTGGTTTAATCACAATGAAAGAGATAAGACAATGGCTCTATAGTAATACAAATGAACAGTGGCTGCCCCGTTTAAAAAAACCTAGAGTTTACAGATTTTTGACATTCAATGCAGTCAGATTCAGAAGGGACTGAAAAGGGTGATGAACATTACTCCATCAGATGAGTGCAGAAGCCATGGTGGAGGCTAGTGGGTGGACAAGCAACCAACAGGAGGGTGTAAGAGGGATGTGGTCATTTTACTGCTGCCAGTTGGTTTTGTTTCCTGCTATAACTCCATCATTCCTCCCCCTGGGGGTAACGCATATTCGCATACCCTGTGTAACTGGCCACACACCATCATTCATGGAAGCTGACCCACACTGCAAAGTGTGGTGGTTTTTTAATTGACCGAGTCTAATCAAGTTTTTTGTTTCTGCACACACTGATCGTAGGGACACTCTGGCCTTACCTCATGGTAGCAGTGCAGTTAAAACAAATAGGACTAAAGCCATGGTTTGAATTCTCACCCTATAAATAGTTGACACTGTATTTTTAGCAGAAGTGTAGGATGACTCCTCAGCAGGTTGCAATGATGGGACTCAAAGCAATGATCAAAATCCAGGTTTGACTCACTGATGGAAAACCCTTTAATTGGCCTGGGGACTGTTTCTATTCATTACTGTTGCTGTCCTGGGCCTAGGCATGGGGACAAAAAATGTTAATATACCGAGCTCTGCCCAACGCTTCATGCACTCAGGAAGAGAACTACCTGTAGAACAACTCAAAGTCTCTCACACTGCTGGATAAGCCCCAGGATTAGTCTTGCATTCATGCCATTTTAGCTCTTAACACTTATCCTTTGGTGCGCTGTGTACCTCATATATCTATCATTACCATAGTACAGCACTAAATGATGAGGTGGAAACTGTTTCAGGAGACAGTCTGCACACAGTTAGATTCTCCTCTTGCTTACACCAGTGTGACTGTAGCAACTTTCACCCAGTTATTCTCCTTTCTGCCTGTGTAAGCAAGAGGAAACTCAAGGCCAACATTTGACCTGCCTTTGGGTCACTGGAAAACAGTGGGAAGAAAATATCTTTTTGACCGTATCTATTGCACATCATTTAATGAATCAGACTCCTGATTCTGCAGCTGGGCACTTCGGTACATGAAATGGCCGACCAGGGCCGAATGTACATGCCTAGTGGCAGAATTGGACTCCTTAATTCAATGAACACATTTGAAACTGGCTTTTCGTGTCTTTCACTGTGAGCCACATAAACCATCACAGCAAAACCAACTATCATTTGAGGAAGGGTTTCATAACACACTCAAATTTCAGCCCAAGGGTGCAAAAAGGGTCTCACAACCTTTTGAGGAATTCTGGAGTGAGGGATGGTTTCAAATCGAAAATGAAGAGAAATACAGCATTTTTTACTAAGTTTCTGCATGTCTGAACACAAAACACAAAGCACGGCAGGGAGACAATGCGCATGTGACACCAATTCATAAAGAATGCAGGAAACCATACAAAGTGAAACCAAGCAGTGTTGCAGATCTCTGATCTAGACCCTTCACAAGAGAAGCATCATGGTACAGTGAATGCAAATGTCAAACATATAATCTTTATTTGAACTCTTCAAGAAAATACCAAATATGGAGAATCAAAGAAGGCATAAGCCTTGTCCATTTTTAAAAATATTTTTAATCTCTGCATTAGTTAGTTTTCTTTTTACTGTATAGTTCCACGGAGCACTTTCCTGTGCTTTGCACGAATATTGGGACTGAAAAGGAGGGTATATGACAACACAGGTTTGGGAGCTGAAAAACCACAAGCATTAAAAGGAAAGGAATTAAGAACTAGATGCATGTTGGAGACTGTATCCTCTTCATACTGTGTTAGGCTATGCAGTTTAATAGGGGTGTGTAACTGGAATTAAGACAAGAAAGCAAATTTCCAATCTTGCACAAAAATGCTGGCAACCTTTACATTACACTTCCACTCTCCTGTTGTCCAGCTGAGCCACGTGTAGAGGTCTCAGAGCTGAGGTAGAAGAAATTGAGTAGCAAAAGTAGTAATTTTTTTAAGGCACGTTTAATGGATGCTGAAAGTGGTGAACATTACTCCAATTTGTCACTGTTGCTTTGATGTTCCCCTCACTGTGGTCACAGGTCTCATGCATTCCTTCAGCTGGTCCCCAGCCAAACCTGGTTTATTCTTCAAATGAGGTTGCGACAATATGTTGGTTCCTCCTGTTTTAGATGGAGTCTTCTTGGGCTTTCGCTGGACTAATGCATGCAGGACCAAGATACAACACATCTTTTCATTAAAACGTGAGAAGATCCGTGTCTCATGAGACGATCCTGGCAAACTCCTCAATGTGCTCTCATCACCAGCCAAACACCAATTGTTTGTTCCCTTTATGAAGCTCCCAGTGTTGCACAACTTTAGAGGCTTTCACCTTTACTATTACCACACCAAGGGGCTGCATCAGGGTGCAACATGCTCTCCAAAAGGGATCACAAACCAGCCATAATTACAGGACCAAGAGCCAAAGGAGTTAGGAGGGAAACAGAAGAAAAACAAATATATCCACAGCTGCTTCCATGGAAATGGGCAAATGCTGGGCTCTTTCCAAGAAATCAAGCTCCTGTTTGACTTGAAAGCGCATGACCATTCACCCCAATATATCCAGCCTCAAAGTCTCCCAACCAAGAAGAGAATCTGTAAGTCTTCAAGTTCAGAAGAGTGTGTCTCTGCGTGGGAGTCCCTAAGGTAATGCCCAAGCCAGAGGGAAGCCAAGAAAAGCAGAAAAAACTGGGCAAAGTGAAGAAATTGAACCATAGTAACAGCAACATGCGCAGCCGACAAGGAGGCTGTCTTCCACAGCAACAGTGGTTTGTTGAAAGATCCCACCACAGCCTCTAGAACCACCTAGACTCCTGTAGAGCACAGGATGAGCTCCTTTCCCCCAAAACCTCTGATCCACGTATTGCAGGCTGAGCAGTCATCATCAAAGCTTCCCCGAATTTCACTCGTCAACGGACTCCTGGGTGGACTGAAGCCTGTTCTGCAGAGATGGTCCTGGCCCGTGCTCTAGAAGCAGGCTGGTTTTCCAGGTCCACATGCCCTGAATTGTCCCTCTCTCTCTCTCGCCACAAAACCTGCAGGAGCAGAAAACAAAGCAAGGAGTTAATGAAACACCTAGCTGGCCAGACAATTAATTTTAACAAAGGAATCAGCATTTCCTCTGCCATTACTAAACTGAGCATGAGTCACTGTCTTCTGCGACAGCTGTTTCCATACACAGCACTGGACGGAAGTGGGGCCCTGACCTAGCTACCCTAGGCTGTACTGCAACATCATCCTTCTCAGTTGGGTTAGATTGCTTCCCTTGCCACAAGCTTTGGCCTATTTCCACTAAGCTCTTTGGAAGACTCAGTCTCTGCTCTGAAAGGTCCGTGCAGCACCTAGCACAAAGACAGAGCCAGATCCGGGAACACCATTATACAATATCTAGTGCAACATGGACCCATCACTCGGGCTGATGCAGCAGTCTTTAGCCAACTAGCCACCCTGATGAGCACAACAGGCCCCAGTCAGACACCAGCACAGTATAAGTCTGCATCAGTGTGGAACAAGGCTAATATGCAAGGTCAGTGCCAGGCTGACCACTCAGGAGGCTCAAGTCGTGTCTACACCAGCTGAGCCAGACAGGCGTGCCACACCCTGAACCCCTCTAGGAGAAGCAAAAGTTCCACCTCCATTTCTTTTCCAGATGTGGCATCTCTGGTGAGATGACATCCTTAAGGGATGCCAGCAAGGATGGAGGATTAAATGATGTGGACACCTCTGCACTAGAAACTGGTCTGAGACAGCCTAGGTCATTTCCAACAGGCTGCCAAAGAGCTGTCGACAGATAACTGAGCCAGCTGACCCAAGGAGTTACGGTGGTAAGAGCGAGGATGTGCTGACATCATTCATGGGAAAAGCAGTGTATGCAGCTGGGGCTCTCCAGGGAGCCAAGAAATGACATCTGCTCTTAGACTCTGCTTCCATCATCTCTGTGTGCGATTAAGAAACTGATTTGCAATATAAATCTTAGCCTAGCATGGCTCCGGATTGATCACCTCGGTGTGCGTGAAAGAGGGTTGATGAATACGAGACTTGGGCAGGGGCTGGGGAAGGGACATTGCAGCTTCATTTCCAGACAACAAATGACCATGGTTGGGAACACACAGAAGGATAAATCATTTAATGCTACTTTCCAGATACATAGCCCCTCTTCTCCAAGGAACACCAATCTAATCGCAAGGCACTGATGAAACATCCCAAAGCCGCTGGGAGATAATACTATTACTCTACCTTGCCAGGGTAAACTGAGGCACGGAGCACTTCAGATTAATTTGTTCCACGGCACAGGCCCCAGTACTAAAGAACAGACACAGAACCAGGTGCTCTGACTAATCACAGCACGCCTTAACCCAGCAATACTCAGACGGAGGCACGCGAGCCACAAGTGGTTCTTAAATGTGTCACTTGCGACTCTTTGCAGCATGTGATATTACATCAGTGCGTGACAATTATTAATCAATCAGGATGCTTTTCCTATGCCCTTAGTCAAGTGTAACAGATAAAATAATAATACCTGAGCTGTCACTTCACTGCAAAAATAATATCAAGATAGCTAATGACACAAGGAATGACACGACTATGGCTTCTGGGGGGCATGCTGATTGCTAATTTAGCTGCTGAACCACTGAGGGCTGAGGTCTAACCACTGTCCTGGTTTAAAATTAATTTTGTTGTAAAAAAACTAGACTTAGAGCCATGGCTGAGGTGGGTTTAGGGCTTTGGATGCTGTTTGTTGGCTCCTGTTCTGCCCTCAGCTCCATCTCAGAAGCTCTGTTAGAAAGAAATGCAACTTTGCTCCAGGAATCTAACCCACGAGGGCCAGCAAAACCATGAGATTCAATCTGGAGCTTGCCCACCCATGCCATGCACTTGTCTGGGGATGATGGACAACAGCTGAAATACTGGGGGCTTGTCGGTGATCCCTGTAGTGAGTGCAAATACTCTAGCAGAACCAAAAGGACACGAGGTTTAGGAAAGAAGGGTGTTGAAAAAGGGAGATGGGCAGGACAAATACGCATAACGCCTGCCCTACAATCCCCTTCCAGGCAAACAAAGTCAGCTGCATGGTAAGGAAGGGAGAGGACGTGAGGCAACCCATCTCTCTGGCAGCACAACCTCCTCTTGGCAGAGGTCAGAAGGTAAGAGGACAATGGCCAAGCAACGTGAGCAGAGCAGTGTGGATCCTGCAGTGTCTGCCTAGCATGGAACAGTGGTGGCACAAGGATGAATCCTTCAGACAGACAGACAGAGACCCCTCAAGACGATCAGCCCCCAAACAAGTGAACATTGCTGGCGTCAGGCTCTTCCCACAGTTAACAATGTGGAGAGGTGGGGAGGAGCATTGATCCTGGCCTGTGACTTTCTACTCAGGACAAGCTACCAAGAAATTGTTCATCAAGGAGGTGTGGCAAATCCTAATCTCTGTTGCCACTCAGGGGCTTTGGTGTCCTCTGCGAATTCCCCCATATGAGGCTTGGATTTTCTTTTCTCCCAACCCCCATCCATTTCCTGCCTCCGCAGCTGAAACACCCAGGATCCCACAAGAGCTGGGAAGGAGCAGGAGGGAAGGCTGGGCTGGTGTTTTAAAGCCACCATGGACTTGGGTTGCACATGGGAGGGGCTGGGAGAGAGGAAGAAGAGCACAGCAGCCACTGTGAGGATGAAGGATCTCAGCAGAGTGGATCAGATCCAGCCCTTCCCTCCCTCGGGGTACGTCTACCCTTTGAGCTGGGCGTGTAATTCCCAGCTCAAGCAGACGCACACATGGTAATGATGAAAGAGTTCATCTTGTTAAAAACGGCAACGTCACTGCAGCTGTGTGAGTGGCAGAAGGGGCAACCTTGTACTGGTCTTAGACGCCAGGCCCCTACTTGCACCACCAGCCCCTCCACCATTGCTACACTCCATTTTTAATGCATGAGTTCAATTGGTGTTATGGCAATGAGCAAGTCTCCTTGAGCGGGGAATCACACGCCCAACTCCAGGTGTAGACGTACTCGAGTGGGAGAAATCACATGCCCAGCTCCAGACCCAGACATACCCTTGGAGGATTCCCCCTCACAGCTTGCCTTTAAACAGACCGCTAAGAGCAGCATTAAAAAAAAAAAAAAAAAAAAAAAAAAAAAAAAAAAAGTAGCTTAGAGAGGGAGCCAAATCTTTAAATGTGGCCTTGCTCCACTCCACTCTCATTTGGCTGCTGCAGAGTCTTGTCTTTTAAGGAATTAGATTTTTCTGTTCTCCCCTATTTCTCCCCTTCAGCCAAAGAATCAGCAGCATTTAATCGTTAACAGGAATCCTAATGACGGTGCCATGCCTGGCTTCCCCTTCCTGTTGATCCCAGCTCAGGGCACACAGGAGAGGCAAAGGTCTCCACTCATGACTCAGTCACTCTATGGCACCTCTCATTCTTCAGGGAGCTCTTGGAGGGTTACTCGTGTTCAGACAAGATTGGCACCCACCTGCCCAGGTACCATCCCCACCAAACACACCACAGATAGCTCTTGACAGAAATAGCCAGGAGGAGTGTTTTTTAAGTCACGGCTTGGGGCAGGAAATAGTGCAGCTCCTCAGAGTTTGCAAAACCCTGTGCACCAGTGTCCCCGGCTCTTGCAAATGTGTTAAAAAATAAAATCCTTTAAGAGCTTCCAGATGTTCTGTTTATGCTGTGGTGTTGGTCAGAAGGCTAATATGCAGCCTCCTGAGTGCTGGGATGAAACAGCAGCAGCCAAGGGGAACAGCATGCGGGAGTGAAGAGGTCAGAACCCTTCTCCTTTTCCACCTAACCCAGGCCGTTAACCCCTGCGCTACTGGTACCTCTGTGGCCCCAGCGCCAGGCTCCTCCTTGCCTTTCACTACCCTGGCAGGAAGGTGAGTGAGGCACACGTATTACACATTGGGAGTCACCAGACTTTAGAGTGAAGCCTTCACGCCTTAACATATATCATGAACGGAAACAAGACACCCTGGAAGTGTTCAGTGGCTGTACGGTGGTGGAATCGATGCAGGCATCTTTAGCACTACGGACCTGGGTTTGGATCCTGATGCTCTCATCAGACGTGATGGTGCATTTTGGTCCAGGCTTCAAGGGCGATTTTGTTTGCATCAAGATGCAACTTTAAAAGGGCTAGCAATCTTGGCTCAGGCTGAAGACCAGGATAACAGGGCCAACCCAAAGTGCCCGGGCCAGGTTGTGTGGGAGTGCTCAGGACTGCCTTCGGAGGATATATGAGAGGAGCAGTTGGGGGAAAATGGTGTGAACGCGGACAGAGTTGTATCACAAAGCTGAGAGAGTGAAAAATCCACAACCCCCACCTGCCAGGCTCTGGCTGTTCCCATCAGCCTAAGTCACAAGAACTAAGTTCAAACACAAAACATAACAGGATCCACAGGGGCAGCAGTGTTAGTTTAGTTTAGTAAAACAAACAAGGAGTCCTGTGGCATTTAAAAACTAACAAATATATTTATCGCATGAGCTTTCATGGGAGAAAATTCCACTTTTCTTCCTACCACCAAAGCAAAAACCACTATGCAACTCAAAAACAGTCCCCGCATGGGCAGCAAAGCAAAACAGGCCCGGAAATGCCCAGGGACAAGGAAATAGTTCTCACAGCTCTGGCCTCGTGGCTCCCCCAGCCCCCCAGAACACTGCACCAACCCCTGAGGGCAACAGCTTTGTCTGCATTAAGATCTGACGTGCCAAAGATACTTTTTAATGAGCACTGGATTGGCAGACACAGTCTCACACACACAGGACTCAGGCTTCTTTGCACAAGGTGGTGCAGTTGCAGTGCGCTTCTTTTGAAGTTTCCTTGAGTTAGCTCCATGGTAGGCAGCAATCAAACCTCCATAAAACACCGATAGCGCAGCTGTGCGTGCAGGCTCTGATCTGTTATCTCGCTCTCTGCCAGGGTGGGTGAGTGGGGCGGGGGGGAAGGCATACTCCATGCGGCTCATTTGAAAAAAGGCTTGCCGCAGGAGATCAAAACCATTTCCTTAAGTGCCTCGCCCAAGCCTGGCCTTTGATCCCAAATGGATCATTTCTAGAGAGGAGAAGCAGCATTCTCACTGTACTCCAAAATTCAGGTCCAAACATACTTAGCACCGCAAGAGAAAGTGTTCCTAAAATAGACACGAGCTTACCAGTACAGCCAGGTTTCTATTGCATGATGATAATATCTAGCAGCACTTGTCCCATCAGTAGCCCTCCAAGAGCTTTCCAAAGAAGTTAGTATCATCGCCCCCATTTTACAGATGGGAAACTGAGGTACGGAGCAAACTGATTTGACTAAGAGCAGCTCCAGAAACAGAACCCAGCTCTTCTGAGTCCCAGTCGAGTGTTGTTTCCACCACCACCAGCTGTGTGCTTCCATCTTCATCAATGGTTCTCCTGGCACTCAGAGGTGACTACATGTTGGTAGGATGGGGCATGTGATCGTAACACATCCGTCCCATACTCCAATCCTCCCCGAACCCCTCTAACAGTTCTGTTACCCCAGTTGAAGATGCCACTAGACAAGATGAGTGGCAACACACACCAGCTTGTGTGTGACTCGAGAAAGCAGAGACAGGTTGAGAGCTAGGAGAACTCTAAAGCCAACCCAGATTCCTGCAAGGAGCAGAACCAGAGACTCAAGATCTAAGCTCTGGACTCAGTACATCTTGCGGAAGAGCTGTGATAACAGAATGCTGCCCATTTCATTACTAAACCTTCCTCCTCCACTTTGTTAGAGCAGGATACAAGCCCCGCTGTGCTGGCTGCATTACACTTTGGCAACAGAGAAATTCTTCTGTGGTTGCAACTGCAGAAATTTTACTACACTGCTGCTCTCAAAAGCTTCTCTGCCTCCACGCCACTGCATTTCAATGTGGGCAAATGATTCCTACACCAAGTCTAAAAAGTGCCTGGGTATCCTGCCAGATGCAAGCTACATAGAGAGTAATAATGCATGTGCATTTCTTTCCCTTGGACAGCTCAGCTCACATACACTATTGTCATGTTACCCAAGAACTGAGATACCAGGAGGTCACATAATTTGCCAATAAAGCCCCACACGCAGTGAATCAGTAAGGACTCTATGGCCCGAGGTTCCTCCTGGCTCCAGGCCCTTTCTCCTCTGACCACTAGCCCACACTGCTTCCCTTGGGGAGCAAAGAGAAAGAACCATTAACTGCTAGGGGCCTGGATTGTGCACAAGAGCCACAAGGATGCAGGTGGTCAGCTCCATGCTCAGCAGCAGGACAGGAAGAAGGCTACATCCAGAGAAAATAGAAGGGGAGGCAATAACAAAACAAAACAACAGTAGGATGTGCGTTCAGATTTGTTTGCTTGAGATCAGACTCTCTCGCTTCCCCCCTCCACCGCCTCCTCCTCCAAGCCCCCAAATGGGGGCTGCCAGGGTTTGACCACAGCTTGGGAACAGACGTGTTTCTTCATGCTAACGATTCCCAGGGATGGGAACTTTGTATCTCTGGACAGGCTCAGCTCGACTCCACGGACGACAAAACAAAACAGGCCAGGAAATGGTTTTGGCCACATGATTGTCAGGCAAGGAAACCATTTTCAGGCAGTTGTGTCCTCACAACTCCCCCAGCATCCATTAGAGCAGAACTACCTCCCAGTGGCCTCTTGTCTAGAGGATATCCCTCCTTTACACCCTCTCCTTTCAGCCCACTTGCACCCTGGAAATGCCTTACAATGGATGTAGAGAAATATGAAAATAAGCTATGGAGCTAGCTCCAATAGCACTTTGTGCTCCCATCCCTTTGTGCGAGGTGCTCTGCGTATAGCAGGGGTCTCAGACACATGGCCTGGGGGCCGCACACAGACCCTAAAGCTATTTCCTGCAGCCCGCAACAACACTATTGTTACTGATATTTGCAACATCATTGCATGAAAAGGTTTCAATGGTGCAGCCCTTGGGCTAACGCACTAGTCCTCATGCGGCCCTGTACTATTCCCCATGTGGTCCTTGTGGTGATTTGAGTTTGAGACCCCTGGCATATAGTAAGAGCTATCTTTACTTCAAAGAGCTTCTGATCTAAAACAGGCAAGACAAAGGAGGGCTGGTTATCTCTCCGAGGGAGCAGACTAAGGACCTCTGCACCAAAGCTTTTTTTTCCCCCTCCCATGAAAGCTCATGCGATAAGCAAATTTGATAGTCTTTAAAAGTGCCACCGGACTCCTTGTTTGGTTTGCTGAACCACCCCTTTGGAACTTGCATCAAAGCTGTGACTTGAATCCAGCTCTCCAGAGGCATTAACCACGTGACTAGATCACCCTTCATCAGAAGCACTGGTTCTCTCACTCAGGGGCTGAAATGGGCAAAAAGAGACCCTCTCTCATGGAGACAGTGGACCAACACCAATTTACACCAGTGGAAGACCCGGCCCACACAGACTTCTTTAGCCTGTCAAATAGATTCCTATGCTTTTCAGCTTCATACATTGCCATCTTTTTGTGTTGCTCACTTGGGGAATTTGTCCCTTTTCAAGTCCCGGTGTGGGCTCTCGAGGGGCTGTGGTGCACAGCAGAATATTTTGGGGAACAGAAAAAGGATGGGATTATTACTAAATGTGTTAATCACCCAGGAGCAATGCGGTTGGCGTTCTTCTCTAACGGGGGAAGGATGGAAAGATGCTCAAAGAGACACAGTGGTTTGTACCTTTAGTCCCTTTGCATGCCAGACAGTAGTTTGATTCTAGCCCTGAAGCGATTCATAGTTTTGGGATGCAGGTCTCCCCACATGCTCCAATGTGTCTGATCATCCAAATGCTCTGCAGTGAATCAAGGACTGGATTGTAACAGAAAATCAATGAGGCAAGTGATTTTTTTTTTTAAAAAAGGGGGGGGAGAAGAACAGAGATGGAGCAGAGCAACTGAGTCCTAAACTTCACCTGTTGTTGCATCATATCCTCCAGCACTTCAGCCCATCTGATATGACAATGACAGCTGGGACTTGCCTTTGCTTCCCCTGAAAGACCAATGTCCCGGTATAATAGATCAGCCTGTAGAACATCAGCATGTTCTCCAGGACGGCATTAGGAACTGACTGACCAGATTGGACTACAGACCATAGGCGCTATCACACCAGTGTTCATCTTTGCCACAAAGTTCACTTGAGCGCTGCCCTGAACTCAAGTCTCCTCCATGCACAAAAACCCTTCACCTGAGCAGGGCAGGGCTCTTCACTCCTGCTGGGTGGCTTGGTGGGAACAGAGGCTCCAGGTCAAGGGAGCAAAACTCCTCAGCTTCTAACACAACAGCACCAAAGAGCACATGCAAGTCATCTCACTCCCACTCCCCCATCAGCTGCTAGGCTCCTACCACCCCTTGCCAAAGATGCCTGTTCTGTCTCTTCTGATGCTGTACACCCATCCTATGCATAAATAATACAAATGGGGCTTTACTGCCCAGGGCTGCATGGCCTGAAATTCGCTCTGAATAAAGTGCATGGGTGAGCAGCTGTTTCCTTTTTCTAGAGGAGTCTGAGCCATCCTGTGGGAAGGGCACTGCCCTGGGAATGTGGATACCAGGCCTCACTTCTGCCTCTGACTCTGTGTGACTGAACAAGTCGCTGCCCCTCTCTGTGCCTCAGTTTCCTCTCCTACGCTTGTGGCCTGCCTATTTAGGATTGCAAGCTCTTTAAGACAGCACCTAGCACCACGTGGCCTGATCTCCTGATACACTACTGTGAGACAAATAAGGAACAGTGACTCTCTCTGGCACAAGATTCCACCCTCTTCACAGAGTTTTGATCATTTACCAACCCAAGCATTCAACATGAAAGCCCTTGCAAAAACCACAGAGCTCCTCGGAATAAATGTCATTAAAGTTCCTTAAGCCGAGGAAGCGAAGCAAGTCTTTTGTTCCCATGCCACCCTTGCTGGTAATGTGTTAATAAGTAACCATGTCCCAGACAGGTGCTGTCAGCATCGCCTTAGGGGTTCTTGTTCTGTGGAAAGGTGAGTCATTTCCCTTTTATGGTGTAAACCACCATGAGTCATGGAAAAAATTGGTCCCTTTAACTGAGCACACTTACATGCTCACCCACTCGCTTATTTGTTTTGTTTTGTCTTTTGCACATACACACAAACTGGTGATGGGTTGGGACTACACCAGTTCCCATGCCCTGCTGCCTATGACAGACAATGTGAGTGATCCTGATGACAAGTTAAAATACATGAAAATGGCCCCCCCCCCCCCCCCGCGATTTTGGCAGTTTCAGCAAAGAACAGCTAGGGCTGTCCCCCAAGACTGGGTCCTAGATACAGTCCAAGCCCAGTCAGAGCCCCAAACAGAATTTACGTCAGCCACAGAAAACCATGTAACATGCCTTGGCTTATCACTAAAATTTGCGATAAGGCAGTGAGTCTCCCTTTGCGCCACCGTAGCAGCTTCCTGCTCTAATGTCAGAGGAACAATTAACCTCCCGAGCAGCCAGCAGCTTAACTTCTAAGTTGAAGCGCTCCAAGCAAAGACAGTGTGATGCTGTTGCTTTTTGCCTGCAAGACAAGGGAGAGTTATGGGTGATGGTTCAGGAAGGATGGGGAGTTGCTGTTATTCAATAGCTTTTTGTACACCCACCCAAGATGAGTCTGGAGTCTCCACGCAGATATTCGCATCACAAAGACGCGGTCATAAGCACATCCTTGTTGGAGGATCCGTGGAGAGGTGATGGACTGAATGTCAGGAAACAAAGCCTTGCTCTCTGCCAGATGATAAAAGAAGGCAGACTGGAGGGACAGGCAGAGACCAGCTTGCCTGGCCTCCACCTGTGCTGAACCTGCTGTGGGACCAGACAAAGAGCTTGGCCCTCCAATGCTTATTAGAAGGCTACTGATGCTTTTGTTCTCCCAGCTTGATGAGAGTGAAAACTGGGTCCAAAACTTCACCTGGGTTCAGAGCTGGGAGTTTTGTTTGGCCCATTCAAGGGGGATGATCACCCTGTTCTGGATCAGGATGCAGGCTTGAACCTGGATCCAAAACACGCCCCTCTCTATCAGCTCTGTAGCATTTTTGAAGCCAGACGCCACCTTTGGCTAAAGGAGACAAATGGAAATAATTCTCACAGCATGGTTATAAAGATCTTCTACGACATCCTTCAGCCGCTTGTACTTCAGAGCCTTACCTCTGTGGGAAGTTAATTCTGGCTCTTCCTACCCAGTGCGATTTCTACCCTCCTCCATCCCCACTGTCTTCCCTCTCTTTGGCAAAAGACTACTGGCCCTTTAAGGTAATGCATGTGTCATGTGTATACTGACAAGCAGAGGAAAGAAAGAATGAAGAAAATTCCCTTCTCCCTTGAACAAGATGATAAACACAGGTGATGTCAGGGCTTTGGAAGCCCTCCACGTAACCCACAGGAGGGGCTGTAGGAAGGTTTCATTCAGCTCCGGCATCCTCATTAAAAACCATCCCACACATGATAATATCATGATGACTGGATTGATGGGGCGTCAAGTTAAATTATCTCCCTGCCTGTGAACTTCGCCTCTCTCCCTCAACCTCACATCTCCCATTGCAGCTCCAGCACTCTTTCCCTTCACAGATACTCTAACACAGAGCAAATTATGTTTGAGCCAGCAGTAGTAGACACTCAAGGGTTCCCCTATGCTGTGCGGAGGATAGGCACTTTACTCTGTCGCTCTGGCATGGAGCAGGGCTCATGCCCCCTAGATTTAGTCTCATTGTCCTATTCCATAAAAGGAAGGGCCACTTACTTTACAATGAATTGAGTTCTTCTGTTTTGCCCCAGTGCATTCTGTCCGAGTGGAGGCACCTTGATTAGAGAACGTGAAGACGTGTCCACTACTGCACACTTGCACAGAGCAGCTCCTTGAGTCTCCAGCCAAGGGCATGGAGTGAGGCGTGGGCACGCTGCCACTCAGCTCCTTCTCGACTGCAAAACAGACACTCCACAGCTGAAGGGAAAAAGCGTGGGAAGTGGCGCTCCCAGTAGGGAACAACACCTGAAGAACACAAATCACTGTAAAATAAGTAGCCTCTCCTTCTGTGAATGGATGCACCTACAGCTGATCCACCACAGGAGGCTCTCAAGCTGTGAATGAACAAGAAAGTGGGCTGTTGAGGGTGCATGTCCTAGAAAGTTTGGAGGCCTGCCTCAGACAGTAGCATCATCCCCAGAAGCAGGAAAGATGATGCAATGCTTGGCAAAGGTATGATTAGACAACCAAGTTGCAGATCTATGAATTTCTGTTATGGGAACTTCCTTCAGAAGTGCAGTAGATGTAGACAAAGCTCTACAATGTGCTGTCCCTCTGTGATGAGGCTGCATCACGGCTAAGATGCAACCCGAAACTGACTTGACAGCCTGAGTTAAAAAAAAGTGGAACCTTTGTCCTCTTTGCAAATGATACAAATAGCTCAGGAGAAGCCCACAAAGTCATAATCCTATCACAGTAGAAGATGAGGGCCCTTCTGATGTCTAGTTTCAGTGGTCTGATTTCCTTTCCAGAACCATAAGGCTTTGGGTGGAACTTCAGCAAGAAACATTCTTGATATAATATGGTATTCCAAAAAGACCTTTGTGACATAGCAAGAATGAGGCGGCAACATCAGCCTGTCATCATATAAAGGTGGCACACGGCAGGTCAACCATAAGACTACCAAACTCTCTCATTGGTCTAGCTGCAGCGAAACCAAAGAATGAGTCTTGAGTGAAAGGGAGAGGAGAGAAGAGGTAGCCATCAGTTTAAAGGGAGGTGTTCTCAGGGCACTGAGAACCAAACTGACGTCCCATTGCAGGGATGGATTCCGTACAAGATGTGTAAAACCTCGAGGAATCTAGCTTTTGTAGAGTGGGCAAAGACTGGAGAAACCCTCAGTGGGTGAGACAAAGATTGCCATAGCAGCCAAATGTACTCTGATTGAGCCCATCTGTTGATCCAATAGACAGGCCTGGATTTTGGACGGCAGAACCTCTGAGGCTTGGGAAGTACAACAAGAACACCCGGTGTCGAAGCATAAACATTTCTGAAAGGAAGTTTTGCGAGGACTGGGTCTCTTAGCAGACAGGAGAACAGACTGAACCTTATTCAAGACCCACCTAGGAACTGTACCGTCAGGTTCAAGGAGAAAGGGTTGGGTTGCATCAGGGTTGCCTAGTTCTGTGACAGGAGACCATTCCTGAGTGGAAGTTGGAGAGGCATTGCCACAGAGAAGTGGAGGCGATTCCAGCGTCACACTTGTTTTAGCCAAGAGGATACTAAGAGGATAACCTTTGCTCTTCCCTGATACAGTTTGCGTAAGGTCTTTGAGGACGAGAGGTAGAGGTAGATAAATACACAGCAGGATATATATCCTATCTTGGAACAGAAAAGGAACTGAGTGGAAGCAGGTCCACACCTCCTTATGTGCCCTTGCTAGGAGGCGGGAGGTGCTGCTCTACACAGCCAACTGGCCTGCAGAGGCTGTTTTGCATTCTCCAGTGGAAACCACGTGGGTGGCCATGCATCCTATGATAGAGCACTCATAGGAACAAACGGTCAAAGTAGAAAGTGAAGGTCTTCTAATCAGACTGAACTTTTCAGGTGTGCAGTGACTATTTGCAGAGACTAACTCCCCCTGCATACCCAGTTCAAAGGTCTCAGGGTCTCTGAAAACCAGCACTGCAGATACGCACTACATAAACACACCCAGAATGACTGGAAATTTTAAGGAGACTAAGGGAGAAATGACAGCCCTATGAAACACCAGCTGAATAAGCTGTAAGGGACAAAGGAGGCAGCACGCTCAGAAAGATGGGAATGTCGAGGGCAAACTCCACTCTCAGTAACATTCACTTTATTCAAAAGCAGGCAGATATCTCAGTCGTCATGGCGGTGACCATTGTGCAGCACATTGGTTCTCTTAACTGCAACTCCACATTAGCCAAACTGCTTTTCATGGCCCATGTTCAGCCCTTTGGTGATGTGTAATACAGACTCTGATGAGCAAGGTAAAGAGACACTACATAAGAAAACAGGAATGGCCGTACTGTCAGAACAATGGTCCACCTAGCCCAGCATCCCGTCTTTTGAGAGTAGCCAAGGCCAGGTGTTTCAGAAGGAATGAACAGAACACAATCACCAAATAATCCATCCCATCTGTCATTCCCAGCCTCTGGCAAACAACAATTCCTGCTCATCTGGTTAACAGCCATTGACGGACCTATCCTCCTTCAAATTAGCTAGTCCTTTTTTGGACCCTGTCAGTTTTGGCCTTCACAACATCCTCTAGAAAGTAGTTCCAGTTGACTGTGTGTTGTACGAAGAAATATTTCCTTTTGTTCATTTTAAACTTGCGGCTTATTAATTTCATTTGGTAACCTCTAATTCTTATGTTTGAGAAGGAGTAAATGACACTTCCTTATTTATTCTCTCCACATTAGTCATGATTTTTACAGATCTCTAACATAGCGCCCCCCCCCCCCGTTGTCTCTTTTCCAGGATGAAAAGTCCTGCCTTACTGATCTTTCTGCATATGGTAGCTGTTTCATACCTCTCAAAATTTTTGTTGCCTTTTTTTGTATCTTTTCTCTATCCAACATATCTTTTTTAAGATGGGGTGATCAGATCAGCATGCAATACTCAAAATGTGAGCTTACCATGAATTTATGAAGGAAGTGATACATTTTTTTCTGTTGCTTTATCTATCCTTCTCCCAATGATTTTTAACATTCTTTTACTTGTTTTGAGTGCCACTGCACACTGATCTGAGAACTATCCAAGACCGCTTTCTTGATGGTAACAGCTAATTTAGATGCCATCATTTGATATATATAGTTTCAATTATCAACAATGAATTTCAGCTGCCTTTTTGTTACCCAGTCACCCAGTTTTGTAAAATCCCTTTGTAGCCCTTCATAGACTGCCTGGGGCCTAACTTGCTTGAGTAGTTTTGATTCATCTGCAGATTTTGCCACCTAATTGTTTATTCTTTTTTTCTTGATCATTTATGAATATGTTGAACAGTACCAGTCCCAGGACAGGTCCGTGAGGGACACTGACATTGACCACCATCCATTTCAAAAACTGATTTTTCATTCCTGCCCTTTGTTTCCTATCTTTTGACCAGTTACTGATTCAGGAGAGGAGCTTGCCTCTTATGCCATGACAGCCTACTTTGCTTAAGAGTCTTTGGTGAGGGACCCTCTCTGAAAATCTAAGTACACTATATCCACTGAATCACCCTTGTCCACAGACTTGTTGTTCCCCTCAAAGACTTCTAGTAGATTTGAGAGACATGATTTCCCTTTACAAAAACCATGTTGACTCTTCCCCCAATGAATCATGGTAGTTTATATGTCTGATAATTCTGTTCTTTACTATCATTTCAACCAATTTGCTTAGTACTGAAGTTTGGTTTACTGGCCTATCATTGCCGGCATCGCCTCTAGAGTCTTAGTTAAAAATTGGCTTCACATTAGCAATCCTCCAGTCATCTGATAGAGAAGCTAACTTAAATGACAGATTTCACATTTAAGTTCCTTCAGGACTCTTGAGTGGATTCCATCTGGGCCTGATGATTTATTACTGTTAAATTTATCAATTTATTTCAAAACCTCCTCAGATGCCATCTCTGTCAGGGACAGTTCCTCGGATTTGTGACTTAAAAAGAATGGCTCAGGTTTGGGGATCCGCCTCCTATGCTCAGCCATGAAGACCAACACAATGAATTTAGTTAGTTTTTCTGCAATAGCCTGATCTACTTCTCTGTCAAATAGTGCCGTGGTGCTCAGCCACTGTGCCGGGGCACATTCCTGCATCACCACACAGTGGTAAGCGTGTCACAGAAAGCTGAGGAAATGGCTGGATTTGGCTTGGGGGATGGGACCGGTGTGTCCTGCAGGGTCGCAATACGCCACCAAATGCGTCACAACTCACAAAAGGCTGAGAACCACTGAAACAGGGGGTCTGCCAGAGTCTCCATGACAATGAGATAATTGCACAAAAAGGCTGCCGGTATGACTTTCAAAGTATCCATCCTGCTCGCTTTCTTCCAAGATAACCCACTGAAACCAGATCTCTGTGCAAAGACTTCCAAAGGAGAACCAAAGCCAGCAAAAGCCCAGGAGAGAACAAAGGGGGAAGAGCCCCTCCTACACCATCACAGAGTGTCACATTTTGACTGTAGTTATAACTAGAAAGGATAAGGCTTTGACCACTAAATGTTGATTTCACTGCACCCACACAAAACCAACAAAAATATTTTCATCAACCACAACAGAAATTTAGAGCTAAGCAAAGTAAGCAACACACTTCTTGAGAACTTACTCATGTTTGATTTAAGCATGCTTTGTATATTTTGAAATGTGATGTTGACAATTTGTATTTTAAAGGCTGAATCTCAATGTCTACTGTGATTAAACAACTGCAGGCTGACCCGCCTCATAATTTCACATAACTGTTTAAATTTAAATGGATTAAAAAACCTGAAGCAAATGCTTAAAATAAACCATGATATTATCCAGCAAAACTATTTAAAAAAAACCAAAACCACCACCAATTTTGGTAAACTCTGTGATAACTGTTAACAGCTTGACCTTCCCTTACACCTCAGTAGCGATTAAACTGGACAATTAAAGGGGCTGCTTTAGTAAAGTGACCAGTGATATCATGGTTTAGGATCTTCAAGGCCAAGATGAGGCCATTCCTGGTTAAGCAAAGAGTCCTGTGGCACTCTTAAAGACTAACAAATGTATTTATTGCACAAGCTTTTGTGGGAGAAAATCCTACTTCGTCAGACTCTTTAAAGATGGTGTCAGGACTCCTTGCTTGCTCTGCTAAAGTGTTTCCTTGATTGGGGCACTGCAAAAAGATTTGTTTTAGGGAAGGAAGGAAGTGATCGGAAGAGCTTACAAAACTCCAATCCAGAGTTAAATCTCAGAAAAACCTTAGCTAATGAAGTCTGCACTAACCGCAGATGAATACCCTCAGTCTGGAATTCTCCCTTGGGGTAATTTATTAACCCCTTTCACCCAGGAGAGTCATGGGAAAACCCCCAGTGGGGAATTTGATGCTTTTGCCATCCTCTCTCCTACAATCTCACAATCCAAACTTGGCCACTCACGTTATAACTGAGACAGAAGGGGTTCCTTAACATCCCGCCTTATTAGTTTGGGTCATGCATAAATGGAGATAGCTACTCCCAGCCCACACAGACAGGGTTTGCATGAGTCATGCTGAATCCCTGGCTGCCCTAGAGTAAGTGCGTTTCATGCTTCAAACTGCAATCAAAGGGAGCTACTGAATCACTCTCAATGGCTTGCTGCAGTCTAGAGTTATTGGAGTGTTAAATGGAGAACTGTGTAAGAAGTTAAGAGGGTTGAACGGCCCCTAAGTAAATCCCGCCAGTGGAATCTAAGAGTCCCCCACCTCCAACTTAAATCCTCTTTTAGTAAGAGCAGACTAATTCAGATTTAACTCAAGAATGCCCTGGAATCCCAGTTAATCCCACAGCAAACTCTACTCTCTTGAAGGCCCACTGGTGTAACCCACCTACTCAGATATCTCCCCATATCCTGAATGGATTTGCAAGCTCTGAAAAAACCGTCATGCAAGACTGCAGTGGCTCAGCAGGTAAACCAATGGACTGAATTGTCTAGAGCTGCTTCCCTGGAGACTGTGATTCAGTCACAGGGAATCAAGAAACCGGAGGGCAGTATGTTCTCATGTTTTGGGGAAATGAATGACAACACTGCAGAGATCACTATATTTTTCAGCTTCCACCATCTGGCTCCTGCCCAATAGCAATGACATTTCCCTCCAGTCTTCTCTTATTGCCAAAGGACCCTCATGCATCTCAGCTTCCCCAGAAGAAGTTCAAATGCTGTTAAGGAAACATCTAAAACAACATCAGCTGCAATGTAATCAGATGATCCAATCTGCATACCTGGGAACTGTTCATAATAGCCAAAGCTGCTGGGATGTGGGGATGGGGGGAGCTCTGCTTGCACACAAACTAGGCTTTCCTAAGGGTTTTGCTCAACCGGAGCACACCAGGGTTTCTTTGGTTTGGGTTCTTCTCTCATTTGCAGCAGGTCAACTTTGCTGAACTCAGTGAGACAGAGGGAAAGGCCTGATCACCCATTCCAAATGGGTAGCCAGCCATGCACGAGACTCTTTGTGTGTTTTCCTGATCACTTGTAGTTATGTATTTATTTATTTAAACACCCCATGGTGCTTTTCATAATAACCCCAGAACCAAAAACCAGCTCTGATCATTAACAGACCTGTGTGCCTGCTGCAGGTGAGTGTGGGCTTGTACTTTCATTACTGACCACAACGCTATTAAGAGTTTTGCTGCACTACCTTAAAACAATGAATACTTTCCACCCCCTCAATGGCAGCAGCATTTTACTGCTGAGGGAAGCACTCCCATTTTTACCTCCCAAGAAGGTTGTAAAGTTTAATTATTGTTTGTAAACAGCTCTGAACACCCCAGAAGTGTTCTTCTGGAGTTTGACTCAGTTTTTCTGGAGACAGGTTTTCCAAGGCTGAGAGGTTGGAAAGAAAAAGCTCCTGAATAAATCGATTTTAAAGCCCCTTGTGACCATCTAGTCTGAATTACAATGTAAGAAGCCAAAGAATTTCCCCCAGCAAATCCTGCATCCTATGACAAAAGCAGTGCTGGGACTCCGATTTTAATATATGTAAAAGAAAAGTCTTTAAAATCCTATTTCCAAACTTGCCATAAAACCTCCCGGTGAAAGTTCTTAAAATTTCCCATGCACTAGTTGCTGACTGTACCCAACTACTCCAAGCCTGCATTATAAGACCTTCTCTTCGGCTCTGCCTGCGTCTCCCTGTGTTGTCCTGCACCAACTCCTGAGCAGACAATGAACAAAACCAAATTATAGACCTGGAAGGTGCTGGCCGCAGTGCCTGAGTTCCCATTGAAGCCAGTGGAAGAGTGAGTAGATTCTGCAAAGGCGGCAGGACCTTTGTCTGAATTTTTAAAATGACCTCAATAGACGTGGGCAGAGAGGGTGACTAGTGCATGGGAAATTTTAAGGAGAGCTTTCAATAGCAGGTTCTTCAGCAGTAATAGGACTAAAACATCTACCGGTAAGGATGAAGAAATGTCCAACTCCTTTAATTTCAGCCTAAGCTGCAGGATGGAGAGGAGACTGAGCACACTAGACAGTACCAGCATTTTAACACACAATACTCTTCGTTTGGGAGTGGGGGAGGACAACCATCAGTCTGCAAATTAATTTTGCAGCTCTGCGCTGATTCCTGTCCCTAGGGGATTACCAATTTAAGCAGTGTTTTTTCCTGTTCTGACCCTAAGCTGATTAATTCCCCCCCCCCTTTTTCCTCCTCTCTCGCCCCGTAAAAAGGGGATATCAAATGCAGGCATGATGTAACGTGTCTGGGAGAGGGAAAGCGAGAACTACCAGCCCCAGAGCACATGTCAGTGCTCAGTGAAGGAACCACTGCTACTTTTCACCATGAGTTCCTCCACATGCCTTTAACGTGCCGTGTAATGTGCTATCATGCCAACAACGGTCTGTTCTCACTGCACGGGAGCAGGCTCACATTCACAACCAAAGTCTTTATCCTCCAGGCTCCTAATGAAAAGAACCAGATCCCTAGAAGATCTCCCAAAGCTCAAAGACAAGGCTCATGGCCACCAACTCTAGTGCAATGAAAAACTTGTTTGTCACAGAAAGAAAACATTCTTGGGGTTCTCCAAGAGCCAGAGACTCATCCTGGCAGGATCTAACCACCACCATTAGCCTTCCCACTCTTCTCCTAACAGACTTCGCTAACAAGAGTGCATAGCACAACACTAAAAGACCAAGTTAAAAAAAAAATGCAATTTTCCACCCTCCTGGGCAAGAGAAATAGAGGAAAAAAACACAGGTGAGAAAACCTAATAAGGTCACATCACACCTCACTGGAAAATGCTTAGGTGCCAGGGTGATGGGTGGATTGGAAATTGCACGAGAAGCAGGGCAGGCCCTCAAATTCACAGGGCATAAAGTGACTTAAAGCTTCCTCCCTTTGCCTGAGCTTCATCCACTCCGGAGATGCATCTCAGAACTCAGGTCTCCTCTCCACATAGCTGGATTACGGCCATTATTTGTTTGCTGGAAGCACCCAGAGGCATCAGAATGGAATTGTGATCCCATTGTTCTAGGATCCCTACACATATATTTGGACAGAATATATATAAACAGAATACGGGCATTTACTTTTGGAAAGTGAAGTCAATGAGATGGTGGAACAAATTGCCCACTAAAGGGATGATAGCCCCTGAGTACCTGCAAGGAAAGGATCAATGCATTTCTGTAGAACTGCACAGGGCTCTCCCAGCCTGAGGTAACAGATCCCTTCCCATCCTACCGCGTTTCTCATCATTCCTGATGGTGTGTTCCACACATATTTAGCACCTCAAACACACGTCTGGTGCTGCCAATAATCTGGTCTATTTCTGGGGCACAGCCAAATGTGACGCAATGCTGATGTTGCACCAGTCCTAATGCCGAGGGGAAAAAAGCTACACAGAGTTAAGAAAGACCACTCCTCTATGTTAGAGACGGGTCTCCAAACCACCCCTGCCCCTTGCAGATTCCACACCATCCAACCTACAGCAGAGATTAGTTTTTGAGCCCACTCTGGCATCTCTCATGTTCACGCACTTAGACCCAGCATGTGCAGCCATCCTCTTCATTTTTATGACAGAAGGCAGGTTTCACCTGCACACACCCCATGCTACCATTTGTCCAAATGTTGACTCATGACCCAATGTGAGCAAGCATTGAACCCACCAAGCCTGTGTCAATCTTAGGCGCATATATGGCCCCAATTACTGGAGTATGTGAGCACCTCACAATCTTTAATTGTGTTAGTCTCATGGCACCCCTGTGAGGCCAGGCAGTTTTCTTATTCCCACATTACAGATTGGGAACTCATGGCGGGACTGGATATCGGTGTAGATCTGGGCCTGCAGTCACACAGGAAGACAGAGGCAAGCAAGAAAATTGAACCCAGGTCTGCGCGAGTACACATACCTTGCTGCAGCCCAACAAGGAACCACGGAGCACACACCCAGCACAATAAAAAGATAATTATACAATCGGATCTGGGAAATTAGCACAGCAAAAAAGCCAGTCTAATTCTCACAGTAGACTCCAGGATAGGTTTGGGAGGTGAAATTAATTCACATCTTCAGTGAGACAGGCCCCGGGGCCAGGATTAGGATTTACTGCAGAGACAGGGTGGAGGAGCTTGAAAAACCATCCCCACCCTAAATCTGGCCTTTGGATATAGGCAAAGCCAGGCTGCTCTCTCTCTCTCTTCACTCCTGATGCTCAGCAATTAATGTACACAAACTCACACCCAAGACAACACAACTTTGGCCTTATGAAGTAATTGGCCTATGATTTTAGATGGTAAAGCATAAAAAAAAGCAATTTGCATTAATTACCAGGATTAATAAACCTCCTTTCAACCAAAAGGCCCACACAACAATTTACCTTTCTAATTGCTCCAGTCTTGCTAGGAACCAGTTATGTAAAGAGATGAAATTAAACAAACAAACAATTTGTTTTTAATATAAAACTTGGCCTCTTCCACCAATAGAAAAATATTTACCTTCTTCTATCAAACTGCTGGAACGTCATGTGCAGAAATGTTACAAGGCAGTAGGAGAGAGAGCTGGCTGTTCTGGTAGCTGGCACTGCTCAGCAGTGGCCTAGTTAAGCTGTCCATTTATTTTTACTACATTTATACGTGACGACGCTCACATGATCAACGTTGCTGTTTCTACAATGCTTTTTATCCTTGGTGGTTTGCAACATTAACTAACCAGTTTCCACCCCTGGGATTCTGATGTGCCCATTTTGCTGATGGGGAAACTACAACAAAGAGGTTAAATAACACCACTGCAGATTTCGTTATTGCTAGACACTTGGATGCCATGGTGACGTGCAACGATAGATATTACCAAGGTAGGCAGCAGGAATAAATAGAGACCTTAAGGCAGAAATGAGGTCTAGAAGAGGGAGGAGAGGTCTAGGAGATAACTTCCACATTCACAGATTCACCATGTTCCCCAGGGAATGTCACCCAAGGCATCTGACTAAGCGGGCTGGAGCCCACAAAAGCTTACACCCGAAGAAATCTGTTAGTCTATAAGGTGCCACAAGACTCTTGTTTTTGCTGTACACAGACTAACACAGCTACCCCTCTGGAAATTTCTACCTAAGCCATTCTCTTCAAGGGAAGCACCCTCATTTTTAGAAGCCCAGCTGGTGACATGATAGGTCTGACTTTCAGAGGCAAGTCATCTCCCAGGAAAACAAAGTTTTCTGCATACTGGCCTTGCCCTGCCTGGAATTGTTAATTCCCTTTGAACACCTTCAGCATGACTTGAAATTTGTGGTGTCCATGTTCCTCTCCCATCATATTCCTTAGCACACTTCTTTGTCAGTGCAACTCAATGCTGACCTGCTACTGTCATGTTGAGTTTGGCCAACATGTCCTGTTGGAGCTGGTAGGTCCCACAGAGCTCTGCCAGTGCACCTGAACTCCACCTTAGTTCATCCCTCTAGAACAGAAATTTCTTTTCACCACACATCTCCTTAAGGACCCTGCTGTCCTCCCTTCACAGGAAGACTGAAGAGCTACATTGCCCCAACTTTTGCAGAAGTTCTTTTACATGGACACTGAAAGGCTAAAGACACTAAATTAACCTTTGTCTTTTTTTTTTAATTACAGATACATGGAGGGTCCAGCCAATTCTTCATGCCATTTTTAAAAAACAGTGTTTTTCCCTTAAAAGTAACTATTGTCAACAACCCGAGTGGTCGGATCAACAATCCTGCAACAACTAAGCAGCCTAAACAAGCCTGCGTTCATGACCATCACTGCTACAACACATCAGAGCTACTAGGCCGGCCAGCCGCCCTATAGAAACAAGCTGCGTTTTGGTACAATGAAGAGATACCAGAGGATTACTGATGAACAGTGAGTGAGTAAAGCCAAGAGCCTTGACGAGTTTTAAGAGATGCTTTCAATTAATTCACGCATTTTAACTCTCTCATAGTTCTGCCTCACTTTCAAACTGCAAGACTGATTGAAAGCCCTGGATCCTTCAAATATCACTAGAGCACATGACCATGTAGACACACACCTTGGAGGGATACAGTGCTCCGCAATCAGAAAAGTCCTATGGCAGGTGGAGCTCAGTTTTGTCTAAGAACATTTTTCTGGGAGACAAGGAGTATCATCAAACCTCATCCTTCAGGGTTTAGCTCTCCTGATGGGGTCAGGAAGGTTTGCCCACCCACACACTAGTATACACCCCCTCACACTCCTCTCTTCTTGTGCATGACACATTTGGCCAGGGTGCACTGAAAGGAGGCCGGCCATCTTCTTCAGAAGCATCAGTAATCAGGACCTAGCACACTGCATTGATTAGTTAGATCTGTTGTGTAATCGTGAATGATCCGTGTTAAACTTTAATGTTAGAATGAGGGACCTCATGGACATCTGGCTTCCCCCACTCAGAGAATATCATTAGTCTGCCACCCCCACCAAAGACAACAGGAAATCTGGCCTACACATAGGCAGAGACTGGGAGACTTCCCCCGCCCTTCCCTGCCACCACCTTAAGGGTAGACAAGTGGCCAACCACATAAAACTGGTGTCTGAATCAGCACCTTCCATCTCCTAGAGAGGAGCTTGTCTGTGGGAACAGAAGCTTGCTCAGAGGAGTCATGTTCCACCTGTAGCCTGCAGGAATTCCTGCTGATGTGGCACAGAGATGCTCATCCAGGCTAGAATGCAGTCTGACCTCTGAAATTTGAGATTTTCTTCCACTCCCAGTGTGGTGGTTGCAACCGCAAAACCAGCCTCCCGTGGGACCAGCTCAGGCAGGGACCTATGGAATTTGGCACAGATGGAAGACGACTTACTGCCACAGGTAGCTTCCGGCTTCCTAAGGTTGAGCCAACAGAGGTTAGAAGCACCACAGAGATAACAGGGGCTTTGGAGAGGAATGTGAGGCCTGGAAGTCTTCATCCCTTCTCTCCAGGGATTGCTTTAGAGAGGCACAATGTGGTATCTTTCTCGATTTGGGGGGGGGGGGGGAAGAATAGTGATAGAGAATCAAGGGTTGGATAAAGGAACCCGAGTTTGTTGCGACCATATACCCTATGTTCTATAGCAGGAGTCTCAAACTCAAATCAGCATGAAGGCTGCATGAGGACTAGTAAGTTAGCCCAAGGACCACACCACTGAAACCTTTTCATACAACAATAATGCAAATATCAATAGTGTCATTGTGAGCTGGAGGAAATAACTTTAGCAGCTGCATGTGGCCCGTGGGCCATGAATTTTAGACCCCTGTTCTATAGGGAAGTGAGATGCATGTCTGCCTGCAAACCGTGGAAGGGAAGGATGAAATAAGCATCCACTGCTACTATAAAAAAGCAAGACAAAAGATGGAGAGCAACAAGCAGTGGGCTTGAGTCGAAGTTGATGCCAATGGGACAGCCATCTGTCAAGAACCCTCCAACTCCCATCATCTTAGCCAGTGGGGCATCTGCAGATTGACCAGCTTCTTCCAGGGAAGCGAGCAGCTCTCAGTTCCACTCTTTGCCCAGCTCTGGACGGCCAACAGTTTGAGCTAAACATACTTCATTCCCATCCCTAAAGCCTCTCACTGTCTTCAAAAGCTCTCAGCACATCTAGTGCCAGTTTCAGGGCACTGATCCCAGTAGGAGAATTCCCAGAAGATGAGCTCCACGTGTCAGCAGAACTGAAAGGAAAACTCTAAATTAAATGAAAGGACTGGTGGAGCCAACGCTTCAGGTCAAATGGGCCAGCCTCCAAGTTCTGAGCTCTCTGTTTCTCCTTGGAGGTAGGAAGAAAGGCAGTGAAAGCTGGAGGTGAGCACATTTATTATACAGTCCCCAGGAGAAGGAAGATCAATATAAATAAGTCAAGTTGGGTAGCTGGCATGGAGCAAGTAGGGAAAAAGACTTCATTATACTATCAGGAACAGTGATCCAAGTGCAGCCCAGTTAGTGCCTGTCCTTTCCTAGATGGTCTTCTGCTCCCCATCTTCCATGCTGGATCTCTCGTACTGGAGAAGAAATGGCTGGAAAGACTAAGTCCTATCAGGCAGAATCTACTGATGCTGCTGGACTCAGACAGACCGTGTGGCTCTCTAGATCCTGGACTCACTAACCAACCTCATGCCATCTCATGTCACCCACCACACAGGGCATCCCAGGCCTGGATCAGGCAACCACAGAAGGGAGTGGGCTTTGTACCATATCCTCCATTATTGAACCACCAAGACTCCAGGGACCGTGATCAGCTGCGAATCCGCTTTAGATTGGGGGCTTCCAAGGGGCTAGGCAGGTGGGGTGGTGGGGAAGAGGAATCTAACATCTCCTGCCTTCCCCGCACAGACCCCCTGCCAAATGGGGCAATTTAACTTGCTTCCAAGGGCTGCTTCTGGCTCACAACCAACCTGTTGTTCAGCTGACAGTGGCATTCATAGAGACTAGAGGCAGTCTGGACTACGACAGAAGTAGGTGCATTTAAAGCAGGGAGCAATTTAAAAGATTGAGCGGGGAAGTCATGTGATGTCTCCTAACCCACTACTTCCAATAACCCCTAATTCTTGACGAGTTGTCGCAGCATCACCCTTACGGAGCAAGAGACAACAAGATCAGGAAAAAAAAAAAAAAAAAAAAGGATGGCCTTGGCTATGTTGGGTATTTGGTTGCTTACCCCATCAGTGCCTGGCTGCCGGCCCAGCGCAGATAGGGTGAACACTGAAAACCATCACCCAGAGCTCAGCTACAAGCAGAATTTCGGCTTTCCCTGTTGGCCCCATGGGTCCACAGGAGTATAGCCAGCCACACTGCTAGCTGGGCATTAAGGAGCATATTTGGGGCAAACCCCAGAATAAACAAGGTCTTCCTACCTTAGATAAGTGCCAGGAGTGTGTAAGCACCATCTGTGATCTCTTACACAAACATTTCCTGCATACAGTAGTAAGTGGGTGTCGTTCATGTGGTACTTAAGATGAACTATGTGGGAAGGTTACAATATAACAAAGATGTGCTCTCACTCTCACACTGGTATGTCTTAAAGAAAGCCACAGCTATGGAGCAAGAAGAACAATCCCAATGCACCCCTATGGCAAGAAGGGGGATTCGTGAAACTGTGGTCAGCAACACAACAAACAGGAGCAATGGACTTGGACACCCGGAGTTTACATCGCTGTCTTGGCCAAGGATAACGAGAGTCCTGTGGCACCTTACAGACTAACCGATTTCTTCGGGTATAAACTTGTGTGGGCTCCAAACTCCTGCATCAGATGCTTCACGAACTAACACGGCTACCCCTTTGAAAATTTTGGCCAGGACTGAGGCACGGAAGAGAAATCCAAGCAGAGCCAGCCAGGTGGTTATAGCTTTGCAGGTTTTTCACCAGGCCTGGGCTGCTCTTTCCTAGTGCTTTTGGCCCCCCGGCATCTCACAGGGAAGGGACAACTGGATTTTGGAGAGCCAGACTTTCCCAAGAGGGTCTACCAACCTCAAAAACGTCCTTCACTTCAGTTTATTGCCCTTCTCCATCATTTGCTGTTTCCCAGCTCCCCTGTACCAATACCCTTTATTTCTTCACTTTTGAATCAGCTTGCATCCCCCAACCAGTCATCAGATGGTGCTTTTCAGTACAGAGGCTGCACAGAGGAGGCTCTCCAAGTTAAATCTCCAAGACAAACATACCATAGATGGAGCCTGCTCCATTTACATGTCATGCAGATCACAGATATTAACCATGAACCATTGGTGTTATGTTTCCAGTGGTTCCCAAAACATCTCACCTTCTTAAAATAAATGAAATAAATAAATAAATAAATCACTCCAACATGAATAGATGGACCATCAAAGACATGTACCCAACAATTAGTCACCCATCCATCCATAGCTTTTACCTCCCTTCGGCCTTTTCTTCCCGACACACAGAGCCAGTAAATTGTCACAGAGTTTGCAATAAATCTGTGCAACACAACTGAAAGTGACACAAAACAGGGAGTAAGAGCCATCATGTCTTGGGGTATCTGCATGAAAGGTGGCAGTGTTGGAACAGCACAGAGGACCCGGGAGAGTGCAGACAGCAAGCAATCAGGGAGCGTATCCCTTTTCTGCTCCATGCTATGAACCACTAGAGCAGCTGCTTGCACCTGGAAGGGTGCATGGATATTGCTACCCACACAGAGCCCTCAATCGTCTTTCCCTTTCTGTAAATTTCCATTAATACGTACAGGAGTGTGCTCGGGATAATGGTATTGGGGCAAATCCATAGTTATGGCTATGTACTCATTAAAATCTAATCTTCCCAAACCCATCCACCTCCTGATCACATTCAGAGGCTGTTTTTGAAGCTGGGAGACCACTCTGGCAGGGGTGCCTGCCATACCCAGTTTCATTTTTTTTAAAAAGTTTGGTTTTGAGTTTGTCCAGAACTGCAGGGCCACTGCCATGTAGTCAGGACCACCTGATCGGACTGAAGGCATTCCCTGGAACTGAAGGGAAGGGAGAGAGGTTGCCAGCAGATTATCAACATAAACCAGTAAAGTGAAGGCTATTCAATGGCGGTCTTTGTTCTTCTAAACAATGAAAAAGTTAGTGTCAAACCAAAACCTGTTGGGTAACATAGCATCAATAGCATCACTGTCAAACTAGCATCAGGGCTGCTCTCCTGTTCTCTTCCCTTCCAAGTATGCGGTAAAGAGCCTCTTAGCTATTCAGGAGCTGGGCTCTTATATTAACCACTTCTGATAGCCAGCGTCAGACTGGAACCCAGAGCAGTCTTCTAGTTCCTTTGCTGAACAAAGGGATGGACCTCCAGCTGTTATAGTAGGAATGGACTCACTGGCTGAAATTCTAAGGCTTTTGCAGCAGGGAAATGGCCTTAAAAATGTGTGTGTCAGGTCTTAGCCCAATTGAAGTCAGTGGCAAGATCTCCACTGGCTTCACTGGAACCAAGATTTCACTTTCCAAATCTAAAATTTCCACCTTGAGTGGGAACAACAGTATCAGGAATGTGCAGCCCCTGCCTCACTAGTACATAAGAGTCTATAAACAGATCTTCAACTGACATTCATTCCCCTGCACATCACAGTAGCACAACACTTGCCACGTGCCCAAATTTTGCAGCTTCCTTCATGTTTCCACTGGAATGCAAAGCAGCTCCCCCTCCAAATGCGCTGGGCCAGCCACACGTAGCAACGAGAAAGTTTCTCTGTAAGACCACCAGATTCCAAGGAAGTTTGACAGCCCTGTGACGACCTCCCTCTCCTAGTTCTCCATCTGTTTCCCTCCCAAATGGAGGGATTCTGGAGACATAACTTGCCCCATCCTTGTGGAAGATTTCATTTACCTGTGTCACAGTGTTATGAAAATGTGGCTCACAGGAGCACTGGAGACAGACAACTGAATGAGGTCTATGGAAACTCACCCAGCCTAATCTATGACCTTGAGTCACAGTTTGGACTGCAAGAGTGGGGGCGTATGACCCATATGCCACCAGCGTCTGGAGTCAAAGCAGGAATTCAAGAGTAGGCAAGGCCTGAACTCAAGAAGACAACTCCAGGTCCATCAGAAGAAGTTACAAATTAGGTCCAGGCCTGAATTAAGGAGTGCCTGTGTCCCAAGAATCACACTGTTCTGGATGCACAGGCACAAATCTGACCATAATGCTTTGCGAATAATATATGATCTTTCTAAACACTGATGTTTTCATAAAATGAAGTCCTTTTTATGGGGGAGATTGCAAGATACATACACACACACACCCCTAGAGACACACCATCAAATGATACCATTTGAAGTTAATTTATTGATGCCTTTAAACCCACCAGGTTGGTATTTAAAGATGAAGGAAGCCTGTGGAAACTGAACACATCGCTTTGTGTGAACTGCAAACACCCTACAGTGCTTTGGTGGGCTCTGAAATCAGCCGGGACACCCTTGTCCCCAGTGGAACAACCCATCAGCATCCTTCATGCACAGCACAGTTTGGCCATTGTTGAGTATTCCAACCTTGCTGCAGACTGAGAGCAGTGGCTCTCATCACCAATGAACACAGCTTCCCTCCCAGTCTTTCCAGCCCCAATGAAAAAGGATTTCTCAATATTTGCCTTTGCAATATCAAAAGGTGGCAGCAGGCTGGTTTCTGAGGCACTCGGGAGCTCGCTGGTGGTCCCTCAATAAGCAACCACATGATCTCATACCAAATATCCTCAGGGCCTTGTGGCCAGCTGCTGCTCAGACCACAGAAACCTTCAAACAAACCCTATGAACAGGAGAGTCCCAGTTCTCCTCCAGCCACCATCTTTCTTTAACCGATTCCACCCACAGGGATATTTTTTAAAGCAAACTCTGTGTGCTTGAGGTTTACCCAAAACATAAACCACCCAGGACAGACAGAAGCTAGAAGAAAAACACAGTCACTACTACTCACCATGGCCAAGTCTAGTTAGTTACTTGCAATTTTAGGGAATGGAAGAGCATTTTCACCTGATCACATAAGAATGCATTCACATCTCATCTTGATCAGGTAGCAGCGGAGAAGACAAAAAAGATAAGTGTCCCTCAACAGATATCTCGCCACTAAAAAATGAAGGAGGGGAAGTAAACCATAACACAAGCAAGCTCCAGAACATACCAATTACGCTCCTCATTGGCTACTCGTTTCCCCACCATGCAGCCCAGGGAAATGAACAGGGAGTGGCGTTTGATGACCCGTCAGTGAGTTTCAGTGGTTGCGGCTGCATGGCATGAGTTCATTTGGTTTCCTGCTCACTTTGGCATGCGGAGGTTGGGTCTCTCTCAGCTTCCAGATGCTCCAGGGAAGAGATCCATGAAAGGAAGCCAGATCTACCTAGCAACACACAGCTGCAACCACTGTCTTGTCAGAGGGGATGAGCCGTTGCTGCAGGAAATACAGCATGCTATGTGCTTCCTGTTCATAGGGTAGGTGGACATGGGTGCTACACGAGGGGAAGAGGCAAAGCAAGGGAAGAAGAGAGAAAACAAAGAATCTTCTAAGCATAGGAGAGTCTATCAATGGTAGAAGCCCAGGTCAGTCAGTTATGGGATTTCTTTTGCTAGCAGGGCACATTTCATTGTAGATAGGGGTAGGCTGGGAGGGACAAAAAAAAAAATTAAAGACCCTAATAGGAGAGAGACAAGTTGGGGGAGGCAATATATTGGACCAGCTTCTGTCGATGGAAGGTACGAGCTAAAGACAAGTTCGGACAGATAGTTAAGCAGAAGAGGGCACACCTGTGGGATGTGGTCACTTGAAATCAAATGGGTAACTGGGGGGGTTAGACTCTTATAGATAAAGGATTTGAAGTGGACAAGTAAGGTTGGCAAGCAGTGTGATGTGTGTTGCAATTAGCCATCAAATCAGTGGCCCTGTTGAGTTCATGGCTTTTGGTGCCTAGCACCATTCTGAATTTGAGCTTCCTGGCTTGCCTTTTGATGGTTTTGGGCAGATTTCCATTGAGGACAAGTACCAAAACCCCAGACATGGAGCATGTGGAGTAGTTATAGCCATGTCAGCCCCAGGATATTAGAGAGACACAGCAAGGGGTCAGTGGCGTTTGAAGGAATCTCTCTTATTGGATCAACTTCTATTGGTGAGACAGGCAAGCTTTCAAGCCACACATCTTGAAAGTTTGTTTCTCTCACCAACAGAAGTTGGTCCAAAAAAAAGAGACTTCTTCACCCAGATATGCAGTAAGCACCATGAAAAGCGTTCGCTCACGGGTGACACTGTGTTTTTGTCTTTCTTCATTTGTATGGGCAAGTTCATTGGACAGCTGTCATTTCACCCAGATGATTGTTGCTGACACATTTGATGCACGGGATGAGGCATATCACATGATGTGATAGGCATGTGTGAGATCCATGAATCTTGAAAGGTACAGTGGGGTGGGGGGAGAGGATCATCATAGCAGTGGAAACACATCCACAAGTTTTGCATCTGCTGTTCTGGCAAGGTTTGGCACCTCTTTCTGTTGGAGTATCCTGATCTGAAGAAACTTGCTTTCAATGATGAGTGTAGTGAGGTTGCAGTGGTGATTTGAAGGCCAGAAAAGGGAAGTCAGGAAAGATTTCTTTCATGATGCGGCCTCCAGCAGATATGGGCTGCAATGGTTTGATGATACAATACTGAAAACTGACCCTGGTATGTTAGCATTTGAACACGTTCTCCCACAGGTTACAAGTTTCCATTGTCACTGATAAAAATACCTTGCTGCACAGAACTGGTGCCATTCTGGGCATTAGGTTGCATGGGGGATTTAAAGAAATGGGGAAAGTGTTGGCTCTCTAAATCATAATGCACTTCTCGTTAGAGAAGTGCTACGCCTGTGATGGAGCTGGTATCTCTCGAAGCTGACGGCAAAGCAATTGCCTTTTAAATCAAAATGACCATGGCCTGAGAAATGAATTCATCATCAGAAACTTTTAGAGAATACCTGCTAGGGCCCAGGCTACTGATTTCAAGTGGGAATTTTGTCTGTATAAGATCAGTTCCTGGGCATAATACATTGCAAAGCTGAGGTCTTCAAGCAGAACCTATCTGAACAGCTGTGTGATGGCATTCTTGCACAAATAATGGAGTATCAACTCAATGGGCTAATTGACTGACAGTCCTGTAGGAAGCTGTAGCTTAGAAAACCTTCTTCTCTAACCCACTGGTTGCTTTTCTCCTAAGCACCCCAACCCTACTCTCTGCCCCCGACGTGTGTTTTGCACACATTCCCATATTGCTTAACTACCAAGTTAGTTATTAAAATCCACACGTAGGGAAGTTATTTAATCGTCTACGGATTATCATTTCGGCCCAGGGATGAAACATGGTCACATTAATCTCTATGGAGACAGATGCTAGCAGTATGGCGATATCGTCTTCATCTCCCAAATGTGAGGAGGTGGGGGGTGTAGACAGGAGCTCTTCTTTCCAAGCAAAATAATCCAGTCTAATCCTAACAGGATAGCAGTAGGTTATTATTACTTAAAGACTACCACACTTTCCTAATACTTCATCTGATCAAGCTCTCAAACCAAACCCGTTTCCCACAAACCCTCATTGCCCTCTCTGTGGCCCTATGCAGCTTGCCTCTGCTTTGCTGCTCCCTCTGAGATTTCTCAGCCTGCACTTTCTGTCCAACCGGTTCCGCTCTTTATTTTTGTTTCAGGGAGGATTATCTCCATGGCAATGTCCAGGTGACAGCAAGGGGAGAAAACCCACCTGCATTCAAGCCTTAATCTCTTGAAGTGTGTCAAAAAGCTGCACGTACCTCTGGAAAGAAACACTTGTCCTGCAGCCTGCATGTAATCAACACAAGTGGGGTTACAGTCGCTGCATGTCTGAGTAACCTCTGACAGCTGAAAGGCATTTATATAGCTCTTGCTAGAATTATAGGGTAGAGTGACGCTTCCCTTTAAAAGGAAGGTAACAACAAAACCTTTCTTCTTCATTTGACGTTCCAGGACTCAGAGATCCAGAAAATAAATCTCTGCACCAGGCAGAGGAGATGGTTTGTGGTGTATAAATGTCTGGTTGGCAACACCCAGTGGCCTGTTCTGGCCCACACGGCTACACTCAACACATTGGGGGTTCAAAGAGGTGCCGTGGTATTGCTGATCATGGGGTACGTGTGGATGCCACAGGCTACTATGCAGCCCACGTGCAACTTTAAAGTAGAGCAACCATGGGGACTGCCCTAATTTATGCTTGGGGCCATCTCATTCCCCAAGCCAGAGCAGAGGCCTGCTCCCACCCACTGGGCCTGAGCCTCTTGAGAGATGCAGCAAAAAGCCTGGCTTTCAGATAAGGCCTTCAAAGAAAACCCTCTAGCCAGGATTTTGTGCCGTACCCATCACCACTGGATCTCTGAGTGCCTTGTATGCAGTGAGCGGGCACAGAAAATTACAGATTTATTTTGCCACCCTTTAAGAGTGGGGTTCGCCCTAGCCTCTATGGCCAAAATTACCTATCACCTCATGAGAATCCCAGCTCAGCAAGACAAGAGGACCCCTATATGCTAAGGCTTCAGTTAAAGCCAGTCGAGCTCTGTACTGGGTCAGAATGGATTAGCTAGGAGGGAGCTGCCACGTCCTTCTCCTGCATCCAGAGGACACTTGAATGCAGGTGTTGGAGGTGTTATAGCTAACCAGCCACACTTACAAGTGCACAGAGGTGCATGTGGAACTCCATCCAACTTGTAAAAATTAGGCTCAGCACCGCTGTAACAGTTCCTCAGGATGCCAATAACTGAGTGTCCCAGTTTGCTTCTCCATGCAGTGCCTCTTCAACAAGTACAAGCTTTACGCCCCAGGGAAAACAGAGCACGGACCCAGTGCATCATGTATCCCAGACGCATGGATCAATATGCATATTCATACCTGGCTTTGTGATGAAGTAGACAGACATGCTGACCTGATCCCTCTCACGCCTCGCTGCCAGGAACGAACACTGATTTTAGAATTTCCTGCCAACTGTCAATTGTGCAGATGTTGGATTCTTGGTAGGGAGTACATGTATGACCCTTGAGGTAACAAATAAATAACCCTCAAACACCTGCTCCGACAGAGCACACAGAATGGCGCTAATGCCCATACCTACCCAACGCACTTACAATGAAATTCCTGGCAAGTTAAAAGGAACGAAGAAGAAGAGTTGAGCCTAGCCTCCAAAATCCATGCAGAGCACCGACCGATGCAGAGAAGGAAACCAGACACATTCTTGCCCTTTGCTGGGTTTACTGCTCACCCATGACAGTCTGTCCCTCCTCCCCAAGGCTGAATCATGGGAACAAAGATGGTAGAGAGCAGAAGCATGGTCTCTAGGATCCACCTGGTTATCTGAAATGATGATCCCATGGCCTTGTGGGTGGAGACAACCATCAGTAATGCACAAGCATGCTCAGATGCCTGCTCAGGTGTGGCTACCTGAAACACACCCTGGCTTCCGTGGCTCTTTTCTTTTATTTCCTTAAATTAATTGGATGTGTACATTGTCACAATCTGCTTTGTAAACACTAGCCCATGTGACTGTGCATTTTTCTCTCCATCCCTCCAACCCTTTTCTTTTTAAACGGAAGGAAAGAGAATTAAAAAAAAGATGGGGGGGGGGTGAGGACCATGCACAAAAAGGAGGTAAAAGAATTAAAGAACAGACCAGCTTTGCAGAGGAATGGGAAATGAGCCCGGATGCAGTCTTCGCAGTGAGCATTTGGCGTCCATTCCATGCATTTGCCCTGGAGCTGACCTGCAGGCCAGGAGCTGCTCATCCCAGAGCAGTGTGTGAGTCTGATTTATGACAGCACAAGAGGGACTCTTCTGAACAGAAGAGTCTCCAAAATATACCTCGGGTGCAGGCAAGAACTAGAGAGCAACCCTAGCCATGCACTGACTTAGAGGGAGGCATAACACGATCCCCTCATTATGTAAAACTCTTGGCAAAACTCCATCTTCCATGTATCCTGTTAGTGATTTTGTATCCGGTTTGGGAATTCTGAGAACATCTGCAACTGTCTTTTGCCTAACCGCACATCTGCGAGCTGAGGTGAATCGTGTCCCTACCTGCCGTGCTCTGTCATTAGAAATGAAGCATGAATTCCCTTCTTGCCAGTTAAACCCATGAATCTCAGTGCCTGGCCACACCTGGAGTACACAACCTCTTAACCCTAGTCTGCTCCCCACCCTCCCACCCCCCGACAAACACACACATTGCATTCTTCCCTCTCCCCAATGGAGGGAGATATAGAGATCAGGGAGGGGGGTTAAAACAAGGGGCCATTCAATAAACAAAACCCCCAAGCCCTGCAACACAAAACTTAGATCACAATTCTGCCCAAACAAATTTGGATCACTTTTAAACAGAAAAACCATCGAGCCCAAAGTTCTTATGTCACTGTTATGACAAAGCATGGCTTGAAATCAGTTGAAATATCTGACCTGAGTCAGGTGGGGAAAAGACGCCTCAGAGTTTATTAACAGGTCTGAACTAACCAACGGCATCCACATAGCCCATTTTCTTAGTCTCACCTGATCTCTCCCCCCTTGCAGATAGATAAATACAGAAATGCTTAACCATTAAATACTGATCACAGGAAGAAAGTGGGAGCTGTACTCCATATTATCTCCTGTGTAACAAACAAATCAAATAAGAGGTTATGGGGTATATTAAGAGACTCCACTATCATGGCAATCAAGGGGGGGGGAGATACAAAGGGAGTCTGGAAACTATTCAATGACTGTATTTGTGCTAGTCGCCTGCAAATAGGGTGGTTAAAGGACCAAAGGTAAAAGCAAGATGAATGCAGGAAACCTGCTCCAGGAGTCCCAAACTCTCCATCTCCCCTGGGTGCCTGAGAGCTGCTCCCAGCCCATCCATGTGTCTGGCCCTCGCACTGCACCGCACAGGTGGCGGGTCCAGAACTCCAGAGCTCCCCCACAGCAGCCCAAGCTCACTGGGCAGCTCTTACCTAGGCTGCCAAGTCAGCCTAGTTCAGTAAAACAAACAAGGCACTTAAAGACTAACAAATTTATTTATTATGAGTTTGATAGAAGAACAGAGCTTACCTGATATCTGCAGGTTGAATAATAAAGTCTTTCAGTGGTCTACAGGGTGAAGATGAGACTGAAGACACACACACTAGACTCAAGTGATTTATGCAGGGCAGCGAAACACCTGCTGCTGCTGCGTGGTGATGGCTTTACACCACGAACCTGCTGGCTTGCAGCGCAGTGACAATTCCCATGACTGCCGTGTATGGCTCATCTTTCCATCTTGGCCCATTATATTCCCAGATCAAAGACACTGAGGTCTTCTCCCTCTCTAACACCTGTTAGCCTGGAAGGGACAGACCACATGGGGCCTATTGGAGTTCGGAGCTTTTCCTGGTCGAGTTACATAACTGGGCTTTCACTTCATTCCCTGGGAGACCACACCACAGATTAACTGAATACAATGCAAACTACAGTTCCTTTCCTTTACTTGTCCCATTCTTCCTGCTTACACCCCAGTGGATCCCAACCTATTCCCATCCCTCTGGGGAGTGTGTAGCCTTCAAATTCTCAGAGAATAAGTTCACCCACACTCCCTCTCACCTCCCTGATTTCCTTGTCCCATAGCCAAAACACACCTATGAACAGTTTAGTGATTGCTCAGTCTTGAGTGCCGGGGACTGGATTAGAAAACCTATTGAGTTCTCTTACAGTCCTACACTTCTATTCTACAGTTTAGTCCTTTGTATCTTGCCTCACACAGTACATCCATCCTTCCAGTTCCTTCATCCTGTTTTTCCCAGCTCTCCTCTGAATCCTTCCCAATTTGCTTGCCTGCCCTCAACATCATGGTGGCCTGAACTGCCAACGTTCCAGGTACTTTCCATTTGAATCACATACAGAAGGGCTATTAATTTACCATGAGCCTTCTGCACTCCACTCCAAAATTGCACTGACTTTTTTCTTTTGCTGCTATTTTGTATTGTAAGCTCACAGTCTGTTTGCTGTGGTTGGACAGTTTATGAGGCCCTCCCTTCCAGAATTAGAGGGGGCTGGAGAAGGTCTGGATGGAATTTCTAGTGCCTCGAGGGAACATTAGATAGGAAAGCATCCAGCCAAGATGTAGCAGATTAGGACGGTAACTTCTAGGCTTTGCAAGAAAGGAGGATGCTAGAGAATGGGCTTAGTGTGCCCTCCCTTGCAGAGAACAACCATAAAACCTGACCCAGACACCATAACTCATGAGACCTGGCAGCCAACACTCACAGGCAATCAGTCTGCACGTAGACAGCAGAATCCTTCAACTCTGGAGCGCTGGCCAAGGCTAAGAGTAGGATGTGGAGTGAGGATGTGGGAGGAAGAAGGTTCACATGGGAGATTGTGTGAATGGATAAAGGGTCCACATGAACAAAAAGTTATCAATGCAAAGAATCACTGGAAAATAGATGAACTACTTTTTTTAAGAGTTAACATGAGCAACAGTACATGTCTATTTGCACGCACATACAGGCAACTAAAAAGGTGTATGTGCGGACACCCCATTTGCATACACACATTAAGCTGGGGGTGGGGGTGCTTCAACACATGCTGCTGCCTGAAAAAGAAAAATCAGACACACCGTATATTCTGCTCTCTTTACCAATTGGTCAAGAGGAGCTTCAGGCAAAGAGCGATACTTTAAAGGTGCAGAACAGTTTGACCGGGTTCTTAAGGCTCTAAGTTTAAGTTTTCTCTCTCTTTTAAATTAACAAATAGAAAGGAAGGAGAGGAAGAAAGTTTTCATGAAATTTAAGAAAGCCAGTTAACATTCTGTGCAGCACCGGCCATCTGGACAGAGCACTTCCCATCCTTCTGGAAACAAGCAGACTGCGTGTTATTGCAAGAGCTGGTTAAATCCTGCAAACACAGTGGTTACAATTTACCTTCCCAGGTTCAAGTGGCTGCTGGGATCCCCCACTGGATGACCATCTTTGTGGAATGGAAATAAGGGAAAGTCCCATGAGAAATGAGGGACAGTGCTTAGCATGTTGTGTATTTTTCTCTCAAGGGCTCATGTGTTACTGTCCTAAGGTATACAAGGCAATTACCACAAGCTCTAATTTAATATCTAAATTAGTCCTCTTTATCAGTTTTAATATGTCTTAAAAAAAGAGAAGGTTGGCCATGCCCTCCCCTCGCACCCCCCCCCCCAAAAAAACAGAAACAAATCTCATGGTACTTGGGATTTGCTACTCACATTTCTCGTACAGAGGTATTTCTGTCTGGGGAAGATCAGTCTTGTGAATGGCTACTACTCCCAGTATACTTGTAAAAGGGTATATCACACCCATCTAGTGGCTAAATCAGAGAGAATAACAACCTACTAATGTTGCCTGCAAATGGAGTCACTCCTTTAGGTCAAATGGTGGATGTTCATGTCCTGGTGCTGTTTGAATTCAAATGTTCTGAGCCAAGGTTGAGAAGATTATTTGTGCAAATAAAAGAATTATTCATTCACCATTCATTGCTATTTATTCGCCTGCATACACCACAAATAGTTATTCATTCAGACTACGGGTTGCTTGCTGAGATTTGACCACTAGTTGTCCTCATCAAAGATATCTACAGATAACCAGATTTGGTTCAATATCAATTGGCAAAACAGAAAAAAAAATGGTTAAATCCAGGTGATAGTTTATATGAAGAAATAAATTAGTTGACCAAGCTAGTTATTATGAGACATTAAATGAAGAGCCTTTGTGAGCCCAGATGTTTCTTGGCCTGTAACAAACGGAGAGTAGAGACACGATTCCCTCCACGGAGGAACTCACACTCTCAGTGAGTCAGACAACAAAAATATGCTAAATGACAAAGGCGCAGGCACCATTACTATTCACTGCTTTTATATTCCTGTGCAGAATGGAGGTGTGACACTAACAACCTCAGACAGGTCATTGGCAATGTAGACTGAACCTGTCATCTCAAGGTGTGAGCCCCTAGTGTTTGCTCTGAAAGATCTGGGTTTCTTAGCCAAGGCTGTAGACAGCTCTTCAGTGTCTAGGTGGTCTAGTCACCACCTGAGTGAAACAACACCATGCTGCATGGTATGGCTTACAGAAAGTCAGAGAGCAACATGCACAAAGCATGCTCTGTGGAGGATTTGCACGGAGAAGTGTCTAATGGATGTGCAAGGGAAGAAAGAGAATATGCTGGATTTGATGAGTAGAAAGGGAATCAAGCCAGTCTAAAATCACATTCCAAGCTAACTGAACTCACAACTTAGGTTAACTTGGTCACTGCCTTCGTAACTGTCCAAACAAGATCGATAAAAGTCAGTAGAAGTGGAGACGAACTGGCAAGAATCGGGTTGGCACAAGCTACCAGGATTCAAAGCGTTCCTCTTTCCTGTTATGATGATCTCCTCAGAGCTATGCTATGCAGAACACCGTCCTTCCTTCTCCAGAAGTCAATCCTTGCAATCAGCATCTGTGCCTAATGTAAACGTGGCTCCCAGCTTCAGGTCTACAAATTCAACAGCACAGGTGTGACAAAACACACTCTGCTAAGGTGACCTGGGGCATCAGTGGGCAAATACAAGATTTGGGATGAGCAACTAAATGGCACTCCCAGCCTGAACCCCCACCATCACCACCACCACTTCCAGTGAACATTGGGTGGTTTGAATCCATAGCCAAATCAGAAAAAAAAATTATCACTTAGCTGGTATGGCAGAGCAAATCTGAATCCACTCTCTTCCCAGCAGGAGCAACTCTGGGACAAGTTTTTACTGGGCCCATCCTTTGGCCCCCAGCTTATGAGAGGTTGCTGGTATGAAGGAATAAAGTGGGCAAGACATGCTGGCTTGAGTCAAAATGGTAGCAAGACAACTGGGCCAATAGGATAAACCAGGAAGCTAACAGAAAAAGAAAATACATGATATAAAGGAAACCACCCACCTTCCCACCCTGCATGGAGGTAATGTGTGCATAGAATAAAGAATAGCAGGTTATGCCAACATTGTGTCACAAAGCACCAAGAGCTGGAGAAGGGACTTCTGCCCGGGCCTGGCCCTTGACACTGCCAGCCAAAGACACCATCTGTTCAGTCCCATCTCTCCATAATGTCACAGGGCAGATGCCATCTTCCCTATCACTGTGTCAAAGCTCACTCCTGTGGGTCTGCGGCATGAGCTGGGCAGAAGAGGCAATGGAACCGAATGGACACCATGAAGCTACTCTAAGCATGATGTACGTAACTAAACATACATAAGAAAAAAATCACCATGCTGGACCATTTCATCTAGTCCAATATCCTGTCTTCTACCCTGCAGTAGTTGGTTAATATCTGGCATATTCCTGCAACGTGCAGAGGGAGAAGGCTCAGCAAATAACTGGAGCAGGATCCATTGAACAGAAATAGTTTCCCCCATCCTACTTAAAGTTCTCTCTGCAGCCTCATTAGAATACAAGATGATTTTTCACACTTCGCCCCTAATTTTTGTACTGCAGCCATGAGTTTTTAGACAGCAAATGTATTCTTCCCCCAGAGGTGGCTGTATTTCAGTACTAGGGTAAAGCCATTCTCCCACAGAATAACAGTGATTACATGTAAAGCACCTTTGGGTGGATGAGAAGTGTTACAGAGCAATAGTCTGGTCCTGGAAATCATGAATATGCTGAAAATAGTGAACAAAATCTACAGCAATGGCTGTAAAAAGGCCACATTTGTTTAAAAGTGACACAGGACTCCTTGTTTGTTTTACCAAACTAGACTAACATGGCTGCCCCTTTGGAACTTGCCCCATTTGTTTAGGCTCCCAAAACTGAGCAGCACAGTGATCTTGTGCAGCCCATCAAATCATCCAACACCATCTGCAAAGGAGCAAATGGGTCAGATCTGACTGGCACTATCACACTATGCACTAGGTCGCCAAGCCCAGCTCTGCAGGACAGATGCCACCATGTCAGGCTGAGCTCACTCTCCAAACCTTTCCCCACTCCATGCCTCACCCTTCAGAGCTCCCGCCCAGCTGCAGAAGTGAAGAAACAGATTGACAGAGCCAGACGGGTGCCCCCAAAGTCAACTGCTATAGGAGAAGCCTAAGAAATAAAACATCAGAACACCTCTAGTCCTCACCTACAACCCCCACGTCAGACCTCTACAGCACATCCTTAGGGATCTACAGCCTATTCTACAAGATGATCCCTCACTCTCTCAAGCCTTGGGAGACAGACATCTCCTCGCTGACAGACAGTCCCCCAACCTCAACCAAAGTCTTACCAGCAACTACAGATCTAACAGAACCATTAAAGCAGGCACATACCCCTGCAACAAGCCACGCTGCCAAATTTGCCCATATATCTGCACAAAAGACACTAATACAGGACCTAATAAAACCAGCTACTCCATCAAAGGCTCATTCACCTGCCCATCCACCAATGTGATTTATGCCATGATGTGCAAGAGATGCCACTCTGCCTTATATATTGGACAAACAGGACAGTCTCTGTGCAAAAGAATAAATGGGCACAAATCTGATATCAGAAATCACAATGAACAAAAACCAGTGTGTCAGCATTTTAATCATCATGATCACTCCTTTAATGATTTGCTAATTACTGTGCTCGGACAGATAAATACCAGATCAAGGCTTCAAAGAGAAGTTGCTGAAACTGAATTTATTTGCAAATTTGGTTGCATTGTCTCAGGACTTATTAGGGACACTGGATTTTTCTCTCATTACAACAGGTGATTTGACCTCATCTTCCTCTGTATGCTGTTCCCCAGTGTTTGAATCTTTAAAACTGTTTTCATTTGCTGTTAGTGTGACCTGTTCCCATGACATACACTTCCCCGCACTCATTTCCTCCCATTCTGTAAGTCCCCCCATCTTCAAAACAACTGACAAAGTGGGATTTTCTCTCACAAAAGCTCATGCAGTAAATTTGTTAGTCTTTAAGTGCCACAAGACTCCTTGTTTGTTTTACTGAACTAGACTAACATGGCTGCCCCTTTGGATCTTCACTATATTCTTGTGTATGTCAATGTAGGGAAAGCTGTATTATTTGCATACCAAAAAAAATTGCTGTTACAAACCTACCTCTCTCGCTGTGTGTGTGTGTTGCTCAATGAGGTTACTTAGCTCATTTCCTTCTGTATTCAATCCTTGGCTTGTTTCCCACCATCTACCTCTCTAGTCTACTTGGAGAAAGCAATCAATTATTTATTTTGCCATAATCAAAGCTAAACCCACACACCAGATCGAAGTCACCTGTTGTTTACCTGGACGGGTGTCTTTCTAGTTGCACAGACCACAGAGAAGCCGGGCTGGAGCAAGGCCTCTGATTAAGACGCCAGGGTGGGGGTAGGGGAGAATAAATGAAAGGAGAGCGAAACTTTCTGATTAATTGAGAAACTGCAGCCCTGCCGTGTTTGAATAAGATTATGCAAAGGAATGTGGGTCTCCTTTTTTGTGTGTTCATTCGGTTGAAACAGAACGAGTGGCGTTAACTCTAGACAGGGAGGGGAACACAGAGAATGAAAGATTCATGTGAACTGGTCCGTGTTCTGAACGGCTGGAGGAGGGTGGGAAGGGGGTTCTCAGCTGCTTTGTAAGAATTAGTTAGAAAGTGATTGCACATTTTATGCACTCGTGGTAGAGCTGCTGTGTGTTTGCCTAGCTCACATCAGGAAATCTTGTACTCGGGCAATCAATCTAAAACCTCATTCTGCACTTCCTGGTAACCCTACTGTAATTTCACTTATACCCTGTCCTCTCCCAACAGTATCTGTGGGAATTTTATGGGGACATTTATGGTCAGCATGATGTCTGTAGCCAAAAGAGATAAGAAACTGCAGTGTCATTCATTTCCTGGCTACCACCACTTTCAAATTCTAAAACTTGCCCCTTGCATGTGAGGTGCCACAGTTGCCATGTTCCCAGCACTCCAGTTGCCCTGTCCCAAAGGAGACACCAACCCTGTGCTTTCTCTTACAAGCGCTTTATTCTTGTTCGTTCTTGCTTTGCTCCTTCCTTTGATCTAAAATTCAAGAGCCAACTCCATGGTCACTCTTTCGGTAAGAGAAAAAAGAAACCACACAACAGATGGGAGGGCACCAGTTTGACACTACCTTGTAAACACACTGAATGTGTGACACAAGGGAGCATTGCTTTTTCCGGACGTCATGAAATCTCACTGTGCCAGCTCAAAGCTGCCTCTCTGGAGGAGCAACTAAAAAAAAAAAAAAAAAACACAAGAATAAATCTAGGAAAATAAGGCCCCAGTAGCTAGCATTGAGATACCTTTCCTCTATCAACCCCTACTCTGCCACTTCACGCACAGCAAATTGACCGTTAGAGAATTACACTGATTTGGTTACAGCATTCCACTGGCGCTTTGTGGGTGGCGTATCAATCAACTATGTACCTATTTGGACTCTATAAAGACCAACCCGAGGGCTGACCCAAAGCCCTCTGAAGAGTACAGAAGCCCTTCCATTGACTTCCTTGGAAGCTTGAGTATTGAGTACATCTCAGGCCATCAGTCTCCTCTAAGCACACGTCATCTTTGGCTCACCTATCCCAGTGACCCATGTTCAACAACTTAGAGAGCTGGGCATCTTTGCACTGAACTGGATGTGTGGCCATCATAGCTGCTCTTCAAAGTTCCTCCCTGAATTGCTCCTAGTGCTTACACTCAACAGACATGCTTCAAAAGTCAATTTTGTCAAAACTTCTTGTGAAAATTCAAAATATGATGAAAACCAAGCAAAATATTACCTTTCTTCCCCTAAGCTATATTGTTCTCTACCCACTTACAGAGCAGTACAAATTTACTGAAACTTCAAAATTTTGACATTTCTGCACTTTTCAACTGGTATTACTCTAAAGCTAGCTGAAATTTCTTAGCAAAAATGGACAAAAACCAAATTTGCTGGATGACTTTCACTCATTTTTAAAACCTGTTTTTCCTCCCCAATCAGTTCTAGTGAGATAATTTCTCAGTTGAACCACCTTACTCAGGACATTTAAAGTCTATGTCCTGCAGCCACCATGAATGGGAAGGGGAGTTTGGCCCTAAACCCCAAGCCTGCACTAGAGCAACCCTAATGACTCCATGTAGGTTTCCTCAGGGCTCAAAAAAGTTCATCAAGTGATGGCCTTTGGCGTGGGGAGCGGCTACAAAAGAAGTGCACAGAACCTGCTGGAAGCACTAATTAATAATTGTCTTAACAGCACCTAAAATGACTGAGCATCTGGGATGCTTGAGGTAGACACCTCCTGAATAGATTGCCAGGGCTGAGTTATTTCCCCAACATCAACCACTGCTCTTCAAATTTTGGCACTGCTCCAGCACCGCCTGACTGATGAAAACCGTAGTGCCAGTAGCCCAGGGATGATGCCCCCCGTTTGCGGTCTGCTCCACGATAAACAGTTGAAGCTGCCGAAATCTTCACCGTTACTCAATGCGCTCTGTGCAAGTAAGGCTTAACTTGGAGCAGGCTCTCCTGGGCCCACTCTGAAGTGAATAAAAGTCAGTCCCACAAGGGTTCAGTACGTAGCATTTTTCACACCAGGATGTAGCAGGGAGAGTCTGAAACAAGCCACCAGTCTGCAAATATACTGCAGCTGTGCTTCATATTTGAAAATCTGGCTTGTCCTGAGCAAACGTGGCCTACAGCATCGGACCCCACAGCACAGAGCAGAGGGGGTTACATGAGCTGGATTAAGGCATCTAAAGAAAGTCATCTTAACCAAAAAAAAAAAAACCCTTCAAAGCGACAGACTAAGTGGGATTTTCTCCCACAAAAGCTCATGTGGCTGGAGTCTCAGAGCAGGCAGCAGTGGCAGGGCAGCCTTCACATCCCATAGGTCAAGTGAGTATGATTACAGGGTTGAGAAGTTGAGTTTGTCCTGAGCTACCAAGGCTGTTCTCTAGAACCATGGTTTTCAAACCTAGGGTCGGCACCCAGTATTGAGTCATGGATCTCAGGTACTAGGTCACAGTGCCCCCTGCTGCCACCACCAAAAGGCTGGAATGCATTGCCGAAAGATGTAATTGTTGGGTCATGAGCATAAATTTTTTTTTTTTCAACTGGGTCCCAAGGGAAAAAGTTCGAAGACCACTACTCTACAAACTAGAGTGAGAGCCACTGAGTCAGTCGTCTACAAGCTAAAGAGCCCTCAAGTGGGACCAATAAGACAGAAAAACACAAGGAAACAGAATCAGCTGACATACCTCTACATAGCTGCCCTCAGTGAAGCTAGAGAGCTTTCCTTTAGCACACATACAGCACTTTACACCTTAAGAATAGGTTTATGGACATTTACTCAACACTAGGCAGAAGCCAGCTGGTTATAAATTACTTTAATCACTATAATTCAGGCCTGGATTCTGAAGGCACATCAAGATCTCACACAAGGGAGGGATGTAATCAGGCAAACCACCAATTCCCATGAAACCAACAGCACTGTGAACTGCCTCAGGAGACCTTAGCAGAGGGAGAAAAACATCTTGAGTTGCTACAATATTTTAGCTTTGTTTTGACTTCTAGTTGAAGTTGCACCTTACCCACCATGTCCTTCTATCCCTCCCCCCACTGACGCAGAAAAAAACTTGGCCATGAAAGGAGCACTACTCAAGAGCACGATCAAAGACCATCATCGGTGCAACGCTGATGAAAGGAGTCCATCAGGAAGGGAAACACGCCAAGGTATAGCATTGCAATCTACTTCCCTGCTATCAAATGCCATGTCATTCTACATTGTCAGAGCTCCAAAAGCTTCTTGCGGGTGACCAGGAGGCTTCTTGGAGGACTGCCGGGGAGACAGATCAGCGTCTGTTATTGCATATGCCCCTCGTGCCCCCCTTCATATACCCACCACACCAAAGCAGTCACTTTTCTCTTTCAGGCAGCAAAGGAGGAAGATATCTTCAGAAACAGAGTATCTGATCTTTACTCCAATGCTGCAGGACACGGAGATATTTGATGTATGCAAGATGGCACTAAAATCTTTTAAGATATCATTTCTAGCAAAATGTATTGATAAATGTTGTTCCCTCTCCCCTTTGCTGGACAATGTAATGTGTGAAGACTACAACTGCAACAAGGCCCCCATAGAGCTTGCAGGGAGGGCTGGCCTGAGATGAAAGCAGACGCTTGTTTTGATCTTGCCCTGCCATGGTCAGGCTGGCATTCCTACAAAATGGGCTTCGCAGATGGAAAAAAAAAAAATACTAAACCCACATTGCTGCAAAAAACCTCAGAATTCAAACCACTACCAAACTCACTTCACTGATCAAAAATTAACTATCCCCTCTCCCCTCAAATGGCATGAAACTCCCCAACTCTTTTGCTGCCGCTGTAATCCTCCCAAAACCAGAGATCCAAACTGCACTGTACAAGTTACAAAGGCGGATCCATGTGAGTCTCGTTCAGCAGAGCAAACAAGGAGACCAGTGGTGCATCTTCAAGCATCTGATGAAATGGGATTTTCTCCCATGAAAGCTCATGCAATAAATAAATTTGTTAGTCTTTAAAAGTGCCAGAGGACTCCTTGTTTGTTGTACTGTACGTTACACAAGGTGGAATTCCTGTAGATCCCACTAGAAGCCACTGATATGCGGACACCTCTGGAAGTCATGCTGGTTTTCTTTAAAACAAGCAAGGAGATCTGTGGCACTTAAAGACTAACAAATTTATTTATCACCTGAACTCTTGTGGGAGAAAATTCCACTTTGTCAGATGCTTTGAAGATTTTTAGATGATTTTCTTTAGAAGCCTTAACACAGCAGTTAAGAGACGCCATGCTTGAAAGTTTTGACCTTGTCGTCTTCTCCTCCATTTTGCAGAAGGAGAAAATAACCCGGTGAGTTTGAGGCACTTTATTAGGTAAATATTCACAAGGCTTTATGCAAGAGCTGCCAAGGACTAGTGTTAAGATCTAGCTTCCCCCCAACTGTTCAACATACTCACTGGTGAGTGAAGTTTTTGGGTCAGTTACACCTTGGTGGATCTCTAGCCACATGCCTGGGAGGACATGTACGGTATGAAGAGATCATATTGTGAGTCAGAGACTCATCCCCACTGCTCAAGGAGAGTCCAAGGGAGAGAGGAGGAGGAAGAAAAACAAAATTCAATTGTGAAAGATTCCTGCAGTAGATTTGGTTTTCCCATCTCAGGCGAAGTGCAGTGCCATAGCCTAGGAAGCAATTATTAGACACATGACATCCACCAGGCTGCCAGGCTGGTGTTTGGAAGACAGATAACGAAAGACCAGCAGAAACAGTTGCATCACACACTCACAGAAACCACAACCAACCCCAAATCCATCTCGGCTCAGCTATTCTAATCTATTTATGAAGCTCAACCGCAGTTTGGGAATGATCCCAAGTTACGGTCAATTCTCCATGCAGAGCCTCCCGTTTCCGCAGCAGGGTATCCCTCCAAATAGCACATGCCCCCATAAGCCTGACATTAGCCTTTCATTATTTTTTCAGGTCTTCAGAAAGGAAAGGAGTGAAAGATCTGCTCTTTGAGGCCTCTCACCATGAAGAGAAGGGATGGGCTGAGGGAACTGGTCTTATTCAGTCTGCAGAAGAGAAGAGCAAGGGGGGATTTGACAGTGGCCTTCAGCTACCTGGAGGCCGGTTGCGAAGAGACGGAGCTATGCTGTTCTCACTGGTGGCAGATGACAGAACTAGAGCAACGGTCTCACGTTGCAGTGGGGGAGGTCTAAGTTGGATATTAGGAAAAAGATTTTCACTAGGAGGTGGTGAAGCACTGGAATGGGTTATCTATGGAGGTGGAGGATTCTCCATCTTCTGGGCTTTTAAGGCCCGACTTGACAAACCCTGGCTGGAGTGGTTAGTTCAGGGATGGTCCTGCTTTGAGCAGGGCTTTGGTCACTAGATGACCTCCTGAGGTCCTTTCCTACCTCATCTTCTCTGATCCTCTCCAGGTCTGTCATAGCCACTTCTCACCAAAACTCATCAAAGGAGACGGTCAACCAGCACAGGCTTTCTCCTCTCCCAATCTGTAAGTAGCCTTCTGAAGAAGAAAGAAAGATAACTACAGAATCCATACCTGCCACAGGTGATTCTCTGCCTACCACAGTGAACAGCTCATGCAGGCTCTGGCTTTCCACAGACCCAAACCAACCAGAGTTCACCACCTTTGCACAGCCCTAATTCACCATCAATATTCCACAGCATCATCTGTATCTCCTGCAGCTGCTGTTGGTTTCAGCCAAAGAAGCCCTGGATTTCAATTATCTCTTTATATTGGAAGAGCGCTACGGCTTTCTGTCGCAATTACCTAAAACACTACAGGTCAAGGTTGCAATATTGTAGCTGTCATTAATATCAAGTACTATCGTCCTTTTGCTTTGATAAAAGAGTAAAACCAATGCATTTTCAGGGCATCAGTAACACTGGCTGAAAGTGACAGAGACACATTCCCTCTCCTCCCTAGACCTAGAAAAAAAGTGCATAATCATCCTTTAAAATTGCAACTGCACAGCTCCACGTCTTCCGTACAAATCTGCCATGCCGGCAAAAGAACACCACTCTCCCTGTGGATGTTGTTTCATTTCAGCAGCTCGCATGTTAATGTAGTCTGCCCTGGAATAAAGAGAGCTTTGTGTGTCAATGATCTCTCAACACATTTCCGTATGGAATTTGATCAAATGGGACTTAGGATCTTACAGCTGCTTTGAAATACACCTCTTACTCCTCAGCCATCCACTGCCCCAGTGTTACTGCAGATGTCAGAGGGTAGCGAGATGGGCACGTGCACAGCCCAGCTATAGGAGGTGGCATGCACACAACTGAATGACAGTCATTGTCCCTGAGGCTTCAGGAAGGAAGAGCAAACTCCAAATCTGGAAGCATTTGTTTGTTTCTCCTTTCTGAGATTCTCCCCAACCTAAACGCTCGTAAGACCTGGACCAGACATAGGCGTAACTGTAGTCATGTGCTGTGAGCAGCATGTTCTTTGAGTGAACTCGGACCTGATGGCTAGTCACACAGACACACTGGGCAGTCACAACCTTCCCAGTCCTCTGCAGACTGAGTGAATGATCCCTACCCTCCTGTAGTCATGGGATCTAAGGACGAAAGCTCTACAGGGGATTAATGGTCCCCAGCGCTGGAGTAATTGATTGACCTGGAATGGGTGGTGCCATCTCACTACAGGTCCGCATGAATCTTGATGCACAGAGAACAGTTACCATTCACCATCTGAAAAGGCCAATCATGTTAAGAGTTCGCCCTGCCTTTCACAGTTGTTTCTCCTTGAAGCAAGGGGTGTTGGGGAGCAAGAACCCTTTGCAATATACTGCTCAGCACTCAGAACCACAGAAGGGAATGAAAATAAAACCCGGGCTTTTAAAATGACTTTTATTGGAAGCCGTCTGGAACTCTTTGCATCTCAGCCAGCAGGACCAATGGCTGACGACCTGTCTCCATTCCCTAAGGAACCCCAGGGCACGAAGCCACCTGCTGGGTTTTCTCCACCACCTCCCCCAACTAATCTGGAGGGCTGACATTGCTCCCTTGAGCTGTGTAATTAGCAGAGGCTCTGGATTCTGAGCGTATGGCACACTTATTTCTGCCCAGACACACCTCTTTCTCCATCCCCACAACTCAAATGGAGGTTATTGGCCCAAGCTTGGCAAAAAGATCACAGTCTCACATGCATAGGGGCTCAAGTGTCAACCAGCTTTGCTGGTCCTCCTCCGTCACCCTCACCCCAGAGATGAACTGAAGCCTTATCTTGGTTTATGGGGCCATTGAACTTTTAATAATAATAATAATAGCGGAGAGATTCATGACCATCCATCTTTAAAAAAAGAAGACTAGATCACAAGCACATCCAAGAACAACAATATCTGGCAACTTTATTTGGAAAAAATTAATAATTCTGCAACATTTCACCGGAACAGAAATAGTTCCTTAAGATGGAGAGAGAAAAGCCAGAAAGTCCCATTGACTTTCTCTCCCCAGTCAAAACAGGGGTGGGAAATAAAGAGAAACAACGTGTTGATGAGTTTTCCATTAAGAGTGAATGGTTAAACCCCCTCTTTGTATTCCAGCCTTTGCTTTTAGTCTGAGCAGGTCATGGATTTTTCCCCTCCCTTCTTTTTAATAATAATAAAAAAAAAAGTTATATGACTTTAATTAAATGCACTTATTAAAAGGGTGAAATATTTGGAGAGGCTGTTTTTACGCTGGAGGCACATTTTCCAGCATGCTGTAGAGTGTCTGCATCCGCCCGCCCCAGGCAATTTTTAATGCACAAATAAATCCCCACCTGAAGTGCTGACAGATTATTATGCAGTGTGGCAGCCAACTAAAGTAAACACAGGGGCAAAGTTTTAACCTCTTGCAGTCATAGAGCGTCTCTCCTGCTGAGGTAAATGACCGTAAACGAAGCACATGCCTTTTCTTCCAGTTAGTCCCTTTCAGCCCTACTTTCATAGGTGAGGAGGGCTTCCGTCATTTACTCTTTTGGGGTTTATCTTGCCTAGGATGAAGAGATGAAAGCATAGACCAGGCACGCTCCAACCTACACGTTCTCCAACTCGAGCCTGGACAAGGTATAGCATAGATCAAACCTCAACTCGACTGGCTGACGCATGTTCATCTCCCCAGTTTGATATTTAGGCCACATCTACAACAAGCACTCATTCTAACAAAACTTTTGTCACTCAGGGGTGTGGAGAACAAAAGACATCCTTCTGAGTGATGGAAGTTGCGTTGGTGCAAGCACTTAAATGCACAGCATCATATAGGTGAGAGAGACTCTTCTGCCAACACAGCTACTGCTTCTGATGGAGCCGGTTTTATTATGTCTCTCCCGCTGGCATAACGTGACCTCACAAGCACTCTTATAACGGTATTGGTACAGCTGTGCCGCTGTGAGCTTGTAAGCACAGACATGGCTTTACAGAGGGTCCAGTCCTGTTAACAGGGGCCCTGAGTAAAATGCCAAACCCACAAGGAGGGAAATGGTGGAAGAGAGCACCAGAAACAAACATTTCCTTCTGGTGCCACTTAATTGTCCCTCCTGCCCCTAATGATGGATGGAGGAAAGAGCCCATCGTGTTCCCGGCTCAGGGGGATGGGGACACGCAACCAAGGACAAAGTTTCTGAGAAAAAAAAAATTAAGGCAGTACATTGCTTGTATCAGCCCCAATATCAATCCATTCCCAATTACAGAATTCAGCAAAATCACGTGTGCTCTGCAAAAGCTGTCGAGTAAGCCTCACGAATCTGGTCTGAGGTTTCTGCATTCAGCAATGAACTGCATCTACCACCCATTGCTATGCCAAAGGTCCAGGGCAGCAAGCTGCAGTAGCTCTTGAGCCGTAAAGACAGCAAAGTCCCCACCACTGGAATCCCAGATTCCCAAGAGTACAAGCATTGTACTACTAGAGTCATAAGAAAAGTTTAAGGCCAGAAGAGCCCACCATCATTCAGTCTGACCACCTGCACAGCACAGGTCACCAACTCCACCCAGACCTCACACAAAACCCAAAAACCAAAGCTAATCTGAAGTACTACAACCCACAGGAAACTAGAGCATCAGCTGCCAGAGGCAAAAAAAGAGGAGGGACAGAAAGGTATCAATGACTGTAGTCCTCAGAACAAGGAAATGATTACACTCTAGCAGGTCACAAGATAGACTTGTCATATTTGTCTGATTACTATCTGCAGCCCCATCCCTGCTCCCAGCTGAGTACAGACAATATGCAGCAGTTGCTGCCATGTGAACTACCTGATCTACAAACCAATACAGCCTGAATATTTTCAGACAGTAGAAGTTGTTTATGTGCAACACCAACAGCTCAAAAGAAATCAACTATTTAAAAAAAAAAAAAATCAGAACCCACTTGCTCAGCATAGGCAACCAGCTATGCAGTGCCAGATTGCCACCTGATGCCAAGATATATCTTGTGCCTAAAGGGAAAGGGTGCAAAGATGGTTTTAATCCACCTTTCCACTTCTTGGCTCTCATCATGGACTAGCAGTAAACCAGTCCGGTCCTCCTAAAGCAGGACTGACTAATGTATTGTTCTAGTTGTCACGGTGGTCAGTTTTAGCAGCATGTCACCTAGCTCCACTGCAGAAATGTAACCGAGGAGCACCCTCTGGCAACCAGAAGTAAAATTGCTAAAGGCTAGCTGTGAGCTAATTTTGTCCACCTCTGTCCTAAGGGTTGCTCTGAGTTCTGCCAGCTGCCAAAGGAGCTAAAAGCTCTCCTCATGCCCCCAGCGCTAGCAGCTGAGGAGTACGGCAGCCGAGGCATCTCTATACCATCCATGCCACCAAAAGATCCTTAATACACTGGAGTGCCCTTCCCACAGCCTGCTACACTGAGCTTTACTGGCAACTTTCCACCCGTGGTGCAATATAAAGCTAACACGTTTAATATCTACAGGCAGCAGGTCAGTCTCCAGATCCTACCTTGGGAGGTGGAATCTGTTTTACACAACATCCTGATTCCACAGGCAGTGTCTCATAGAAGAGCTGGAAAATTACAGAGCTGAAGACAGCAACACTCCCTGACACTTTGGACAAGGCAGGAGCATCATCAACTTTTCTGTAACAATCTTGAGTTCACAATATGCTGGGGTATGGCTCTACCCTGCTCTAAGATGGCACGTGCTGACTGTCCGCATAGAACCTGGTAACACGCACTAATGGTTTCTTCACGCTCTTCAATTTATCTTGCATGGAACAAACGCTGAGATGATTTAAAGGGTCTGGGGAAATTCACTAGTAGCGCCCACCTGCCATGGTTTGTACGGAGTTTTCCTCACCTCATAGGACTTTGCATCTGCATGGCTGTGCTGCAATACATTTGCACCCCCAAACTATAGGGAGAAGTAAATAAAGGTAAAAGGCCTTGTGCAATAAAAACAAGGAAAGATTGTGGAGATTGAAATGCCCATTCTCTGACCATATGGCCCAGACGTCTTGCTTCCTAGCTAGATGAGAAGGTGCAACAATAGCCAGCGTAGCAGGGTGCATTAGAAAGAAAGCAACCTAACCTATTGTAGGGAAACAGTGCCTGACAATCCTCCCCTCTCAGGAGATACCATCCCAAGACACCTGGTGTTTGCAGTCATCACACTCACCCAACCAGTGGCATTACTAAGAGGAGCCCCAGTGGCTCTTGTAAGAGCATGCTGGAAAGGCAGAAAGCCTCCGTACCTTTCCAGCAAGGCACAGTCCTTACAGGAAGTTACAATGAGCGGCCAGGGTATGGTGTGCCCCCCAACAGGACGCTTCCAGGAGATTTACAGAGGTAAGCTGAGCACAGCAGCTAGATGCTCAGGAAAACATTTTCAGAAGTGGCCATCAATTTTGGGTGCTCAGCTTCCAACATTCAGCAGTGCTGAGCACCCATGATTTCAGCTGAAGTTAACAAGAGTGACATATGCTCAGCAGCTCTGAAAATGGGGCCCTAGGCTAGGAAGTCTGGTGTGAAACACTCAGAACAAGCAGCCACATTTGAAATGCTGGCATAGTGCACAGAGATATATGGGGGGGGGGTACCTGGCCATAGGTGGGCCAAGGTGGGCCAGGGCCCATCTATTTGGCCCTGAGGCCCACCCACTTTAGCCCCTGGCAGTGGCACAAACTTCACCACCACGGCCATGGTTGCCAGTCCCACAGCTGCAAGCGGAGAAGAGTCAGCACCAGCACCTCTGCCACACTGGCCAGCGTGTGACCAAGATACTCTTGAGCAGAACTCTCTCTCTTGTCTTGCAAAATTAAGGCCTGAACCGTACTTCTACATCTGACAAGACGCCGCATGCTTTGCTAATCCTCAGAGGAGATTAACTTTTTATTTAGAATTCCTTCCTATAAATGTGGCAATTAAGATTTTTTTTCTTCTTGATGCTCTTGGCAAGAATATGACTTTCTCCAAGCTGGCTGGAGAGGTTTAGATAGGAGCTAAACTACATTCTAAATTTAAGTCAAAGCAGCGAGAACCTTCACTTGAGGAGAAAAGGACAAATACTTGCATTCAAACGGCATGTGACCTGCAAAAAACTAGCCTTTGCAACAATGATTTCATGAAGGACAGGAGGCAGTAGACTGAGACACCCAGGTTTGCAAACACATAGGCATGCATTTGATAGTGTGTGAGAGGTGTTTTATAAAAAGATCAGACTTCCTGTGCTGCAGAAACAATTAAAAATCTGGGCCAACAATAATCAGCCCCATTGCCCAGGCCCAAAGAGGTACATTTAAGAAAAAAAAAAAAAAAATCTTCTTATGGGTTTAAAGCAGGGGTCTAAAACATGGGCCCCGGGGCCACATGATGCCCCTAAAGCTATTTCCTGCAGCCTGCAACAACAGTACAGTTACTGATATTTGCAATATTGTTGTATGGAAAGCTATCAGTGGTGCGGCCCTCGGGCTAACGTACCAGTCCTCATGCAGCCCTCTACTAGTCCTCACGAGGCCCTTGTGGTGATTTGAGTTTGAGGCCCCTGGTTTAAGGTGACAAGGAGTAGGCATCAGTCGAATGAAAATACAAGACTGGTAAGAAAAATCTACCACATCTTTTACAGTGACATGTTCTCAGGACGTATGAGCTGGCGGAGTATCACTACAAGACAGCAGAATTCTGCCTGCTTAATGGCTGAGAATTTGGCCCACAAATCTTACACCTTCAAAAATCTGTGTTGTTGGCAAATTCGGTTCAAAGGCATTTCATCCTGACCTGAGAATCAACCAGCTGCCACATCTCACTCAGAGGTAGCTATACTTCACTGATGGGTGAAGTAACTCTTGTGTAATGCCCATCTTACATTTATCAGTAGTGTTTAGAGCACTTTCTATTGCGGAGGATCCCAAAGTGTTACACATTACATCACCACAGTAAAGCAGAGGAGGGAAAGGGGGCAATGCCACAGGACCACTAGCTACCAGAAACCCAGAAGTTAGGTATTCATAAACACACCTGGCCCGCATATGAATCTGAACATAGTAAGACAGACAAAGAGCCCCAGGCCAGCTCAGCAAATGGTTTGGGGGATTCAGGCAGCTGTTTCCACTCACCAGACAAAGACCAAGTAACTTCAGCAGCACTTGATCAGTTTATGTGAAACATGAGGAAGGATGCCCTGGAAGTGAGCAAAGGTAACCCGTACTCTATATTAAAAAGGAAGGGTATCGAGAGCCTGTAGCTGTCAGAAGGCATTTTTGCAGCGATCATTTTGGCAAGATAGACACAACTAATTTTGGGCTGCCTCAATGGAGGTATATTAAGCTGTCAGTCTGGGTGATATGAATTTAATCACTGACGGGAGATCAAAGTTCCACTAGCCTCACTGGTGGTGGGCTGGAAACCCATGAGGGTAACAGGGCTGGGTGCAGGGTACGGAGGTAAAACGGCATAGGGAGGCCACCAAATTTATCTCACCTCTACTGGGATGGGATACAGAGGACCAAAACCGCAGACTCCAGGAAATGCCTGCCATGAACTCTTAATATTCCTCTCTGACACACTGAAAGTTTTACTGGATGGCGATTCTGCTGTTCCCTGCCAGACCCACTATTTCTGAAGCCATCCTGATTTTAATTCGGAAGGTCGCATTGCACACCCAATCTAAACAACATGCAGGGCAAACAGTGGAGAAGAGAGTTGCTTCCAAGCAAGTGTCTGACAAAGGGGATTTTCTCCCACAAAAGTTCATGCGATACATCAATTTGTTAGTAATTAAAAGTTCCAAGCGGGATTTCGTCATGGCTTTCTGTTGTAACGTGATACTTTAAACTGTCTCACTGCATGACAGTGTCACCATATTCTGATACAGCAGGTGGATGCCTTCTGATAGATAGATCACAGTGTCACAGCACACGATAATGGCATCCAAGTCTAGCCTACTGGAAGAAACTCAAAAAATGGCTCTGCAAGAGATTACTTCATTTGTGTTTCTCAAAATTGGGGTTTTGGAGCAAATTTTTTTTTTTTTTGACTTAGCTTGGATTTTTAGAAACACAATCGGAAAAGAGAGATTCTGAAAAACCAAAACCACCAGTGCTGGGGGAGGGAAAGGAAACTCATATAAGCTCCTGGAGTTGTCCAGACTAATCTGCCTAATTTACAAGTCAAAGCATTACTTTTCACTTGGCCAACATTAGAAACTCCAGCCATGTTCCAGAAACAAACGAGACTCCAGAGACCCAGCTGAACAATCCAGAACTGCGCATGTTTGGGCCTGGAGCCAAACTTTCCCCATCTCCAAGGGAGTCTGCAATTCAGTCATTGTTTCACTTCTCTCTTTGCTTTCTACAGATCGACCTAGGATCTTGGCCATGGTATAAAGCTGCCGTGTTCTGGAGGGGAGCCTACCCCAGTCGCCATCACATAAGCAGATGGTTTTTTTTGCTTACTACTCCAGACCAGCTTTCTCCTCCCAGCTAATAGAACGGAGGCAGAGGGCTGAGATGGCTGAGTGGATAAAGAGAAAACACCATGCTCCACCAGAAATGAGAGGGAAGACACCTATTACCACAGGGGGTTAAGCTCTCACGAAGATCTAGCCTCCCCTACTCAGTGCAATGTGCCTCCTGCAGCTGCATCCAGACAGTACCTTTCTACTTGGTCTGACTGCAAGTGTCTCAAATGATGGGGATTCTACCATTTCCCTCGAAAATCTGATCCATTGAGCCAATACTAGAGGGACGCATGGCTTCCTCTGCCTAATACCGATTCATAACAGATACAATCATTCCTTTTTTTACCCTGAGGAGGGGAGGTATAAAGCTCTGTGAGCATATCTTGGCAAGAATGAGCAGGAGCAAGTCACTCTCGAGGACCCCTGGAAAGGATTTTACAACAGGAGACAAAAATCACGCGGCCTTCCCCAGCAATGCCTTCCTTCCCTTCAAGGCTCTCTAGTCTCCACAATCAGTCGATAGCCATGATCGTTTCACAGCCCACCAGTGTGTCCATTCCCTGTTATCATTGGAGTGGGAAACTCGGTAAGGGAAAGAGGGAGTTTCAGAAATCTGTGATGGCCAGCCCAAATTTCAGCATATCCAGGGTTAAAAGGGCCCCCCTCCACTCCCCAATTAACTAATGAAGCTGCCTCTGCACTGTCCATGCCACCATGGCCAGTTACATAAAGCCACGAGAGCATGTTACACAACAGCTACATTAATCCTGGATTTGTTCCCCTAGAAACTAATTTAATACACGGTGGCCAGCCAGGCTGTTCACATGTCTGGGGGCCCTGAAAGCCTCTCCCCCGGTGACCAACCACTGCAGGTGAAATGACCCAGGCTGATCCTACCTGACTGACCTGCCCCCACGTAGGGGCTCTTAATCCTCTCAAATTGCCCCAAACAGAACTTGCCATGTAAGACCATGGCATGAACAAACCCCAGGGAGGTTTGGGGAGGAAGGACGGTCCAGGGATTTGAACACTAGCCTCGGGAGACAAAGGAGATCCAGATTCAAGTCTCTTTTCTGCCACAGACATCCTGTCATGTCACCTAGCTTCTCTGTGCCTCAGTTCCCCCACTGTATCATGGAGATAATAGTACTACCACACACACATGGGCTCTGGGAACACGGTGAGCTACTCAGATACCCTTATGATGAAAGCCCCTTAGTTTTTCTCTATTCTGCGCCTCGTAAGGGTGCTTGCCAAGGAAATGCAGCTGTGCTTTTGATGGCCATTTTACCAGTGGGACCAGTGCAGTGTTTCCAGCTTCATTGCAAGCAGCACATTCATATTGCAGGGCCAGACCATTAGCCTGTGCTAACATCAGCAAGGGCCTTCCCTGCCCACCATCATGTGGTTAGATCCCTATGTTATTCCCAGCGCCAGGCACCCACAGTTATGAGGAAGGCCCCAGAAAGTCAGGAGATTTTAAAAAGCACTTGATTTAGTTTTCTATTTCTCTGCGGTTTGGCTTTGGAACCCCCCTCACCCCCCCCCCCGGTTCACATTTTCAAGCTTAGCTCTCAAACCACGCAGGCAACGAAGATACTTTCATTTATTTTAAAAAAAGCAGAGATTCTGGTGTATTCCGCTGACTCCTGGATCTAGAGTTTTAAGCAAAGTAAATAAAACAAAACATCACAGGAACTGGCAACACTGTACTCCAAAAAAAAAAAAAAAAAAAGAGTTAGTTAAGTGCTAGATAATGTGGGGAAGGAAGGGAATCATTCGAGTTACTCAAACTCCTGAGAAGTACCCAAAACTACCAACACATCTGAAACTCTTGGGTCTGCGAAGGGGAAGAGTCAGCAAGACGTACAACAGAGAGTTCACTAAAAATATAAAGGTCATGTAACCGAGGCTCATTTAACTGTGTCTATTCATGAGTATTTTGAGACTTGCAGACTTGTTCATAAATCTGTCTTTCCTATGAGCCCACAGCAACTCAGCTGTACAGGAATTATCAGTCAGGCTAGATCGGGAAGATGCCCCCAGAACATGTTTCAAGGACCTTTGTTTCCCCCGTGGAACGGTGATGGGGTAGATGGAGAGGCCCCCTGCTTTTTGTGCATCTCTAGCCTCCAGCTCACTGTTCAGATCGCACGCACTGTTCCATTACTGTTAAATTTCACTGCTGATTTGGGAGTTAAATTAAAATCCTCCAGTCTGCACAGCTCCACACCCCCCTCCGTGCATTGGTGGCTGGCGCAAAAGGCTCTGCACTTTGGCAACCCAGTCACGGAACTGCTTCCAGGGTGCTGGCCCAACACCCCACAGTGTTTAATTTCCTTCTCTCATTTCTCTGTAGTGTCTATTGAAACTCCCTCAAGGAGAACCTTTGAGCAGGCTTGCGAGGTAACCCAAGCCTCAGGAAGGAAGGACAAAAGGGATCCAGTAGTCAGCAACTTCATTTCAAAACACCCCAGTGAGTTTTTGCCTAAGCCCTTTGCAGGTACAGAACGCTCAAGAGGGGACTGGGGAACAAAAGAGCTGTTGGTCCAAGTTCATCTGTTCAGTTCCTACCAGGGGAGAGTCCCACAGCGCCACACGCCCCGTCTGCCAAAGTCAAACGAGATCTTTCCAATTGATAGCTGCACTTCAACTCTCATCTTTGACAGGCATCAAGGACCTGCTGAAAACCTAACTGCTCATGCTGCAGGAAGTTTGGGTGTTTGTTGAAGGGACGTACAGCACGAAGCACTGTTTTCTTCCACCCGGCATTTGCAAACCCGTCAATCCCATTTACTTTGTGCATTAATCTCCCCAGGAGCAGAGCTGTGTGAACAAAAGTACAGTCACCCGGCTTCTGAAATACAATGCGCCTTATCACAGGCTTGGTATCTTTTTAGGCAGCGGGTCTAGGACGCTCCAGGAGCACACATCTGCTATACTCCCCCCCCCCCAATGGCAGCAAGGATTGGGGAGCAGAAGTCATGTGTTGCACTGCATGCGAAGACAGCGCACATTCACTAGATCCACGAAGACAGAGCAAGTCCTAAGGACACCCCAGCAGGGAAATTCCAGTCCATGATGAAGGGACAATGCAAAGAGCCTCCTGCCCTTTTCAAACCAAGATGAAAGGGTCAAGGGAAGAAGAAATTGGGAGGGGAGGCTTACATGGTGGTAGGAAGTAGCAAGAGTTTACCCACCAAGCAGGGAAAGTGAAGAAACCCCTACAACTAATTGCAGCTGCCATCTCAGGCCCCAGGATTAAGGTGCTTGCACCCTGTGCAGTATGATGCGCCATGCTGTTCCTTGCCAGAATCTCGCTGGGCTAAATGTTACCTCTCGTATCTAATTCTGTCACGGTCTGGGGATTTGGAAAGAGCTAGTCCACAGGTACCCAAATAAGAACCCAAACCACAGTACGCCGAGGTACAAAAGTCAGCATGTGTAAACCACTGTTTCATCTGCCAGGATCCCACATGGATTTTTGAGGCAATGGTGCGGGAGATAGTTTTCCTGAGTTTAAGGTGTTTCGGGTGTTAGCCTGGCACTAAGGGACTTGAAGCTCATGAAGCTGAAGAGCACTGCGGTGGGAAAACAAACCTGGCGTTGCATCAGCAGCTCCCAGATCATTTTGCTGGATGGAGTCTCACTATTTTAATGCTTAGATATTTTCCTCTAGCCAAATCTAAATTCCTTTTTCCATCTGTGTTAAAGGTAAGCAGTCAGATGGGGAAAAGACACTGCATGCATCCCTTGATCTTCTGAAAACACAACAAAACAGCTATGCCGCTATCACCCCACCAACCTCCCTGTAAGTCATCCTTATCAGTCCAATGCACAATGAATGAGCAATAAAATCAGAAGACTATGCTGAGTAGCTTATATAACTGCTACCTGACAGCTGTATTGCATCCCACTGGCTTCCCTGAGCATACAAGAGATGAACCGGCTTGCTTTCATCTTTAGAGAACGTATTTAAGCAATAAACCAGTGTCACGGTTTAGAGGCAGTGGTTCCCAACCTTTTCGTCTCGAGGGCCATATGTATCATTATTACAACCCTGAAGGGCCACCAGTTTCCACGAGCAGGTCGTCCCCACAGCAGCCAGATGGAAAGAGTTCAGCGAGGAGGCCATCTCCTCACTGATCTCCTGGCTACAGCAAGGAAACCAAACACATCCTGTTGCCCCATGCACTCCACTCACCAGACATAGACCAAGGAACTTCAGCAGTGGCAAATCAGTTTATGTGGGATGCAGCTAGGGTGCAATTGACTTGCAAACCCCAAACACCTTTCCAAACGAAATCACAACTCCTCTAGGATGAAAGAATCCAGTAGTCTCCCAGCACACTGCCAGGCCATTGAGAGAGGCAAAGTTCAGCCAGACTATACAAGTCATGTAAGTGTTTCACAGGTGTCAGAACTGCCCACCCCATTTATTGCTCCTTCACTGCACGCTAGAGATAAAGATAAAAGTGAAGGACTGTCCCATGGGAATGGATGTGCCAAATTCTCTAGACCTGGCAGTTTTTCTTCAGAAATCAGAGATGCTGGAGAACTCCAGGCAAGCAGTGGCTCACATGTTTGGGAGACATTAAGCAGACAGTGCTAACCATGGTCTCCATGAGTCAGGAGACCACCTGGGCTAACGATGAAAGCAAAGGGGCCTGTCAGTCAAGAACAGCATACATTTGTCTCGGTGGTGTAGCCAATGGCCTCATTCAGTCCAATGAGTAGTGGTCGGCATGTCAAGCTATGAGGCCCTTGATTCTCTGCCCCAGGTGCCTACAATCCATGCAGATGGCATAGGATTTGATCCTCTCTGCCTGCTGGCATTACTCTGCAGTCATTTGGTAGCAGGTTGTTACACCTGTAAGCACTGTATCATATCTTTTACCTTTCTTCTAGGATCCAGTACACTTTTCCCAAACATCTCTCAATAGACACTCATGCACCAATCAGAGCAACTAGGAGTTTTAAAGAGACTGGCTAACAGAGAAGGGTCCCTAGCAGCTGGAACCTGCCCCAAGAGGGGCATTCTAGGAGGAAACTGAGGCAGCAAAAAAGCATTCAGCTAATTAGGCCCCTTGACCCATCAGTGGTAGATGAACCTTGCAGCAAGGAGGAGGAAAAGAAGGTAATAGGATGGAGTTTGCTTCTGGCCAAGGCGCTGGGCCTACATCATATGAGAGAGGGGCAGAAGCGGGAGCAGGAATGAAGATTTGGTGTGCCACCTGTGAAAGGCTGCTTATCCTAGATCAGGGGTCTCAAACTCAAATCACCATGAGGGCCACATGAGGACTATCAGAGGACTGCATGAGACTTAGTATGGTAGCCTGAGGGCTGCACCAGTGAAACCTTTCCATACAAATATATTGCAAATATTGGTAACAATCATCATTGCAGGCTGCAGGAAATAGCTTTGGGGCCGCATGCGGCCCACGGCCACATGTTCGAGGCCCCTGCCCTAGATCTAGCATCTCAGCAAGGTCTGTGTCTCCAATAGCATTTTTGGCCCCCCTTCCTATGGTCACTGCCTCCTTCTGGGCCAGGAGATGCCTGTGTCCTTGATCTAAAGGGAATAAACAGTTGGTTCTCTTTCCTTGGCAAACAACCACACTATGGGCACTGAAACTCAGACAATATTTAATGACTTGGATCACAGGAAGGAGGAGGTGGCAGTGTTGGGAGGAAAAGGCAGGATTGAAGAGATGGACACTGCCACAAGGGGAGATAAAATGGAGCTGGAAATCAATCCTGATAGGTTAACAGACAGGTAATAGTCCATCAGTGTTTGCTTAATGAGGTTAGCTTCCAGCACAGCCAGACATGCATCAGAAACTGCGCGATCAGCGGCACTGAGAGCTTTACCCACTGGGCAGCGATTTTCACTAAGGGTCCCACAGCAACCGAACGCAGCAACCAAGTGACAGGACCACCAGGGTACAGACCCCAGCCCAGCCACTTGAATGGCTTCCAAGACACCAAATCAACAAGGCCATCCTGTTCGGGGTGGAGGGAGGGGGTTGTGATCAGGCAAGAGCGGGCACTGACCTTTTCCTTCCCATATCTGCAGCACATCTAGCCAATAAAACAATTTAGGCTCTCTGAACATCACTTTATTCATTCAAGAAGTGGGTCAGGTTACAACACTCCATGCCGTCCTTGCTGGGCTGCTGCTTATTCACACTGATGAAGTCCTTGAAAATCCTCATCCAACAGGCAGTAGATAAAGTAAGTGTATAATAGCCTTACAGTTAGGTGTCAAATTAAGGGTTAACGAAGGCTCTCCATACAGGTTATAGACATGTTCCAAAACAGACAAAGGGACGAATGTGTTATAAGCAACTCAACAGAAGGTGTTGAGGGCTGATAGAGTGTTTTTACCACTGACAAACATTCATGTAACCCTTTACTATAAACATCTATTAATATTTTATTAACCCTTTATAAACCAGTAGCAAACACATGCCCTTTACAGAAAGTATGCTCATTATTACTGATCAGATCTGTTAGCAACAACAGCTTTAGCAAAAAGCAATTGGATTCTTTAAGACAACTGAGGAAGCCCCGATCCAAAAGCACCACAGTTCTATCGGCGTCTCAATCCCCATGGCAGGATTACAGAGCACGTTTTGACTTGGCAGCCTCGCTGTAGTTGTATTGGTCCCAGGATATTAGAGAGAAATATTCTGAGGTCAGATTATATATTTAAAGTTATTTGGAAAATCACTGTGGTTTCCAAAATAAAAGTGAGTGACACCTGTCAGCAACGCTTGTCACATAGCTCTCGCACGGTGCTTGAAAACACATGTTGATGAATGTCTGGGCAACATAAGACACCTCTACTTTTAAATAATTCACACACTGACTATTAAAGCCTTCTGAAGTTGCTGTGTCACCCAGAACCAGAAAAAGAGTTCATGGAGATATCGATTACCAGATTTAGCCCTCTATTTCCTGTAAACCTGACATTCCCAGCACTACAAAGATCCAGGGCCACAATCCTGACTTTCTGCTGCTCTCCAGACTAAGGACCTCATTCAGTTTTGTACAGTGACCTTCCCCAATACACTGCTTCCTGATATTCTACAAATTACAGGTGGAATATCTTTTCCCCACTGGCTGTAACAAAATGCCCTGGTCTGAAGCTGAAGATATTTCACAGCTCATTTTCAAACAGACTTCTTGTCGGTTGGCTCATAAAACACACTTGTTTCTGGCTCTGTATTATATGGGATGGGCACTCACAGGTAAGAGGGGAGAGATTGTTGCCTGACTTTTTAGGAAACTTTGTATAATATAGATTATGAACTTGCCAAGATGTTGCTGTTCCTGCAGAAGAGTGATTTGGGTTTAAAAAATGATTTTCTGGGGCATAGCTGTGTTTAAAAGAAAAGTGAAAGATCTCACAGGGACAGTAGGGAAATCATCCATAAAAAATACTGGCCTTAAAAAATATCCTTCATAAATCCATGGAGTTGCATCACTTTAAACTGCACCTTATGCAACTGGCACAAGAAACCTTGTGGAGCAAGTTTTAGAGGACAGAGAAACCACCCCAGTTTTATAGGCGCCTAGATGAGTCAAGGCCGGTGATGGGAAGTTAGTTCAAAGGTGCGCTCCCCTCCTTACCTTTGCTGCTATCACAACTGCTCTAATCTGAAGTGTGCTCTCAAGACAGGAAAAAACTAACACACAAAACCCCAACGACCTTAGCCTGACCAGCATGGCCTGACCCTATGGCCAAATATAGTCTCAGCAACATTCCCATGACCTATGGTAGGGGAATGACTGCAGAAGAATTTCTGACAATTCTTAGTTTGAAATTTGTCAGTGAAGTCATTCAAAACACACTTTTTCCTGATTTTGGTATTCTTCCCCTACACACACTTTTCCTTTTCCAGTGGAGTTGGGGAAAAAAGGGAAAACAGAAGGGGAAAGGACAAGAACAAACCAAGGAAAGTTATTAAAGAAATGATGAAAAAAGTGTTTAGGGTTTTTCTTAAAATCAGTGAACTTCCCCCCTTCATTTTATTTGGGAGGAGAATTCTGATTTTCCATCCATTCCCATTCTATTGCTAATCTGTTCAACATGGGCAATGGAGGTTTGTGTCCTTTTGTCACCACCTGGCTCAGGTAGCTTCGATGAGAACCATCTGAACAATCCCATGTTGGATTAACAACAGGATGGGGTCCCCCGCTACAGATGAGTGATTTAAGGTTCCTTCTGGGTGGTGAGCATGAAACATCTGTATCAGCATCTGGGCCCTACCAGAAGTGCTGTCACCATATGGCATGACATGTGCACTGAGTTCTTATCTCCTTGATTGTTATTCCCAATATCCCACTGGAAAACTTATAAAATGAACCAGGCATGCAAGAGCTACAATTAGATGATCAAACAGCGCGGCAAGAAGCAGGTGTCTTGTACGGACAAGGAGAGATTTCAGTTATATGCACTAAAAGCGATAGAAGACACCAGAACCTGCTTCCTTTGCTTTGAAAAGACATGTTTTACTAGAGATTGTAGGGCGGAAGGGAACCTGCTCTTAAACTCACTCATAAATTTGTCTGAACTTTGTTTTCAAACATGTGTTGGGTTATTCCCCGCCTCCCACCATCCTGAATGGAGATGAGATTTATGGCTTGTCAGAGAAGTTGCTTTGCAAGCAGGAGGGAAACTAAATATCCCTCAGGATGATAAGACATGCCAGGTAAAAGCCTATGAGAAAATTAACAGTGTTCTGCAAAAAGGTGTCTTGATATTTTCAAACTGATGTGCTGGGATGCACCAGAGACAAGGCCAGACAAACAACATGGAGAGTGGTTAAATATCACTACATGGAGCATGCTCACATACCATACATCACGTGCCCTTTGCAAGTTACCCACCTCCTCCACCCCGCACTGACAGCTGGCATGGCCCCCCCCCAATACTTTTTAATTCTTAGCTAGTTGATAAAAAAAAATCTTCCTGGTGGACAAGCACGAACAGAGAGTTGGGTTTGTGGTCCTGGCGCCGGCCAGCGGCTCAGCAAAACTGGGGTCAATGATCAGCTCTGTCAGGTTTCCAGCAAGGCCACTGGCAAGTCACTTGAAAGTCCAAGACCTTAGGTGTTTTCTACCCTTAATCAATCTCTGCCTTCTTATTGCTCCATTTTTCCAGACAGGGGAAAAACTGACACCCCACACCAGAAAAAATACTGCAAAGGCAACTTCATTCATCTTTGGAAGGTGCTGGGAGCCTCAACAATGGACAGATTGGGTCAGAAGCACCTACTTAGTAACCATGCGCTCACGCATATTTACAGTGTCTTTCATGGGATTCAGGGACATTGGAGATCCAGATACTCAGAGGCATTTGGGTGTCGATCTCCCGTTGATTTTAATTGGAGCTAAGCCCCTAACTACCTTTGAGGATCCAGGCTCAGTGCTTGCAAGAGCTTTGCTTTTTTCTGTGTCACCTCCCTGTGCATAGCATAACAAGACCTTTGGAGCCCTTAAAGGCTCAGTGCCCAGCACCCCACTTCCCATTCACAGAGCTCCAGACCACCTGGCAAACATCCATTAAGCCTCAAACCACTCCCATCCCTATGAGATGAGCAATTTTATTTTTCCTCCCATCATAGAGGCAAATAACATCCCTGTGTAGAAAGCCAGCAAAGGGCTTTGGTACCATGTGCACACTCACAATAATGTACCCTTCTGCAAAGAAGTGAATTACTTCCAAAGAGATCTGCTGATTTTTCAAGGCCAGAGGATGTCAGGAAGAGAACCCAGGACTCCCATATTTTAGCCACTATACCACGAAGATGCAGCTTGCAGAGACTTATACACCATCTCCGGTCGCTTATCCCCAAACCCCAGAATGTTACGGTAGCTGCTGCCTGCAAGGACTCTAAAGGTTTTGTTCTCTTAAGCAACTTGTCATGGCTCATTTGCCACAAAAAATAGGAGCAAACTCCATCTTTCACTGCAAGGTGTTTGTTTCTATTTACATAGAAATCAACATACCCTGCTGAAACCGATCTCACCAATTACAAGAAGGGAAAGAGACCTGCTCTGTGTCATTGTGCAAAGCAGGTAACTGGGAAACAGCACCACATTTTCCAGTCAAATCAACCCTAAATCTTTAGTCCCTGTATTCCTGTGCTCTACAGCTCCCCCGTGACCAGGTAAAGGGTATGTTCATTCCTGTCTGCTTAGCTTCTGCTATGCCACAGACTTCCTAGGGAACCCTGGGTTCCACAACTCAGTTTCCCCATTTCTAAAAAATATCACTTACCTACCTGCCAGAGGACATATGTGTGTGTACACATATCAACCTTTACAAACCGCTTTGAAAGCATGGCAGAGAAAGTGTGAGAAGGAGGCAGGGTATTAGAGTTGGCTTTACTATGAAGGAATCCAGGTTGAGTCACAGAGTTACAGCTCTTCATTCCCAGATTCAGGGAGAGCATTTTAGTCAGATACTGAACTTGCTACTAGAAAGGGATTAAGAGCTGGCAAAAGAGGGAGTGGTTGGGAGGGGGTCACGGGGAACAGAACCTTTCAGCTCAGGGTTACCACAGGGCCTCCAAACCAACCGAGCACAGGGAAAAAAAGATCATCCAGTAAGAGATGTACATGAAAGCCATCACTTCCATCCATGTGATACCATTTCACTGGTGTGCCCAAGCAGTTGCGTACAAAAACCCTCAAATAAATGTCTTTTGAAAAGCAAATTTCCCAATGTTTAGAGAGCAGGAGTTTTCCTGGCCCTTTAAGTGACTCTCCACCCTCCCACACCCATGCTCTGTGATATTTATTATCGCTAGTGATTTCATAATCTTGGGCACACAATGTAAGAACAAAAACTGACAATGTTGCACATTAAATCCCAGTCACAAATGGGATATGAGAAAGCTTTGCCCTGCACAACAACAACAAGAAGTCAGGGTTAGAGAAATGTTGGGCTGGAAAAGACCTCCAGAGGTCACAACGCCAGCCTTCTGCACTGAGGCAGCACCATGTAAACCAAGACCACCCTGGCAGGCGTTTGTTCAATTTCTTCTTAAAAACTTCCAGTGTTTTGCACCCTAGGCACAAACTCCCTTAGAAGTCTCTTTCAGAGTTTAACGATCCTCACAGTTTGAAAGTTTTGCTTTTTATCTAAACCTAGATCTAACTTTCTGCAGTCTAAGCCTATTACTTCTTGTCTCATCTTCCATAGGCATGAAAAACAATTGATCACAGTCCTCACAGCCCTTCACATATTTGAAGATTGTTGACAATCCCTCCTCGGTCCTCTGTTCTCAAAACTAAACATATGCAGCCATTTTGACCTCCCTGATGGTTTAAGCAAACCTGATCTTTTTAGCATTTCTGTTGCTGTCTGCTGGACTCTCTCCAGTTCATCCATATCGTTCCTACATTTGGCACCCAGAACTGGAGAGCACGTCACCTGCTTAGAGCAAGACATTTATCTTCCTTATTAAACTCTTCTTAATGCACCCTAAAAATGACAGCAGCCTTTTCTGCAACTGCATCATCACACCGACCACTCATATTCAATCTGCAACATGCTATCATTCTCCATCCTTTTCATTAGTACTACCACCTGGCCAATTAGTCCCCCCTTTGCAATCATGCATTGATCTTCCATTCCCAAGCACTGCACTTTGTACTCGTCATTATTGTATTTCATCTTCTTGATTTCAGATCAAATGTTCCAATTTGTCACGGTCATACTGAATTTTAATCCCACCTTCCAAAGTGATTGCAACCCCTCCCAGCTTGTGGCATCTTCAAATTTTATTTGCATACTCTCCACCCCATTATTCAAGTAATTGATTAAAACATTGAGTAGCATCAGACCCAAGACATATTCTCAGGGGACCCCACTAGATACGTCCACCCAGTCTGACAGCAAACCATTGATAACTACTCATTCCGAATAGCCTTTCAACCAATTGTGCAGCCACTTTACAGATCTCATTTCCTTAGTCTGCTGGTGAGAATGTTATGTGGGACCACATCAAAAGACTTTCTAAAATCATGTTATATCCAACTTACTGCTTCCCTCAATCTCCTCTATCCTCAGTCAAAGCCAGCTCAGATGTACCATCCAGACTGCAGCAATCCCAATGCAGATCTCAAGGATGGTCTTGTGGGTTAGGCTCTGGACTAGAACTGAGGAATCCGGTTTCTGCTCCCAGCTGCCAGATCACAAACTCCATTTGACCTTGGGCATCTCAGGCTCTCTGTGCTGTGCTTTCCCAACTGTAAAATGGGGATATTACAAGCCTCCCCCACCACCACCCTTTCTCTTCTCTAACGGCGATCATAAGCTGTTTGAGGCAAGCTCAGTCTATGGACTGGGTCCGTGTCTACCGCACCGCGGCCTGTTCTCAGCTGCAGCTGGCTGGTCCTACTACTGGACGAAGACAGCAACAAAACACACACGTTTCATTTCAGCGCTCTATTTGCCTCGCTAAATAGAGTATGCTATACGAGGTCCAAGGCACGAGGGCCTTGTCTGCCCTTGGGAACAGCCCCCATTAAACAATCCACTTGGCTGCACCAGCAGTGAGCACGGACCAAGCTGGCTGGGAAATAACAGGACTTTGGATCCCAGTTAATGGCTTTGCAGTGACACTACGCAGGCGTCGCTCTCTCCATTTCCGTAACGCAGCTGCAGCCATTTCAAACAGCAGGCTATGTATTTTCATATGCAGATGTGAGTGAAAACTAACAAAAGACTGTCACATAACAGTTGCTGGCATTAGCTCCCACTACCAGGCGCGAGCTGGGATTTTGCTCAAACCCAGCTATGGCCCAGTCTGTGCCTAGACATTAACACTGGCACAGTTGCACAGATTTCTGAACTGGAGCTGTTCCCGAGCATTGAGGAAGGCCTGAGACAGGAGAAAATTGATAGGTTAAATGGCAACGAGTAAGGGAAATAAAAGCTTTAAGTCATGATGCCAGCTGAGTTCATCAAACAGAAAGCAAACCAGGGAGTCTGGGGGCTAGAACCCAGAAAATAGACATTTAAAAAAAAAAAAATCAAGACGCCAAATACAGCAAAGGACGAAACATGAAACCAAGCAGGCAGGAAGCAAGAAAAGTGTGAATAGGACAGAGATGGGGGGAAGTGGAGAGGATTCGGGATCTGCATGAAATAAGTTACAGCTTGTTCTGGAAGCCTAATGGCCTGTACACCAGCCCCCTCCCAAATACTAATCAGAACTCAAAAACCCATTAAGGAGGAAAGTCTCTTGGCAGAGTTTCTCTTGGAGACTTGGGGCTGGCTTTGTTTATGAGCTAGAGGAAGTGGTAACCGCTCCTGTTTGTTCTTCTAAAGAGAAAGCTGCAGTGTTTTCACTTCTCTGTTTGAAACTCTGGAGATTTCGCCTTTCGTGAATCAGAATTGCTCCAATCCAACTGTTCCCATCCATACTCGCCTCTTAGCTTTTTGTTGGCGCCCCCTTGCCTGGTGAAAAAAGAAACGGAGCAAAAACAGACAATTCTGTTCCTAGGAAACACCGACCAACACCACATTTCATCAGCTAGAAAGATGCATTGTATCTCCCACACCCAAAAGACCAGGAACAGATTCATTTCAGGGAAGGGTAAAAGCAGGAAGGTAAATCCCTTACAATATCAAGCCACATGAGGGAAAGTATGGTAAGTCCAAATAAAAGGCAGTGACTGTTTTCCACCTGAGGACTCGACTCCAGCCGAAGTCAACAACTGTGAAGTTATCAGCATTGACACCTAGCTGAGATCTGTCCCCCAGAGTGCTAGGTGCTGTGCAAACATACAAAGCCAGGCTACACAGAGGAGCTGCACTGACTTAACTTCATTTGCATTTTTAAATTCAGTGCAAAATCCAGTGTGAACGTTTTTACTTTGGGCTCCCAGTGGCTTATTCCAATCTAACTTATGGAGAAATAAAGTGTGTCCACACTTCCTGTTGGGTTCAAAATCCCACTTGTTTGTAGATAAGCTCTTAGACTGTTCCTCATAGCAGAGGCTAAATAGAAAAGACACCTGGTAGAAGAGGAAAGTGAGGCACAAAGTGCTAAACTGACTTGCTGAAAGTGAGCGCCAGAGCCAAGAATAGACCTTGGGGTCTCAGTCTAATACAGGCCATGCTGGTCAACACTCCCTCTGAGGTATCCCCACAGTTTTGAAGAGAATCATGGCCACACAAGATAGAGGTCAGTAGACGGATCTATCAGAAGAAATGAGCACCTGAAACATCTCCTCCATGCCTGCTAAGCAGTCAGCTTCTTCCTTCATCTGTGTGACGGGGAAGTCCCACCTAGAGACTAACAGGAGAACAAGTCCAGGATGGCGGGAAGGAACTTTCATTTTACCGCACAGTTCATTAAACAAAATGAGCAAAAAAACACTCTCAGGTTTCATTCCAACTACTGCAGGTTTATTCAGTACAGTTACAAGAGTAAAATCAGTATAGCAACCCAGCTCCTGGGTTTGGTAGCATCACTAGAATTTGCATATGTGATTTACAAAAGCAATCAACTAAGAATATCACAAGGAAGACTGAACAGTGAGGCCTTTCAGAATGAAAGGTACCTATTGAGCTACACCTTGGTCCTGTTCTTTGCAAGCTGCAGTCCAGAAGCCCAATTCTGTTGCCGACATAAATCTGGAGTAACTTGCTGAAGTTACTCTAGATTTACCAAAGTCAGAATTTGTCCCTCTTTTTTTTGACTAGCAAGCCGAGTTCATAGAATCATAGAATCATAGGGTTGGAAGGGACCCCACAAGGTCATCTAGTCCAACCCCCTGCCAAAAGAAGCAGGACCACTCCCATTAGATCATCCCAGTCAGTGTTTTGTCCAGCTGGGACTTGAACACCTCCAGAGATGGAGATTCCACCACCTCCCTAGGCAACTTATTCCACTGCTTCACCACTCGCCTAGTAAGGAAGTTTTTCCTAATATCCAGCCTGGACCGCCCCAGCTGTAACTTGAAACCATTGCTTCTCGTTCTGCCCTCTGTTACTACCGAGAACAGTCGAGCTCCCTCCTCCTTGGAGCAACCCTTCAAGTAGTTGAAGGTTGCTATCAAATCCCCCCTCAGTCTTCTCTTCTGCAGGCTAAATAAGCCTAGTTCCTTCAGTCTTTCTTCATAGGGCTTGTGCTCCAGCCCTTTGATCATTTTGGTTGCCCTCCTCTGGACTCTCTCTAATTTGTCCATGTCCTTTTTGTAGTGGGGAGCCCAAAACTGGACACAGTATTCCAGATGTGGCCTCACTAGTGCAGAATAGAGGGGAATGATCACATCCCTTGATCTGCTGGTAACACTTCTTCTGATGCAGCCCAGTATGCCATTGGCCTTTTTGGCAGCAAGAGCACACTGCTGACTCATATCCAGCTTCCCATCCACCATGACTCCCAGGTCCTTTTCTCCAGTGCTGCTATTTAGCTGATCACTCCCCAGCCTGTAGCAGTACATGGGGTTTTTTCGTCCCAAGTGCAGGATTTTACACTTATCCTTGTTGAACCTCATGAGATTCCTCTTGGCCCACTGCTCCAGTTTGTCTAGGTCTCCCTGAATCCTGTCTCTGCCCTCTAGGGTGTCTACCGTTCCCCCCAGTTTGGTATCATCTGCAAACTTACTATTGAGTTGGAAAGGATGATCACACACATCAGCGCTCGAAGATCTGAGAGCACGAGTCAAATCTGCTATCTTTTAGCAGGAGCCAAGAATTTTACACTATTTAAAAATGTTGCATCTTAAAAGCTACACATTCAGGACAGCTAGGGAGTTTGTTTTCTAAGTAATGGGCAAGAGCCTAAAGGACTTTTCCAACTTAAGGGAACAGTTTCACATGCTAGACCAAAAGGAAGTGTAGTTTTTTCCAGTTCAGAAGTTCTGTATTGAACATCACCAAAACCAGCAACACGTCTGTCTCAACCATGCAAGGGGCTCAGAAGGGCCAAGTAACAGAGGGGCTAACAAGGTACTGAGAAATGGCCAGCTCCCTCTGGTTTGCTTCCACTGAGCAAGAGTTTCTGGAAGGGGATGGAGAAGAGAGAACATTTCAGTCAATGCTCTGGAAAGGGCCATTAGAAACCCTGCCATGTTGTCACTTTCCAAAGAGACAGCCGTGTTAGTCTAGTTCAGTAAAACAAACAAAGAGTCCTGTGGCACTTAAAGACTAACAAATGCATTTATTACATGAGCTCTTGCAAGAAAAAATCCCACTTTGTCTGACGAAGTGGGATTTTCTCCCACAAAAGCTCATGCAATACATAAATTTGTTAGGCTTTAAGTTGAAGCGTGATTTTTCTCTCATGAAAGCTCGCGCAATAAACAATTGTTAGTCTTTAGATGCCACAGGACTCGTTGTTTGTTTTAGACACCCTGTCACCAGGAAACCTGTCCCATTTCAACCTTTCACAGGACTGTCAGCCACAGATGTGCTGATCCATCCAGCAGCAATCTCAGCACCCTTAAACAAAAAGCGGGGAGCCTGTGTGGGCAAGAGGAGAGAAAAGCCAGCTCCACACCCCTCAGCTCCATGCAAGGAGGAAGATTTGGGCAGGGCTGGGATGCATAGGAGGAGATTCGCCCAACAGATGCTTTCGAGGGTGAGGCCATTAAAACCTCGTCTCCCTGTGTCTGTCACTCAGCGCAGACACTGCTGTGCATACAGCATGGCTGAGCGTGTGTGAGCGAGAAGTGTGCACGCAGGCGGTGCGTTCTCCCATGCTAGCACATGAGACACAATCGACAGCTACGACACAAGTGAATGCAGCCAGAGGTGCTGGGACTGAAGGTGCTGTCGCAGACCCAGCCTGCAAGTGTAACAACCTAAGGCACCTGCAGCACCACCACCAAAACTGTTCCAGCAACATTTGGCTTGGCAGGATCCAGCGCCCAGTCGTTCTCTCTGGAGCTTCTTCCCTTACACCTCTGTGCTTCATTTCTGAACTGGACTGCCTCTCTCAGGGCCCCCTGGAGCCTTGATATTTGCTCGCTGGCTGATACAGCTTCCATGCAGAATCACAAAACGGGAGGGCTGGAAGGGATCTCAAGAGGCCATCTAGGTTATCCTGTGCTAAGGCAGGATTTAAGAGAAGAGACCCCACCCAATTCCCTAACACACTTGTCTCCCTCGATGGCTGCATGGGAATCTAGAATTGTCAATGGATGTTTCCTGAGTTTAATATAGGCCAGATTTCCACTGGCACGAAAAACAAACAAAACAAACAACATTTAAACAGGCAATTCACTTGTTGTGCATGGGTGTAAAAATGACAATCACAGACTAAAGCCATTAAGAGAATGAGCCACAGACAGAGACATAATTCAGCAAGGTGGAAACAAAATGACTCACTAACAAAACCCACCTAGTGCGAGGCAACGGGCTGGGAATGGAGGCTGGTAACGTGAAAGAACTGAAGTTTGGACGTTCACTATTAGTAGATGCTGCTGGTTGTTGTTAACTGGGACCAAAGCTGGATCTACAACAAGGGACCGTGCCCTCAATAACACCAAGTTGCAGACGGGCACCTAAGTGACGCTCAATGTTTTCCAACACCTTTCCACAGCCGCCTGACACATAGACAAAAGGAGCCATGGACCAACACTGCCATCATGTGGCTATTCTGCAGAGCACCTAAACTCTGATCCGGTTTGGGAAAGTTAGATTATGCTCAGCAAATGTCATTACTTCCATCCAAAATTAAATAAAACTAGAAGTTGGCCAGCCCTGAACATTTACAAAGAAGGGACAATTTTAAAATACTCAGTTCAGGCTGCGGCCAGCAAAATTTCAGCATGCCACACTTAGAAGGGAAGCAAGAAATAAACAGTATGAAGGATCAAACATAAATGTGTTTCCTAAGCCATTGTAACCTCAGATGTGCAGGCAGCAAACAGACAATACTAGACAAGGACTCTAAAACCATTTGTTTAATGGGAGTGCAAACCATAATACAGTAAAGTTTAGGAGGGGTGTCAAAGGATTGCGGTGATTTCTGGGAAATGTAGAAGCTTGGTTTTGATATATTTTCTCTAGAGTGCTTTTGCCTTGAGAATAAAACAGGCTTGCACAGAAAGAGCAGTGTGGAGATTGTAACAGTGGGCCATCACACCGTTAACTGCCTCTGGAGAGAAAGCCTGTAGGCACAGCCTGCATTCAGGATTAACCTGGCAAAGGCACAGGATGGAGCAGCCTGGGAATATTTTGCTCAGAAGGTAGTGAGATGTGGGTCTGCAGTCAAGAAAGACAATGCCTGGGGGAGCCTGAGAGTAGCTGCCTTTGCTGGCCCACTGAGGGGGGTGGCTCGGATCAAACGGCAAGGAGTTTGCCAGACTCAGGAGTCGCCCCAGAATCAACCTGCCCTCTGAAATCTAGTAAATCTCTCTCTTCAGCAACGCCAAGGGACTGGGACAGCAAATGGGCATCCACAGAGCTGGGGGAGCAGATGGAGTCACAGGTCAGGGTTGAGAGACACCCGCCAAATGGCCCATGCCATAATCCGGGGCGGGCCCAGGATGGAATTGCATGGAGATGGGGGCTGTGTAGAGGTGAAAAAAAGCAAGGAGTCATGTGGCATTTAAAGACTAACAGATTTATTTTTCGCATAAGCTTTCGTGGGAGAAAATCCCACCCATCTTCAAAGCATTTGACCAAGTCGGATTTTCTCCCATGAAAGCTCATGCGAAAAATAAATCTGTTAGTCTTTAAGTGCCACATAACCTTGGGGGGGGGTGTTTGTTTTTTGTTGTTTTTGGGGGGTTGTTTGTTTGTTTTTTGGGGTTTTTGTTTTGTTTTTTTGTTTGTTTGTTTTTTGTTTGTTTGTTTGTTTTGTTTTGTTTTTTTGGTTTTTTTGCTAGACTAGACTAACACGGCTATCCCTTTGGAAATTGTGTAGAGGTGGACAGGCGAAGAAGCACCTGTAGCATGCCTGTTTAAGCCTAGTGAGGAAAAAGCAGAAATGAGGCTGGGGCAGCCTGGCTGCTAATAGTGAGGGGCCATGGGCGGAAGCACGTTCAGGTTGCAGCCTTTCCCTCAGGCTCCTAAAAGGCTGGTGATTTCTCTTCAGAGCCCAGATCTTCAGTCTCTGATTTTTACACCCTCCCTCAGCTGTGACAGCAGAGGGAGCTCCTCTTTCACTTGCCAACAGATATTGGAGCAAACCAAAGTTGTGACTACGCAGCAGTGGAGACCCGCCGGGTAATGCAGCCTAAGCCACTGGCTGAGAAGGAGAAGGGAGAAAAGACATCATGCACACCTCCTTCTCTGAGAGCTGACATCCCTGCCCACACACCAGCTCTTGTTGGGAGCTGAGCTCTACTGAACAACCTGGCCCTTCGTCTCTGTGTGCCTCAGTTTTCCCCACTGGAAGAAGGGGAGAAAGGTACTAACCTTTTAGGAGGCAGAGCAGAGGTGGTTGGGACGATTGAACCAGTAAGCTCAGCACCAAACTCTGAAGATGAAAAATGTTTATGATTGGGGCCAGGGAGAGTGTTACATTCTCCAGCAATTTACATCAAGGAACGCCTCCATGTGGAGCTGCAAAGTGACACCTGCAAAGGCAAGGAAGTTTCTAGCATTGGAAGAAAGAAACATCTCTTAAAAAGTGTTAGGAGATCGCAGACTTATCTACAGAGACTTTTCCACTAAAAAGCCTGTGTGGATCCCATGCCCTGAGCACCAGACACTTTGGTCTTCTCACTTGAACAGAGGAGGACTTGGGGCTGAAGTAAAGGCTCACAGACACTTGCAGAATAAAGACAGTGTCATGGAGAGGAGCCCAAAGAATGCTCTTAGCAAGAGCACAACAAGCAGCCTGTGGCCCCGTTGGACTTTCCAGCTGTCGTTGTGCTCCCAAAATGGCCACTGAGAATGTGAGGACAACAGCAGAAATAAAACCACCAGCCTATAGCAAAAGAAACACCAAGCCTGGAGGAGACTCTCACTTAGCAGTACAGGTCACTGACACATAGCTACGCAGGGCTGCTCCCATCCAATAGAGGGCAGTGGTGCAGACACACGTCTCAGCTTCCTGAAGTGTTCTCAGTTTCCATGCCCACTGTCAGCTGATGGATCCTGAAGCGCTTTATAGGCTACCGAATCCACATTTAAGGCAGCCACCTGCTGGTTGTGCAGCCAGCTAGGACCACGGCCCCAGCCCTGACGGAGATGCTCTAGGGATTCACAGTCACTCTGATGCCATGGACGTGCCCAGCCGCCTTGGTAAGGGACACTGATGCCAGCTGCTAAATAAGAACAACTAGCCGATCCTCCCGCTGCACTGATGGACGTCATCTGCTCTTGGGTCCCCCATCAATCTCTCCCAAGGCCCTGATCTCCAGCCTCTGATTGCAACCTCGGCTCCTCTGACCTTCTACTTTCTCCCTGCTCCCTCCCCAGCCCTTTCTTAATCCAGCCAAAGAGCTGCACCAGGTACCAGCTCCCTTGCCTGCTCTGAGCATGTGGATGAGCAGATATTATTGTGTGTGGGAGTGGCTGCAAAGACCAGAGGTGAAGGCAAGGCAGTGGCCAGCAGAGAATCTGAGCCAGGCCAGTTCTTGCTGTGCTACAGAAGATTTCAGTAAAAGTCCTCTATGAGATCAATGCAAGTTCCCTATAAGGATATAGACACACACACCCTTCTGCCCAATTCCACCCTACATTTAGACATCCTGTCCTGCCTCCTCTGTCTCCCCTGAATTTCATCCCACCTTCAAGGGCCTGCAGCATTTACCTACCTGCCCTTCTTCCCCCGCTGCCTCCTCCAGCATCCTTCATAGCATGAAAAACCTTCCACCCAGCACCATCCATCTCTCACTTCCCTCTCCGGGTTTGCTCCGGGCAGCCCCCTCTGTCAGCAGGTGTTGCAGCAGGCAAAGCTGGAGAAAAACAGGGTTTTCTCAGGGAACAAGAGGCCAGCATCAGGGCTGATGCTCTGCTGTTTGGAAATGTTTTGAAGGGCAAAGGGGGAAAAAAGGGGCATATTTTCCCCTTCGGTTGGCAAATGCAGGACCTCAGCCTTCAAATCAGTTTAGCAGTTTAATTTCTACCCACAGGCTTCCCCTTGGGCCAGCAGCTCAAGCTGCTGTCTCATCCTTGCTCCTTTAATCTATTAGCTAACCTCTTCCCACCTTGCGCTCAGGGCAGATACAGTTTTGCCTCCCAGAACCCAGCACCAGACCAGCATCTGGCCTCCCCACCAGCTAGGTGTCTCCTGACTCCTCATCCCTCTCTTCCTCACCATACACCTAGATCCTGCCCCGCTCCAGGTCCCCCAAAATTACCCGATCAACTCCCTCCTCAGCCTCCTCTCAAGAACTCGGGGAACAACCGTACCAAAGAATCCCAGTCTCCAAACCCAGTCCCCCTCCTTCAACTGTTTGCTATCTATTTAGATTACAGATTCTTCCCAGCAGGCGCCTTGTCTTGACTTTGTTCCTCAGCCACCTCATGCTTTTGGGGCCCTAGATTAGTAATTCACTCAGGAAATTCTCTTCAGTACTTAGGAACGCCCCCTGTTCCCATAACATCCAAGCACCTCACAGGGATTGCTCCTCACCACTCTGCAAGGAAAGAGGCTGGAATTACCAATATCCCCATTATGAGTGGGGACAGCTGCAGCAGACAGACAGAGGCAGGCATAATGCCACACGAGAAGTCTGTGGTTGGTTCCCACCTAGTGCCCTGTCCAGTGGGCAAAGGAGTAACCCCTTGGAAATGATGCTACTGAAGGAACAAAGGCTCCACCAGCCATTCGTCCTTCAGAGAGCAGAGCTGCTCAGAGCCCTGCCTACCACCAAACATGGCCCAGGTAGAAGGGATCCTTACTGGGCCATGCAACAGCAGCTGCCAAGGAAAGTTTGAAAGGTTGCAGACGCACCTATACCCCTACCCTTTGTTTGCTGCTATGTCCCGAGCAAAGGACCTTACATTGCAACAGCGACATTTGGAGAGAACCCCAGACAAGGTGCTTTTAAATGTCAGGAACATAGATTTTCCTCTCTTTAAGCAAGTGCAGAGAACTACCAGCAGGTGGTAGCACACACCAACAAGAGCCACCACAACCATCCAAGTGGCCCATGTGCAATTACCATGGCTCACCAGTTTCACGTTATTCCCTCCAGCAGCCTTGAAAAGGTGCAAGTTTGTGGGATTCAAATAATCAAATCAGTGCCTAACCCTGGTTAGGGAGAGATTAAATGTCAGTGCTGAGATTCTGAAAGCCATCCTTTGCAGGACTGAACATAAAAACTTTATATCCAATCCTCCTGCCCAACAGACTGTTTTCAGCCGGGGGGCAAAACTAAACTGCAATTTACAAAAGAGGACGTTTCTAAACCAGAGACTTGTTTATAAGCTCCTGTGGTATTGGCTCCACTCCACTCTAGCTCTACCATGGCTATTGAAAGATTGCTACCTTGCAAAGATCTGCTGGAGCATGTTTAAAATGTCTCCAGTTGGGTCACTCCTGCCCACACCATAGGGAGGCTAAGCAGGGCTCAGTGTTAGGGAAATTCAGAATGAATGTCAGGAACAGCCTCATGTTCAATTTCACCCCATTCCTGCTAGTTATACACCCTCATCCTGCCCCAGCCTCCCATGACCTTCAGCCTTTACAGCCCTTAGATGCCCATTAGCCAGGTCTTTCTCCAGCCCCACAAGCTCACCAGGGCCAATATTTAACGAGCTGATGGAGATCTGTGCAGAACTGTTTGTGGCAGACGATACACCATTGCTAGTCTCTCCCAACCCACCATCACCCTGCTCTTTGACTTTAGCAAGCCACAGGAAGAGGGAAAAAGAGAGGGACCCTAACCCTCAGACCTGCCGCTCTGACAGTTTAGAGAAAAACTCTTTGGACTTTTGAAGAGGAAGTGATAATATCTCTACAGTGCAACTCACAGCAAGGCCCATTGCTCACCACTGGGAGGCTCCACAAGGCTTTGGAGAGCAAGCAGGGGCCTTGTACTATGTGATGATCTGTTCCCCTGAGCATGAGCAGAGAGCAAGAGAAGTTGCAAGCTGTGCACACCAAGGACAAAATGCTTTCCTCTTCTGTGCTCTTACCTGGATGGAGAATTGCAGCTCCTCTCTCCCCTCCCTACCACATACCTGGGGACTAGGAGGACAAAATAGCCTTCAGCATCAGTAGCATCCTTTGCAGAGATGCCATGCAAAGCCAGGGGTAACCACTGTCTGCAGAGCCCATGCAGCCTGCAAAAGCAGCCACAGGTCAGCCTGGAAGGAGCAAGTCACTGGACAAGCCACGCATGCGGCACCTATCTACTAACGAGCCCCAGTGCAGGCAAAAGATGAAAGCAGGGTGGTGGACGAGACGTTCTCCCTTAGGGCAAGTTTTCAAACATTTTTCCTTGGGACCCAGCTGGAAAAAAAAAAATCATTTATGCCCACAACCCTACAATTTACATCTTTCAGCAATGCATTTCAGTCTTTTGGCAGCGGCAATAGGGTTGTTGCAACCCAGTGCCTAAGAGTCTGCGACCCAGCGGTGGGTCCCAACTCATGGTTTGAAAATCACTCCTTTAGGGTGAGTTGCTCTGGGGTAAATGGAAAGAAAGGGCAGGCGTGGAGATGGACAGAGGCACAAAAAGAGGCTTCAGACTGCTTTTGGAGTGAAAGAGGCCTGGATGTACTGGAGGGGACAGCAGGGTCCACGAGGCACCTACTGCCACATCAGAGAAGTTGGGAAGAGCATCTCCTGGGTGACAAGTGATGCTGCGACTTTTGTGCCACCTGAATAGTGCTGCTCCTGCCCCCATACCACACGGGTCAGTTCCAAGAACAAACCTCCCTCTCTCTCACAGCCAGCCAGAAGACTTGCGGCAAAACTCCACCACAACCATCCTGTTTTGTGATTGCAACCCACCATTTTCCCACCCTGCAGTGCAAGTTTCAGTGGAAGGGCAGCTTCCAGACCAGCTGCCACTGAACGCTGGCTGGGCCTTGGAGTCTTGACTCCTTTGTTCTCTTTTTCAGGGAAACATATCCTAGCATTACCCACTGTGACCTGTCCAAGGCAGAGACAAATCCAGCATCCAAGGCCGCCGACCTAGCACTTGCCTGCAGCATGCCGGGTCTTAGGGAACACACATCTCAGGAATGCTCCAACCCTCTAAACCCTGCAGAGCTGCCATGGGAAACCATTTTTTACATTGCAGAGTAGTCTCATCAATGGATGGAAAGGAGAGGATCTCCCACACTGGGAGAGGAATGCTCACTCAACACACCCTTAAGAGTTCACCCTCCCATAGCAGGCCCTTTTGAGGTCCAGATACACGTGCTGATGGGAAGAGGTTTCCATGGATACTTATTGAAATGTACAACTAGGTAAAGGAAGAAAAATGCTGCCTGAGAACTTGCTAGAGTTTGATTTAGGAATATTGACTACAAGTTGACATGTGCCATTGGCCATTTGTATTTTAATGGTTGCAAAGCTTTCATTTGTTGAGTCTCAGCCTCTACTGTCATTAAATAGTCATCTGCCTGCTAGCCCCCTGCATAATATTGTGCAAGAGTCAATTATTTAAATTGATAAAAGAGGAAAAAATGCTTAAACAAACTATCATTGAAATAATCCATCCAAAAGAAATAATTATTTAGCCCAGCCTGACTGTATCCAGGGGACTTAGGAACTCCTACAGAGGTACAGTCACTTGCTGGTGTTTTTTAATAGAAAGTCTAAATGAGGCCAGCACCCCACAGAAAGGTGGAGAACTCCTCCCCTCCCCTTTGGGAAACGCCAATGGCCTAGACAGCTCAAACATCTCTGGAGGTTGCATCAATACTTAAGCACCAGCCAGGCCAAATGGAATCAGCAGTCCCCGTTCAATCGAGTGTCCCAGATGGCGATGTTAAGCAGTTTGTCCAGGGCTGTATGGGAAGAAGGATGGAGAATGGTTGTGCTAGACCAGCATCCCCGCTGGCTCTGCTTTGTCCGTACCGAAAGCACCAACAAGAAGAGCACAGCCCAGCACGTGACAAGCTTTGTTCTGTGCTCCCAGAAAGGATAGCTTTTCGACAGAGGTGCTTTAGGTACATAACTCCAGAGCTGCCTGCAGCACAAGGGTCAAATCCTGATAGGGCCACTTGCTCAGCTGACACAGAAAACCCACAGCCCCAGCATTTCAAGCCCCTGCTCTACATCCACCGGCATTAATCTAGCTCAGAAAGGGCATGACAAGCTGCCTTGCTAGGGGATTGAACCTGTGACTAGGAAGGCTAGATAGCACTAAGCCAAGACTGGGAATCTCCTGGAGGAGGCAGTATCTTTTGAAGCTGTTGTGGTTGAAGGCAAGAGGCTTCCAGTTCAGAGGCAGAAGCCTATGCTGGTTCAGCCAGTCTATCAGTTTATTATTTGCATTGCCAATCTGCCTTGGTCCCAAATGAAAACTCAGGCTAACTGCAGGCCCAGAGACAATTCTGTAGGACATAATTTAACAAAAGAAAATATCAAAGCAGCAGCTGATTCCTATCCCTTGGTCAGGACAGAGTTAACCCAAATAGCTCCATCATTGTCATTCACACCAGACCCCACAAAAGCCTGGTAACATCTCTTGAAGATCACAGTGGGCCTGGTTGTGGGCAGAAAGTCGCTCCCCCCTCCTGCCCAGCCAGCAACTGTCCACTCCAAAGGCCATGTAATATCAGCTGGACAGAGACCCTCTTACTGTCCTGTTCACGCAGGGGAAGGCCAAGAAAATCTTCTGGCAGAATGGATTGAAGTCAAGTACTTGTTATTTCCAGATGCTCATTTTAGAAAGTGCCTCCAACCCTACAGACCTGGGAAAAGGTCAGGCTATTTCCTCTGAGAGAAACATCAGGACAGTGATGGGGGAGGAGGAGAAACAGAGCCAAATTGTTTGAAACCCAGGGTCCTCAAAGCAGGGATCACGAGGTTATTGTGGGCAGTGCCAAGCCATCATCCCCCACCCATGCCACGACTCTGGATTTCAGCCACGCACAGGGCTGGAAAGCAAACCGGTGGTGGCAAAGATATGGGGGATGACACTTAAAGCAGCACGGCCTGAGACGGACCAGCAGGGAGGTCACTCATTTACCCAAATTCAAAAAGAAAAGGCACAGCAAACCAGAGAGGCACGCTGGGGCTGTTTGCACACTTGGGCACTTCAGGCAAGGCAGGCGGAAGTGGCTGGCTTTAGAAATCCCAGACCCTGGGGATGAATTTCTAGAAAGACCCCAGACCACCTGATTTGCTAAGCACTCCCTCGGTGAGAAACAGGCCATGCTCTGCCAGCCTGGTGCTGGGTAAAAAGGGAACCAAACAGCATTTTTAGGGTCTCTTACCCTGTTGGCACAGTCCAGCACTCAGCTGCAACCTTACAACTTCTCATAAGTAGGTCCTACATTATATCAGCATGTAACTTGCCTAGGAAAGGGTTTAAACCCTGAGCCCACCTCCCTGCTGCAATCACCCCAACACCGCTAGCAGAGAAACTCTCCTGCGGCCAGCCAGGGCTGTGGGACGTGCCAGCCACCCACCCAATTTCCTGGCTTCTTGTAAATGAAACTTCAGGTTCCAGAGTCAGCCTGAGACCCTTGAGCCAGACAGGCGAGCAGGGGCCAAACCAAGGCAGCTACTCTGCTGCGAAGGGTTGTTTGCTTAGCACTCAGGCAGACAGCGCTCACCAACGGTTACACACACACCCAGTGACATTTAGACCTGCCAGCAAACGCCTGGCACTGTCTGCTCCCAGGACCTGCTTTCTCCTCCCTGAAATCCTCATGGGGTGGGAGTAGAGATGTCCAGATTTGGCAATTTTTTTCTAAGTCAAGGTTTAAAACAAAAAGACACACAAACATCTGGGCCATGAAGACACTGATCTGGCCTGTCTCCCCCTGGTCTGCACACACCTAACCAGCTCCTAGGACTGATGGTGACATTTTCCCACCCCTCTTTTTAACCTGGCTCCCAGGGCTATCCCTGGCTAACTGAAACTCTCCCACACTCTCCTGCTAACCACCTCCTGACCCACCAGTTCCCAGGGCCCAAGTTCTCACCCAACATTGTGTATGAATAGCAGCAGAGCTCATCACAAAGTACCCAGCTACCCTGGTACAGTGCTTGTGTCAGGAGGGGACCGTACCACCTTCCTCTGGTCTCAGGGCCATACCCCTCCCACCTCCAGCGCTGACGGGAGATGCAAGAATTACTCCCAAGCCAAACTACACTGAGGCAGGAAGACACTCCACGTGGAGTTGTTTTCACATTGCCACCATGCCACACCAGGTCACCAGCATGGAAGGTGATCAGATAGCATGTATGAAAAAATCAGGATGGGGTGAGGGAGGTAATAGCACCTTTATAATACAGACCCCTGAATATCACGATATATTCAGGACATCTATATAAGATATTTATATAAAATCAGGACATCTGGTCACCTTACCAGCAGGCTCTCTGGCATGTGAACTTGGGCAGGGATGGGCAAAACAGAGGCTGTTGAAGTCAGACCCTCATGCCGGGCCCGCCTGCCCCCTAGACATTTGGAAAGGCAGGCTAGGGTGGAATATTTATCTCCGTACAGAAGCATCCACTAGTGGTGGGTCTCGAGAGACCAAATACAACAGGTATTGGAGTGGGCCAGTTGTGCCCAGACTGCAAAGAGCTCCAGACCAGGCACACTAATCCCCTCCATCCCAAACCCACCCAACATGGCCATCTGCCCCACCCATTGATCTCAGTGGTTCAGGATTTCTCCCACACTCTTGAATTCAAACCTAGCTCCACAGGCAAGGTTATTTTTCCACAGAGGAGATCCAGGGGTCCACAGAAGCTGGGTTTGGCTAGCAGGCTATTTTCTCACACTGAGATGCTCAAAAGGGCACATTAAAAAGCTGAGTAAGGACCACTGAATGGCCTGCAAGCAAGGGACAGCACAAAAGGCTGGCTCAGGGCCAAAGCAAACCTACACTGCTCAGACAGGGACAGTCACAGCCAGAGATGCCACAGAGAGGGGCAGAACCACTGAACACAACAGGGTGCTGGGCCCCGTGGCAACCCAAGATACAGTAGAGGGAAGGTCAGCCACCTCCAGCAGACAGTGGTAACAATGCCCCGAGACAAGAAACATCATCTGCCACACCAAAGAAGGCAAAGATCACTTGAGCCAATTGCCCACCCAGAAGAACATCAGACACCACCGAGACCCACTGCCAGCACAGAAGAAAGAAGAGTCTCCGGAGAGGGACAGAGCTAGGGAACAGGAGCCAGACCCCTGGGGTCCATCCCCAACCCTGCCACAAACTGGGTGTGCAACCTCACTTCCCCTCCCCGTACCTCAGTTTCCCCACCTGTACATTTGCAATAGTGACCCTTGGCCTTCTCACACAGAGCTGCAGGAACCAGTATTTGATGCTCAGGCTCTCTAATGAAATGAGTTCCAGAACCTCGTTACATTAGCATCCTCCAAGCTCTTGTCAATGGCATCAGGGAAATCCCCAAAACCACCTACGGCAACTATTTCAGTTTACACGCACCAATCGGAAGCACCTACATCAGAAAGCTGACACTGAACATAGCATTACTCAGAACTGGAAGTCCAAAGTCACAAACCTGGCCCTATCTCAGAGCCTCCCACCCACACACTGCTGAGAACGGATACAACATGCTGCACGAGGCGGATATGGGTTCTTTCAGACCTGAGGTGGTGGTAAAGTCACAGCCATTGGGCCACTGATGGAGAATACCTAGTAAGGAGCCCTCTCCCTTCTATTTAAAGGTGGGACCCAGCTCAAATGCCTCAGACGACCCCCACTGTAGCAGCCGGGCACGGGAACGGCCACATAAGCAGGTCCCAAGCCAGGTAGGGTTGCACAGGTCAAACTCAGAACTTGCCCCAGGAGCTGAGAGCAGCCCGTGCAGATTGCAGAGCAGAGAGCTCAATACTCACCATCAGAAGTCCCACCTAGCAATCCAAACACTGTTCTGTACCCACCAAACCAACAAAGCTGCAGCCTCAGTACAGAACACGTTACAGCAAAGCAAACCGGAGACGGCAAAGGCACGAGGATGGCAGCAAGGTCCCCAACACTCAGACAGGCTCTGTCAGCTGGCTGCTGGGAGATGAGGAGAGTTTCAACCCTCAGGATTGCAGGACACAAAGCCTCAGACTGCATCTCCCCTTCCACTGAAGACTGACAGATCGGCTTGCAGAGGAGACTCTGCACCTACCCCTATGTCAATGGGGCCCAAAAGGTAAGAGGTGTCCAGTGTGCAAAGGATACAAAGAGCCAGAAGCCTCCTCCGACAGCCCCCTTGCCTTAACCAAACAAAGGGGCTTTTCTCCTTCAAGGAGAGTTGCAACACATTTTCATCAGATTCAGCCTGGGGCCTCTCTGCCCAGGCACTGGGGACCCTCCTACCCTAGAGACAAGCTCCACATTGTTTCCAATAGGCCTAATAAAAGGCAGCCCCCCGCCCAGCCACCACCACTTGCTTTGACACGCTTTACAGTATAGAAAACAGCAGGGTTCTCTTTCCCTAGAAAGAGAGAGAAAAATCTGCTTGTATTCTGCTTTGCTTTAACTTCTTTGTTCCGTATTAGGCCGCAAGCTTGGGAAGAGAGCTCTTGTAAGGGACAGCATTTCAGGCTCACGGCTTGAAAAACGAGCGCCTGAATGTAAGTGCAAGGGAGGGCTGCGTTAGTATTCAAAGAAAACAAAAATCCACTATCCTCTTCTTCTCTGAGGTGTCAGTAGGAAGGATTAAAAGGAAACCTGAGAGGCCATCCTCGTTATGAGAGTATGTTAAACATCATGGGGAGTTATGTCAAACCTGTTCCGATCATGCAAAAAACAAGACGCTTAAGACGTATAATCTGAATCCAACTACAGTTTTGAAAAAGTTATCTGGAGTATAAAAAAGTATATTATTCCAAAGCATCAGAGTTACTCTGGAGCCTAGAAAGTTAGGCTTTCAAAGGCGGCTAGGGCTCATCCACATAGCCCTGATGTTTAAGCATCCATTGCAGAGCGCACTAACGTGCAGGAGTTCATATAGGACCGTTACGGCACACAATGCAAGCACCTGCCACAAACCGCAGGGCTGTGTAGACAAGTCATAAAAGTTGGATTGCAAAGTGACACAAGCCCTTATAAAGTTCCACCATTGCTCAATATCCAAAGGAGCAGCCGTTTTAATCTAGTTCAGCAAATGAAGCAAGGAGTCCTGTGGCACTTAAAGATAAATAAATCTGTTAGTCTTTAAGTGCCACAGGACTCCTTGCTTCTTTCATTGGTCAATATGTATCAGACGAAGATCATCATTTTCTTTCTTACAGTAAACAATTTATCAGATTGAGTCAGAAAAGGTTAAGTTCTATGGTCTGTATTAATACAAGAGGTTGGACTAAATGATTGCAACGGCTCTTGGAATCCACGGGCAAGATATGTCTCATAAATCAGCTGCTGTCTACTCTGCTATCATCAACTGATAACAGGTCCTGCCCAGGGCTTTTGACCACCAAGAGCACTGGGAAGTTGTTTGTCAACTAATATTCACTAAACCTTCCACCATGCCTAGCGCGCACTTCTGCATGTACATAACGGCCTTGAGAATGGAGGAATCTCAGCATCTTGCAGGACTGGACCTTTAATGGACACATTTCCCTGTCTAAACTGAGGCTCTCTTGCAATGAAGCCTGTTCTCACAAGAATTACGAAAACACAGTGCTACCAGAAGTATGTACACAGGAGCAATTCATAGGATTTTAATATAAGCCAGCTGTAGATCCCCACCAGATTTATGTTTCCAGATATGCACGGCCTGGAGCATCCAAAAGCTATGGACATTCCATCCTGTAACTTTTAGCTTTCACAACTTTAAGAGAAGTCAATACAGAATACATCAAGAGAAAAAAAAAAAAAACACGTGGTTGTTCAACCACAAGTCCTTGGGCTCCATGCTGGAATCACTGGGTAAGGGTCCCCGGCCTGTGCTGTCCAAGAAGGTAGAAGGGACCACTCAGGTTGGCCAGGCTGAGAAGTAACAAACAGACGCTGGGTCTGTCTGTTTCATTAAAAAATGTTCAGGTTCCTGGAACAGCTGTACCAAAAGAAGTCTCAAGGTTAAAGGTGGAGGGATTTGGTTGCCGGGGCTGGTCCTTCCATAGAGGTGACCTAGGCGGTCATCTAGGGCACCAACAATTAGGGGGCACCATGGGCTGGGCTGAGGCTGCTCCGCTGCCAACCCATGGCCAGACCCCTACCTGCAGTGCTACTCCCCAGTTAGGCCCGGACCTCCGGCTTCGCTCTGCCAACAGCCGGGGGGAAAAGGGGGTGCCAAAACCCTGCTGGCCTAGGGCAGCAAAAAACCTCGGGCTGGCCCTGTTGGTTGGCCAGCTCAACATAGTTCAGACAATGTTAAGGTTTTTTATTCTGATCCAGTATCATAGCATCTGAGCACCTTCCATGCAACGTCACAAGAGCAGAAGTATTTCCAGTCCCAGCAAAGGTGTGTAACTAAATGGGTCTTCCCTCCCACAGAGCTCCTCCTCCATCCACAACATGCAATGGAGACAAACATGCAAAAAAGGACGTTTGTCCCCTCAAGAGTTGCAAGCGTTAGGCAAAAAACTGAAAGTGTCTCCTGTGTTAAAGGAGTGATCCTTGGTGTGTTGGCAGGCATTGGCTGGAAGAGGATAGAGAAGCTTCTGTTTATAAAGGATTACATTCTGTCGGACAGCAAACAACAGAGACTGAGCTGTCTTGTTGTTAGCTGTTCTGTGGATAATGCACCAATCTGACGAGCAGGTACTGGGGGTTGGGGGCATTTTGGGCCCTGCGCAGAATAAGTCAGTGACCTCTTCCTACAACATAAGAGCCACACATCAACAGGTCACACTCAGCAAAGAACGACGCTGCAAACCACTGGCTGGAACATCATCAACTCACAGGACATGTGTGATGCCTTGCTTCCAGACCTGCCATCCTAAGGGTTTGACTCATGCTACTTTTAGACATTGGCCTCTATCATGCCTTGCTCCAGGGTCCTCAGTCAACAGTTTCTTCCATAGGAAAGGAACCCACAACACTCAGCAGTTCAACTAGTTTTCTAAACTGCCTCCAAAGACAAGTCACTGCCCCAGGACAAACTACCCCAAAATCCCTGCTCTTAGCAACAGCACTAGATATCATCATGGGATAAGTACAGTGACAGAACCAGGAACACAAGACATGCAGAAAAAAGTTAAACTTACAAATAAAGCAACAGTAAATCCACTTCAAGGATGTGCATACAATGAACCACGATAGGTCATCAGTTCTCCTGAAATGGAATTGATCTGATCACCCTACCTCAAAAAAGATATATGTGAATTGGAAAAGGCAGAGGAAAAGGCAACAGAAATGACTGAGGTATGGAAAAGTTTGTATATAGGCAAGATGTATAAGACTGGGACTTTTCATCTTAGAAAAGAGATGACTAAGGAGGGATGGATAGAGGTCTGTGAAGTCATGACTGGTGTAGAAAAAGTAAATAAGGATTTTTTATTTACTTCTCATAACACAGAAAGTAGAGGTTACCAAATGAAAGTAATAGGTGGCAGGTTAAAACAAACATAAGGAAATACTTCTTCACACAATGCACAGTCAATCTGTGGAACTCCTTGCCGGAGGATGTTGTGAAGGTCAAGACTATAACTGGGTTCAAAAAAAGAACTAGGTAAGGTCTTGGAGGCTAGAGCCATCAACAGTTATTAGCTAGACAGGCAGCGGTTGCTGTTTGACAAAGGCTAGGAATGGCTGATGGGATGGATCATTTGATGGTTAACCGGTCTGTTCATTCCCGCTAAAGTACGTGCCTCTGGCCACTGTTGGAAGACAGGACACAGGGCTGGATGGACCATTGGTCTGGCCCAGTCTGGCCATTCTTCTGTTCTTACATAAAATTCCATTGGACTGGGATTTTTGGAAGGAATTAACACCGATATCAACACACCTACCACTGCATGGAGACAGAGACTTGTAAAGCAACATCTTGATTTATAGCTTGCCTGTCATTTCATGGTATTGATTACATTTTTATACATCTGCTTGTGTGCCCCCTCCTCATATCACTCCCCACCCACACACTTAGAGCTATCCTTGTACACACACTCGTCTGGTTTGTTAGATCCCCGCGCTCGGGCACAAAGTCCATATTTGTTTCCCTGCAGGGGTGAAAATAAAGGGGGTTTTGTATTTTCTCCCTCTTCTCTTTGCCGGTTTGAGTGAGTTTATTTGACACTCCAGTGCTCTTTGTGAGCAGAGTGCCCCATGATAAATGCTGCCCTTAAGAGTTACTCGGCGTTAGACAGAGGGACCCTCTTCAGAGGAGAATGGGGGGCTTGTTGAGATGAGGTGGGAGGGAGGGTGGTGAGGCCCGCTGAAGAGAGCCTATGCAGCCATCATAGAGGGGTCTCTGTCCTACACACACAATAGAGGAAATTCTGAAAGACACCAGGCGCTGAAAGGAAGGAACGAACATTTTCCTCCCTTTAAAAAAGGAGTATTAAGGAACAATTGAAGAAGCAATAAAAGGGGTCTTTATTTCCCAGACAGTTTAGGAAGCAGAGAAAACATCTCTTCCCGCTTCCTCTGCACAGCTTCTTGCTGGAAAGTTCCCCTTTTTGCACAGATTTTCACCTGTGACTGTCAGAAAAGTAAGGCCCTAGACTAGACACCCCTCCTTCAGAGCAGAGCTAGAGAGGTGGCGGGACATAGAGCCAGCACAGGACAGCAATAACAGAGACATAATCCCTACTCCTGCTGAAATCAGGCCAAATATCATTCTACCATTCAAACCTACAGATGGTGCCTCTAAAATGTCCAGTTCATGGAGGCTGGGAGGGAATACATAGCTTGTGAGAGCTGCTTTCCATGGTGACAAAAACATTAAAGAAAAACAAAATCCAAGTAAACCACAGGCAGGTACCAGAGCCACTAACACAGTTTCCTCTCCTACACCTGTTCTGACATCGGAAAGGTGGGAAGGTTCAGAGAAGGGGACATCCCAGGACTGGAGGTGGTTGGGAGCTTGACCTAGCTGTCCACAAATATTAAATTCATCTGCAGATGTGTAAAAAATGGTTGGGATTTGTTTGACTGAAATTCCTCCTCCACCCTTCTAAAAGTCATTGGTGGGGGGAGGGACCACCAGCTACAGCTAACATCCATTGCAAGATCCAAAGCACAGACAATGGCCAACGTACCTACAACAGCCCTTGCTATTGCAATCCTTCCCCACCCCTGGCTTTGCAAATTAGATTGCAGCAACCCCCCCATAGTCTAGCCCAGCAAGAAACAGAGTCGCCTAAGAAAGGGCTATCAAAATGAAGCAGGGGCAGCAGGGTTCAATTTGTGTGTCAGGTTTGGCGCCTGTCCTCGATGAAGTAAAAAGCAATTCGCCTGCCCCACCCAGGCTCAGATCCCAGGTTCATCACTCCCACCCACCAGACCAAGAGCAGAATGGGGAACAACAGGGGAGGGGAGGCAAAACTCAGAAAGAGGTGAGAGGAGAAGCAGCCAAAAGATAAGCTCTGCCGCCCCCCCCCCCCCATTCATGCAGGTGGACAGTGACCCAGCTGCCTGGGCCCCCTCTAACACACCCCACCCTCCAACCCTCTTTTTGCCCCCATGGCAAATTTTTGGAAGGGAGAAAAATTTTTAGTTTCAGATTCTGCCCCAACCCCCCAAAAACCACTACCTGGGTCTCTCCTTAGAGAAGACTGAAGACAACGCCACACTGTATGAATGTTTTGTAATGTGAACAAGTGGGTCTTAGATGAAAACAGGAGACTTCTTTCTATTTGTGACCTACATTAGGATACCAAAGCCAGGTCCCAGGAGGTGAGCAACTGACATTGCAAGTCTGCCTTTTTGGAAGTGCAGTCATCACTTGCCGACACTCTAGGCCAGTGTTTCCCAACCGGTGTGCCGTCAGGCCTAAGCAGGTGTGCCACAAAATTTTTTTAAATACTGCTCAACGAGCTCTGGATTGGCTCATGAACATTCACGAGTTCATTTGGAAACTATATGGTGGGGTGCCTCAAATTAATTAAAGGTAGCAAGGTGTGCCATGGCAGAGAAGAGGTTAGGAACCACTGCTCTAGGCACAGAGCAAACTAATAAATCTGAACTGAAACGGGCACCAGAACTTGCACACTGGACCCATAACCAGAACAAAGCTCTTCTATAACACAACATTTCTTTCTCATCTTTAGCCCCCCTTCTTAATATCTGACATATGGACCATCTCCAGGTATCGCTGTCCCCACACCTGAACGTCTGTGGAAAGAATGTCCACCACAAACAGCCTCCAGCCGAGTTTGCATCTACCTCTGAACTTTGTGCTTAAGGCTCTCATGAGTCTGGTTTGGTTTTAAGCCCTTAATGTTTAAAAAACAATTCCCCAAAGCCACTTGCCAGGAATTGTGTGTCTTCAGCTCATGTTGCCCCATAGCACGTCTGTCAAAGACATGAGTCATATCCAAGCCACGGGCTGGCAAGATATTTTCCCCTCCTTCCATACTGACTTCAGTTTCTGCTTTGCACCATTTGCGGCATTTGACCCAATGGAAACTGCATCCCCAAGAGCTCCCCTGATGCCCAAACTCACCACAGATATTACACTAAGAATACAAGACTTTAGGACATTGGCCAGCTAAGCTGTCTAGTTTCTAGATTTCTCTTTGGTCAGGAATATTTTTGACACCAAATAGGCAAAAGGAAGAAAGTCACCAGAACTCCAAGTGCTGGTGAACGAGGGAAGCTACTGAACTTTCCATACGGAGCCCATCCCAACGACATCTGACCTCACTCCCCTTCCTTCTTCATGATCATGAAACAGACTTTTCCACAAGACAGCTCCCTTAGATTCAAAGCTTCTTTGAGCCAATGTTCCTTTCCTTGGATCAGGTTCCAAACCAAACTTTCTGGCCATCAGCGGTCAGAGGCAGAATGGACAGAAAAAGAGGCTGAGACAGGAGAGCAAAGAGTTTTCGTTGCTCTGAGACAGCTAGCAGGTCATCCATATCCTTTCATTTTTCAAAATGGTTACATATGAAGTGGGTGTTTGGTCATGCAGTTTATTGAAGAACCATTAACCAAACTGCCTGTTAGGCCACTGATGTCAGAGAAGACACAATCCAGAAGGGAACAAATCGGGTCCTGGGCCCTAGAGGATGTTGAAGAATTATGTTTGTGGGTGAGAAGAGGAGAGAGTGTCACTGGGTCATCTTTAGGGGCCCATGAGCTATACAGTCTCAATAAACCCAAGCCCAATATTTAGGTGCAGTGAGCCTGGACCTGAGTGATGATCACAGTTTCAGCCCTAGCTAAACCCAAATCCACTCCAGTTTCGGGTGATATCATCCTTCTAATCCCAGATAGTTGCTATAGATCAGGAGTCTCAAACTCAAATCACCACGAGGGCTGCATAAGAACTAGCATGGTAGCCCAGTGGTCACACCATGCATGAGGACTAGTATGGTAGCCCAAGGGCTGCACCACTGAAACCTTTTCATACAACAGCATTGCAAATATTGATAGTGATAGTGTCATTGCAGGCTGCATGAACAAACTTTAGGGGCCACTTGCGGCCTTGGGCCATGAGTTTGAGACCCCTGCTATAGATACTCTTATGCCCATTACACAGATGGGGGAACTGAAGCAGTGGAAATGAACGGCTTGATTAGCAGCCATACCAGGCACCTACAGCTTCTCTAAAGTCAATGCAAGGCCCTTGGGACTTGCCCACAATCATGCAGGTCAGCAGCTGTGCCTGGAACAAAGCACCAGAGCTCAAATTAATCCATTTTAATCAAACTGCTACACTGTGTCCTTAGGCACAGCACCTGGCATTCATCTGGCACCTTTTCTCAAAAGATGGTCAGTCAAGCTTGGCTGAAATGCAAGCACTTTGCACTGTCGTATGGCGATCTGGATTAGAGATTACTGGTCCCCGTCTTTTACGGCCTGGACCAACACGTGGCATGATATTGCCTTCAAAGACCCAAGAGGGCTTTCAGGTCTTTTGACAATGACGGGTGTGGTTCAGTCAAAAGAAAAAAAGCGGGAGGAGGGAGTCTGATTTCATTCTACTCAGCTAGGAAGATTTTAGCTGGGACTGGGGCCCAAAAGTGGAGGAGAGAATTAACCAAGCGCATATTTTAACACCAAGAAAAGAGTGAGTAAAATAAAGAAACGGTGTCACATATCCACAAGTCAATTTTTCCAAGAGATTTATGAACAAAGAGATACTTCTCCAATTTGCCCATTATCAAAAAGATATATTGCACACAAATATTTAAAGCATCTTAATTAACATGTCTTAATAGGTCATTTCATTTTATTCCCCCTCCTTGAGCCCAAAGCCAGCTGTAATGCCAAGTGGTAAAACAGACGGGACTGGGCACCAGGGGTTCTTCTAGTTCTGGTTCCAGCACTGACTCGTGTGCAACCTTGGACGAGTCATACTCTTCTTCTATACCCCATAAGTAGAAAGGAAATAATATTTGTGACCCCCCTCTCTCTGGCAGATGGTGAGCTTCAGATTCATTACAGTGCTCTGATTTCTTTCTGCAGCAATATTTAATTATCATTGTATGCACCTAAATTAGCAATGAGCATGACCAGGGTCTCACCGCCATCCTTCCTGGTACACATATTTGAGCCTCTGCTGGAAAGGGCAACATATCTCATTGGCTTCAAGTGCTCCATCAAGAATTTATATGGCCACAGGTCTGTAACATCAATAGGCAGCATAATACACTATTTGTAAGCGTCTGAGTTGAAGCACACGGAAGCAGTACAAACAAAAGGATAATGCTGGACATCATATAGACTCATTGTGATACAAGCAAAACACTAAAGCAACACTCCCAGACTCTTCAGACAAAAACCTGAGCCTGCTTATAACCCATGTGCCCGAAACATGTTCCATTATACTGCCATGAGACAGAAAGACCCCCAGTTGACGTGCCACCACAAAAGACATCTACTCCTTGCTATATGAAATCAAAGCCTGAGGACCTCAGTAACTCAGCCAAAGGTTGTGGGCCTATTGCAGTTGCAGGTGCGTGAGCTTCTGTAGCCCATGATGTGCAGGAGGTCAGACTAGATTGTCCCTTCTGGCCTTAAAGTCTATGAGAAATGGAAGTGTATGGTTCTGGAGGTGTGCTGATAATGTAGGAGAAAGAGCCATACTGAACAGCGAATCTGTCTCCTGGGACTAATAAAGCAGCTGGCTGCAACCCTAATCCTGTGTTAAGAGCTTTCATCAAAAAGGAATGGTATTTATTAAGGAGTTAGAGGAGGTCATAAAACAATGTTTTCACACAGGGTTTACACTAACATGGGGGACTTCATGTTCACATTTGGCCCTTCATCTTTTAAACACATCTTTCTCCTGAAATAAGCCGTTTTGAACAAGGCTTACTTTTGCGGAGCACCTCTAACTTCCTGGCTGGTCACTGGGAAAACACTGGATTTTTCTCCATCTCTTTGTTGCTTTTCTTTTCTATTCAAAGTTCAAACAAATACTCCAACTGCCCTGTGTGCGTGGCATTACCCCCCATTGTTTGGTCACTAGTGGATAAGAAGGTGCGGGGGGTGAGCCTCAAATCAAGAAGTTTGACAGCCCAAAATTCAAGAGTATCCCAATCCACTCTAAAGAGAGCCCCCACCCCACTATCTAGAAAAGTCTGATTCTAGATACTGCCACCATTCAGATGCAATAGCTATTTTTGCTGCTATACGCTGGCAATGAGAAGTGGTACAGCTGGATTCATTATTTGACTAATCCATTTAATCAAAAGGTGCATGGGTTAGGTTTTCCTGTGTGTGCCAAGTTGTAGAAACCAGGGCCCCATTGTGCTGGATGCTGTAGGTGCACATAGGGACAACCTAGGACCCGACTCATCATTTGGTAAAACAGATAAAGTCGAGACAGAGGGAGCAAGAGATTCACACTTGAATCTAGATAACACAGCAAGAGCCAGGAACTGATCCCGATCGCCAGAGTCCCAAGGAAAGGAAGCAGCCATTTCCACAACAAGAGATTTAAACCAGCACTGACAGCTCGGTAACACCACTGGACTAGGGCAGGATTGTAGTTGCACAACAACTGATAAGCAGGTCAGCTATCTTGTTTCTCTGGTTGCGACTGAGATCTGAGAACTGCTTTGCCCACCTCTCCAGTCTGAAGGGGCGGGACAAGTACTCAAGGGAGGAAGTAAATTTAATCCAGTTTAAAAAAAAAAAAAAAAAAACCACCAAAGAATTAGTGGATTATCAATGTGTGAAAGCGCAGCTTCCATCCCACCTCACTGCAGAAGTTCTCTCACATTTACTCTTGATTTCTTAACCCAAGTGGCTAAGACTTAGCAGAGAAAGACCCTGATTCTCTTGCAGCAAAATAAACAAGGAGTCCAGTGGCACTTCTAAAAACTGATAAATATATTTACCGCATGAGCTTCTGTAGGAGAAAATCCCACTTTGTGAGATGTTTGAGGAGGGTCTGTTTCTGTTTCCCTGGGCTGAGTCTATGCTAGGAAACTTCACAGCAATTCACCGTCACCTGCAGCTCAGCCTGGACTCCAGATTAGGGTTAAGAAGGTTTTATTGCATCCTTCTGTTCTGCACATCCTGCAGCCTCTTGCTACCAGTGGGGGAACTACAGTTAGGACACTGGGTAATGTTGGTGAGCCCTAGCACTCCAGTCACTGTTACACAGATACTGGAAACCTGACAAGATTTAAATTTTTCAAAATTCAGGGCTGCTCCACAACTAGTCTGGAGAACAGCACTAACAACAGCAGAGAAGGGAGGCTTCTGCACCCCAGCTCCTCCAGCCTGTACGATAGGGTTTTCCCCCTTCCCCAGCTCCAAAGGGGCACCTATAAAGGCCTAACCAAGGCACAGGGTTGATTTCCACCATCTGATTATCTCAGATGGCTTGGACAAGCCATGCTTGAAAGGCACAAGCAGTGTTGCAGTTTCACAGAAGTAAAAGGGCGGGACCATCCTGGGGCATCGTGCAGCCCGTGAAAGCTGCAGAGCCCCACTCACCTGTGCTTCAAAGACGGGCAGGGAGATGGGAAGCGGCCCAGGTTACGCTAGGGGTGAGGGGAATGGGCAAAGCTGCACACACAGTCCAGAGCCAACGGGTCAAACCTCCCCCAAAATGCAGGAGGAGGAAGAAACAGCAGGTCACATTTGCTCCTCTCCCAAACACTTGTCTCCTCTCCTCTGCACTTGCCATGGGGCAGCTCGCCAGTGGCTGCAGCAGGCTAAGCTGGGGCTGTTACAGCCCTTTATATTCCTCCCTGTTGGAGGATCGTACAAGAGCTTTCCAATAGGCAAACGGATACCAGACTCCCCCTCATGGGCTCTGCCACAGACAACACAAGATGGCAAAGCTTATTCCCCCGACTCAAAAGATCGCCACCGGGATAATGCCACCAACCTCTGCCCACCCTGACTTTTGAGAGATAGTCGGAAGGTATCTGGTTGTAAAAGACAACAGGATATAGTTCCCCTCCCAGCACACCCCCCCCCAAGAGAGACAGCATTTACTATGACTGCTAGAGCATCTTTGTTCACTGTGAACTCTGCAAGTCTACATCACAGTCTACCCATTGCCCCAGACTCTCTTCCCCACCACTGAAATGCAGCCACCTCAGCGGAGGCACGTGGCTGCAGTTTAAACGGGGCACAGCAGGGGAAGAGCATCCCATGCCATCGACGTGAGATGGAAAGGCTGAGGTTGGCAGAATGGCCAGGGACCTGGGATACACGTTCTCTGAAGCGGTGTCAGCAAGAAACCTGTCTCAAGCCATGTGGTTTTATCTCTTCTATTTGTTTGAGTGGCAGCTAGCAGCAAAATGAGTGAGTTTACCAGGAACGCTGTTACATGCAGAGTGTTGTAACAAAATCTTATGTTCTACAGTACCGTCCATGCATGGATCCCCGACGCACTGTGCCATCACCGCACCAAAATTAGTCACTAGCGTGACTCTGCTCAAGCAAGTGTTGAATTAACACCAGGGATGAACATGACGTACGTGAGGTACACTGCCTCCATCCTCTTTCACAAAGGAGACCTGACACACTGAGAGCTTACGCGACTTGACTGAGGGCACAGAACAAGTCAACAGCAACCCAAAGGAGTCCTGATTCTCAGTTGCCTGCTCCAACCATCACTCAGCTGGAATTTCTCCCCTCATAGCCTCCATTTTCCTAGGTATCTTCCTCCCGAAGGCCTTTGCCTTATCACACACCACACCATGCTTTCCACGACTGCCAGCTCTCATGCCCCACAGCCACTGTCCAGCAACAAAAGAAAAATCACTCACTTCCCTTGCTAACTGACATTTGAACAGGGGCACTTTCCCAAGTCTCAAGATCATAGGAGGGTCGTACTCCACAGAGGAGAAAGCAACAGCAACAATGTGTGGGAAATGTAAGTGCCTCTGGTTTACGTCAAACTAACCTCAAATATTTCTATTTCAAACCAGCATCACTTACTTTCTACAGAAAGCAACGACTTGCACTTTGGAAGAGGCAGCGTTGTCCTCGGTAAGCTGTGTCCAAAGGAGCAGACAACGCTAATTTTCCCATATGTTTATTGGTTGCAGGTCTAGACTGGTGTGGTCTTTTTGTTGTAGGAGGCCAAAGAAGGGAATCATTCACATATTTCCAAAATTCTCACAAAAGTACTCTTGTGCATTGGAGATACTTGCATAATCAGCCTCAATCAAGTGTTCCTCTGAATCAATCCCTGTGTAAGCAAGCCGTCTCCTCCAACCACTCAGAACACAAGAAAGGCTGCTTGTGTCTTCTGTACGACATCACCGGGAGGAAAAATCAAAACACAGGCAACCAGGACCAGCACACAGCAGAGAAAAATTGACCAATATTCCTGGCACTCCTTATTTTTCCCCTGCAAATTCCTTCCATACCTGTAAGGTTGGGGGTCACAAAGAAATGCCGTCTCTTTGCTCCTTAGATGGATTCCCCACCACCACCGGAGGACAGGTCACCCGTCTGTGTCATTTTATAGACGGCCCTTCAAGCAAGTAAAGTGTGTTTGCGCCATTCCAAGAGGTTAAATATTTCTTTCAAAGCATGAGTAACACAGACATTTCTCAGTGAAAAAATTGGCAAGTTCCAAAGTAATGCAAATATTTCCTATATACAACAAATACAATGTTCTTTTCTTCTCCGTTTCATCTCCGCAAGCTGTGTTCATAAACTCCCCCTTGCCTTTCCCTTTTAAAACAGTCGATATCGCCATTAAGCTCAAAATACTTCAAAAACAGTTCAAGTATTCATCAAAAAGGGCTTTAAGTGGCAGGTTACAACAATTTCCAATGAGTGGTACAAAAAGCTGTGTTGTGAAGGCTGCATGATCAAATAAAAACAGGGTCCTGTTACGAATATAGGGGAGGATCGGGTTGCAAAACTAAGGGGTCAGGTCAGTTAAACTGCCTTCGCCTCTGGTGAACGTTAAGAAGGTGAATCATTAGAGGAGAGGAGAGTTCTGACTTTCCTGCCCACCCTAGCTGCAGGGTGCATGAAACTGAAAACATATCCCAGTGGGAAAGACAACTGAGTAAAAACAAAAGTCACCAAGAAGGATGCAAGGGCAAAATGGAAACAAAGATGTATTATATAGGGGAGAAGCCTAGAGCAACCATTAGACCTGTTTCCAGTGCCCTGCAAGTAAAGGGCCTGGTGTTAAGTTACAGGCTGGGTTTAAGGGCACCTCTGTGCCTCCAAGGCCAGATCTTGAAGACAGCAAATAAAATTAAAACACCTTGTTGGCAAGCCGGCTGCAGAAAGCGCTGCCTTTGTGCCCTGAAGGACTAGCCATTTGGTTTGATTTTTCCAGAGAGACCTGGTGGCACCGACGACGAGGGCCCCAGTGCCACTGCCTTTTCTAAATGCCGCCTAGCGCATTTCCCTGGCGCGCCTTAGGGCACCCAGGGCAACATGCACCCCTGGCCGAGAGGCTCCTGTGCACCAGATCCTTGTGTGCAAGGCAGGGTCCGCTCACCACCCCAGACTCACCCCCAGCCCGCACACACCTGCTGCATGAAATGCCCTTTGGTTCCCGTTGGGTCCCAGCCCTTCCCCAAACCAGCTGGTCACTTGCTGCACCGGAGCCTCGCCCGGCACTGGCCCCCCGGCCCGGCCCGGCTGCTCCTGCTCCAAGGCGGCTCGGGCGGCGAAGCAGCGGAGCCGGGAAAGGAGGGCAGGAGCCGGAGACCTGCCCGTGGGACCCCGGCCGGCCGGCCGCGCCTTGTGCCCGGGGCTCGGGAGCGGCTCCAAGGAAAAGAAAAGCAGGAGGGAGAATTTGCGGGGAATTAAATTGGGGGCCAGCTTCCTGCAGCCCCAAAGCCACTCACCCGCCTCCGCGCTGCCGCCCGCACCCGGGACCAGCTCCGCGCCCCTGCCGCCGCCGCCGCCGCCTTTCCCACGCCCGGCGCCCGGCGCCCGGCACCCGCACCGGGACCGCCCCGCCCCGCCCCCGGGGCCGGACCGCAGCGCCCAGGGGCAGGGACCGGGGCCGGGCAGCGCCGTGGGAAAGCGCCGGGGTGGCCGGAGCGCCTCGGGCATGGGAGGGGTGAGCAGGGGCTTCCCTGCACCCCCTTGTCAGCTAGGAACAGGGTTACACCAAATTGGGGAGCAGCCCCCCCAAAGCTCCCCATACACCCCCCTGATTTCAGGTCCTGGGGAGAATAGTGAACGGGGATTTCCCCAACACCCCCAGCTGGCAGCTAGGAACAGGGTTACACCAAATTAGTGAGCAGCCCCCCCCAAACCTTCCCCACACACACCCCTAATTTCAGGTCATGGGGAGAATACTGAACAAGGATTTCCCCAACACCCCAGCTGTCAACTATGAACAGGGTTAGACCAAATTAATGAGCAGCCCCCCAAACCTTCCCCTACACCCCCTAATTTCAGGTCCTGCGGAGAATAGTGAACAGGGATTTCCCCAACACCCCCAGCTGGCAGCTAGGAACAGGGTTAGACCAAATTAGTGAGCAGCCCCCCCCCCCCCCAGGCCTCCGCCTCCCCCCCCCCTAATTTCAGGTCATGGGGAGAATACTGAACAAGGATTTCCCCAACACCCCCCCAGGTGTCAGCTAGTAACTGTTAAACCAAATTACTGAGCACCCCAATACCCCCCCACCTCCCCTAATTTCAAGTCCTGGCGAAAATCCTGAACAGGGATTTCCCCAACACCCCAAACACCCCCCATTGTCAGCTAGGAACAGGGTTACACCAAATTAGGGAGCCCCCCCC
>ML682071.1:9586467-9607023 GCA_007922195.1 Podocnemis expansa
CCCCCCTAATTTCAGGTCCTGGGGAGAATACTGAACAGGGATTTCCCCAACACCCCCCAGCTGTCAACTATGAACAGGGTTAGACCAAATTAGTGATCAGCCCCCCAAACCTTCCCCTACACCCCCTAATTTCAGGTCCTGGGGAGAATACTGAACAGGGATTTCCCTATCAACCCCCAGGTGTCAGCTAGTAACTGTTAAATCAAATTACTGAGCACCCCAATACCCCCACACCTCCCCTAATTTCAAGTCCTGGGGAGAATATTGAACAGGGATTTCCCTAACACACCCTTACACCACCCCCAGTTCTCAGCTAGTAACAGTATTAGACCAAATTAGGGAGCACCCCTTACACCCCCCTAATTTCAAGTCCTGGGGACAATACTGGGGATGAACATCCTGGAAAAAGTTCCTCATGGCCAGTCAGAGGTTTGGTTTAAAAATCAGGAAGGTTTTAATACACATTTGGAGTTTACAACTTTGTGTTAGTCTAAGGGGGAAGGGGGCTAGCAAGGATTCCTGTGGCACTTAAAGACTAACAGATTTATTTACTGCATGAGCTTTCCTGGGAGAAAATCCCACACAGTCAGACACTTTGAAGTGGGATTTTCTCCCAGGAAAGGTCATGCAATAAATAAATCTGGCAGTCTTGTGCCACAGGACTCCTTGCTTTTTTTGCTGGACTACATTAACACAGCCACCCCTTTACAACTCCTAAAGGGGGAGCGCTGGCCAGTCTAGTTCAGGAAAACAAACAGAGGCCAGTGGCACTTTGAAAGACCAAGAAATGTATTTATCACATGAGTTTATGTGGGAGAAAATCCCATATCGTTTGGAAGTTCTCCATCTTCAAGTGTCTGACAAAGTGGGATTTTCTCCTACAAAAGCTCATGCGATAAATACATTTGTTAGTCTTTAGAAGTGCCACCAGACTCCTTCCAAGGGGGTAGCCCTGTCAGTCTAGTTCAGCAAAAAAAAAAGCAAGGAGTCCTGTGGCACTTAAATACCAACAAATGTATTTATCACATGAGCTTTTGTGGGAGAAAAATCCCACTTCGTCGGAGGCTTGAAGATGGGGGAACTCACAGAATGGGAGCAAAACAACTGCTTTCATTTGCTGTGACAGGCTGGCCTGATCCTGTGATGGGCTCCCCTGCATTTGTTTTCCTATGTGAGTTCCTCATCTTCAAACCAGCTGACAAAGTGGGATTTTTTCCCACAAAAGCTCATGGGATAAATACATTTGTTAGTCTTTAAAAGTGCTGTAGGATTTCTTGTTAGTTTTGCTGAACTTGACTGACACAGCTACCCCTTTGGCACTGCTATCCATGAATAGTTATCGATTGATTCAATCATAGAGCTATATATGAATTGAAGTAGCAATGAGTTGCCTTGCTGACCAGTGTATTAGTTTACACCTCAGTCCAGCAAGCATTTACACCCAGGAGCAGTCCAACGGAAGTCAACATACTCCTCTGTATAAATGCACGTGTAAGTCTTTGCATGGTGGCTGGGTCCTAACTGACCTATACATTCATTTAATTATCCTAAATATTTTTGTGGATTCCTTCTGATATTATCCCAATTTTTAATAGGGTGCAGAAAAATACACTGGTTAAGACTAGGGCCAGATTAAGGCAGGGGCTTTAGGCACCCTGTGCCGTCTCAAAAATCCAACCTCGACCGAGCTCAGCGACACTGCCGCTGTCCATCCAGTGCCCAGGCTGGCTGGTCTACTCAAGGCCTCTGGCTCACTTCCCCCTCCTCCTCAGACCCCTGTCCCCCAGTCAAGGATGTCCCAAGACAGAAACGGGGCACAGGGCCATTCAGCCTCTCGGGGCCTTTGCCCCCCCCCCCATGCTGGTGGAGGGGCAAGCTGCTCCAGATGCCAGGATCCACACTTCCACCCCCCTTCCCCTTGCCCTCAGCTTGCCACTGAAAGCAGTGGGGAGGCAGCGTGGTCATGGGGGTGGGCAGCTAAGTGCCCCCAAGGGTGGCCCAGCTCCCAATACTGGCAGGGCCAGGCACTCCACCTCCAGGCTGGGCAGTAAGCAGGTGACCTCATGAGTGAGCAACCCTGGGCCTTCTCCGGGCTTTGATCCAGCCCTTGCTAAGAGCCAAGGTGCAGAGCAAATAGTGATGGTCAAATGTAGCAAATATATTTAGAAGGTAAGATGGTCTGGCCAGGGATTTGTGCGGATCTGTGATTTTAGAAGACAGGATGGCTCCCTTCCTCCATCTGCCACCTGTTCAGGTGGGTATTTGCACTCTCTCCCAGCCCGGTAATGGAACTAGTGGAGGGACACTCCACTTGGATTCAGGAGGAATTTTCTGTCCCCCTAGGGGATTGTTTTTCCTCATGCAAAGGCAGTCTGTAGCCTTGTAGCTCATAATGGTCCCCACTGAAGTTACCAGCTACGGTCCAGGACCGTCAGCTTTAGCTGACAGAAGGACTTCATGTTGGGTAGATAGTTCTAATTAAATACCCACTCCAGATAAGCTGCAACATTTTCTTAGGGACAAATCTGAGGAGTGCAGTTGGGCCCTAGGGAAACCTGGGAGGAGGGAAATCTGCCACACCAGGCCACCATCACTTGTGCACATAGGGTGTCCCCTCTGCAGTGGGGTGGGGAGACATGGCAGCAGTTGGTCAAGGGCAACTTACCATCATCCTGACCTCTGCACATTAGCAGGAGCCTGCAAAAAGCACATACCATCTGGATGCCACAACCTCTACATCCACTGCTCTGTCGCTGGGTGGCACAGGATTCGCCCTGCAGGGCAGGGATGCAAAAGCAGGTTTTATCTCCCACTGCACCAGGAGAGGGCTGCAGAAATTAAATGGCCAAAAGCATTCAGTGTGATCCTCAGTCAGATGTCCTGTGTAACACAGGCCAGAGAACTGCCTCAATATAATTCCTCCCTAGGGCAGATCCTGTCCATGAAACCTTGAGTTAAAAATTGGCAGTGATGGAGATCCACCACTGCCCTTAATAAATTGTTCCACTGCTTAATTACTCAGGGTAAAAAAATTAGGACTTATTTCCCATCTGAATTTAGCTAGCTTCAACTTCTGCCACTGGATCACGTTCTACTTTTCTCAACTAGGCTGAAGAGCCCATTTTCAAATATTTGCTCCCTGGATAGGTAATCAATCATGTAGACTGTAACCAAGTCCCACACAGCCTGCTCTTTGTTAAGCTAAAGAGAATGAGCTTTTAGAGTCTATCACTATAAAGCATGGTTTCTAACCCTTTATCATCCCCATGGCTCTTCTCTGAATCCCCTCCCATTTATCAACATCCTTCTTGAATGGTGGACACCAGATCTGGACACAGCATGCCAGAAGCGGTTGCTCCAGTGCCAAACACACAGGTAGCACAACCTCTCTGCTCATCCTCAAGAATCCCATTTACACATTCAAGGATCACAGTAGCCTTTTGGGCCACAACATCCCACTGGGTACGTCTACACTACGTGTTTAAGTCAACTTAAGGGCCCTTAAGTCGACTTAAACAGAGCCCTGTCTACACTGCAGGGCAATAAAGTCTACTTTACCATTAAATCGACTTTATTAAGTCGACTTAAGGCAATGTGGACTCATTAAGTTGACTCAATAAAGTCGACTTAAGCCAGGGCACCCATTTAAAGTCGACTTTATAAAGTCAACTTAATGTAGTGTGGACTCACTAAGTCGACTTAATAAGGTCTACTTAAAGTCAACTTTAGCTCTTACAATGTAGACATAGCCATTCAGGTGATTATCCATTGTGACTCCCAAATCTTCTTCAGAGCCACCACTTCCCAGGAGAATCCCCCATCATTAGGCTGCGTGTTGCAGTGCCTAACTCTTCCAGAGCTTGAAAAATCACTGGCACCCACAAACTCTGGGTTAGCGGCAAGGTTCCCTGTACAATGAATGGGAATTGAAAGATACGTGAGAATGGGATCCGAAAAAGCCAGCATTGGGGTGGTGGCGAGCGGAAGGAGAGCTGTCTGAACAAGCCAATGGGAGATGCCACCGAGAACGATGTGTCCTAAATCTCTGTCCCACCACAGATTTTGGTGCTTGAGTGTGAGCTGCTGCTGCAAAGTGTCTGTCTGTGCTTGGGAGCCTCCACCATGAATCCTCTCCTGGTCTCAGGAACACAAGCTGTTCTTGGGCTTCCTTTCTACCCTTCAGCTCAATGAGCAGGGTTCTTCCCAGTGACTGAAAACCCCCATTCATCACTCTCCCCTCCTCCCCACTCAAAAATGAGTTAAACGGAGATTTCCTGCCTTTCAGGTGATGCCCTCATCTCTGGACTGTAGTGTTGAATCATGTTTTGTGCTTCGTTATGAAGGCCCAAAAGTTCCCCAAGGCCCCTGATTTACTTTTTACATTAATTTAAATCATCTCTACCTGGGAGACTCTATGGACAAGGAGAACACTGTACAACTACAACATTAGAGAGAACCAAGAACGTAAAACCTGATTAATCAAATTTTTTCAGACTTAAAAATCCTTTATTTTCTTCCATTAGCACCTATTGACGCAACCCAATGGGGGGAAAAAACCTTTTATCTGGTAAGGTTGGAGCACTTCAAACCAGGTCTGAGATACAATCAGTCCACTCAGACCTCTCCTGAAAGCAAGCGAGCAAGCAAGCAACTGAGCTGATGTTCTTGGTATTTCTAGGGGCTGGTCTATACATTGTTTTTCTGCTTTAACTTTAACTCGGTTTAGAAACAGACCAAGGAACCTGGATGCAGGAAGATAGGAATAAAGAAGCTGCTAGTGGTATAGGGCATAAGCAATCCCAATCCAAGCACTAAAGCTAGACTAGGAATTTTGGATGGAACGACTGTTCATCTGAAAATGCCGATTCATCAAAACAAACTTTTTGCAGGAATGAATTGTGATAAAGACCTGGTCTACACTACAGGTGCTTTTCGGTGACAGTCGAAGGGAGATAAGCAAGTAACTTCCAATATCTTGCACATCTCCTTTACACTGCCTATTGCCTACTCATCGTGGTGTCTTCAGTGCACTGAGTTAATGGGAAATGCTTGCACTCCTGTCAACTCAACACTCTATTTGAGAGGGTGGTCTTCAGAGACTGACTTCCTGATCAACTGAGCGGGTCTTCACAGACCCACTCAGTCAATTGGGAAGACTGGTCCCACTATCGGTGAATACCTGCCCAACAAGTTTACTGGATGGAATGAGAGAGACCAACCGGCCATGAATAGCCAACAGCCAAGTGATTGTGCTACTCAAGGTACGCGATCTGGAGTAGGATCTTGAACCTGCCAAGTGACCACCCTAACCACTGGGCTATTCTGGAGTCTCTCTTTCAAAAAATTAGAGAGAAAGGTCTCACTTCTATCCTGATACAGAATGGGGAAAATTTTGAGATTTCAATTCCGCCCCCCCCAAAGAAAAGGAAAACCATTTCCTGTGGAGCTCTAATAAGTAGCTTTATACTAGTATAGCTACATCCAGAGTAATGATGGCAACTGTTTTAATAAATAAGTTTCTAACCAACATAGCTACAGAAGCACAAAAGCTGTCTCTACAGCAGACCTAAGGAAATAGACAAGCAGATATCTCCCTCCACCCCCCCCCCCAACCACCCATCCTCCAAAAAAAATAAATTAGAACATTTTGGGGTGTTTTTCAGCCATCTGAAAGAAACAAATAAAAGGAGTTTTTTCTTTTCCCCTCTACCGTTTGCCTTTAAAAAGTGAAAATATGCAATGCCACAAAGTTTCACAGATCCACTTCCCCAAAAAACAACAGACCTAGCCCAGAAAAGACCACAGCCACACAAAACAAGAGCATCACTGAATCGTTACTGTGACATCAATATGATTTTCAAAATCTTTCTCTTCCACTTTTACAGAACTAAAGAGTCTGATAAAGGATTGAAATGGAGGTGTGAGATTTTGACTTGCCCAAGAGCCTGGAGTGGAACTGCGGAAAACCCAACTCTGGCTCTGCAAGAGGTTGATATGACTCAAGGGGATTTTGAAACAATTGATTCCTGCTGTGTACCTGGGCCGCACTCCGTGGAGTCACTTCCAGGTAACGGGTCATTCGAACAAGTAGCCAGAATTGGGCTGTTCTGCTTTGCGTGACTACAGCTCTGGCTGAAAACACAAAGACATTGTTTTATGGTGATTGTCTCCTCCCCTTCCCTAACTTCCTTGTAACAGGACAGCATTCCTGTCTCACATTCCTTAACCACTGCTGCGTTGGGGAGGGGAAAATTGAGAGGGAGGAAGAGAGCAAAACGTGTTAATTAACAAAGTCGCCTGAATGTTTGTGGGATGACTGTGGGTGGCATGGTAGGGGGAGACCAAAACTGCCAATAAAGCAAGATAAAGTACATATGAATCAGATAATAAGAAAAATTAAAGAAAAGCCTGTAGGCTTAAGAATATGTCAGCCAGATGTTTCTCAGACACAGAAAATCAGTGGTTTCCCTACAGAGCCTGCACGACAAAGTTCTCATTTCAAAGGGGATGCTGCAAAGGGGATGCTGCAATTCACTCCATGGTCTGCTACATGGAAATTGAAGGTCAGCCAAGAAATCTGGATGTTGTCTGGCCAAGCACCCTCTGTGAGGGCTCTTCACAGTCCTGTAAATTTATAAACAAGCAGGCAGACACAAATCGGATTTCAGGAGCACAGGATGAAGAGGCGTTGAGTTCTGGTGACTCTAGGGGTATATATACACTGGAAGCTTTTTAGTCACCTTAGAGCGTCCACATTTAAAACTCCTATAAACTGCCCATGTCTACACTGGCACCTGCTAGGTCAACTTAACGGTTAAGTCAACTGTATTAAGTCGACTTAAGGGCTATGCCCAGCCTACACTGGCTTGAGTCGACTTAATAAGGTCAACTTAAGCGTTAAGTCAACCTTAAAAGGTGGTGTTATTAAGTCGACTTAATAAATTCCCAACGTGGACAGAGCTTCCTTAGGTTGGCTTAAGGAAAGTTAAGTCGACCTAAGACTCCCATGTAGATATACCATAGGGGAGTCAGATGCTGTCATAAAGGAACGAGGTCAGAGTAACTAGAAGAGACTTAGTAGTTAGAGGAGTCCATCAGAAGAGGTCTCATGATGGACAGCAGGCCTCTGAACACCAGCACTGTCTGCACCCCTAGTCTGTCACCTCTGAGATAAGTGAAATTCTACATTCTTCTTGCAGCAGAAGCAGCAGACAGCACTCATCCTCATGAAATCCATTCATTATTGCACAAAAATTCGACAGATGTTTCACTAGAAGTAGTTCTGCGACCCAAACATCCTCACCACAGCTAGCAAATTTCAGGCAATAGTGTAAATCATCTGGCATGGTGTGACCAACAAGCACTGCACAGCAAGGGCGTACCCAGATATATGTTTAATGTTGGAGGGAGCTTCCTTCCTATACCATGCATTTCCTCAAGTTTCTTGGAAAGTACCTGCAAAATCAGAAAGAATTCTAGGCCTCTGAGCTACACAGGAGCTGGCCATTTAAATGTTGCTATATGATGTAGGGAAGCATGTCACTGCTAAACAAAACCTTTAAGGGAAGGGAAGGAACAAAAGTGGGGATGGGTATGAGGTTCCCATCCCATGAACTCTCAGAGTCAGGATGACATCCACCAGGCAGCCTCCTCAAAACAAAATATTACTTATTTAGTGAACAGGATACACATCTAGTTTGCCCTATCTTCCACATCGCTATCCTGGGGTCTAGCTTCCTATAGATGTCTTCTCGGTGCCTTGCTCTGCATCGTCTCAACAGACAGTGCCTGACAACCAACAACAGCCATTTTCTCCTCCCAGGCTTTTAACTGTTTAGCGTATGAGAGCACATATGATAAAGATAGTGCACCATGTTGAAGTGTACTGATGCAAAGCGCTATGTAAGAGGTAGGATGCTACTTTTCTAATAGCTTGCCCCCTTGTCTTCTCAACATGTACCACGGTGCCCTTATTTCGGGAGCCTTCCTGCACTCTCCCCATTGAATTCAAGCTTTAGAGGTGTCTAATGAGCATCTGCCAATGTAAACTATAGTCTGTGCCAATAACTAGGTCACATATTTGTATTTTCTAGACTGTTCCACAGCAGTTCCTTGTCTGTGACAGGGGAAATACAAGATCAGGTAGGAAACTGGCATCACGAAGTGCTGACATGGTCTTTGACTTTCATCAAGCAGGGTGATAATGTCAGTAAAGAAGCCATAGGTTCACCAGGGGGTCTCAAGCTCAAATCACCACAACAGCCACGTAAGGACTAGTACGTTAGCCCAAGGGCCGCACCACTGAAACCTTTTCATACAAGGATATTACAAATATCGGTAACAATAGTGTCGTCGCAGGCCGCAGAAGATAGCTTTCAGGGCCACATGCACCCCGCAAACCACATGTTTGAGACCCCTCATTCAAACTATCTGAGATCCTGCATCTGTTTCTTTGTAGAACAGCCGATCGCTAGAATCTCAGTCCCTGGGGGTTGGGGAATGAATCTTTTCCTGCTGGCTGGCTGCTGATTCAAGCATGGGGTTGGAAAATCCACCAGCCCTCCCAGTCCTACAAAATGCTTCTCAGGAGGTCAGATTGCCCCAGAATTCAGGGAGGATAGAGCAGAGAATGATTCTTCTTGAATGATGAGTATAATTCCCTGTGGGAAACTGATTTCCAAATGGGAAGTGGAGGGTGAAGAGAGAGGAGAGGCAGCACTTCAAGAAAAGTTGCTCAGTGACCCTACTCTAGCTCAGAAGGGAAATCACTGTCAAGTGTTTTTAAGAACATGGGTAGTAGTCTTTCGTGCCCCAGAAAGGAGAGGCGCAAGAGCCACCTGCCTCCTGGACACTGATGACAGCATCATTACCCACCCAAGGGGCTCTGAACGACAGTTGCTTTTTCATTTTGGAGTGCAGGAAGGAGCTGGGAGGGGAGACTATAGCTGATTCCTATAAAAGCTATCCCACGACAGGTGCCCTCATACTGGTTTATCAGCAGCCACAGCAGGGGGGTCATAGCACTTTAGCTCGACTGGTTTCCAAACAAAATGTCAATGAAGATCATCAGGGACTTTGCTACTGCTGTTAATTTTATGTGGAAGCTGCTCAGTGACTACAGAAATGGGCAGCAGAATAAATTCTGAAAATGACAGGGAGAAAGAAAAACCAAAGTAGTGAATTGGTAAAGAAAAGTGCACAGACAAACCCTTGGTTTCTGTCTGACCACTGTTCTCAGGGTCAGCTCAAAACTATAAGCTCTGAAAGTCCCCTGACCTTCACACACCCATAAAAAAATGATCTAAATGTGGAAACAAAAAACATTTTGTTTCCATCCCTGAGAATGCCAAGTTTCTGAAAAGAACCACTAAAGAGCTGTTACTCCAGGGACAGGGGAGCTGTGTTGGAGGTAAAATAATAATTAAAAAAAAATCCACATAATCTGAACCTTTGCCCAAAACTCAAACCAACCCCAAGGTATGGGGGGGGGGAATCTTGAGGTTTTAAGAAAGAAAAATGTGGTAACATTTTCAGTTTTGACTCCCTTTTGGATTCTGGCCTGTACCACAAGCAAAAGTACTCAGATACCACGTGAAAGGCAGGCAGGAAATGCCGGGTGAAGCACTCAGATACCACGTGAAAGGCTGGCATGAAATAGCACATCAGGGGCTCTTCTTGTGGTTTTTTCATATTGGGCCAGAAAGAGTGAACCAGTGCTGGTACACTCTCCTAGCCTAGCTCTGCAGACCTAACACAGTAACAGTTGGGAATGACTTGTGATGGGCTCTGTGGTATATTTGGTGGTTCATCTTTTACTAATTAATCCCCATGGCCGCAGTATGGATTTACACTGGTACACAGATACAGGAGATTTTTTAAAAGCACAAAGGGCAGTGAGGTATCTGGAAAAGCATTATTGTCTGGAGGATAGAGCACTGGACTCAGATTTATTCGATTCAATTGCTAGTCCCAGTTCTTCTAACAGCCCATTTGGTAAGGCAATTCCCCACTCCCTGCCTCAGTTTCTCCATCTGTGAAGTGGGGATAATCCTTTGTCATGTGCTTTGAGACTGACTGCTGAAATGCACAATATACAAGCTGGGTGTTATTACTTTCACTGTGAGTTGGGTTCCTAACACCCATTCATGCCTTTGAAAATCTCCCCCTCCTAGATGATAAATCCAGAGACTCACAAGACAGGAAATATCTGTGCTGCTTTCAGTCATGTAACAAAAGCCCCGCAAGCCTGAATTGCTTGACTTAGACGCTGAGACTCACTGCTGGGGAGGGTTTTTTGTAGTGTAGACGTATCCAAACGGGACTGATCCTACCGTGATTTTCATACCAGCAGGCCCTTCAGCTCCAGGGAGGATGGCTCTACAGCTATTATGGGAAATATTTCCATGGTTTGCAAATCTTGTAGTGCGATCCTCCTGCAGATGTGCTTGCTGGAACAGCAGCAAAATGAGGGGTACACAACAGGACCCTGTGAGCTCACACAAGTGAAGGATCTTGCAGCCATACACCTCCCCTCTTACAGGCATCAGAACCTGGCAGCAAGAATCTGCTCCTGTAGAAAACCTTACACAGTACTGATGTCCTATTCAGTAATTATATTTAGCTCACTACTCGTAAGTGGGTTTGCCCAAGTTCACTAGATGAGGTGGGAAGTTAATGCACGGGTGTAAGGGGAAGGGGTGTTACCCACACACTAGGGCACCCCACCTTTTCCCAATCCATAAGGTTCCAGGAGTAACCCACCTGGAGCCCTACAGATTGGGAAAATGTGGAGTGCCCTAATGCGTGGGTAACGGGTGTTGAGGAGGGGTAGCTGCACCTGTGTAATTAATATACATGCATATTCTCTGCAGCTGAAGAGAGAAAGTAAAGCAAATGAGAATGCCTCCAATCACCCAGAATGCTTTAGAGCACAGCTATTTCGTTGCGGGCACTGGAAACAACCCAAGTTTGGGAGGAGCACATGGGGTTGGGCCATTCTGTGCTATGGCATGGAGGGGGCACACTGTGCAGTGGTTAGAGTATGCAGGATTAGAGAGCTGGGTTCCAGTCCTGACCTCCACTCGCTGACCTAAGGGCCCAACTAAGATCAGGCCCCCATTGCGCCTGGTGCTATACAACCACAAAGTAAGAGACAGTCATGGCCCATGAGAGAGACAAGACACAAAAGGATAGGTGACACAGATTATCCTTCTTGTTTGACAGCTGGGGAACTGAAATAGGGAGAGGCTTAACTAACGGGCCCTACGTCATACAGAGAGTCTGTGGTGGACCCCAAAACAGAATTCCACTCTCCTGATTCCCAATCCCATGCCTTAACCCCAACACCCTCCTTCCTCTCCTCTGTTGGGCATTACACACTTGATGGAGTTGCACACCTACATTTTCACCTCAATAAGGCAGCACAGTTAGCCCTCAACCTAAGTATTGAAGTTTTGGTGCAAAAAAAAAAAAAAGTTCATGCTATCTATGCAGTGCAGGTACACAGCAAAATAGAAGATCAGCAACAAGAAAATCTGCTCTGCACTGGAATCATGCATAACAAGCTACATCTGTGCACCTGTGGATCTAAGCCCATGCAACCAGGGACAGCCAGTACACTTGTGTGCAGTTATTTGAAAAGGTCTTTAAAGCAGAGCCGCTTTAAAAAGTATATTGTGTGCTACATTTTTAGGCTAAATTAATAATTTAGAAACTTGAAAAGGCAAGAGCCATCTAAGGTCTATTATAAGGGGTGGGGGAAGAAAAAGCACAGTGATTTTCAAGAAGTCTGGTGATTTAGTGTCTCTTTCTTTCTCTCCCTACACTTTTTGCCTCCTGCACAAGGATCTATTGAGAAGCTGCAGAACAAACGTTCCCTTATGCAGCTCCAAAAAAAGTCTCCTTCAGTTTGTCTGAGACAGCTGCCTCTAAGCACGCTATGGTTACTCATTAACTGGGTCTCCCAGGGCAGGGGAAAAGGAGCAAACTTAATAGACCCTAAACAAGGAACAAAAATAAAATAAATAAATCAGGTGTCCTGGGAAATAAAGTGAAGGAAACAGGTGGCCTGCTGGATACCTTTACAGTTAAACATAGAGGGGCATCTAGTCTAGTCTCCCCATGGTGCCCAGGCCGCCTTCAAAGCAGAAGGGAACGGATAACATGGAAAGTAAATGCACAGGGACAAAAGAATAAGATTATTAAAAGGGAAGAAAGCTATCGGACAGAGAGGCACTTGTCCTCTGCTGCGCTTTATAGGCTTAGAGCGCAGAGGGGGAGGGGGTATTTCATTGCAAGGTTGCCTGATGCTGCTCTGGATGGGATTCATTCCTTCCCCTCCTCTTTTTGCACTAGAATAACCGAACCGTTTGGGTTGGAAACGGTTTCAGGTGGGACATCTTACTCCAGATGCCAGTCACCTCCTTCCAGGGACTCAGCAGTCTGCTCCCCATTGCGTGTGCTGATGTGGGATCAGTTCTCAAGTGAAAAGGGCCCTCTCCTCAAATCATTGTGCTGACCTTGTCTCCTTTAAAGGTTTAGGGAACCAGTACAGTGTTCTGGGTGTATGCCTGATTGTAAAGGACAAAGGGACCAGGGAACCCTTCTCTGGCCTCTTTTCTATGGTGGGGTGAATAACATGGTTTGGGGGCTGAATTTAATTCAGTACCAAGACATAGTATTAACCTATTCTTATGCCAGATGTTTATGGCTCAAAATCTTGTCCAGAAGACCTCAGGGTGAAATTTTGCTCTAACTAAATAAAATCAACTCCCTGCACAATTCAGCTGTCATTGGCCAGCAGGATTACAGCTGACTGAAATTTTCAGCTGATTTGTCTTCCTTTAAAAAATACACATTTAGGTCACCTGATAGATTTCTGGAATTCAATAACGTTTCCATTAAAAAAAAAAAAAAAACCAAAAATTCTGACTGCCCTCCCTTTTTGCTCCCCAAGTGTGTGTGGTGTGTTTTTTTGTTTGTTTGTTTTGTTATTTTTGGGGGGGATCTTCTGGATCAAAATTACTTTCTGTTTCAAAATTTACTTAAACATTACTAACAAAGGTAAGAATGCCAAAAAAAGCTCCAAAAGGAAAAGAACTGTTTCATCTGGGGACAACTGAAATGCTTTGTTAAACTCAAAATTGGTACTGCAAGCAAAGTGAAAAATGAGTTATTTGCACAGCTCTAGCAAGGACATCAATCTCTCTGGGGGTGGCAATTCCTATATAACACCACGGAGCTTAGCCTGCTGTGTCGTATACTCAAAGTATTGGGCAGTGGCAGCTGAATACCCTATAAATAGCCCCCTTTACATTTGTATGTCACATGGAAAAAAAGGCCAGCAGTTCCTGACTGGCACGCTCTTCTCCCAGGTGGAAAGGCACTCAGAGAGGCACAGCCCAAGCTGCCTGTGGCGCACACTCCACAGACAGGAGAGATGCCATCTCTGTGTGCTAATGGGTGAATTGCTGGTGCCTGACATCTCCCAGTCTGAGAACAATAATTATTGCTGCAGTAAAATGCTGAATATAGCTCGTGCCAGCAACAATAAATCAACTTTTCCTTTAGCATGGAACTTGGTGTGACACAGCTTTGGCTTCCCTCAGAATTAACTCCTTCCCCTCCATTCGCTTTAGCATCACCAGGCAAAGCTCTGTCTCTAGGATAATTACAGTCAATTGGTCATCAAACCTCTCTGTGATTTCTCATGCATTTCAAAACAATCTAAATTGCATTCAAAGGACAACTCGGTCATAGTCAACTGTCATTGCTAGCCATCAGGATCAACAGCAGGGGGTGCCTAAGAAAATAGGTAGTGAACCAGGACTCTAGCATGGTGTTTGAAAGGGCTGTGATCCATCACCTGTTATTTTAGGGACTAAACAGACAATCCAGTGTTTCAATCTTAACAGCTGCTTTGATTTGCTGTTACAGTGTGACCTGATCCCATGACTTACACTCCCCTGCATTTATTTCCTCCCATTCTGTAAGCTCCCCCATCTTCAAAGCATCTGACCAAGTGGGATTTTCTCCCACAAAAGCTCATGTAATAAATAAATTTGTTAGCTTTTAACTGTTTGTTTTAACCCAGATCCTGACCGCTTTCTTGTCACTGACGATCCCACAGCATATTTTGCAACAGTCTGATAAGACTTTATCTACTTCTGTGGAAACCACCACTGAAGCGTCTGAGCCCTTCACAATCAGCAATGTGCTTATCCTTAACATGCCTGTGAGCAGAGCTGTTAGCCACATTTCAGAAATGGAGAAACCGAGGCATGAACTGGTGATGCAATTTACTCAAGGTCATATGGAAAATCTGGCGAAGCAAAAACTTGACACCAAGTCACTGGTGACCACCCACACGGCCATAAGCCATCCTTTTTCTAGGCAGATGTGTCTAAATTCCCCCCTTTGCTTTCAGATAAGCAGGATATTGTTTTCTCATGGTGAACCATCTTGTTTAGCTTCTGGGCACTTCTGAGCAGCTTTGATTTTTCCTATCCCAAAGCGTTCTGATTTCAGCAGTAGGTGTTGCAAATCCCATCAATATCATTTGGTAGAATATTTTATTTTGGGATCCTTTGATGTGAAAGATGCCGTACAAATGTGCTATGTAATTCCTGTGATTTGAAAGGGGGCAAGAGGTTAGTTTCCCTGTAGCTGTGAAGATCCTGCAGAACACCTTGTAAATCCTGGGACTCACCAGTCAGCTTCTTCGACCTCAGGCACATCCTTTCCAGGCCCTGATAGACCTCACAGCCCACGCACGCCTAGTTTATAAAGAGATACAGAATCACCTACATTGCCCAAGGAGATTATCTGCTTTCCTCCAAAGCCAAAAATGTAAAGGCAACCACATATGCTAATCAGAGGAAAGGGGAAAAAAAAAGATGTAAGAAAACCATTTCCCCCCTCTAGCTCAGCTGGTGCTTTAGAGAGACAGGTACTTTATGATTAGATTTTTGTGAAATGCTAAACATCTGGTGCTCGGCATTACAAGGGAGCCTTTGTGAAGCTGGTAAATTATCTGCAATAAAACAGCACTTGTTTCTGAAAGCTTCAAGCAGAGTAAAAGAGGGGGAAGGGAGGGGGGGAAGAGCAAACAGCCAGATTGCAAATTTCAAACCTTCTCCGAATTCTCACAAATATTTCCTGGGGTTCTGGGGGTGAAGTCAGGTGACTCACTTCCTACAGACTTAAAAGGACACTGTCCAACTTAGCCAGCCAAAAAAAAAAAAAAGGTGTTACCTTTTGATTTGTAATTCTTTGAATTCTTTGTTTTTCCACTTCAAAATTCATTGCTCTACCTATCCTTTTTTTTTTTTTTTTTTTAACTAGATCAATGCAGGCAGCCCAGCGTCTAAAAGCAACCATACAATAACACTCCAGTGTGCCCTGCCAGCTCTCTACAAGCCACCCTACAGTAACAGGGCAAGGAGCATGGCCCAGTGTTCATGAGCAACCCCACTTTAAAAAGGAACGCAATACAGCAGAGCCTACGGATGTATTACACAAAACCACTCATGCATGAGAACAACTCTATGCAGATGAGTAGAGCAGTCCCACTGAATTCAACACAACTACTCACATAAGGAAAATCAAGCATGTGCTTAAGTATACAGAACTACAGTGGCATACAGCACAATCTCTCTCCCTTTCCCCACATTTGTTCCAATAGAAACCTTGGATGCAAAAGGAACATTGAGCCTCTGATCTGAAAAGCACTTTAGGATCCCTAGGGATGAAAAGTAAAAAAAATATATATATTGTATATATATAAAATAAAATAACAATAATGTTAAAGGCAGACATGTCCCAAAGAAATCAATTGCATTTATCAGAATTACAAGGGAGATGTAAAACAAGCCAGGTATTAACCCTTGATGAGCAATATCACAGTGTAGAGCTCCTGTCACACTGATGCTATGCTGGGTGCTATTCAAACCCCCAAGACTAATTTAAAAAAAGTTCCTCCCGAAACTTATCTTGCTGTCCCCACAGAGTGTCGGTGCCTTCAGATGAGTGGCAGGAAGATGGTGGCCTGCAGCTCACTTTGCATTGCACTATTTATCTTTGAGCCATTACCTTCCTCACTATGCAGGACAGAAGGAAAGCCAAGCGCTGATATTGCAGTCATAAAAAACAGTTCATCTGAATCTTAGGCAGAGACGTAAATTCATCTCTGGACTATGAGAAGTAGTAAACTATCACAATATTGTTACTGAAAAAAATCCAACTAAACAGGAGCCTTCACCTCGCAATTTCCAAAGGGGAGCCGTGTGAGTCTAGTTCACAAAACAAACAAGAAGTCCTGTGGCACTTTTAAAGACTAGCAAATTTATTTACCACATGAGCTTTCATGGGAGAAAATCCCACTTCATCAGATGCTTTGCAATTGACTCCTGCAGTGCATAAGATTTCCCCTCTGGGCACAGCACAAAAATTCACCACTAAGCAGGCACGGCAGAGCTTTCAATCTAAAATAGCTGGGCCTTAATGTACAGAGAGCAGGGGAGGTAGGAAATATCAGACTCTGAAACAATAAATAGCATATAAAAAGTGACGGTGTCTGAAAGTCACAGAGTTAGCTGTCTCCTTTGAGAAGCCCGAGCAGTAGCTGCAGGCACCGTTCTCAGGAGTCAGTGAGAAAAGCCATTTCTGCCACCGAGCAGAACTGCAGATGGTCTCCTGGCAGAATGGAGGATTCCCTTTCTAATCTGAAGTTCGTTAAATTGGGATTTAGAGCAGATTACAGAGGGAGATAAAGATGGCAGAGGGTGATCTTGTAGTTGAGCCACAGGACAGAAATTCAGGACACTTCACCCTATTCTTGCCTCCAGCTTAGGTGCAGTCCACCAACAGGACCCAAGTGGAAGGGAAAATTCCACGCCTGTCCGCAACGCTTCCCTGCCTCCTCCAAACTGTACCATAGCCTCCAGTTGAGAACAATGGGCACAAGGGATAAGAAAAATTCTCAGCACGAATTGCCAGGTGCTTTTAATGATGTGGCCTCCAAGAAGATGCCTGAAAGGGAGCTAAACTCTTGGAAATCTGTGTCTGAGCCAGGCATGGAGTCCAGGTCCCAACAAGCTGCAGTTCAGGGCCTTTACCCCAAGACCAGCCTCCACGTCACTCTCTCCAGAGTGTCTCTCCTAATGAAAAAAATGAATTCAGTATATCACAAAGAGTAGGGCCAGCTCAAGGGGTTGTGGCGCCCCAAGCCAAATTTTGGTTTGGCGCTGCCCGTCTCATTCATGGCAGTTGAAAACAGTTTTCCGAAATGCGTAAATCTCCAGCATCTGCCTGCAGAGGATTTAAAGTGCACTCTGCCTACATGACTTAAGCTGCAGGTTGACTAAGTGCCTGAGCTGCTAGGAAAGAGCTGAAGAGGCAGGAGCCAGCCTGATCTTCAGGGAGGCTGGGCACCCCTAAGAACTGTCACTTGAAGCCATGTCTGCCTCCTGCCTCACAGCAGAGCCTGCCCTGACAAAGAGGCTACTCCCTTGGTACTGGCCATGATTTCCATGCAGGGGCTGTATTTTTCTCTCCCTTACTCAGAGCTCACTCAGGGCTCCCTTGGTACAGGGAGTAGAGCTTGGTCACATCTGAACCTCATGTGGGTCCAAAACTAAAGTGAGATAAAAAGCAGCTCACAGACCCTCAACCATTTGGGTGAAAACAGTCTAATGGGTTCCTAAAACTGACAGCTCCAGGAGGTCCCCTCTCCAGAACCATACTCAAGGTAAAATGAAGTTTTGGCTGCTACTTTGCTATATAGCGTGATGAGAATGTGATACACCTGTCTCAGGCCTCAGGTAGCAGGCAGAGGCCTGCCCGGCCAAACAATGGCCTCCATTGTATCTACACCTCCCACAGCAGTTCCTATTGACTGCAAAGCCCAATCCATCAACACCCATCATGCCTCCAATACACACAACGTTAGTTATTGCGTACACAAACAATGCGCACCACAGTGCCTCAGGGCCTCTCCGAGCAGCACTCCTTAACACGCACGGTGTTAGTCAACTCAAGAGACAACTCTCAAGCTTCACAACCAACTGCAGGCAAGGGAGAGAACATTTAAAGCAGAACCTTCTGAAAATTGCCCCTGAACATTTCACCTTAATATCATTACGGGTGTCTGTAGGGTATTTGTCTAACCACCTCCCTGAACAAAACAAGCCATTTGCAACAGAAAAGCCCCGCACCTGCCATTGCAGAGGTCACACAAGTTAATCCAAAGCGTGTTTGCAGCCTTCTGCAGAGAAATCATTGCATGCATCCTATTACGTCACATTTTTCATGGTATTTCAAAGATAGAGCTATGCTCACGAAAGCCCTGCAGACTGGAGTCCTGTATTACTACAGATAGACCAGGGCCTGAGTGGTGGCTGTGCAAGATTCCCCAATGTTGCCCAGCTGATGTATCTCATATTACAATCCCACAGTGGCCCCCAGACTTCTTCTGCCATGCCCCCACTTACCCATAATGCAATCTGTCCTCTCCCACCTGGGAGCTGAGACCAGGAGTGGGGCTGCAACTGCAGGCAAGGGGGGTCAGGGCTGCATCTAGGAAGAGGGTTGGGTTGGAATGGAGCTTGGTGGAACTCCTTGGCTGGAAGAACCTCAACAAGCCCCATGAATGTTCCTCCATGCCCCGTGGTTTGGGGAGCACTGATCTAGTAGATCTAGTCCTGGACAATAATCATGTTGTGCTACCACAGAGCAAAAAGAGTTCCTGCTACAGATAGCTAAGTACAGGACAAGAGCCAACAGACGGCTAGACAGGCCAACAACGGAGTACAAGGAAGCAGCAAGACACCTGAACTTCAAGGGGTAGACACCTACCTTCAGTCCTGGGTCTCTTCTCCTGAGATTCCTCAGGAGAGGGGGGCAGTTGGTGCCATTTGGACTGATGTGCATGTCTGTTCTCTAAGAGTCAGACACAGATCCTCTGAAATTCTGCAGGTAGCCACAGTTTTGGGTCTTTCCTGACCTCGAGTTTCATTTTTTCCCAACCGTTCAAAATGTGTGACGGGCAGAAGAGGAGGGGCGGGGGCAGAGTGTCTAGACCTAAATTATATAGCCTTGGGCTATATCAATAACTAAAACTACAAGGACACAACACAAACCATCTCAGACACACAATGTGCTTTGGAGGAAAATCACTCTCCTTTTCTTAAATGGAGTTTTGTGGGACAGGATTAGCTACCTCCCCGTTTTCAACCACCGAGAAACTTAGCTTGCCAATGCCAGGTGTTGTGGATCACAGGCGTGCAAGCTGCCAAACAGAACAAATCAGTCCTTATGCAAAGAAGGCTACAGGAGGAGACATCAGCTTGAGTTACTTTCCAAGAGATTCCAAACCACAGACTCACGCTCAGACTTTACACCCAGCCAAGATGGATTTCAATTTTCCATTTTATCAGCTTGTCATCTTGTCTAAATACACTGCACCTAATGCCATAAATTAAAAGACAGCTAAATCTCAGGAATTTTGCATCTTTCCTTAGAAAAGCCTTCTTAGGTGCTTTTCTACATGAACTTTCAGCAAGCTGGGACAGCACCCAACATCAGCTGGGTAGATATTTCCCTACCTTGAACCCAGAGCACCACTGCAAGTTGGTCTGGCAAACTTTTATGTAGTAAATGCCAAGGACAGAAAGAGCATAGAGGCTGAACTCTCAGCCACAGAAATGCTTCCCCCTTCTAGAACAAGGCCAGGCACAATGATACTGTGAAGAAAGTGTGCAAGGAGCTGGCACTTTTTTTTTCTTAAATACATATCTTCTCTCAATAAAGTAATAAAAGGAGGTCAGCCTCCATAGCCTGGCACCTCTCACAAGCACTGAAAGCCACTTAAACCAGTATGTTGAAGCATGAAAGGCAGAAGGTGTTGGAAGTGAAGGGGGGGTGACTGATACCTGATTGCAGCTCTAATGCAGACGTGGTCTTTCTAATTCAGTGGAACCAAACAGACAGTGTTGTGGGGCGGGATTGAAGGTTGGACTCCACACCCACCCGGAAGGGGAAATAATTCCCACAGTGGATGAATGGCTTCAACTCACCTTCCTCTTATGAAGCTGTAGAGCCTATACCCTACACCAGTGGTCTCAAACACGCAGCCAATGGGCCGCATGTGGCCCCTAAAGCTATTTCCTGTGGCCCACAACGACACTACCATTACTGATATTTGCAATACCATTGTATGAAAAGATTTCAGTGGTGCAGCCCTCGGGCTAACATACTAGTCCTCATGCGGCCCTCATGGTGATTTGAATTTGAGACCCCCGCCCTATATCAATACTCTTCCCAGCACTGAAAATAGGACATTAGCTTTGCAGAGAGCTATGCAGATGTGAGGTAACTTTTAACTTTCCAGGTGGTGAAGTCATTTTAGAGCTTGGGCTCGTAACTCACTTAGCCGTGTGAAAACGCTACCCGAACCCCTACCCTGAGGACCACACGATCCAAATAACAGCTACTAAGCTTGTTCTCGTCAAATCAAATCAAATCAAATCAAATCAAATCAAATCAAATCAAATCAAATCA
>ML682071.1:9607033-9631798 GCA_007922195.1 Podocnemis expansa
CAAATCAAATCAAATCAAATCAAATCAAATCAAATCAAATCAAATCATAGGGCTGGAAGGGACCTCATGAGATCATCGAGTCCAACAGCTTAGTCGCAATCCTCCCTTGCTCTTGAATCTGGCGAGGAGCCATCCTTCCTTTGGGTGTTACAGGTCACCAGGCTAAACGTAGCTACAAACACACAAGAAGCACCAGGCTCACTTTTATTACAGAATTAGGGCCATTTTGAGCTCAGTGGCAGAACATCTCGTGGCTTCAATTTCCAAAGGCGGTGATACAGATAGCAACCTATCCATGGCCCATTAGAGTCAGTGAAAGGACTCCCATTGACTTCAATGCTGCCTTGAGAATTCAAGAACCCACCGCGCATATGGCTAGTCTGCCGACCTGCTCCATGACAGCAGAGCAACCTGCGCTAGGGACAATGCTATAAGCAGAGAACACGAGGAATAAGGAGATGCACAGGATCTCAGGGAGCGAGGCTGCTTCTTCTATCCACCCCCACAACAGTGATCTTCTCCATCCCCAAATATTTTACTCTTCTACTGCCTTCAGGAGGGCGAGGTGGCTTCTCTCTTCCTGCTACCTGTAGGCCACCTGGGGAACTAGCCCCCCAAAATCCACGTGTCATGTAGGGGCCAGAGTGCAGATTTCTTTCCTGCCCCTCAAACACACACATCACCCACAAGCAGAAGAGAAAACACACGTCCTCTCTGCCCTGTCAAAGCCTAGGCTAACCCCAGAGGCACATATCTCCGCAAGGCTTACAGCACCCTGGGGAGAGGGCACCAGGCGCAGGCTCAACCAAAGAACCAGAGGATGAGAGTGCAATTACAGACCTCCAGCCCCTAAAAAGGAGGTCCACTGCGTCCCAGCCCAGCACATGCTCATGGACCTCGACTGACATTTGCAGACTGAGCTAGGACTCACCACCCCTTCAGGCTGCATCAATCTAGGTGAGTATTTTGCCCAGCCCATAATGATGTCAATCCAGTTGGGGAACAAGCAGAGTGTAAACTGGGTGAAGAGTCAAAGTCTAGTTGGAGTCTTTTCCTGGGGAGACTCAGATCAAATGGGATGGGGGAAGGGTTTTCCTTTTCCAACCACCATGGGTGCCTCTTTATAACAATTACAGAGACCTTCAGGGCTTTCCCCACCCAGTCACCTGGGCGTCCTTGTGTTCTTAACAACTTAATTTGTTTAATGACTTGGGAGGCCCTCAGGCCCCCTCAAAACTTGTTGTCTGGATACATTTCTCTGGTCTCAGAAGTTGTGGTTTGTTTATTTTATTTTATTTTAACAGCAGTGCATAAAACCACAACCCTTGAAGCCAGGTAAATGATGGGGAGATTTCAAAAGCACTCACTGAAGAAGTTTAAAAATTTCTTCCCCAAAAAGCAGGGACTTTACAAGTGCCAAAGAAAGTAGAGAGGTTTGTTCCAGAGAGGTAGCCATGTTAGTCTGTATACGGCTAAAACAAGAGTCCTGTGGCACCTTAAAGACTAACACTTTTCTTATAAGCCTTTTGTGGGCTGCGCATCTTCTGAAGTGGGCTGCAGCCCAGGAAAAGCTCATGCCCAAAGAAATCATTTTAGAAAGACTTGATATTTATGCATGCTGTCCTCTCTCATTGAAGGACATCAGAAAGCTTTGTGGCCTGTGTACGGACAGGGACTGATCATCTCCTGCTAACATGCAGCCACCTCTGGGGAAGAACGCAGCAGTTGTTTTGCCACACGACACCACTCCATGACAAGTTACAGACAGACAGGAAGAAGAAATGTGGAGGGAGCCTGCTTCATCCTCTTCAAAGTCCTTCCTTAAGATTTACCTGTGCCACGGTGAAGGCTTAGAAAGTGTAGGCCTGGGGCAAGCTCTGAGGAAAGAGAACTGAAAAATGGAATTAGTCTCTCATGGGAAATTCCAATATTTCGACATCTGGTTTTCATCCCTGAAGTTAAGAAGCTGGAAAAATCTGAACCATTCAGTTTCGGAAATGTGAAAGCATTTCATGCAGGTTGGGTTGGCTCGATGTTAACCAGCCACAGCGCCTCCTCAGTGTCATACTTTAGGTACCTCACACACTCACCCACAAGCTGGGCTCCCCAAATGTGTGTCTCACATTTGCACCAAAGTCATTCCCTCTAGCTGAGCTGCCCTGGTGCATCACGAGAGATATTAAATGATTTTCTTGAGGTGATGGCAGGTCAGTGGTAAAGCTAGAAGCTGCTTACTGTCCAGAGATCCACAGCACTAGAATTCATTATACTCACCTTCCTCCATTACTTCACAGCATGGATTCTTGTTTATGCCCTGATAGTCCCGTGGCTCCTGACGACAGCTTTATGGTAGAGAAATTCTGCCTGTTTTCATGTAAGGAAAACAGACCTGAGCTGTTCTCTTCCCTAATTTTACCTAAGCTATTTTTGGAGGGTGATGTTGTTTTTCGCTTCAGGCACAGTAAAATGACTGTACAAGAAGATGGTGGGGAAAGCATCTGTCAGGGTTTATAATCAATTCACTGTTCATGTAAGAACAAGAGAATGTAACAGAGGAGAGAGATTCAAACCACTCCTCCTTGTTATCCAGTGCTGGTAATACACAAGAGCTTTTCAGCTTTTATTTGGGGGAGGGGGGTTGTAAAATTACATGAAAATCTGTCATTTGGACACACAGTTTCCTGTTCTCAAATATCCCCATGCAGAATTATAAAGCACAAAAACAAATGCAGAAATCCCAACAGGGCATTCACCAAAACCATTCCAAGAAAGATGGAACCTTTTACTATTGAATCTTCCCATGGAAAGAAGCCATTCAGAGAAGAGAAGAGAAGAGAAGAGAAGAGAAGAGAAGAGAAGAGAAGAGAAGAGAAGAGAAAATACCATTGCACTGAGGATTTCAGAATTTCAAAAACTGTGGTTGTTTCAGTTCAGAAGAAAATAAAAAAAAAACACCCAATGTTCTTGGTAAAAGAAAATTCTGAAAAAAAATCCATATCCATTTGATGAAAATGTTTTGCTTCAATTTAGTCTTATTTCACCCTTTATTGTTGTGCATAAGACACAAGGAAAGGAATTTTGAAACAAAAAGTTGTCTTCTGGAAATACCAAACCAGAACATTTCAATGCTGTCAGAACTCCTCTCCCCCTTTCGCCCCTCTGAAATGAAATTTTGGCAAAATTTCACACAATTTCACAAAGCATTTAGATTTTTATGGAGCTACATTTTTCAACAGAAAATTTTTCTGTCCAAGTGTGTCCTATCAGCTCTAATAATGGAATAAAAAGGTCAGAGGATAGATCTCTCTCTCACACATCCACCTTACAAAAATATTCAAGTAGCCCCAGTAGCAGTAAGCAAAATCCTTCAGGAGGACAAAGTTGTATGCAATGTTCAGAACACAAGAGAGAATGGCTGATGTAGAATATCACTGGCTTCATAGTAGCCAAAGTTCAAGACAAATACAAGCAGGGTAGACTTGGCCCTTCACTTTTCCAAGGTGAATGCTAGGCAGCTTGTGCTCTGAGGGCAGTTGTGTGGAAGGGATGTGTGTGTGAAGAGAGATCAGACAACACACTAAAAGCTAAGGTCCTATTTGCACAGACATCACGGACTGCCGATCTCCCATTGCACCTACAAATCAGGTGCTTAACCACAGAAGTGCTGATTCTGGCAGGTGGAAGGATGCAAAAATGAAGCCTGCAGACAGCAAATCCAGACTTCATCATTGCTGGAAATTTAAAAACTCAGTGACAATTGCTATCAGACCATACCAACATTGTGAGCCAACATTTCTCTTCCCTCCCAGCATGGCCCACTCCTCTCTGTTCCAGAAATGGGCTTTATGATGTACTCTGGATGAAACAGTGCTATAGAAGAATTGTACCTTTGCCCTCCTGTATGTGTGTGAATTGCAATCAAGTTGCCAAGTAAAACAAAATACCCATAAAAAGAATAGAAGTCATTTTGTTTTAAGGGCTTCCCCCCCTCCCTTCCTCAGCGGAGTAAGACAGGGAGGCGAAATCAGTGTTTCTTTGTAAGCAGTGACTCAGGTGCTACAATCTACCTTGGGAGCATGTCCTGCATGCCCCAGTAACTTTTTGTGCTTGGTTTTGTTTTATGGCATAGGCTATAATAATAGGGTTATTGTTCAGTTGCGTGCAAAGCTCTTGCCCGGGGTTTCTGGTCCCCACCCACTCCCTAGAAACCGCAATCGTGTTCAGCTGCACCTTCTCTCCCCCACCACCACCTCCGCAGGTAAACACTGGGTGTCCACACGCAATCCCTGCGGAAGGAGGCCCTGCCCCAGTTCTCACTTGCACAGAGGCGGCCTTGGGCGATAGCGTCGCTCCCAGCATTCCTGAACCCTGACTCAGCAATAAGCACCATGAAGCAACGTGAGCTGTGTCACGGTGAGGAGGAATGGCGGTTTACCTGACTCAGTTCACACAACCCTGTTTGCTCTCTCCTCCCTCCATCACCCTTTCTCCTCCCCTGTGCCAGAAATGATAGGAAGGAGAATCATGCCTGATGGAGGCAGTGGAGGAAGGACGTCCAGGCGAATGGTGGGAGGGGTGTGTGCAGTAACTTAGACCCCTGGCACATGACAGAGACAATCAGTCTTTTTCCAGGGCTGTGCGTCACAACTGCCAAGTCCTTCCAGGTGTCCTCAGCAACCAAGCACACAACACATTCGTTTGCCCGGGTTTTCTGGCACCTGAAGGGAATGAGTCTGTGAAAGTCAGAAACCAGGTCCCTCACTGACAAAAGTTCAGAGGCAGATGCCAAAAGCTTCCCCAAAGCATGGATTGAAGTCTTTGTCCCAGGTCCATCTCTCGTGAAAGACCAGTATGGTCAAAGTGGCACGCCGCAGGACCAGACATCCATACTGCGTCTCCTGGGAGCTACGGACCAGTGCCCATTGTGTTTGGGCCATATAGACAAGTAACAAAAGGAGACACTTTGTGTCCCAGAGACCATCCCTGCCTGCCCAAAGCATTCAGGCCTTGTGAGTCAGCCCTCCCAAAAACCCAAGACACTGGCTGAAACATCAGATTTTCAAACCAGCACACGTACCGATCTTTGCGTTTGTCTTTTGAGCCTTTAGGTCACATTTTCAAGCTGGTCTGCACATTTGGGAGAGTGAGGAACAAGCTCATTTTTTAAGATGAAAGGTGAGGTTCCAGCATATTCACAGGACTCCAGAGGTACAAGAATTCAAGGAAACAAAAATTGCAAGAGGCACAATAAAATGGCAACACTTGACAACACTGGCATGAGGGTCTGTTAAAAAAAAAAAAAAGGACACTTACTGCTGTTCGTAATTTAAAGGAAAACATCTGTAAAAATCTCCCCCTTACTCAACAGCAGGGAGACTAGCACTGCCTCTATAAGAGCCACTGAAAGTGAAACTGCTCAAGCAGTTGCTTTCTGCAGCCTGGGGGTTGTTTGTTTGTGAAGTCTCCTGCTGCTGAATTTGCCTCCAATGGCTGTTTTCTTTCAGTGGGGGGAGCCACTTTAATTTCAGCTCCCTGCAGGAGGGGCTTGTAGCATGGGGAATCTTGGTGGCGGAAGGAGCCTGGGCGCTGGGGTAAGCTCCTTTTAGTTCTGTCAGGAAAAAAAAAAAAAAAGCCTCAACTTCATCAGTAAAAACAAAAATGCAAAGTTGACACTGAGACCAGCTAGCAAGTGTGAAAAAATTAGAGAGAGCTGTGAGTAAGAAGGTGCCTGTATCAGAGAAAGTCCTGAATATCAGGACTGTTTCTATAAAACTGGTAATCTGGTCACTCTACAGCAGTCTGTGGGGAGAAAGGGAAAAGTAACTTTGGGCCTTCACGGTTGTTTCAGGGACCAATGTCCTGAGGCTGCCCAGGAGTAGGGCTACCAGAAACCAAAGCCTGAAAAGGAGGACAGGGAAGTACAAAAAGGAGGACGTTGGAGGACACATGGAGAAAATGTAGTATTAATATACTATTCTGTTTTTAAGGGTCCTTGGAACGCTTTCCCCTAAAAATAAGATATTCCAGGGCATTCCAGCGTACTTTAAGCCCTGAAAGTAAAAAGCCAGACAAAATCACGTATTTTAAAATGTCTGCCAGACGGAGGATGTGAAGGTAGAAAGGACATGTCCTCCTTTTGCCTAACATCTGGTAACCCTACCCAGGAAGTGCTCTGCAACCCAGAATCACCTCCACAGCATTGTCCTGCTGCACGGGCCCCTGAAGCCCTCCTGCAGAGGCACTTGTGATGTGGAGGGCAGGAGGGGTGGAACTGGGGCAAATTCTCTCTTAACTTTGCAGGGCCAGAGTGAGGGGAGGGAAGAGCAGATTACCCAGAGAGAAGGAAACATGAGCGGAGAAGGGGTGGATTGGGAGAAGAGAGCTAAGTGAAAAAACAGAGGACATTGCTTGCTATTTGCTTACCCAATGCTGGGAGGTAGTTATCTCCAGCACCATGGGGTAGATAAGTTTTCAAGAAGACTTTAAAAGAGTTTACTGGGACAGCTTTACAAGTCCCCCCCCCCATGCCATCATGATAGGTGTGGGACGGGGGAAGCGTCAAGGTATTTAAGGGAGAAGCGGATAGGCCATGATCAGGGCTCTGTCATTGGCAGAGCAGAGGTGGTGTAGACGGTGCAATAAATTATTTGGTCTGATAACAGGTCTCAATTTGAAATTGGATTTGAGGCCAGGAGAAGCAGGTTTTGTGCCTGTATCGCATTCTGACAGTTCCTCAGATGCTTTTGATGGTGAAAGCACAGAGCTGGTTCAGGCCCACGCAGCTCAGGCCTTCACGTGAGTCACCCTTGTTGTAAATAAATTGCCAGTAGGCCACCAAATTGCCCTCTTGTCCCCAGAGCCATTCTGGCAGGCTGGCACATCTTTGTGCGTGAGAAACAGCTGCTTTCCTTTTTACAGAGTCTTAGCCAGAAACAATTTGGCAGTGACCTAAGCCAGGGATAAACACATTTAGAATGCAGTACACCTGGCTATCAGCACTGCCTCAATACATCACTTAGTCAGAAACACAGCCCTCCTATTGTAGTCAGAGCAGTAATTGTATTTGCAGAGGAGTTTCCCAGTGAGCTTGAATTCAACGTGCTTTACCCTTTGTTAACTCTTGGTCTTCCATGAAGCCTCTCTAAGGGAAACGTCTTTTTACTTTGACTTCTAAAAAGAAAGCATGGGTTAATTAATTGCATACGTACATACATACTATAGCTCACAGCACCTTTCATTCCCTATGTTCCCACAGTGCTACACAAATTCTACAATCCATATATACGAGCACATGCACACACGCATTATATAATGCGTATGAATGAGTCACTTTATCCACTGCCAAAACAGAGCCCTCACTGATGAAACGTAGGTGCTGTTTAGGAACACACAACAAGATTTAAGAAAGGGGTAGGAATTATACCAAATTACACCAAGGAGGGAATTTAGGAAGGGAAAATGTTCTGCATTCAGGGGACAATTTGTAGAGACAAATTCTGATCTTAGTCACACTAATGTAAATAAATTAATTGTCTTCAGAGAAGTTACTGTGGATTGGCAACGTACCAAAGATAAGAATTTGATCTAGAGCATTTTGCATGGTACATGTAAATCAACAATCTCTTGAGTGTCAACTGTTCCCCTGAATGTTTCATCCAGACTTAAAATATCTATCCCCTCATCATTCTGGGCCTGTTTCCCCTGTATAAAAACAGGGTAATCACACTCATAAGCACGTAAATACGATGACTATTGTGAGATAGCTAGATGCTACAACAATGGGACATTATAAATACCTTAGAGAGAATGATTTGAAATAATAGAGACACTGTTCCTGCAACAATTTCCTCTCATGCTTAATTTTAGGCATGAGGATAAATCTCACTGAGCTAATGACAGCATGTGAAGTGAAACACAAGCAAAAATTTTTGCTGTTTTGGGGTCTGCATGCGTACCCTATAGCAGCAGGACATTCAACTGTAGCCTGTTCATGAAATGTCAGAAGGCAGGTCTTCTGTTTGTAATGTATAGCCCTGCAGCGTTTCACCTGATTTGTACCTAACCAGGGCACTGAGTGGGTGTAAGTATTCATTAGCTAAGTTCTTTTGGGGTTAGCATGTCTTCAGCAGGTGTTCGTGTGCATGCTACACAAGACATTACATGTAGAGCAAAGCTGAGATACTTTATGCCTTGAATGGATAAAAAACCAGAGCAACAAAGCTGGCTCAGCTCATGTTTTCTCCACACTCACCAAATGTTCCACACCCCAAGACTGGCAAAGATCCTGAGTCTAACAACTAATGCAAGTGAAGGTAGCACTTACCAGGGTCCCACTGAAGTCGATGAGGTCCATATTTATAGTAACTTGGGAAAACCATAACGAGAACATTTTCATTTACACTGTGCCATTTGTTTAAGGATCCTACAGAACTTTGCAAACAATTAATTAGTCCTCTGTACATCCCAGTTTAGACATGGATCGGGGCATCAATCTTGACAACAAGGACGTAGTTTACAAATGGAATCGGCAGCTTGTTCCAGTTCCTGGGGGCTGTGATCACCACCCCAGACTCTTACTGTTGGTGTGCTGGCTTAGAAAGTGAGGAATCAAACACAAAAAGCTTCTCTTTGTAGCGGTGCCTGCCCTTTGCCAGCCGTTTTCCAAATGCTCCAGGATGCTCTGTTTCTGCTTCAAGGAGCTCGTCATTCAAAAGGCAGTCACACAGGTTAGCGTCAGGCCAGGAAGCAAAGCCAAAACCCCTCATTGGCCAGATCCCTGGATGGGCCGCAGGACTGCTCTTATGTCCAACAGCGCTTGGCCAGCGGTTGCTCAGTGCTTTTGTCTGCAGCCACATTTCTGGCCCTACTCCAGTTGACGCAAACCCTGCTCAGTTTCTGACCTTGGATCTTTGCCCCAGCTCTAACCCCTAGGTCAGACCATCCAGGCTCAAACCATTGGATCAGGCCTCCCATGTCCCAGTCTGGTGGAAGGGGAACAATAAGCCATGTATACAAAGAACACCATGCACATGGTATTCCAAGGACACTTGGAAACAAAACTGCCCCATGGGTCTTTATCCTGGTGTCCAAGATCCATAGACTCAGCATCTTACCAGATTAAGAGGTAGAAGGGAAAATTGCTCTCTTGGATATGTGTTGAGCCCCTACTACCATGTGGTATACGCTGGCAATCTTCAGCATAGCCATTTTCCTGAAAGGCTGGGCAGCACCATACCCCCAACATACAGATGAGGCACTGAGGCAGAGAGAGACCACCCAAGATCACACAGAAGTCTGTGACAAAAGAAAGAGTTGAATACAAGTTCCCCATGATCCAAGTTAGGATTCGACCTACAGAGCCATCCTCCCTCTCTACATTATACTTCAGTTCACTCCCCTTCTGCATTATATCTTAGTATCACTCCCTTTCTACAACAGCAGTCAAATCCCAGAGTGACAAGCAGAACAACTCCCCATCATCTCATGCGGGATGGGAGCATGTTTATATGGACAACTCTAGCTATTGTTCCCATGCACAATTTCAGATCTGGACTTCAGCCAGACATTCAATCACAACAAGAAGACAGAAGTGTACCATTTCCTTCACCTCTGGGGCACAAACAGAAAAGAAAGGTTTTCAGATGTTCTCTTCTACAGTACACTTACACCACCATTTCTACAGCTTGAACATACATAATTACCTTGGCTGGCTACTTCTCAGCAGGATTAAATGCACTATGTGATGTCATCTCCTGGCAAGCAAAGTATAAGGTTTCTTTAAATGATTGATGCGGGGTGTTTTGTATCCAGTAACACCACATGCCAGAAATCATATAAGAACATGCTGCTTACATAGGCTCTGCTGCAAAAAAAAAAAAAAAAAAAAAAAAAACTGATCTAGGAGTTGGGACACACCAAACACTGCCACCCAAAGACTACTTCTTTTTATACCCAGGCTCTTGGTTTTTTAAAATGAAAAGCCAAAGTCCCTACAGACTTTGAGCAATGATGGCTATTCAACTAGCTTGATTTTCAAAGACGCTGAGCACCTTTCATTGACCTCCAGAGATGAAACTCACAGTGTACCTCTTTAGAGGTCACATTAGTCTGTGGACAGGCTATAGGACTAACTCAGATGATCTTAATTCTCCCTCTTACTATGGGACCTTGGTCAAGTCACTTCTCACCTTTCCACTGCTGATATTGCCTATCAAAGCCCTCTGAGGTAACCATAGGGAAACAGCAATTCTCATGGTGGAAGGCCATCAATGAAACTTACTCCTGCGCTGGGAGCAGTTCATAAGCTACAACAATAGGATTTGCTCAGAGATGTTATTTGGTCACCAGCCATAGTGGCTCCTTTTTCCAACAGAGTCTAAAGGGCGCAGGTCATGCTCTCGGCCTTTTTGCCAATCTGAGGTCCCCAGACCAGGTAAAGAATGGACATTGACAGAAGTCATTTCCCCACGGGTGTGCTTCAGTCTTCTTTTGGAGGGTCTAGAAAAGAGATCACCATCTGTTCTTACTCCATCCTTGGTCCCTGCTGAGACTGACAATGAAGCTGCCTATTAATACCCCTTATGATGGTGGACTTCGTTGTATGGAAGCCAGAGATGATATCTTGGTTCCACACTGACATCCATGGCAAAACTCCCTTTGCTGGATTTCACTTCTCCTTTCTAGGACACTTACTTTTATTACTTCTCCAAAGCCCCCAAAACTGACCAGTATCAGATGCAGGACTTGATGGATCAGTGATATGATCTGGCACAGCAAATCCAATGAACCCTCAACTCCTTGCAGCATGAATCTGAATATGTCGTCAGCTGATAGGACTGCTTTTGGAAATGGTTACTCTTTGGTCATGGTCAGAGGGGAGTGTTTGTTGCAGCTTGCAATGCACCATTTTCAGATGGTCTCAGAACAAAGACTTTGGGCAAACCAGAAAGAACTGAATTAAGAGGAAGGAAAGTAATAAAATGCAGGGAGGAGGAGAAAAAGGGAGGACCAACTGACACAAAGTAAATCAGCAAAAACTCTGAATTTCCCATTTATTGAAACTAATCACAGTTTAAAGGTCAGGTCCACTGGCAACCAGCATTTTTGTATTATTCAGAACTACATACTAATAAATACAAACTGAACCCAGCCATAATGCCATGTTTTCAACTTAGTTCATTAGTGACTGTTCCCCCAGCTACACTCCTACAGCCCCTCTAGAAGAGTGTACATGGCCCATAACTCTCAAGTGTGAATCTGTGGCATACATGTTACAATCTCAAACCTCTGGCTAGATATCAGCCGGGCAATCCAGATATTTACTGGGCCTGCTGAAGTGTCTAATCAAACACCATTTTAATGGGGAGAACAGCCTGCCTGGAAAGTGAACATAGATGTGCGTTTTCTGTCATTCTTTTGACTACTGCTTTTTATTATTCAGCTAAGTAGTAAATTGTCCAATTCCATCACGCTCACAGTGCATGTTCGTGTCCATTTAAGAGGAGAAGGACTTGCTCCTGATTTGTTAAAGCAAGTTACTCTGCATATCTGGGAATCACTCTTAGGTCAACCAGTGCTTGGCAAGTGGTAGGTAAAGATTAAAAAGCCAAGGTGGCGCATTGCTGATTATTCATGTTACCTAATGAATTAATCGGCTGAGTGCAGGGGGGAAATGGAAGTTGTCTGAGGACCAGATTTGTCCTTCCAAAGCTATGTTGACCTCTTTGATGGGGGACTGTGAGGTGGCCAGCCTCCAGAAAGAGCATAAATTAACACTTCATGGAGATTTTCACTTGGTGATTTAAAATGGCAACCATAAAATAGCAATTGCTCAGCAATTTCTGAAACAAAACCACAGGCACCAGTGCAAAAAGGTTCCTGCTAGAGTCACAGAAAGACCTTATGAACAAATCCATGTAATCACAACTTACATACTAAAAGACAGCACACTAGAAAACAAATGTTTTCTTTTAACATTTGAAGAAGTAAAGAACTGCCCACCAGACTAAACTGGAGCAAGGCCCCATTTAAGACAACATATCCAGCAGGGGAAACTTATCTTCTCAGCTTCCATACCCCAATATGATCTTCACACGGTTTCTTTTTTTGTTGGTTCATATCACTTATATCCATCAAAACAGCTGATGCCACTAAAATTTTCCCAAGCTCCGGCAGCCTGTGCAAGACACATGCTACACACCTATTTGTGCAGGTTCCCACCTTACAGCTGGCACTTCTGTTGTTTCAACATAGAGTTCAGAATTTTAGACACCATCACAAATTTACCCATCGTTTGTTCTGCTTAGTCATGAGCCTTTAGACATCTGACTGACTCTTTAGCTGCCTACAGAACAAGGTTGTTCAAAAACAAAAAGGAGCTCTGACCGTTACGGAAATGCCAGGAAACTGGAGGAAGAGTAAACAGCAAACTGCAGCCTAGCTGATGTGTTTTATCGACGAACCAGTTGAGGAGAGAAAGAATTTGGTGGCAAAGGAAACTCAGGACCTGCAAAGAGCCACCAATCTTTGTGCTTTGCTTTGAAAACAATTGTACGTTATGAAAAAAAAAATCAGTCATAGGTAATCAACACCAAACCTGATCAATATATATATATATATACACACACACAAAAAATATCTAGACGAAAAAATGTCTCCAGTTCCAACTGCTGCCACACAAGGGCTGTCACCTTCCAAGTGTTGGCCAACAGTAATCTGCCATCATCCAAGTCCAACATCCAGGGACATCATCACCACAAACCCTACAATCGAGGTCCAGGAAGCCAGCTTCCCATTGCCGCTGCAAGGAGGAAAGGAGAGGGAGTGAGCACCAGCCTTTCAGAATGCTCTTTCTGGCTGAAAAGAGTGTTGTCTTTAAATCTCATCTGTGAAAAATAGGGAATCCTCCAAAATCCTCTTTATTCCCTCATCTCTTTGAAGACCTCACCTCATGATGATCCCTTCCTCCAGCCAAAAGAAGGCTTATCCAATTAAATTTGAGCTCCCTCTGCCACTGAACTACCTCGGAGAGACAGGCTGCCGTCTTGGGGACTCAGACATGCAATTCCATTCAAATTAACGGGGGAAGCGTCTTTGAGTCCTATGTGCCTTTCAGAATCTTAGTCGGGGGCAGAAACTCACTCTTTCCAGCATATTTTATATATTGTCCCTAGCTTAAAGGTGGGGGTGCTGACTCCCATTACAGTAGGTGGTTTTACAGTTGTGATAGTAATCATGGCTATGGATTGGTTAAAAATTCTGCACAATCCGCTGTATTTATTTGTTACACATCACTCCCACCCCACTCTATTTGTTTCTCATCCATCTGTTGCACCTCATCTTTTAAACTGGAAACTCTTCAGGATATCTTTGTATACCAGTTAGCAAAATGGGGTCCAAGAAGGTTTGGGCACGGTGTTATTACAATATAACTGTTCAGTGGTAACAATTTCAAGCCGTGGGCATTGAGGGATGGCTCAAAAAGACAAACATCTCAAACAGCCTCTCCTGGAGCTCATCAAACTCAGTGAATTGCAACCTGATCATTTCTTCATCAAAGCAAATGCATTAAAAGACAACTCTTTTCCAAGAACATTCACCATCTGAAACAACAATGGCAGCAAAATTCTGCCAGTCTTGCACCTTACAGCTTGTTACAGCTTTGCATCCTGTTGCTTGCTGGAAATGGCTTTTGCACGTTTGCAACACGTGGCATTAGCCAGGGTGCGGACTGAACCACAGTTTTTAAAACACATCTCTGAGGTGTGACAGTTGGTGGCAAATGGCTGAAATGCTGTTCACAGAGCTAACTTGTAAAGAGGTCTGTGTCCTCTTATTGCAAATGCCCCACAGACCCCATGGATTAGACCCCCAACGGGTTTCTTTGCACTACAGCACCCCCTTCGAGGGGACAAGGAAGGAAAGCAAATTTAGTCACAAGCAAAGGCCAGTCAAAGAACAGTGCCTCAAGATGTGGGCAGCTAGTGGGCAGAGAAATTTCTCTCACCTGGTTTGTGCTTCGGGGATGATGTCATCCATGACCACATAGACCATCGCGCCAGCAGCAAAGCCCAGGGCATAGGGGAGGAGGGGCTCTGCCAGCACCATGGCAAAAGCCCCAAAGACACCAGCTAAAGGCTCCACCATGCCACTTAGTTGTCCATACCTGTAAAAGAACCAAGATCAAACACAGAAAGGACACAGAAAAACCCTTCTGTACCTTTTGCTGAGGGAATTTTGGAGGTGGGATCCCTTCAGACCTGGTCCATTTTCCCTCTTTAGATCCTATCCATGCTACAATGTTTTGCTGACTGTTGCATGGCTCTAGGTAGATGACTAATATTTTGTCCTGAATGGTGGATGCTAACAATGTTTTGCCTTTGCTGGTGGTTCATATTGTCCTTCTGAACCTGGTTTCTTTGCAGAGCCCAGATCTCTGAACTGTGCCAATCTAATTCCATCCTCCCGTGTCTGTCTGGTCAGATATCCCAGAATGCACTACCTCCTCTGCCACTAGTGCTAGTTTGTGCTCATGCCCTTCGGGTGCGATCGTCTGTTGTGACACTCTGGGGAGAAAAACCCAGAATTTCCCAGAATACACTGAGATGAACCCATGTGGGTCCAAAAAACTCAGACCAGAGTGGTAGGTGCAGCAAAACAAACAAGCTGAGGATGGTAATAGTGTGAATAACCACATTTGGCACAAGCAAGTCAGAGAAGAATGTCAAAAACTGGTTACAGAAAACACAGTGGTACTTTTGGCATTGGCAGGTCCTAAAATAGGACAGAAAGGACTGCCTAACCCTGCTAGGCAGTGAACAGAAGGTGGATTTAAAGCAGGGGTGAACAAAATTGGTTCATACCTAGGCAGTAGAGATTTTTATTTTTGATTGCCAGAGGGTGCTCCTCCATTACATTTTTGCAGTGGAGTTAGGTGACAGGCTACTAAAACTGGTCACTGTGGTGACCAGGAACATTGATTTGTTGAGTTCTGCTTTAAGGGCAGAAGTTAAGTTTCCATAAATGTGTTGAAATGACAAAGCACATCAGAGCTGTGACAAAGGCCCTGACCTTGATGCACCATCCCTAAATGAGATGTGATACAGGAGAACAGAGAAAGGGAGTTGGCCCTCGGGAGAGATAAGTCTGCAGGCAGCAAAAACACCATTTAAACAGTGCACTCGCTGCTTCTGTCTTCATATGGGCCTGCAGACCCCACCCCCCATTAAACACTTGCAGCCACTATTCCCGAGGATTCACCGTTCACACCCCACCCATTCCGTAGCAGCGGGGTGGCAGTGTGAGACAGAACAGACCAGCATTAGTTTTTCTTCTACAAAGTTGAAATGGATGCAAGCTGTGCCAGCAGCTTGCCCCACAACATGATTGCTGCAAAAATGTCAGGCGCTGAATGTAGCATCAGCAGACCAGCAAGACCCTGACTCCTGCCCTGCTCCAACAGCCACCATCCACTGCACACAAGCAGGAGAAAGCTTCAAACTGGATCAGCTTTTCCCCAACGCAGCCAAGCCCCCGACAAGTCCTGAACAGGAACTAGTCAACTAGCATTGCCTATAATGTGCTGCTTTCCATGACATGCATCAACATTTCATGGAAAGCAGCACATTATAGGCAATGCTGCGGCTGCAGGAGCCAGAAGAGGGCTTGACAGACACATTTCGGAGCCTGAAGAACATTTTAGGAGGTGCCCTACTTACCAAAATGCTCTCCATGTTGAAAATCCAGTGCCACGCAAAGGAAGGCTGACAGCAAGGCCTTCTGGGAAATTCTGAATTCCAATCCCAATTGCTAAGTTCCTACCAAAATAAAAGCCATATATGTTATATAAAATTTCTGCGAAAGGAGAAGGGCAGGGCAGATCTTCAAAAAAACGTGATTAAGTACATCTCTTTAATGTAAGTGCTCCCAGCCCTTGGGGACTAATTTAATCATGCAAACACAAAGTACTTCCAGAGTGAGTTTCATCTTCAAAGTGCTTCACATCCATCCATCAACTCCTGGCAGCAACAGAGAATGAGATGAAAAGATTTGCCCAACAACACAACCACACACTCAAAACCCAAGACTTTCTAACTCACTTTGTGCTCTGAATTGTTGACCCCTGTAACCGGTCACTGAACAGGGACAGCCTTGAGTTGTTCATGAGCAACCCATTGACTGGCAAAGACAGGGGGATGAAGGGAGCTCCTGGGGAGACGTAGAAAGTTAACAAGGATGGGGAAAGAGTGTTGGGTCCTGTTTGTCTCCATGTGGGATGCAAAAGAGCCCTGTGCAGTACAAGTACACTCTCCATGTTTGCTCCACTTTGTGAGGTACAATTCAGAGCCAAGCTGTCTTGAAAACTGCTGGTTAGCCAACTCTGCTTCCCATTCACAAGGTATTCATGGAACTCGGTGAGCCAAGGTAGAACAACCTTGGGCTCCAGGGACCAATTTATGGACCACCCGAGTTATCACCAGAATGGATTTCCCACTCATCCCTGCTGGTGAGTTACAAAGAGGAATGAAAGGACACTCTGGGCTACACCCACAGGTGCAAACAGGGCTCCCCACACATCTACAGAGGCAGCCCTCTTTGGCTAGCTCTCCAAAAGGGACAGACTTCCTCCTCTCTGACATGCCTCCGCTGTAATGGGAGGTCTCGTCAGACAAGCTCCGGTTTCAACATAAGATAAGGCAGACAATCCCCCACTTTACTGTTCATCTGCCCTATTGTCTGCGTTCTTGTACAGGCACCCTATTGTTTGCTTTTAGCACCTCCCGTGTGTGACTCAGAGCCATGGGGTTGTGTGTTTTTAACCTACAGGCTTTTATTAATATATATACAGTATAACATGTCAAGAAACCCTAATCACATTCACAGCCCAGCTCACCCAGAGGGGAGAAGCATGCTGCGTGACAAAGGATGTGGACTCAAGCCTGTAGCCTAGCTCTATTTGTCTGCAGATGCATGACCCTTCAGCTGAGATGTTAGACCAGACACCAACTGATCAAAGGCTCGCGGGCTGGCAGATGGAACAGAACAGGCATCTGAATCTCCAAATCACAATCTAGTTTGCAGAAGACATGTGGTTCCAGTTCCACACCAACCTCAGGGCTGCTGCTTTCACTCTCCATCCTTGCCCCATTTTTCCATTTTCCTCCTTGCTGTGCTGGAGACACCTGCCCCCCCAGATATCAGCTGATCAGCCTTGGACAGCAATGGTGTCCAAAGCACAGCACTGGGGAATTGGCATGGAGACAGAGGCAAGGACAGGTCCCTGAGTTACACTCTGGATCCCACTCTGCCATGAGAGGCTATAGCAGTGACCAGTCCCACCTTCCCCATGGGTGTCTTGCACCTCCAGAGGTTAGCAGTTAGAAAGCCTGCTGTTTAGCCCAGAGGGGCTAATGACCGAGCTAGCTGGAAAAGTGACTGTGGTTTTGTGTGTTAACATCTGAGTCTGTAGCTGCAGCCCTTCAACTGCAAGGAGGCAGGATTTTGAAGCTTGCAAGCAGGCTGGCTTGCCTGAGGAGAAGCTGGTTCTGACACCTGCATGCTGAAGAACGCATCCGGCAGCATTGGCTTAGAGAGAGACTTTGGAAAGCTGAAATGCAAACGTGCAGCTGGCATGGTGATGAAGACAGCAAACTCCCTCAGTCTGGAACACAGGACTGATGGATGACTGGGAGAGTTGGCAAGATACGAGAAGATGAGGGAGAAGGATGGAAGGCAGAAAAGAGCACTTGGCAGTAAAATCATTAAAAGAAGTCAGCCAAAGTGAAGAACAGCACTGCCAAGGGTGTGTGGGGGGGAGCGCTTTATAATGAGAAAGTATTTAGGAAAACGGGGAAGAAGAGGCACACTTTCAGGACTCTATTAGCATATGTTGTCCCATTTCTGTCTTCTTGGACTTTTACCACTGTAAGAAAGCAAAGACATGGTCGGGGAATGGGGGATGCATTTCACTCTTCCTTAGTTTGTTGTAGCAACACTCCATGTTTCAACAGCTAAGACTGGTGTCTGCTGACAGCAGAACAGAATTGATCCAGTACCACAGATCACCCCACTCATGATGCTGGGGCAGGCTGGTGTTAACAATCGGTCAGAATAAAAGGCCATTGAATCCACACACTTTGCCCTCCTCCCACACCTTCCACTTCATCATCTCAGAGCATTTCACGACACTGGGCCCTCCGCCCTGTGAAATAAGGATGTGTTTTACTTCACAGAAGGGGACTGACGTACAAAGAGAAATGACTCACCTAGGATCTCTCTCTAGTTGGACACCCAGAGTCCTACACTCAGTTTATTTGTATCTTAGGCTCTCCTACAGCTAATCTCTGAGCCTCCACATTACGTCACACACTCATCCTCGTGTCTCTGTGAGGAAGCTCTGTGTTGTCATCCCCATTTTCTAGGGAGTGACAGAGGAGAAGAGACAAAGTGTCTGGCTCAAGGGAACAGAAAAATCTGTGGCAAATCGGGATCTAAGCCCAGCTCTCTCTCAAATCCCAGGCCAGCGCCTTAGCCTCTGGATCACGCTTCCTCTCCACTAGACTCTGCCCGGCGCATCTGACAGAGGCTGGTCATGTCAACAGCATCCTGCATGCAAAAAAGACACGCCCGCCCAGTGCAACAGGACTTTGCCCTGGACATATCCATGTAAATGAAGGGGAATGATGGCCTCTCTCTTCAGTGGAGGGTGAAGATGAAAGACAGGCAGTATATTTACTCCTAAAACTGCTTAGTTGTGGACAAGGAGTCAGGACTCAGGGGTTCAATTCCTGGCTTTGCTATTACCTTGCTATCTGATTTAACCACTTGCTGCCTTAGTTTCCCCTCTTTGTACGGTGGGTCAAATGATACCCACCTTACCTACCCATCCACACGACAAAGGCTGAGGTCCTACAAGGAATCAAAAGCTCCTGTCCCCACTTCACGAACTCCATTGGAATATAATGAATTATGATGCAGCCTTTTCTGGAAATCACAACCCAAAGCTCAACAGGTAACACCAATTTCATGACGGCAGAAGATTGCTCTCTCAAATACACATCTGTGGCCACTTCATGTGGCTTTGTGAACATTTCTCTGTAGATTTTTCATTGGCCCAACAGAGTTATTTTTCAGAGGTCCCTAAACAGACATCAGATTTCTGTAGTTAAAAAGGGAGGCTGGATTCATTTTTAGCACTGTTAATATGGCAGTAATGGTCTGGTGCACAGTTACTTTTCTGTCCCAGTTTTAAAAGTGCTGCCAGCTCACAGAGCTGCCCCTCTGGATGCCCCCTCCTTCACCAGGAACTGTTAATAGACAAGAAATAAAAATATACATATTTCAACAAACTCCAGAGGTACTGCAAAGTAAATACATAAACCTGCCAAGTGCATTAAGGAGAATCAGCCAGGATGGAGCTTTGGTTTGCAGTAAGAATTGGAGCATTTCCATACAGTTACAGATGCACACAGTCTCCTATGCCATGTTGATTACAGGAAAATCCTGGCACTGTGGCACCAGGTGGTAGTTACAAAACCATGGGCTCACCCACAGTCTGCACTGCTATCTGTCTACGAGATCCCAATGTGCTCAAGTTGGGGAACACTCTTTTCACCCCTTTGCAATCTCAAATTTCACATGAGGCTTCCACCAACTCTATCCTTGGAAAGGAAACAAAAGCTTCACTTATCTTCTCTCCTCCCACACCCATTTGACAATTGGGTTTGACACTCATGAACACTAGGGACTAAGAACACCGGAGGGCATAGTCTGGGCAAAGGCGGTGCGTGCATTTCTCTTTCTGCCACTCTGCCAACAAGTCTCAGTGCTGCCCTACAGTAACCCTCATCCTCCAACCATACTCTGCCATTGCACCCACTGCAGCTTCCCTGCAGCGCTGCTTCCTAACCCAACCCCGAGACCTCACACCACTCTGCAATGCAATTTGGTTCTGACTGGCTGCACCTTCTGCTAAACCAATCTTGAACCCAGCACCCACGTTTATATAGCTGCGCCTCCTTTGATCACTACCCAAGCTTCCATATGTCAGAGCCACTTCCCTGGGCTACATAAAATTCTGAATTCAACAATCCAAGCTGCAGACCAAAGGCAGAACTTACCAGTGTGCCAACAGCTTATTCACATTGATCTCAAATTTTTGGTGGAAACAAAAAGGATACAACCTTCTTTTAGTTTTGGATTTTCTTCCCCTCTTCTGGAAAAAAGACAAATTCACTTTTTTTTAAATCTAAGGCCAGTGGGGAGATGAGAAATCAGCGTATTTGCTGTGGAAAGCAGCACTGACCACTGGGAGTTTACTCCAGGGTGAAACACACTAATCCTCTGAATTTCTCCAGCACTGTTTCATGGGAGAATTTGGGCCAGTTTCACCAGTGTTCATTCATTTAGCTCCTCAACAGGACAGCAAGGCAGAGATGCACAGGATGACTACTGATGCGATATAGATAGAGAAGCTTACTTGCCCGCAGTGAAACCACACAGGACAAAGCAGGTCTGTCTCTCCCTGTCAGCAGTGGGTGCACACAAGCAAACAAAAGCCTACAGCAGAGGGCAGCGAGTGAAGCAAACTCCTTTAGCATCAGTGACAGAGACGGACAGCGCTGTACCAGGAGCCATCCTCACTCTGATGTGTATCATCATAATTACCAGAGGTGTTCATTTAAAGTAGCGTCGAGAGGCCAGGGATCCACCAAGCTATGTGCTGTTCAATATCTCCTAGGCACTAACCCTGCCCTAAAGAGCGTACAGTCTGAGCATAAGATGATAAACAATATAATGGAGCACCAGCAACAGTGAGATGATCCTGATCACAGCCCACCAGCGGCCATCACATTGTCAAGTTTTTTTTTGTCAGCATTATCACAGAAGGGAGTTTTAAAAAAGAAATTTGAAGGACCACAGTGTGGTGGCTTTACGGACATGAACTGCGAGTACAAAGTGGCATAGGTGAAGGCACCACATGGCTATACATGTCTGAGGCATGAAATCTTGTCCCTACCGAGTGCAATGAGTCAAGTTTCCACTGATGCCAAAGGAGCTAGGATTCTGCCCAAGCTGTATGAAGTTTTCCATAACTCTGGTTTTACAATAAACACAGGGGACCAATCTTGACAGTGGCACTGTAATCTAAACTGCAACAAAGTCGAGGGAGGTGTAGGGTCCTAGGATAGACCTTGCTTGAACTGCCCTCCTGAACAGATCTGAAACCTCTCTTCAAAGACTGGTTTCATTCTTCTGCCAGCGGTTGACAGCTCTCTTCACTGCTTTAAACACTTGTTTCCTATTAGTAAAATAAGACGGGTGAGAAAAATCGCTCTGGGTTATTTAAACTTCTAACATAGTTTACAGAAGAGAGAGAGAGCGAGAGAGAGGCTGTGGATTTCCTTAACCACGACAGACCATTACAATCAAAAACTTTATTCAAGTGAGAGAGAGGGGAAAAAAACATCTCGTACAGAAAACAGTGGAGCCGCTGTCTGCGTGCTGGGTTTTTTCCCCTCCTTCCTTTGCTGTAGCACAAAGCAGCTATTACTAGCTCCGACCACAACAAATTAATGGGTGGGAGAGGGAAGTGTGAACGCAGTGGTCTGTACAAAAAGAAATCCCAAGCTCTCCTCCCTCCCTTCCCCAAACCCCAGCCCTAGCCCCAGAGGGGAGGCAAAGCCCTCTAAGGATCTTTTACTGCTGCTGGCCTGCCTTTAAGCAAGGAGAGACTGTTAAAAAGCTCTGATGGGGTAGAATGAGGTGAGGCGGCAGATGTGGGAAAGGGAAATTTAGCAGAGAGAAAAATATTTCACACACATGCACACACTCTCTCTTCTCCTTTTCTTCCCTTCCAGCTGGATCATCCCTCCAGGCTCCTTTTCGGTCCATGCTCTCCAGTCAGCCTCTCCATCTGTGCTCAGAAATGGCACAATAAGGAAGGGTTTTAGGAGGCACTGAGAGCAAGGCACTGTCCCATGAGGGACAAGAGCCAGCACTATGCTCTGAGGGTGCACCTAGCACAGGCTAGCAGGAGAACCACGCTAGCACCTAGGATAGCAGGATGCAGAAATCAAACTGAGGAAACTCTACTGGGCTTTGGGGTCTGATGTGGTTCAAAACTGCTTAAAAGGGGGGCGGGGGGAGAGAATGACTGTGATTGGAAACCCAATTCCTCATTAACCTGCAACTTACAGTACCCTGGGGTAGGGATATCCACCTGAGGAGGATAGAGACATCAAGGTATTATTGTAAGGGTGAGGATTAGAACCTGGAACTTCCTGAATACCAGAGCTAGGTTTATTCCATTCATGCTCCACCATTTAATGTTTCATAGATATTAAGGTCAGAAGGGACCAATACGATCATATAGCCTGACTTCCCACACAGTGCAGGCCAAATTCAGGCAGAGGACATTCCACTTTCCTCTAAGCCCTTGGCTCCCTCTCTGATCATCCCCAGGTCCCTTTGCTTCTCCTGCCATCCCTCCCATTCCCGGAGCCCTTTCTCTGCCTCTAGCTCTCACAGGGAGGTTTATTTCCTCTGTCATGCAATCCTAGAAGCTGGAAGGGACCATGAGAGGTCACGGAGTCAGGTCTCCTTTACTCATGGCAGGTCCAACTCTCCTAAACCATCCCCAACAGGAGCTTGACTAATCTGGTCTTAAAAATTTCCAGTGACAGAGATACCACAACCTGCTTAGGCAACTTATTCCAGTGGTTAATCACCCTGACACTTAGAAATTTTTTCCTAATGTCCAACCTAAACCTCCCTTGCTGTAATTTAAGTCCATTGCCTCTTATCCTATTGTCGGTGGTAAGAACAATTTTTCTCCCTCCTCCTCCTCCTCCTCCACCTCACATAATTTTAGATACTTGAAAACTGTTATCATGTCTCCTCTTTTCCAGACTAAACAAACACAGATCTTTCAATCTTCCCTCATAAGCCAAGTGTTCCAGACTTTTAATCAATTTTGTTGCTCTTCTCTGGACTTTCTCCAATTTGTCCACATCCTTCCTGAAATGAGGTGCCCTGAATTGGACATAATACTGCAGCTGATGTCTAACTAGCACAAAGTAGAGTGGAAGCATCTTACTTACTTCCTGTGTCTTACTTACAATACCCATTAATACACCCCAGAAGGGCGTTTGCTTTTTTTGCAACAGTGTTACACTGTTGACTCATATTTAGCTTGTGGTCCACTATGACACCCAGATCCCTTTCCGCAGTACTCCTTCCTAGGAAGTCATTGCCCATTGTGTATGTGTGCAATGGGTTGTTGTTTCCTAAGCGGAGTACTCTGCACTTGGCTTTACTGAACTTCATTCTGTTTACCTCAGACCATTTCACTAGTTTGTCCAAATCATTTTGAATTGTGATGCTGTCCTCCACTTGCTCTTGCATGCCCTCCTAGCTTGGCATCGTCAGCAAACTTTTTTAAGTGTACTCTCTACGCCATCATCTAAATCATTGATAAAAATATTGAACAGGACAAGATCCAGAACCAATCCCTGTGGTACTCCACTCGTCATGCCCTCCCAGCATAACTGTAAACTGCTGATAATCCCTGTGAGCGATTAGCCAACCCGTTTTGCACCCATCTTATAATAGTACCATCTAGATTGTACTTCCCTAGTTTGTTAATGAGAAGGTGATCAAATCAAATCAAATCAAATCAAATGCAAGACTATATCAAAAACCTTATTTAAGTCTACATGTATCACATCTACCACTTCTCTTCAATCCCACAAGACTTCTTACCCCATCAGAGAAAGCTATCAGGTTGGTCTGACCCAATTTGTTCTTGACAAATCCACCCTGACCACTGTTCCCTCTAAGCTGTGTGCATGTGCGCATGCACACAGGTCATAAAGCCTGCGCACACAACAAAATAGTGTGCACAAAAAAATTCAATAGTGCTAATATTGGTGCTCACAAAAATGTTTTTTGTGCACACAAAGAAATTGTTTGTGCACACAGTCTACGAGTAATTAGAAGGAACATTCCTGACTACCACTTAACACCTTTTTCTCTTCTAGATGATTGATAATAGATTCCTTAATTATTTGCTCCACTATTTTTCCTGGCACAGAAATTAAACTGACTGGTCTATAATTCCCTGGGTTGTCCTCATTTCCCTTTCTGTAGATAGGTACTATATTTGTTCTTCTCATCCTCTGGGATCTCTCCAGTCTTCCATGATTTTTCAAAGATAAGAACCGATGGCTCAGGTATTTCCTGAGTCGTCATCTCTGAGTATTTTAGGTTGCATATCATCTGGTTCTGGAGACTTCAAGACATCTAACTTGCCACCTCTGACACACCTTGGCCACAGCCTCACCTCCTAGGATTTTACAGGTCTTTTGGCTTTGGGCATTTCCTAGATATTGGTAGCTGTACCAGGGTGAGAAGAGTTACTAACAGTGAACAGCATCTGGAAACAGACATCATCTCACTTGCTTCATTGCACAGCAAGGATACATCTTATACATCACCTCTGTTTACATAAGTGTATCAGTGCTTTTTGGATGCTGATGTGAAGACGACTCATCCAGTGACTGCCCTTCCCAGTAAAGTCCCCATAGTCACCTCATAATTTCTCCCTACCTCTGTGAAGAATTTTCTGGGAAGCAGTAGGGAGGAAAGAGAGTGAAGCAAATAAAGCTCCATTGTGTACCAGAAAAACAAAGGGTCCCTTATGAAGGAAGTAGATGGAGGCTTCCTCCTATTGCAAAGAGAACATATTGTAAAGCAGATGTATGAGCA
>ML682071.1:9631808-10057804 GCA_007922195.1 Podocnemis expansa
AGCCTGGGCCACGACATCCACACGACTCTGTAGTATGCCAGCTCAAGTAACACAAACAAGCATCGGCCTGCTCAGGTGCCTACTGCAGTGTAGAAGTGACTTAGGCACTAAGGAGTTTAAGACTCACTGAAAATCAATGGGACTTAGGCTTCTGAAGGCCTATGCCACTTCAGAAATGGGGATTTGGGAGCCTCCTTTCTGCCTCCATTTTCCCAGCTGTGGAAAGGGGCGATTATACGTTTCTCCTTCAAAAGGCACTCTGAGATCCCTGGATGAAAAGCACAGACCAAAGCTAGGTGTCATTTTATCATCATGAACCCCAAGATGGGACACATTTATAGGAGATTTTCAGGAAATCTAATTATGCTGTGTCTTGTGGATTCTCACCAACATACAGAATGCAAACACCTTTTAGCGTTCCTGTCGCCTCTTCCAAGACTGGGGCATTCCCTGGGCAGAGCACTGAGTTTTGCCTCAATATTAAGGAAGAAAAGGTAACAACGCTACTGATCCCACCTCTCAAAGCTCTCTCAAGGAGCAGCTCTTTGCAGGGAGAGGAAAATAACCGATTCCGATTCCTTGTCCTTAGGGGCACTTCCCTGCAGCTGCACCTTCTACCCTGAAAATCTTGCCTGCCAATTGGTGTGGCACCATGCTGGGAAATTCCTAGTTCACTTTCAAAAAAAGCTGGCATCTCTACAAATTTGCAAGGTCAAGGCACAGAAAGCCTTCTATAAGCCTAAACCCTTGTTTTCAAGGGCCTATTCTTTTACAAACTGATTATGAAAGTAGGCTACATATTCCTAACAAGCCCCTTTTCACTACGGCTTTCAATTCCCTACAGTGTATAATGTGCATGTGTATTCTTGCATGGCAGGCCCTTACATACTGTTTTGATTGTTATCGTCTTCCCATGAAAGAGCCGATTGTTTTGGGTTCTCAAGATTACATCATGACTTCCCACTCCGGCTGCCTGTCGAGGTGTTTGATCGGGACTTGCAGGTGGGAAGGAGCTCTGTGGCAAGCACAGGGCCTTGAGCACTTCCCCATACCTGCCCTATCTGTTTAACACAGCTGCTTTAGCATGCAAGGGCTTTCTTCTGCTTTATTGTAAACTCTCACGCAAGGTGTGTGTGTGCGTGTGGCGGAGGGGCATGGAGGGAAAAGTAGGTGAACAACATGTTCCACCTCAAAATCTGACTCACACAAGACTAGAGATATTTCTGGCTACCCATGGGTGCACAGAGTGCTATCCAACAAGGTATGACTGATCTGGTAACACACATCGGCATAGACCTGTTGTTGACTGAATTTTTGCATGGTCCAATTTTAAAGGCAAGTTTTGCAAAACAGGTAGGTAAGTTTTACTCCCAATGATTTATCTTGTCCAATTATAGAGTCCCTTTCAGGTGAAAGCAGTTAAAAAATGGTAAAGGATTATAGCCCATGCCCATCTCCCCCTCTTATAACCAGGTAAATGTTATCAATCAGATTACACAGACAGAGACTGTACAGTCACACAGCAGGAAGCAAACTAGGAGTCCTGACTGCCAATCCTGAGCTCTAATCACAAATGATCACATTTCCTGCATATATGGTGCTTGCTATCCTCCCTGCCCTAGATGCAAGTAGTGGAACAGTGAATACGCTCCAGGACTGAAAGCTGGACTATGAGTAGAGTGGGGCCTAGCATATTTGTTTCTGGAGGCTGTGTTTGCACTCTAGCGTGCTCAATTATCAATGAACTGCATGGAATTCAGCAGAAAATAGCAGAAATTAGGATGGGTGTGTAATTCTAAATTAGATAATAGAAAAAAAAAAAACCCAACTGCAAAAACTAATGAGTTTTAAATGGCCCAAAGGGGACAGACAACGAAACTGAAAAGGGGCAAATATAGAAAACCAATAATGGAAATATGTTTTCACACAATGCACAATTAACCTGTAGAGCTCACTTCCACAAGATACTGTGGAGACCAAGAGTTTAGCAAAATTCAAAAAAGGATTGAAGAGCTATATAGAAAACAAGATTACCCAGTTTGATCAGAGTAAATATCAGAAAATAAGCAAGAGTCTTGGAAGTAACATAACCCCTCCTGCATCGGGGTTTAAGTCAACCTCTAATTATTGGGGTTTGGGAGGAAATTTTGCATGTTGGAAAGTTATCAGACAGCTGCCTTCTGTGGTCTCTCTCGCACCTTCCTCCAAAGTGGATAATGCTGGCTGTTGCTGGTAAGCGGGTGCTGGAGTAGATGGACCCACGTGTCTGATCCAGCTTGTGTAACTCCTGCCCCTATGAATTTCTTCCTAGGTGCTTCTTTTTCCTCCATCTGTACATTGTTTATTTAGTCAGCATTTCAGGACAAAAGGAACCTTTACAACCATGAAGTCTGACCTCTTGCATAATACTGGCCACAGACCCTCACCTGTCGATTTCTACGTCAGGCCCATAATGCCTCTGTGAGTTACAGCAGGCCTTTAAGAAAGACAATCCACCTTGATTTAAACAATTCGTAAAGGTGCGGTCATCCCCCGTTAACTTGTGTCCCAATGGTTAAGTGCCTGAAGTGTTAAAAATGTGCATTGCATTTCTTGTCAGAATTAGTCTCTCTCATCATGCCTTTGTAACAGCTGTCTATTCTAAGAAATCTCTTTCCCATGTAGGTACATGTAGACTATGATTAAGTCACCTCCTAACCTTCTTTTGGATAAACTTAATGGATTGAGCTTCCAATTTTGACTGTAAATCTAAAGGAATTTGTTCTATCTTCTCACTCTATAAATAGCAATAATAATAAAAAAATACCAGCAGCAATAACTCATAATAATGTAGTGAGAGCTCTCGCACTGTCTTTAGGATACAATCCCTAGCTATTGGTGGAGGCAGAGAAAGAGGGGGGGTGAGGCTATGGAGATTGACAGCTCCTGGAAGAGGGGATCTAGCCTCTGGTTGCCCAGCACTTCAGCTCAGAGCTCTGTCAGCTCCTGTCCCGGCCCTGGAGCCAGAGGAGTTCTCTGCCCCGACTTGTTCCCCCCTGTGCACACCCCTGCAGCACAGTCATGTCCCATTGATAGCAAGCATTAACTCCCACTGCTGTTTTGGAGCAGTTCTGCGTGCTCACGAGTGAGTGAAATATGGCACTCACAACCATGCATTCCTTGCCCCGTGCCTAGACCTTTAGGCCACTCTTTCTCCAAGGACTGGCCTGAGAACCTGAGATTTCCCTGACACTGTTTAGGAAGGAAGCAAGCTGGTCCCTGGTATCAAGGAGGTTGAGAAAAACTAATCTAGGCCATGCTACTTTTAAATCAACTGTGCATTTGGGACCAGACACAGGGCTGTGAGAGGCACTTTTGTAGTCAGTTGCTCTTGTGCCTTTATTCTGAATTGTTTAAAGTTTCTCTGATGAAACTGCTGTTTAAAAATAATAAAGTAAGAAAATGGGATTTTAGAGCCAGATCCTGCATGACTGAAATCAAGCAGAGCTTTGTTAGGGAGGATGCAGAATCAAGCCAATAAAACAGTAAGAAAATCCAAACAGGGATGTGTGTGTTCCCCGATTGCTGGTTGCCACTGCAGTCTGCTGGAGGGATCTAGTAACCTGAACACTAGCCGAGGAGCCAGGAGTTGAATGCTTATCCCAGTTCCACCAGTAACTTGCTGAAGCCTTGGACAAAGTTGTAGTTGCCATCTTTTGCTCAACTTCAGTGGGAGCTGTGGGCAACCAGCACAGTCAGAAAAAAATCAGATTCTGAACATTCCTGCTATTTGAGTTTCCCCATCTTTCAAAAGAGCAATGAGATACATACTCTCTCTGAGGTGGCATGGTGTTTGAAGTGGTGTGTGATGTGCTGTTTGTATTTAGGATTTGAACCACACCACAACTGCAACTCACTATTTTTATGCTGCATTTCTTTGTTACCACAAACATAACATTTCTTTTCTCCAACATTCATTTTGGTGTAGGTTCCTATCCGTGCATCTGTCATGATAAACAGGCCTTTGTCAGCTACACACAAATGTTAAAAAAAAAGGGTTAATGAAAATAAAATGACTAGTTTCTCCTGCATCTCTGGTGGCCCCTACCTCTCCCTGCCCAGTTGTCAGCACTGACCAGTCAGATACCCTTATCAAGAAGAATTAGTGAACCATTAGCGTCAGGCTTAATTGGCCAGAAGAATTTGCTCTGAGTGGCATTCCCAGCCATCCTGGTGGGAGGGAGTCAATCAGTTATTGTACCCCACGGTGTCAGCTCCTCCCCTCTTGTTTGCAAACAGCACATTGGCTGAGGGGGTGCAGATGCTAGTGCCCACGGTAGGAGAGCAAGCCAGCTAGGGATGGAGTAAACTGACAGCAGGGTCTGAATTTGTGCCGTTGCTATGCGACGAAGGTCTCTTCGGGCCTCTGATTTCAACAACATTAGTATCTGCGCTGGACGCCTGTTGCTTATTGCCTCCCAGCAAGGGTGATTCCTAGATGTGCTGACGGTGGATATTCACCTCGATGGAAGAATTGGGAGGGGAGCATTCAGTGCACAAAACTGCTCTCCCACCTCCCATTTTGGGGGCTTCAAAGCCCATAGTGATGCTCTCTCCCTGTCCGGTTCCAAGGCTCCTGACCCTTCCCTTCTCCTCCGAGGTAGAAAGTAGCAATGCTTAGAGGACCTGGAGTCAGCTGCAGCTGCCTTTACTGCTCAGTAGTGCTGGAACGGAGCCTCTGAACTGGATCACATTTTCCGTCTCCTCTGGGTCCTACCGCTGAAAAGGCTGAAGCCTAGAATACAGCTGAGGTGAGAACAGAGCATTGCAGAGAAACCACAGGGAAAGATGAACAAAAAGAAATAGAGGTAGGTAGAAAAAAGGGGTGAGGACTCTCAAGGCCCAAGAGATTGGGTTTGGAAAAGCCAAGATTAACCTTGCTGGCAAAGCAAACCCCTAAACTCCACACCCAGCCCCTAAGAAAGCCTCTCTCGCTGGACAGAGAAAATATAGCCTGGGATTCTGCAAAATATTTCCTGTGCATTGCTACAGATACAGCCAATGCTGTGCCAATCCTTCAACTACAGGCAGAACCAAGATCTAACAACTGAGACCAAATAGGAAATGAAGAGGGAACTGAAAATCAAAGGCATCCTTCATGCATGCTGCTGGGTATGTGATAAATTCCCAACCATCAGACCCTGACTGACTGAAGTTGAATTCTATCCCACTTACATTCAACACAGGCTAATTGAAAAAAAGGACTAGAAATATTTTCGGTCACACTTTCTAAACACAGCCCCACTAGTTAGCTGCTAATGGATATTAATAGCACCAGTTGCTGAAGCCAAACAGAGATCGTGGTGCACAGCAAATTGACCACTGCCAGCTCACAAGAGAGAGGATGCAAAGTTGCCTCAGAAGAGGAAACTTCCCCAGTTCTTCCAGTTCTCATCTCTCACAGCCCTATCCTCAAGAGCAAGAGAAAAGGCAACAGCAGTTGTTTACTGCTATAGCCTCACCATTTCTTTTTGCCCTTTCCCCCTCTCCCAGCCCTCCACAGCCCATGGTCACCTAATGTAAAGTAACCTCATGACAGCAGATCCTTTCCAACAGCTTATAGTCCCATATTCCCCTTAGGAAAATAAGGAGTCCATGGTTTGCTCCTGAAGTATTTCATTTACGCAAACAGCACACAGACAAAATTGGAAATGACTGCCTAGGAAGGAGTGCTATAGAAAGGAATCTGAGGAATCATAGCAGATAAGATAAATAGGAGGCAATGGTGTAACCCTGTTGCAAGAAACCAAACATCATTCTGGGATGTATTAGCAGGAATGTTGTAAACAAGACATGAGAAGTAATTTTTCTGCTCTACTCGATGCTCACTGAAAAGAGGAGACTGAGAGGGGACATGCTAACAGTTTTCAAGTATCTAAGAGGTTGTTATGAGGAGGAGAGAGAAAAAACTGTTCTCCTTAACTGCCAATGATAGACAAGAAGCAGTGGAGCTTTACGTTGGAAAATAGGAAAAAATTCCCAGCTGTCAGGGTGATTAACCAGTGGAATAAGTTGCCTGGGCAGGTTGTGAAATTTCCACTACTGGAAGTTTTTAAGAGCAGCTTACACAACCACCTGTCAGGGATGGTTTAAGAGGGTACTTGGTCCCGCCATGAGTGCGGGGGACTGGACTCAAGAACCTTGCATGGTCTCTTCCAGCTTCTAGGATTCTGTTACTTCTCCCCTCCAGCCCAGCTTTCTATATATGCTGTTGATAATTGTTATATTACAACGACATACTCTGTGAAGAATAACCAATCTTTGTCTGTCTTTTGCATGCGGTGCTGGTTACAACTCACACTCATATGTAGTACAAACTGGAGAGCAGTCAGACCATGGCACGTTGCTGTTTAAAAAGACACCGTATTGATGCAGATTGTCAAAATGGCTCCTCAAGTCCTCCCTGATATGCCTCTCTCATAGCTCTGAAATCTGGTTGCCCCTAGTCAGCTATAAGGCAATCTGAACCTGCGCTCCATCCAGGGGGAAATTTTTCACTCTAAATTCCACAAATATTATGACGCACACAGCAGAGGGCTACAACCATGGGAATATTTTCCTCATTTAGGTCTAATGTGCCATAAAGGTATCATCAGCAAGCTTTTAATCTGCTGAACGCACATTAGCCATCATCCTTCACCAGCTCAACCTGCTATTGCAACTGTGTGTAGACAGGCCCAAGTGTTGTAATTACAGTGCATTTTGATAATCTTTGATTGTCGCTTTATTTATTTATAGCACATTTTAATTATCACACTTTTCTCATCACCTCTGATTATACTGCAGACAAGACCTCAGAATGAGTTCACCCCTTAACGGGGCTGGATGTTTAACCTCACCTGTACCAGGATTAGCTGCCACCCTACATGATGGGAAAGTGTCAAAATCATGGAACTTGCAACCTGGACATAAAAGGGCGATTTGAGTTCAAGAGAGCTGGTTAAAAAATAACAAAACACCAGAAATTCCATCATGCAGAAAATTCCGGTATTTAAAAATTTCCTTTTGTCCTGAACTGGGAATGGAGAGTTGCAAAAAAATGTGATGTGAAATGGTAAGTTTTGACATTGCCAACAGAAACAAAATGTTTGGACGTTCCAAGTTCCGGGTTGTTGAACTGAATTGAAACATTCTCTGCCAGCTTGGCTCAATCTTAATCTGCTCGAGCTACCCTGGTGCCTCCTAGAAGTTGTCATTTGAGTGTCCCAAGCCCCTAGTGTATTCTATGAGACAGGCTCCTTGGCCAACTCTACCTCCTGTCCTGCACCAAGAGCCCATGACTCACATGATGCGCCAGCTGTATTGGTTTAACTGAACTGAGTGAATTCTAGCTTGGGAGCATTTCATGCCCACCACACAGTTTTAAATGACACAGAATTCAAAACAGTGGAATCTCAGATCATTTGTTCTTGTGGCAGCTTCTCTCTTCCCTTTGAGTAGCTTTCTAACGATACAATAATCCTCTCAGTTAAACTATTGCACGACTAGTGGTTAAAATAATAATCACAGCAGTACCTGGATGAAGACACTTCGGAATTTGCACCACAGCTGTAGGACAGAGCAGTAATGGCAAGCCCTCCCAACACAAACCCAAGAAGCTGCTGAGTCAAGCTGCTATGTTGACAGCCTTTGTTCGAGTCACACTGTTGGAAGGCTATTATTGATTTAGAGGGGACAGGAGGACTAACAGCTAGATACAGAGACAAAGAGCTCACTTGAACATCGGTATAGTAAGGGCTGCAGAGCTGGAGAACATTCTGCCACCACCAGTCAAGAAAGCTTCAAATATGACATTTGGGATGTACTGCAAGAGTAGCACAGAGTTATAATGCAGGTACTATGGTGTCCCCACCCAGTCTGTACACAGTCTCCAGTTTTGATAACTCTGCATACAAGACCTTGGGGACACTAAAAAGAAAGGAAAGTCCTCTGCTTGAGCCTCACAGCACACATCCTGCAGAAAATGCAGCTTTCGGCAACCAGCTAACATTAAACCCTCTTCTCAGATGTGCTGCAAAGGAAGCAGACCAGTTTCAAAACTCCTGTGCTGGTCCAGAGCAGGCGATTAGCAAAAGAGGCTCCCATTGTTTGGGTCAGATTGATAGTAATTGCTTTGTTATAGTAGGCTCTGTATCTAGGGCCATATCGCACCGATTGTGCACCAGTTATTTATTCCACTGGGTTTTTAAAGCTTTCTTCTTATCGTCCCTGTTATTTATATAACTGTTTGATTTATGAGTCATGCTCATGCATAGGGTAAAAGTTCACATCTCCCACTATCTGCAAAACACAAAGATATGTTTCATGAGCTCCATACATTCCATTTTTTCTCGCTCCCTCTCATTCTTTTTTTCACGTTTTGACCTCAGTGGCTCAGCAGAGAACATACAAGGCTGCTCAACGCTTTCTCCTGCCTCCCGACAAGGGTTCTTGCAAAAGTAGATCAGTCTGCAGTGCATGGGATCCAGCTGGTACCAGCAAATTCCCTTCCCTACTTGGCCCCATTTATCTAAGGGTGGTACTTGGAAAATTCTGCAAAAGCAGCTTGTTGAAAGCTGGATACACAGACACCAGTACCACTTTTTGGATGTGGCATAAAACAGCTACTATTCTACATGCTCTCACCATACGTCCCAAAGTACTAAGGATGAGAGAATTTATGTTTAAATCCAAGTCTTGGACAAATTCTAATCTGTAACATAAGAAACTGTCTACTTGAAAATCCTGCAGAGTGTAAACTGGATACAGTATTAACTATTTTCTATTCTAAATGTGATTGCAATTTCACTGTATACTGTTAAAAAGCAGCCATGTTTCAACTTAGAGGTAGCTGCATATTTATACACACACATATAGTTATATAAATTCCACATGTACAAAATACATATCTATAGATATGCATGCAGAAGGGCAAATAAGCTGCAATGAAGAATTTACTCAATTTAATTTAATTTCCTTCTGTTCACAAATGCTCTATGAACACAATGTGTTCTTCTCAAACTTGTTATTTGAAGTTACTCGCAGAATAATTTCTGGAAAGAATTCTTTGTTGTTCTTTCAGGAGTGCTGGTTATTTTCAATCCACATTGTTTTTATTCGACAGACGGACCCCCACACACTCACATTTACCATAAGGCATGTTTCTGTCCCCAGATGGACAGTTGTCACTCATTACGTTTCCATCATGAATGCTCCCAAAGATCAACTTATAATCACCTTTCTGCAGACATTGTACTGCCAACTTGTTATTTTGCTAAACAAATCTGCTGGCAAATGTTGTCTTTAGGAAACTGGTGGAAAGGGTCTGGAAACATAGAAGTAAATGAATTTTCAAATGTAACCACATACAGAGAAAACATTTTAGGGTATTTACCTGGGTTTACATTCACTCTCAGTGCAGAGAAGGCAGGACAAGACTCTTGCACTACTCAAGCTCTGCTGGAGATTTCAGAGATGCACAAGCAATGCTGGCTCACATGGGAAAATGCCACTCCCAGATCATACATAAAAGGCACTGAGAGCTAAGCACTTGACTTCCTGAGGTTACTCTGAAAATCCCAGCATTAGCCTGGATAAAGTGTTGTCTAATAGAACATTGTTCTCAATCATGTATTGGGAGATATCCACCAGATGACCTAACTGGTCTTTTTCCTCCTCTAATTTTGATGATTTCACAAATGTGTGTTTGACACGATATTTTCTTTTTTAAGTGCAGACACCATCAATCTGAAAAGTTGGCTCTGTGGACACACAATCGCTTTTTTATACATACAATGCTGTTTATGTTTGCATGGACATTTCCCCCAAACAAAAGCACCACAATGGTGGAGAGTGAGGGAGGAGGCAGTGAGATACTGAGGCAATTGACTAAAGATGCCCAGATGAGACAGTGGGAATAGGTCCCATCATTGTCACTGCTGACAAGTTGTTCTGCAAGACTGTTTACTGTGTTACAAAATAAACAGCCCATACTTGAGTAAAAGGAAAGAAGCTGGCTGGGTGAGTGTAACCTAACAAAGAAAAACGTCTCATTAATAATACCCCCATTGGGTAATTTAACAAGGTAAACTTATCAGATACTCGTGCTGTCTCGGTTTCACATGAGCTATGCGGGCGGAACAAGCCCCTGCAGTTGATAGAAAAGTATGGGAACGGTAATGCTTCATGGGATTTCCCTTACCATGGCCACAGAGAAACCAAGCACATGGACTCTGCTCTGAGCTTAAACATAAAAAGGAAGCTTACAGGAAGTGGAAGCTTGGTCAGATGACCAAGGAGGCATATAAAGATATTGCTAGGGACTGCACAGGGATAAAATCAGAAAGGCCAAAGGACAAATGGAGTTGCGGCTAGCAAGGGATGTAAAAGACAACAAGAAGGGGTTCTACAAGTATATTAGTAACAAAAAGAGGATCAGGGATGGTGTAGGCCCCTTGCTGAATAGGGCAGGCATCCTTGTGACAGAGGATGAGGAAAAAGCTGAAGTGCTCAATGCATTTTTTGCCTCAGTTTTCACAAGCACGGTCAGCTCCCAGCCCACTACCATGGGTGTGGCAGATGGGAGAGAAGAAGACAGGCCCTTGGTGACGGAAGGTCAGGTTAGGGACTGCTTAAAGAAGCTGGATGTGCACAAGTCCATGGGGCTGGACGAACTGCATCCAAGAGTGCTAAGGGAAATGGCTGATGAGATAGCAGCACCGCTGGCCAGTATCTTTCAAAACTCATGGAGAACGGGGGAGGTGCCAGAGGATTGGAAAAAAGCAGATGTAGTGCCTATTTTCAAGAAAGGGAAAAAGGAGGATGTGGGGAATTACAGACCAGTCAGCCTCACCTCAATCCCTGGAAAAATTATGGAGCAGATTCTCAAAGAATCCATCCTCAAACACTTAGAGGGAAATAAAGTGATCAGGAACAGTCAGCATGGATTTACCAAGGGTAAATCATGCCTGACCAATCTCATCTCCTTCTATGATCAGACGACTGGTTTTCTGGATGCAGGAAGAACAGTTGATGTGATATACCTTGATTTTAGCAAGGCTTTTGATACAGTTTCCCACAGCATTCTCATTGGCAAATTAAGGAAGTATGGGTTGGATAGGTGGACTATAAGGTGGATAGAAAACTGGCTAGATCAACGGTTTCAGCGTGTAGGAAACAATGGATCCATGTCTAGCTGGCAGCCAGTCACAAGTGGTGTGCCCCAGGGGTCGGTCCTGTTCAACCTTTTCATCAATGATCTGGATGATGGAATAGACTGCATCCTCAGTAAGTTTGCGGATGACACCAAGCTGGGGGGACCAGTAGACATGTTAGAGGGCAAGGACAGGATTCAGGGAGACCTAGATAAATTGGAACAGTGGGCCAATAGAAATCTTATGAGGTTCAATAAGGACAAGTGTAAAATCCTGCATGTGGGACGAAAAAACCCCATGCACCGCTACAGGCTGGGAAACATTCAGCTAAGTAGCAGCAGTGTAGAAAAGGACCTGGGGGTCATGGTGGATGGGAAGCTAGATATGAGTCAGCAGTGTGCTCTTGCTGCCAAAAAGGCCAATGGCATACTGGGCTGCATCAAAAGAAGTATTACCAGCAGATCAAGGGGTGTGATCATTCCCCTCCATTCTGCACTGGTGAGGCCACATCTAGAATACTGTGTTCAGTTTTGGGCTCCCCACTACAAAAAGGACAGGGATATGCTAGAAAGAGTTCAGAAGAGGGCAACCAAAGTGATTAAAGGGCTGGAGCACAAGCCCTATGAGGAAAGACTGAAAGCATTAGGCTTATTTAGTCTGCAGAAGAGAAGATTGAGGGGGGATTTGATAGCAAACTTCGACTACTTGAAGGGATGCTCTAAGGAAGATGGAGCTCGACTGTTCTCGGTATTAACAGAGGACAGAACGAGGAGCAATGGTCTCAAGTTGCGGTTAGGGAGGTCAAGGCTGGATATTAGAAAAAACTTTTTTACTAGGCGAGTGGTGAAGCCTTGTAATGAGCTGCCAAGGGAGGTGGTGGAGTCTCCATCTTTGGAGGTGTTTAAGGCCCAGCTGGACAAAACCATGACTGGGATGGTTTAATGGGAGTGGTCCTGCCTCTGGCAGGGGGTTGGACTAGATGACCTATGAGGTCCCTTCCAACCTTATGATTCTATGACTTGCCCAGACTTAGCTAAAGAAACTGTTAAATTACAGTGCATGGGAGTGAGAACCTGAACAGCCAACCGTGGTGAGATCTCCCCCATCTGATAAACAGGGGCTGACCACATTAGGTAGTGCTGCCTTGCATACCTACTCACTTGATGATGTGTCTCAACCATATGCAGCCCCTTTCCTCCCATCCTCAAGGATGGGAGCCTTTTTTCTCATAGCACGCAGAGAAGAAGGATGGTTTTGAGGATAAAAATTTTGACTGCAGCTCAGGGGATCTGCATGTGACTCCCCAGTGTGACGATGGGTAAGTCATTTCATTTCCCCAAGCCTCAGTTTCAACCCTACTAAAATAGAGACTATGTTCCCTATCCCTTGGGGGCTGCATGGTGAGAGTCAGTGATTCAGAGGATCTGCAATATTACAGCTCTGAGCACCACAGAATAGCCTGTTGAAGACAATAAATACCCTCAAGCGACTTGCAATGCACATTGCTGAATTCTGAGAGTCCAGTTTGCAACAACATAAAAGCCCAAAGCGTGTCAACTTGATGCTTCACATTACTTAAAATGCCAACATATGCAGGGAGTAAAAGCAGACCAACATATTATGGGGGGAAAGTCATCGAGCACAATGAATAGAGAATGGAGTGCTAGTTCCAGGCAGTGGTATGAGGAACTCAAGCAGCTTGGTCTGTTTAGTTTATTTATCCAAGAGAAGGTTAAGTGGTAACTCGATCATGGTCTACAAAGTACCTACACGGAGATGAGGTTGGTATTTCTGAGAGCAGATGGTTCTTTACGTTAGCAGAAAATGGCATAAAAAGATTGAAAGGTTGGACTCTGCAGTCAGACTGACAAATTCAGACTAGAAACAAGGTGAACGTTTCTAACAGTGAGGGCAGTTAACCACTGGGATAGCTTATGGTGGATCTTCTGTCACAAAGTCATTAAATCAAGACTGGATGTCTTTCTAAAAGATATGCTATAGCTCCAACAGAATTTACAGGCATGTTGCAGAAATCTCTGGCCTGTGTTGTGCAGGAAATCGGTCTATTCCACATGATCTTCATAGTCCCTCTTTGCCCTTAACTTCTATGAACTTGGTGATAACAGAGAATGTAGATGTGCTTCACATGCTAAGATCCAAGGATGAAAGATGCTAAAATAAACGTAAAGCATTATTGGTAAATATTTTACTTTCTTCTAGACAGAAAAAGTATCAAGCAACTCACAGAACAAAATCATTGGTGGTCCTGTACACAGAGGCTATAAAGAAAAAAGTATTTGCAATATTTACAAACATGTGCATGCGTGAGAAATTATATACCTGTGCGTACACATAAAGACCGAGGCAAGCTGAAAGCTGTAGACACACAAAAGTAATATAAGGATTAGTCCAAGAGGAGGACATATTTTTCATAATAAAATTAAGTGTGTCTGTTTGTCTGGTTTCCTGGACATTTTTAAAGAAATGTTCCCAAAAGCCTTAAAGTTACAAACCAGTGTTACAGTCATTAGTGTCCCTCCCCAGAATACGCTGCCTGATTTTCATGGTTCATATTCCTCAGTATTCAGGCTTTACAGAACTACAGCCACAGTTTTACAAAGCACTTAAGTTCATGCGGTTTGTCCTGTGTGTCTGTGTTTTGCTGAATCAGGCCCTGGGATTGTCCCCAGTGACCCCATAATTACTGTCCCTCTGCCTCAGTGATTTTTTCATCTCTGTTAAAGGGATGTTTTATCCAAACATCAGCGGAGCTAATGAGATCATATAGATAAAGCAGGCCTGGCTGTGCTGAGTTTTTTCTCACTCAAGTGAGAAGGCAAGTTGGAGAACGTTTGCCCTGACCTTTGAGGAAAATTTACATATAACTCTTCAGAAGTCCTTAGTGGGTTACTCTAGAGACTGACTGGATTTGACAGTTAATCAGTGCATCTTTAAAAGGTGCATCCATGGCATTTCAGAAAGAACTGTATGGCCTTAGGAAATGTACAGTGATCAGATCACTAGCCGTGGGATTTTGACTGCCAGAAGGACTCGAGAAGAGGGTGAAAGAAAAACTAGTGAGGTTTTCTGCAGAGGTCTGGCAGTCGTGAGCCCTAGCTTGCACTGGAAACTGACCCTGCTGCATGGCCTTGAGCAAACCATTCAATGCATCCCTAAACGAGAGAAGTTTGTCTGCCTCCCAAGAGACAAAGCTTGCAAAGTGCTTTGCAAGTCTCAGATTGAAGATGCTATAAAAACTGAGTGCAAGTTATTCCCATGTGCATTGCTAAGGCATCCATCACAACAGTATCTGAGCTGTCTGGTTTCTATTTTCTCGAGAGAGAGAGAAAATAACCTTGGTAGATTACTTCATAAAATGTTTATATACATGTCAGCAGTTCCCCCACTACTGAAACCAAGGGGTGACTTGTTGACAGAGGCTGCTGTTGAATTGTTCCATCTGGCTTCAAGATACTTATGCCCAATCAATGTGCTACTCAATAAAGAGCTCCTTGAAATCCTAACAGCAGCTTTGGAACAGTTTGTCAACTTACCCAAGCAAAATAAAATTAAACACCCCATGCCACATAAAAAGTAAATTGCTGTGGATAATTGAATTCATTTTTTGACTTAGCTGTGACTTATGTCAATGCTTGTAGATATGGTCTTTAAATTGTGCATTTCTGTATTAAAACATATTGTAGGACTGTGGGCTGACCCCGAACAAGTGTGTGGGATGGTATTTGCTCCCTGATTGGATGTCTGATTTCTTTACTCTGTGGCCAGAGATCTGAATTAGTTACCTGTGATGCCAAATACTCACCCAGATAGAGTAGCTTGCAAAGCCTTTGTGAAATATGCGATTTCCACCATCAAAAATAAGCAAGCAGTCCTGTGGGACTTGTAAAGACTAACACATTTATTTATTGCATGAGCTTTCATGGGAGAAAATCCCACTTCATCAGATGCTTTGAAGATGGGGGGGTTTACAGAATGGGAGGAAAATAAATGTGGAGATGTATAAGTCATTGTGGGATTTTTTCCCACGAAAGCTCATGCCACAATTAAATCTTTTAGCCTTTAAAAGTGCCACAGGACTCCTTGCTTGTTTTGCTGAACTAGACTAACATGGCAAACCCTTGAGAACTAGTCAAAGCAGCCAATGAAATGAGATTTTCTGCTACGAAAGCTCCTGCAATAAATAAATTTATGAGTCTTTAAGTGCCATAGGCCTTCTTGTTTGTAGTCAAAAATTAGTGGCCCATGCAAATGTTCCTAGGAGGTGCATTAAAGAACTGGTTTTCAAATCAGATTTACAGTTGGGATGAATGACTGTGAATATTTTACTGCTGTATTTGTCCAGCTCTATTCCTTGCCAAGGAACTATTTGAGGAAGACCAGGTGACTACAAACAAAGGGCTGAGAAAGGGGAGAGGGAGCAGCAGATTCATCTTGGGTTTAACGATTTAACATCTGACTATACAAGTCTAAAGCCTGAAAGATACTCCAACACCAGACAGCTGCAGAGAGGGCCCCACACAAGAGCATGGTCCCGTATGCTTCTCCAGAAGCACATTTCTTCATTTTGGGGGAAGCAGGGAACAGCACTTAGGTCTGAGGGCTTTTCCCATTTCAACACACAGATATGTTCACTGAACACACATGCCCTTCGAGAAAGAAACTGTATCCTGACTCTTCAGAACACGACTTCCAGAGCCCACAAAGGTGGGGACTAGGTGCCTGTGTGTGCATGCTCCTATGTGCTAATTTTTGCTTAGTCTTGTAGGCAATTCCTATGAAACCCTTCTTGCCATTCCTAGAAGTAGCTGCCTTTCTTTCCCTGTTAGAGTAAAGAATAGAGGATGACGGCAGAATTGTGGGCCAACCTAGGCCACCAGGATTACTCTTATTCACCACTGAACCATCACACAAAAGAGGCTCTTCTAACGATTGCAGACCTAACACAGCAAGCTCTGACCTTTGGGAAACTCAGGTGCAAGGGGCCATAATAAAGAAAGAGACAGCAAAATCATCAACAGTGCTTGTTTAGTTGATTGTATAGCAGCTAACGTTCAGTGCAATGTGCTGTACACTCACCCTTGTGCCTATTTCCTACGCCTACAGTGACTGCTATTACATCTTAATGTCAGTGTATTCTGGACTCATCTTCCCTTTTTATTGCTAGCATGCGACAGCTCACAGCAAGTAAAATGCACAGCAGTCACAGTACCTAGAGGCAGCATGGTCTAAAGGTTGGAACTGGAGTTGAGGGTGAGACCTCTGAGCTTTAATCCCAGCTCTGAGGAAGTTGCCTGGGTCATCCCTGCCTCAGTTTCCCCATTTGGAAAAAGCGGTAACGACCAATTCTTCCAACAGCCCTTTAAGAGAAATTAATAAGGTTCGTAGAGAGCCATATAAACACTTACATACCAGTCACAGTGCCTTTTCTTTCTAAAAGAACCATCAGCACTTTTATTCACACTGAGCAAAGTCCTGCTGACATAAATGGGCCAAACTTCCTTGTACAGTGAGATGTCTGAAACTGTTAAAAGATATAGTGAAAATGCACAGTGTCACTTCTTCCACAATGCTGCTGGTGTCACCCATGTTTGTTAATCCCATGCATGGTCACCCTTGTGCCAATGGCTTCTGGGCTTATCTCATGTTCTTGAGAGATGGCTCAGGTGGAGCGAGAAAAAAGTTTGGGCAACTCTGAACATGGAAGCAGCCACATGGAACGTGCACCGCACATCCACGACGGGGAGGCTTGTACAGAGGGCACAGATCGCTTGGCCTGGGGTACAGCAGAATACACTCAAGACCGCTGTTCTGCCTGAGTGACACCCACCTGCTGCTGTAACAGGGATGCACTTTACACCCAGCACAGCTTCCATGCCAAACATGAAAGAAGTCCCATGGTCACCATCACTATTAAGCCTGCTTTACAAATGGGGCAATCACAGCACAGGGTGTAAGTGACTTGGCCACAGTCAGGCACTCACTCATTGGCACAGCCAGGAATATTTCAAGGAAAACCAGCTGCAGCTGCAGCTGGGGCATTAGACAAGCTACTTCAAAATAGCTCTGCACAGCAGGCAGTAATGCACACACACAGGGGCAGAACGTCAAGAAGTGCCAAGAGTAAGTCAAGTCCCCAGTACCTATTCATTTCAGCATCTTTACTGGGCTTGACTAGGAAGAGTGTCATTAGAGCGTGTCTACATGGTAAGCTGGAGGGTTTCATTCCAGCTTAATTCTGGGTTTTAATTCCAGTGACCTTACCTCACTAGGTCTGAGAGTGGAGCTGTGGCACCTGGAGGGGCTAGTCACCCCAGCTCCTACCTAGCCACTCCAGTCATGGATCACCCACCTGCTCTCGACCAATGCTTCTCCGATCCTAACTTGCAACACCTCTTCCTCTTTCATCCGCAGGCTGCCTCACAAAGAGCTCTGCCAAGGCACTGCAGTGTTGGACTGCAGCACGCTGGATTTATCACTTCAGCTAAATGGGATCTATAAGGATTGGATTTTCACTTGTGCCCTAGAGATACCATCTGAATCTCTGTGCAAAGACAGCGCCCTTCCTTCCAGGTAAGTTCTGCTGACCAGACAAAGGAGCAAAAATGATAACTGTGGCAGTATTTTAGGAACCTTAGGAGGCCTCTCATTTGAGACTTTGCTCACTCCATTTTCAACTGTCTGGAACTACCCACCCAAATTTACATTTTTAATAAAAAATAAATGTTAATATTGGCACAGCCACACAAAGAGCAGTTTAATGATGTGGCTGCATTGATGCTGGGTAGGTCTATTGCTGGAGGGAGCTTTAAAGGTTATTAAAATATTTTATTTTAAAAGAAAATACACATATAGACTGGGTGGTCTAAAAGCAGAGCTGGAATTATGAGCCATTGACAAAGACTCCTATAAGTACCTGCCATTAACATTTATAGCTTCATACAAAAAAAGTTAACCCTATCCCCTTTGCTTGCATCTTTCTATCATACACCCATTTCACATATAAATGGCATTCCTGAATAATTAACATTTCCGTCTTTCGTTCTTCCCCCCTTTCTCACTTATACCCTACAACTCGACGACTGTTTCCCCAGCTGCTCTTGTAATAGCTGCAAGGCAACCCCAGGAAACAGGACGCCCATGCAGTTCTGCAATTTAGTATAATCAGAACTGCCTCATCAATGGGATGTAACACAACCGCAATGGGAATCTTTGGTAACAGACTCAACCACCGCTGCCTAGAGACCTGCAGTTCACATGTCAATTTGGGAAGTACTTCAGTGGAATTCAAATCTGCTCCCCACAGAAGGTTTGGGGTCTATATTTACCGGGGTTTTAAGTTGCAAGGCCACACAGGTCTCATCTGAAAAGGCCAACCTCTCTTCCACTGCCAAGTGCTGTCATCTAAGCACCACCATCACCAGGGCTCTGCCATTTTTCTCTGCCTCTTATCTCTGTGGCCACAGCTTCAGTGGCTGAGAGTGCATTAGCAAAGCTCACGGCTGTAACTCGTCATTAGTGATGGTGGAAGGCTGTAGCATGCAGTGGGATGCTGAACTATTTCCAAACTTCCCACTTTAAAGACACATGGAAGCTGGAAATTAGAACTATTATTGAAAATGAAGCTAAACTAAAATAAACTGCTTTCCCTTGCTCTCTTTCCCTTCCCTTCCCTCCCTTTAATAATGTGCATACTCCCCTGCCAGGAAGAGAACAAGAAAGAGACTACTTCAGACCGTGTCGTGCAACCCTAAAGCCTGGAACCAGACAATTTCCTAAAAGATGTAGCTGTAAAAAAGCCCTATTATCACATCATGTACAGTAACAATGTCTTCATTCAAATTGTTCCCCTCCTCTGAGAGTTTATTTTTAAAGCAGGCCACAAAGGAGTGGAATGGGTCACTTTGGCTGCAAAGACTAGATCCCTTGCTTAGTCTTAATTTGATGAGATAAACATGGGTAATAGCTTTTTTCCCTTCTCTTTTAATATGAACAGGAACCAAGCTGGCACACTTTGTAGCTCAAAGCCAGGCTTAAAGAGACTCTTATGTTGACTTACTATGGAATATGTGATTAAGTTTACACTACTTAGGTAGAGCCCTGCAAATCCGCGGATATCCACCCTATATCCTCATCTGCAGATACAACATGGATATCCGTGGACCATTTCTTGAGGATGCAGATCGGCTACGGATCCACATATTTTTATCTGCACAGAGCTAGAGCCCTGCAAATATGCAGATATCCGCATTATATCCGTATCCGCATACACAACTCGGATATCCGTGGACCATTTCTTGTGGATGCAGGTCGGATACAGATCCACTTATTTGTATCCATGCAGGGCTCTATACTTAAGGATTCATACCCTAAACCTGCTACAGAAAGCCTTCCTGAAACAAAGACTTGGGCTCAAGACAAAAGCCTAGCTTAGCTAATATCATGAAACATGGTGAGGAAAGAGGCTATTTGGAGTGCTAGATTCCACCACTTTTGTTCCAGTCTTAGGGTCACATTCACAGTACACCTCAGTCCTCACCTAACAATGTCAGAGCGGCTACCTGGTCCATCAAGCCCAGTACCTGTCCTCCATCCTCCAGGATGCCTTGGAGAGTAACGTAAGCTCTAGAAGAGCATCACACACCTCTTGCTCTCAACATCTCAGGTCATTTTCCACTGACAAGACATCTTTCACAGTTTGGCCTTTACTGCTGACACAATTTACAAAGCAATTAAGTGAATTAGTGAGAAAACCTTCGAGACCTGGAAAACCCATTCAGGAAAGAGCTGGATGGCTCCCAAAGCAACCCGCCCTACATGGAGAGAAGGCACATGGACTCCACATTAAAACTCCTATGGCTGACTTCCTTTCAGTGGGTAAAAGGAGCTTGTGGGGTTGGAGAAGGAAACTCCCCAAACCAAATGGGGATCAGAAACAACATTTATTCACCACCACAGAGCAAAATTCATTTGACTTTCAGCTGCTACAGAATCATCGGTTGATGCCAACATTGCTGAGTTGCTTTACACAGTGCCTCAGGTCACTGGTTAAGCATTGGTTGCATGGACACTTCCAGACCAGGGTAAAGACACCACAAAGAGCTCCTTGTCCAGACAATCCAGTTCTCACCCTTCAGAGCAGTGGTTTGGGAAACTGTGTGGGTGAAAACGGGAAGGCTGATCATTCTGGGCTTTCCATTAGGCAGAAGTGCCAACAAGGGAAGTGACTCAGGAGCTGTACTCTGCAGTGTGGGGCACCGAGACTATTTGTTCACTGAGCACCAAAGAGCAATCAGACACTTGACACACTTGTGCTGCTGGTTAACACTGTGCGGAGTTCCCGTCCCTCTGGTGAGGTGAAAGGTTGCGAAACCTGGGAATATGGCCCAACTTCGGGGATGGTATTTTGCAAACTGCAGCATGAGGTATCTAGTCCAACCCCCCAGCTAAAAGCACCACTGTCCATCCAAAGGAAACAAAATCCACTTCTTGCATTGTCTTGTGAGCATACCCACCACCCCCTGCCCACTCCCCGGTAAAACTGCTTTACTGAAAGAACATGATTAGAAATAATTTCCAAACAGGCAGAACAGAATTTGGCAGAAGGTCAACAACCAGCGTTATCAGTTCCTCACTTCCATGAGTATTATGAATTAATCAAAAAGCATTTTCTGCCCAGAGCTCCTTTTCCCCACTGAAAGGAAGTCAGCCATAGGAGTTTTAACTTGGGGGTTGCGAGGGGAGAGTCTATCTACACAAACTGGTGAGGTGACTGCAAACACCTCTTGAAGGATTTGCAGCCAACAGCGCAATACAGAGCCACATTTCAGTGACATTCACAAATAACTTGGGGGGGGGAGGTATTTCCTCCTCCCTTGGATCAAAGGACCACACAGCCACACATCCTTAAGTAGGAGAGCTCAGAGTGAGACTCTTCCATGCATCATCCGGAGGCTGTGCAATGGCCCAGAACAGACGTGCATGAAGGAAGTCAGATTCACCGTTTTTCTTTTGGGAGGGGGCAGCCTACTCAGCTTAGAGGGGACATACACATGTACAAATAAAGAAAAACAAATGCTGCCTCCATGTTTCCACTCACTGATTAAATCACTTGGCAAATGTGAAGGCTGCTGCCAGCAAAATGAATTGAGATGAGAGATTTAACATGACAGATGTCAGGTCGTCTAGTCAACCTGGGTACTACCACAGCTCTTCCAATGACCCTGTGGCTTTCAGCAAGCCACTTACGTTTCAGTTTTTAACAGTACCCAGTGATTTTGAATGGCCAGCTTCAGATACTTCAATGGGCCCTGAATTTCTAAAAGCACCGTGCACCATTTTTGGAAAATCAGGTCTCCTTAATGATGTCTCCAGTGGAGTACCAAAAAACCCAAAGGCATCTACTCATTAGTCTCTTTTGAAAAGCTCTTTCTTGTGCCTCAGTTTCACCATCATGAACAACATTAAGGAGCTCCAAAACAGACACCCAAGGGCAACCGAGGTATATGATATTATGAATAAAGAGAGGGAGGCATTTTAACGTACTCCGTAAGTCAAGACAGCAAAGTACCCCTCATGGTAATGCAAGCATTAGGCAAAAACAATGAGTTATGACTAATTTAATTTTTACTCTCTCTTTAATACAACAGCACTGAAGAAAACCACTGCAATCCAAATGAAATGAAAGGGAGCTTTCTGTAGAAGAAACCTTGACAAGCAGGTACAGCATGACAAACCAAGTACACACAGTGGTGAAACCGAAACAATTGCAATGCTCATGAGCCTGCAATAAATGGAATGACGTGATCCATTATCTGCCATCCATAGCGGTGCCTGTGAAGGCCAGTGGCCTGCTGCCCTGTAGCCCTGGAAAAGGTCCCAAAACCTGAATTATAACCTGGCTCCTAACTCAAAGCTTACATGGGTGCAAGATTACACTAACAGACAAGTGAAAGACCCACCCTGACCTCCAGAGGCTGGCAACGGATATAATCAGTGTACTGTGGCCAAGGTAAATTGTTCAAGATATCTACGGCTGCCAAGAACATCTGCAGAGGCACTCTTTTAGCTGGAATTCTGCCTGACAGCAACTGCACAGCTTAAACAGCTTCCTCTGTCGGGGGGCTATGGGTATACATTCGTTTTGGCCAGTGTACCCTCAGTTCATCACTAGAACATGACATTGTTCCTGCTGGAAGGAGCCATCCATCCAGCATCTAAGCTAGCAGCTGTGTTTTAAGTGGCAAAAATGAGTAGCCTGGTGTATCTGGAAAAGCAAGGAATAACAGTTCATTAGCATTATAAAGGAAATAGGAAACTGACCCTTGATGGACTAAATTTTCCTCTAAAATCCTAATTGATTTTAAACCAGTGTAGAGGTGTGTGGTTTGAACAGCTTTTAGCAAGCAGCTTCAAAGCAACTAAATGTTTTCGGGTCCAGGAAACTGTTTGCTCTTTGGTCCAGAATCAGGAAACAGAAAATCCAACTGTTGAGCCCTGCCTGCATTTACACTGCAAATGTCTAGTGCGGAAGTAACAGGAAGACCAGGCCTTAACTTCCTAGCACTGGTGAAAAAGAGGGCTTTTCTTCATGTTGCCAACAGCGCTAATCAGTTCAGATTTGGCAGTAAAGCAAACAAAATCCTAATAGACGAGAGTCACATAGATAGAACAGAACGAACGCCAGCTTTGGCATGTTGGGGTTCCCAATACCAAAGAACTACAGCGTTAGGAGGTTAATTTATAAGAGGCCCAAACATGCTCTTGTGTTTGTTTTCATTCTGGTTAAGTTACTTGTGCTGTCTTCACCCGCATTGCTGAAATAATTTTTCTTGGATACAAGATTAACCGGAAACGTCATGGTCAATCTGCCATTCCTTCAATTTGTCAAGGCTGAAAGTTTTCTTGTCCCAGTCAAAGACTTTAGAGAGAAAAAAACAAGCTGGCTATGCCAAACCCAAGCTTCTAACAATCCTTGGATAAGCCACATGCTTGAAGCTGCTTTCTGAGAACTTGCTTTCTCCAAGACCTGAAGGTTTGGATGTTATGTGCCCTTTCCTCAGCTTCAGATCAGAGACTGGGAAATTCTAACCAAGGCAGCCAGGCTCCTATGAAGATCTTCCACTTCAGAGAAACAGGCAGGACGGTGAACACTGCATGCCACATTTTTGGTACATATGTGTAAACTAATCTCCTGAGGATGAAGCATTTCCAAGCTTTCCGTGTCTTGCTTTCCAGACAGACTTTGCTTTCCAGCCATTCTTTTCCCCCCTTATAATGACCAAGTTATAGCTTAATTTCCATTTATGATGAAAAGTGTTTTCATAAGGACAGAGAAAGAAATGTGAGGACGTTTCAGTGAGAAGTGGGTTTATTTGCCAGTGGTCCCTTATCCAGGCTGAGAGTAGGGCATCTAATGCTACAAAAATAAGTCATCGGTTTTGCTGAGAAACCTTTCACTTCCCTGTTGCTTAACAACAGGCAACTTGCTTTCCAAACATGGAGGCAACATTTGAATTATATTTCACACAAAGTTTAAATCTGCTCGGAGGCATAAATCCGGCACTTGTTCTCCGAATCAGGGCATCCACAGGTGGGATTTAGACGACCAAGTATAAAAACTGGGCCTTCAGTTATAAAATGACTTCCCCACTGGCTGACCTGACAGAAGTCTCCTCTCAATCCAAGAAAAAGAACTAAGACAGGACAGAAAGAAATTTCGCATGGACACCGAGGGCAGCACTTCTCATTTGCGCTCTGCACACCGAGTGCAAGAATCTTATACTTATGCGTCGTCTTTCATTCCCAAGGATCCTCATACTGCTGACTCCTAGATAAGCAAGTTAGAACACCGCCCATTCCACAAGAGCGGGTGGGGAGGTGGAATTTGGATCAAGGTCCATGTGCCAATTTCCTACCAAAATGAAGAGTAAAACTTCAGTTCCTCAGGTCTCATCCAAGAGACTCTCTCTCACACACAACACTGTCTGAAACTCAGTTGATGTGAGGAGGCAAAAGTTGAATCAATCATGCTGCAATTCCAACCTGTGGCTGGCCCACCAAGGTATGTCGCACCTAAATCTTGGCCATTTCAGCTGTCCCCCTCTAGATTCATGTGCCATTTTGACAGCTGATACTTGAAAGCTGGTACAGCATAGCTCCTACAAATCCACATTGTGCTGTGTTTTGCATCTACCTACCGTGCAACTAATTGCTAAGAATATTAGTTAAGCCCACCAGTGCAAGACACACCTAACAGACTAAGCCTCCTCTCTGGGTACGAGTCCATATCTCCTGAGGCCTCAGGGCTCATCCCCCCCCCCCCCCCCTTAGATGCCAATTCATCTCCATCTTGCACAGACCTGCATTTCTTTCAGTTGCATTTAAACTATTTGCACCAGAAAAACATACATGTGGGAACTGTTACATGGTGTTAAATAAGAAATTCCAACCCTGCTGATTTTTGTACATCTCATTTGTGGGAACACAATGTTTAGTTCAGGGCAGGTTGAAAGGTAAGAGTCCACACAACTGCCACAACATAAGCAAAGAGTTTAACAACACAAGTTGGGGGAAGGAGGGTTTTTTGCAGGCCCGCCAGAAAGAGGCAGAAGCTCGAGTCAAGAATGAGATATGGTGCTTCTCTCTTCTAAGTCAACGATGCATGTGCACCTCAAGTCGGCAAAGACTGAAGACTATCGCCATCCACTGCCTGAAGCCTCAATGTGGGCGTCCACATGTGGCGTTAATTAGTCCCACTTCTGACAGAGTCAGCAGAAGCCAATGACTGAACAGACCATGTAAAATTGACTATCATAGCTTGAGGCAGCTGCTCTACGTCTGCAACCAGGAACCACCCACAAGACAGGAGCAGGAAGATTCTTGTCCCATATTTGTGGTGTAGCTCATTATGAGAGCATCAGGCTCCAGGGCTGTCACACTAGCATCAAATTCATTTCAAAAGAAATTGGGAGAGGGCAAGAGATCAGATGCAATTCCCCGCCATGATCTCATGAACAAAGTCTTTGCATGGCTTCCCCCAGGGAGAGAGACATTTAATAAACCTGAAAGACATTTTGATTAGCAGTCATGTTTTGATCTCCAGTGGCTAAAGCCACCCTTTAAAAAAGAGGCTAAAGGCTCTTCTCAAGTCTTTCAAGTCTTGTGAATATTCCCAAAACTTTGCTGTAACACAGAACAGCACGGGAAAATATTTACCGTGTAAAACCCCTGCCTGAGAAAAACACAAGTCACTAATTGTGCCCTTAGGGAATGTTAATTAGAAGGTGCTTAATAACCATCTTATAGCAATTCCTTTTAGAAATCAAAGCCAATGACAGGCTTTGAGCTATAGGTCAGGAAACAGCAGTTTGGCTGAAGAGCGCTGATATACCTTAGATCTCAGGGAAAAGTGGAATTCCCCAAGCCAGTCCCCCTTGAGCTTATAAACAGCAATATGTATTCTTCCCAATCAAGTATTTCTAGGCACACCCTAAACCAGTGGAACGACTGAGCACACGTGTGTATGTGAAGAGAGAGAAAGAGAGGGGGAGAGAAATGTGTGCATCTGAGAGGGAGAAATCCACTGCATCTTCTGTTGTCTCTCAGACCACAATGACTTCCATTCATTCAAAAAAAATTCCCCCAAAACCCACAGAGTAACATTTCTGCTTGGTTTCAAACTCTGTACATTAATCAAACCTAAGCCTATTTTTGCTCCCAGGCTGAGAGAGACAGTGTGGGAGGCACAGCCTGTCCCATGGAATAGTATTTTCCAAGACATGGTCGAAGTCTGCCTGTCAGCTCAAAGCCTCTCTGCTCCACCAGAGCTGGACAGGAAACTATCTGTGGGCACAACAGTTCAAAACAAGGCCAGCATTCCCAGCAAAAGGGCTGATGAATAGGGTCCATTGTGTTACAGTGGGGGGAAATATCACCGTCATCGTGAGAAAGAAAAAACCCCACATTCTGTATGCATCTCTCTCACTCACACACACACACAAAAATAGGATCTTTCATTGGAAAGATGTGTCTGAGCAAGTGGTTTTGTCATCATGATTTGACAACTTTCATGGCAGTATCTAAACTTGCGTCACTTGCACAAGTAACTCAAAAACTGAAACATAGTTAGAAAGGCTACAAGAGGTTAAAAATGACACTGGGGGAGAAAAAGAAATACAACTTCCCTTTCCTGATGTTGCTAACGGCTCTGGTGATTAATGACACTGAAAGGATTTCTAAAAATCTAAATCTACTTTTTTGCCATGGCAGCTGACTATTCAACTGATCGTTCGTATTGTCAATTGTTTTTGTAACCCTAACACCCAAACAATCCACTCATGATAGGCTCCTACAGCACTAGGTGTTGAATAAACTCATAGTAAAACTCAGTCCCCTGTTCTGAAGAGCCTACCAACAAAATGAGAGTAAGATACGACAGGTGGGTGTCAAACTAAATCTAAGCATATTTGAGTGAGGTGTGATGGAGAAAACAGAACACAAAATTACAAAAATCAGCTCAAATGAGTTAAGTGACTCGCACTTTGTTCAATGAAACCAGACCCAGATTTCTAATCTGTCAGACAGGTCATGGCACTTCCTTTCCCTCATTTAGTGTGTATGTCTCGTCTATGTAGATTGTAAACTCTTTGGGGCAGGAAATGTCTCACTAGACTGGTGTGTATGGTGCCTAGTGAAACTATAAGGAGTCCTTTCCAAAGGGGTTGCTGTGTTAGTCTGCATACACAAAAAACGAGAGTCCTCGGGCACTTAAAGACTAACCAATGTTAGTCTTTAAGTGCCCCAGAACTTCTTCCTCATTTAGCTGAACTAGACTAACACGACTGTGATCCTGACCTTGGCTGGGTGCTCTGGGTTCTCTTGTAATGCAAATAGCAAAAAAAATAATAAAATTTCATTATCTGGTTCTCATCATCTAGCAAAAGTAACTGAAAAACTGAGAGTCTCCATCCTCCGTCTTCCCCGTTCCTGGGTCACCCTTGCTCCTAAATTAGTTAATGGGGTCACTGAGTTACACAAGAGACTCCTGGCAACCCCACATTTGCATCCCATGCAGTGCTAACTGGGAGACCAGACACTACGGCTGTGAACAGAGCTCCAGTCTCTCCATGGCAAAGACCTACAACACGCTAAATCCTGCAGGTGAAGAACTTCAAAAACAAGCATCATATAAGAAAAAGGAGAAGCCAGGAGCCTGATGGGCTCTTAATCACTATGGTGTGATTCACAATGAAATGAAAATGCCAGATCTTAGCCAGCTAGAAACTCCATTAATGGATCTGCCCTTAATCTCCAGTCTGATTTAAGGGGGGGAGGAAAATTTGGCTTTTTGCACTGTATGGATGCTCAGTTACACAGCATAAAGATGGAAAAAACAGCAAGTCCTTCCTCTGCCGAGGCAAGGTTACAGGCTCCACAACATTTTGAGTGCTTGGCCCAGCTTAAGGTGTATTATTTCCAGAGATGGACGATTCAGCTGCTTCCCTCCCTTTCCTACTATTCGTTCCACATGTTGCCTTTGCTGAACTCCTTTTCATCACCCAGTTGACTGTGCAACTAATACCATGAGTTCTGTGCTCTCAGAAGCATAGGCACTTTTCAAAGCATGTGTGACCTCCTAGACACTCAAAGCCCCCAGCGATTTTGAGTGCCCAAATGAAAATGCCATCAAGGAGGCAGATTTTCAGAAAGTGCCGAGGACACATTCTGAAATCAGAGCCCTTTCCAGCAATCTCTAGCAGGTATTTGCAATTCTCTCGCAGACACAATAACAACCTATGTCCTCGTCTCCCTAGTCAGATAGCGACGGTTTTAGAAGCACAGGCACAACAAGGTGAATAGACCAACAATCCAGTCACCACAGAGGGACATCAGCCTCTGAAGGGAGAAGAAAGCCAGTGTACCTGTAACTGTTCGGTGGGCCCCTATCTGGGCTCACGCAGGGAAAGACCTGGTGAGACAAAGCTGCATAAGAGCTTCAACACAAGGAAAGACGGGCAGGTGAGAGAGGCCTGAAGAGAAAAGGATACGCCCAGGGAGAAACAGAAGCAAAGTGGTATGGAGAGAGCCACTGGGAAAAGCAAAAGGTTGATGCAAGGACTGGTCAGAATTAGGGAACCTCTGCTGAGTTAAAAGGGAGCTTGTGTGAGGCCCTGGGGAAGAAGAACATGAACCAGCCTGGTTAGGGGAAGCTGAACCCAAACCGAGGGGGTCGAGGATGTCGGGTGGATCACAGCAGCAGGGCAGAGAAACCAGATTGAATGTAACACTGTGGAGAGTTTTGTCACAGGAGACCTGACTTGGGGCCACAGGAAAAGATATGCAGGAGAGAAGCAGGCTCTGGCAAAAAGTCCTGGACAGCACAGTCCTGGAACTGGGGCTAGAGGAAGCGTGACAACACGGTTAACGACTCTGAGGTGGATGACCTTTGAATGGCATGGAAGAACTGCTGCCCTGTAACCTGGCTTCACTTAAGGATTTGGAAAAGAAACTGTTTTACCATGAGGGATGTGTGAATTGTGACACTTCATATGAATAAAAAGATTTGAATTTGCCACTAAGAAAAAGAATACGACTATGCAAAGATTGATTTCCTGGGGAAACTGAGGCAGGGTGTGTATTGTGCCCTGGTCTGCTGAAGGAGACCACCCCAGGCACCTTCTGACATCCAACAATATCCTGCACTTGAAACTGGCTAGTGCCCCATAAAAATCACTCCCCATAAGCCAGCTAACTGCAATATCAGACACTGCACTACCATGAGAAAAAAAAAATTCCCTCCTGCCTCCAGCTGGTGATCCACTTTTGTCCTAAAGCAAGAGAGTTCGTAACCTGTATAACTTTATCCCTCCCGTAATTTTATATTAATCTTTCTAAGCTATTTACATCACTATCCTGCTGCAATCAGTTCCCCAGACCATACACAGCTTGAGAAAACATTGCATTTAATGATACATATAAACTGTATAGTTAATAGTTCTGCTAGTTTATTTATTTCCTGGTACTTTGCAACCCTAATAAATACCATCTGGTCTTTGTAATTACAATGAAGACACATCTGATGAAGTGGGTTGCAGCCTGTGAAACCTTATGCCCCATGAAATTTGTTACGTGCCACAGGACTTTCATTGTTTTTGCAGGCAGACTAGTGATTCATCGGAGGAAAAGACTCATTGGCGGGCAAAGAGGCAGCAACCAAAGCACCCCCCAGCATGGAACGCAGAGCCCTTCACTCCTCCAAGCACAGCTTACTTCCCAAATGGGGGTTCCCAGTCCTTTTCACTGGGAAGCAAAGAATCAAGCTACTTATGGCACGTGTGTTTGTGCATTTTCCCTCTCAAGGTTCGGGGTGGTGCTGGGTGCTCCATGGAGGGAGGCATGAGGCCATGAAGAAGGGGAAGAGAGTGGATGGCCTAAGGCCCAGCACAGATCGCTTCATGCTCTTGTCCAAATTAAAATCCAGTGATGTATCTGAAGGAATTCTCTCTTTTTCTTTTTTAAATAGGCTGCCAATTGCCCAGGCCTGAAGAATGCTGCTGTGGTTGAAATATTTTTTTGTTTGTTTGTTTTCTGGCACAAACTGTCCCTTGTGACTGGATTAAGCCTGGTGCTGTGACAATGGCTTCTTTCTTACGGAATTTAAAAGCTACCATGCACCACAAACCTATGTGCAGAACGGCCTCTATTCTTTTTCAGAAGACATCTTTTGAAAAGACCCATTTCAGACAAAAGCCAGCATGCTTTTGCATTATAGGCAAGGCTGTAGGTTGTCTGACACTTCCCATCATAAGACCCTGTCCTAAGTTGCTTAAAACTTTGCCAGATTTCAATACAGGCAGAATTTTTCCATGGCAAGTATCTACCTCAGGCAAACTGGTTTTGAAAAGTTTCAACCAAATTGGTCAGCCACTTCCAAGCAAAGCTAATGAAAAACACAGGTTGCCATATTAAAAAAAACATGCTGGCCTTTTATTTGAGAAACACTAGTCTTTTCATAGACTTCAAATATAACAGTGGCTAGAGGTTGAAGGGTTACCTTTGTGCCATTCCCATGAAAGTCACCCAGGACTGGCCAAGTTACAAACCTCTGAAATCCAGCCCAGCTTCCAGCACCCAGAACGGCTACTGCAGGAAAAACTCTGCTCAGCCCCTGGCTTATGTGTCGTCTTTCTCATACAGGGCCATATTAATATGAAAACACCAAATTGAGTGTTGGCAGATTCTTTTCACCCTCCTCCCCAAGATCTGCCAGTTAAATGATTTAAAGTCAGACAGTGCTCGCTGTGTAGATGACACTTCTTTTCAGAGATAGTGATGCTTTTTGTATTAACCCTTGATTTTCCACACTGTTAAGGTTTGCATACAAATCTCCTTCTCCACCTGCCCCCTCCACTGAAACTCTCCTGGGGGAGCAAATCACATCTGACATATGTTTCCAAATCCTTAACCTACAAAAAGAAAACGGCTGGCACAACTCCAAGGCTGGCTTCATTCCCACTCCACTATATAAAAACTCAAAGACGTTCTGTGATTATGACCCAGGAACTTGACTTGAAGGTGAATTCCTCCCCCACAGGAAAAAATAGCCAGAAACAGAAGCCCCTGGGGAAAATGCTGTGGGTTTTGGGGAGGGGGACATTCTCTTAAGTGCTTTTAGCATGCTTAAAGTACTCTGGGGCTTCATAAGGGAGGAAAAACATAATTGCATTCCTGTGTCTCTGCTTCATCCTCTAAGAAACATTACTGCTTACAAAGGTCTGGTGTCCCTCAAACAAAGTGGGCGTTGTTGTGCAAGAACATGGTATCATGCCAAGACACTTCTGCATTGCTGGGTTGGGGAAACGGGGGGATGACAGGGGAACGGCAAGATAAACGGTTCCTTGTGCTGACTCTCCGAGGCAAGAGCCTCCAACCTTCAGCAAAGAGAAAAGTTCCAAGGAGTCTTCCCCTCTATGCCCCAGATGTTCCCTGCTCCATTTACACAGACACCAGGAAGCAAACTAGCACACAACTGGGGAGCACAGAGGGAAACAGCAACTCAGCTACACGTCCCTCTCCACAGCAAGGCCACAGACACTTCCTGGGTCAGCACTGGTACGCCCAGGGCAGTACTGATCCACTGACCCTTGTGCTGCATGGGACACGCCAGGTGAAGGGCGGTCAACAGTGGCATTGCATCCTGGGGATGGGGGAAGAAAGCTGACTGCTAAGGGAGCAGGTAATCAGACATGCTAGGCATCGTGGGTTGATCGCTGTACACACTCCATGTGCATGCACCCATGTTCTCCCCCCACCAAATAGCCTGATCTAAAGCCCACTAAAGTCAATGCATGTCTTTCCACAGACTCCAGTCGGCTTCAGATCAGGCCTGCAGCATCCTGCAAGAACCAAGCATATCCAAAGTTGCAGAGCCCTAGAAGCCCTGCTTGACGTTGCTGGCCAACGAGGGGGTGTACAACTCTATTTGCACAGAGACAGCACCAGCTGACACAGAGCCCGCTGTCGCACACCCCTTTTAACCAGGAGTTGCATGCCTGTCCTTAACAAGATCACCAACAATTTCACTGAGTCAGAAAGCACCACCAAGTTCCTGAAAGTCAAAGTGAGCAGACAGTTTCTGGAACGAGTTTGATTTCTAGTGACTGTCTCCTTTTGAGGTGACAGCTGGTCATTGCTGAGGAGAGAGAAGCAGGGAGCTCTCCATCATGCCCCTTGGGGAGAGGTGATCTTGAAATAAAGGGGAGAGCACCATGCACATCAGTCGCTTATTCCGAATCAACGGGGTAACAAAGCTGGCTGTAACTATGCTGACTTGTAGTTCACTGAAAAAAAATCAGCATTTTAATTTCTATTATGAAAAATTAGCATTTTTTAAAATGATACAATCTCTCAACACCCTTCAGATTGACCAGCTAACGCAGGGGATTTTCCAGTATGTACGTCTTTCACCATGTCTCCCTTAAAATATTCATTCTCCTTCCCTTGCACAGGCCACAGATCCTTAGCGGTGGGTGCCACACCTTTTATCTGTAGCCATTGGCAAAAATTGTCATTCAGTTCAATAATGCAGGATTGTGTCATGAACAAACATTCTGATTACTCACAATAAAGTCATCAAGGCTGTCATGTGCCATGTTCATTCACCCTCCCTCTCCCATCAGCCCGACAAAAGGTACTAGCCCTTACTATGGAAGCTGGCACAAGGAAGCATTTCTAGTCACCAGCCTTGATTTACCAAGAGCCAATATATTTTTACAGCAGCAGGTGACTTTAAAAGCAAAAATTAAACAAGGATGGGTTAATTTTTTTTTTTTTTTTGTCCTCCTCTCCTCTAAGAGAGCCACAAATGGGACTTACACAAAGGAGAGGAGGCACTTGTGACCTAGTAGGTTAGGTACCAGGAGTCTTAGAATCTAATCCTGATTCTGCTACTGATCTTGGACAAATCAATGAGTCCTTGTGTGCCTCCATTTCCCCTCCTGTCCTCTGTGCTTTGCATCTACTTAAACTGGAAACAGCTCAGAGCAGGGATTAATCTCTTCCTATGGGTTTTTCCACACTCAGTAGAATGCTCTAATAAGCACGAATACAATAGAATATAAATATTAATAATCATAATAACAAACATTAGTTTATAATAAACACAGTGCAGTTTTTCAGGGAGTCACCACAATTTTTAGCCTTACAGAAAATAAAAGGAGGTCAAGGTTCTATATTTTGCTCTCCTGGCCTCCCACAGATAGACTAAGTGGTTTTAAATGGAGGAGCGTGCTTTGGCCCAGTCCTGTAGACACTTCAGCACTTGGAGTTCGAAGGCACTGCCCCACAAGTAAAGTTGCTCCCATGTACCGTAGCCTTCAGGATCAGCCTTTTTATCAGCAAGTTCCTGTACTGCCTTCTTTAGCAGCCCTTGGTGAACAGCGAGTTGAGCACTACAGCAAAAAGGCATGGAGAGAGCAGCCAGGCTGCACAGTTCCCAGGGGGGCCCTCTTGCCTTAACAAAGACGTCCTCTCTTTAAATCCAGCACCGGGAAGCCATCTATAAACTGCACCTGTGTTTTATAGCCCTGCCAGCCTTCTGCGGCACTTTCCTCCACTCATTGTGCTCCGTGAGGTTTTCCTGCCAAGACGTGGCGGATTCGGTATCAAAGCCCTCGCTCCGCTTCCCCCGTGTGGGATGCCGAAGAGTGCAGGAATCCAGCCGGTTTTGATCGAAGCAGCGCCAACATCATATGGTTCCTTTTAATCAGCCACATGAGCTGGAGGGGTGGGGAGGTTGTGCGGGAAAGGGGGTGTGGGGGGAAGGAGGTAAAATCAACTCCTTTAAAGCCATGGCTGCCCTTCTCTTTACCTTCCTGTCTGGAAGGCAGCCAGTGGCCAGCTCATACCTCTGCTAACATCTGGAGGGAGCTTTCCTGGAGTTCCAGGGCTGCTGTGCTCAACTGGCTCATTCAAGACGCCTGCTTTGGCTGCTAACCCTCGGTGCGTACGCACCCCATCCACCTTGCATGTGCAGCAAAGAGAAAGGGGTGGGGGGAGTTGCTTTGCTGTGGAAGGGTCAGGTATTTTGGGTAACTGATTAGAATTCAGTTTCCCACAAACCCCCACGGCTGTCTTTGGGGGGACAGGTGGGGGAGCAGGGAACAATAACACAGCCCGAAAATCTCTGTTCCCAGCATGACTGGGGACAGGGCCTTTATGGAACAGGCAAGGAGAGGAGAGAAATAAATAAAACGCTCAAAAGGAAAGGTAGTCAACTGGAAGCCAAATCAGCCGAAGCTCATGTTAAACTAAAAGGCATCTCTAAGTTTCCAGAGCTCACACTGGATAAAGGGGTAACAACGGGGTCCAAGATTCTGCCTTCAAGACTATTTCACCTCTTGGTTGGATCCATGCATGACTTCTGCGGGCCCTGGGAACAAAATATGGGCCAGGTGTGGAGATTGAATGTTACTCTTCCTCACAGAGCAACAGCAGAATAATTCTAAGCAGAGGACCACCGATGAATTAAGGCATCCGTAAGACGGGCTATTAGACGCAACAATTTAGCGTGTGGCTAGTGAAAGTTGGGGTTCCTATTGTGGCTGTCGTCCCCTCTAAAATAAAGGGGTAAAGAACACTTCTCTATTCATTTTCTCCTCACCATTCATGATTTTATAGACTGCTATCATATTATTCCTTAATCGTCTCTTTTCAAAGCTACGAAGTCCCAGTCTTTTTGACCTCTTCTCGCATGGAAGTTGACCCATACCCCTGATCGTTTTTGCTATTCTTCTCTGCAATTTTCCCTTCTAATACCTCTTTTCTGAAATGGCATGATCAGAATTGCAGTATTCAAGGTGATTATCTATCCATTTCATAATGGTTCCCCTATCATTCTGTAAACTTTTATGATTGCCGCTGCATACTGATCATGTTTTCAGAGAACTATCCAACATGACTCCAAGATCTTTTCCTTGAGTAGTAACAGCTCATTTAGACACCAGCATTTTCTAAGTATAGTTGGGATTATGTTTTGCAGTGTGCATTATTTTGCCTTTAGATTAATAGATTTTAAGGTCAGAAGGGATCAATACGATCATGTAGTCTGGCCTCCTTCACAACACAGGCCACAGAACCTCTTGCCCACTCCTATAATAGACCCGTAACCTACGATTGAGTCACTGACGTCCACAAATCATGATTTAAACACTTCAAAGTACAGAGAAACCACCAATAAGAGACCCATGCCCCACTCTACAGTGGAAGGTGAAAAAACCCTAGGACTTTGCCAGTCTGCCTTGGGGAAAAATATGCCTAAAATATCCCCAAATATGTCACTCAGCTAATTGCTGAGCATTTATCAACACTGAATTTCATCAATCATTTTGTTGCCTAGTCACCCACTTGTGAGAGATGCCTTTGTAACTCTTCACAGTCAATTTCGGACTTGAGTAATTTTGTATGATCTGAAAACTTTACCATTACACTGTTCACCCCTTTTCTTCAGGCATCTCTCAGAAGTGGGTGACTAGGCTTAAGAGCCTTTGGTGAGGACCTGAGCCAGGTACCCAAGTAGCCTATACCTACTCAATCACCCCTCCAAGAAGTCTGTTGGCAGGCCTGCCTGTGCACCACTTTGGACTCTCTCAAGAATTGCCTCTCCCCTTGTGGGTTCCACAACTAACAAGCCAGCATGTATGGTGTCTGAACATTTTATCTTTGCATCCTGTCCTGAGATGACATGCACCCAATCAATATAGTAATTACTGAAATCCTCCCCGCCCAATTATTATTGGGTTTTCTCTTTTTGTAGCCTCTTTAATCTCTCAAAGAATTTCATAGTCACCATCACCATCCTGGTCAGGCAGTTGGTAGTATATCCCTGCTGCTATATTCTTATTATTTAAGCACAGAATTTCTATCTATAAAGATTCAGTGGTACATTTTGATTAATTTAAGATTTTTATTATATTTGTCTCTATGCTCTTTCACTTATAGCGCCACTCCCCACCAGCTCAACCTACTCTGTCATTTGTATATACTATACTTTGTACCCTAGATCTACTGTGTCCTTACCATTTACCATGACTGTCCTTATCCACCAAGTTTCTGTGATGCCCATTATATCCATATCCTCATTTAATACCAGGCAATCAAATTTGCCCTGATGAAGTGGCTTGCAGCCCACGAAAGCTTTTGCCTGAAGAAATTTGTTAGTCTTTAAGGAGCCACAAGGATTCTTGTTGTTTTTCCTGTATACAGACTAACATGGCTGCCCCTCTGGAACTGATGTTTAGCTGTTATTTTAAGATTGCAGCTGACAGAGGGGAAGATTTAGGACAACACCGGAAAATCACACGCCCCAAAAAGAGCAATTACATTGGTCTCTGTGCCCATCTAAATTCTTCTCAACTATTGGAAAGTTTTGTTCTCTGATGAAAGGTCTTTAAGAGACCAGGAGTTATTATTTGAAGCTGGAACCACTGGGATGTATTAACAGGAGAGTCACATGCAAGGGCGGGTGGTAACTGTATTAATGAACTCAGCTCTGGTGAGGTCTCGCCTGCAGTGCTCTGTCCATTTGTGGGGACCACACATTAGGAAACATGGACAAACTGGAGAGTCCAAAGGAGAGAAACAAAACTGATAAATGATTTAGAAAACTTGACCTGTGAGGAAAGATTTAAAAAACAAGCATGTTTAGTCTTGAGAAGACTGAAGGGGGACTTAACAGCCTTCAGATATGTTAAGGGCTGTTACAAAGAGGACAATGTGTGTCACTGGAGGTTGGACAAGTAGCACTGGGTTTAATCTGTAGCAAGGGTGATTTGGGTTAATAAGGAAAAACTTTCTAACTATAGATTTACTAAAGCTGTGGAACAGGCCTCCTAGGAAGCTTGTGACATCCCTGGCATAGATTGGAGAAACACCTGCCAGGGACGATCTAGTTCATTTGGCCCTACCTCAGTGCAGGGCCTGGAACCTCATGGCTCTTCAAGGTCCTTTCCAAGCCTACTTTTCTAATGGTGCTATGATTCATCTGTACACAAAATTAAAACTTCTCTCCTAGTGAGATTACACCTGTTTCTTTACTTTAACAATCTTGCATCATCTCTCGTTAACAAGAGGATTCCAAGCAATGAAGGATCAACTGAAATGACTTCCTCACATACTAAATAAATAATAAAAAACAACCCTCAACACAAGAAGCTATAATTGAAAGGTAATCTTGGTGCTGCTTCTTTGATAAACAAGGTGCATTCAGCAATAGGTGGGGGGAGCTGCAGTAACACATTCTGAATACTGGATGGCAGCAGAGACATAAAAACACAGGCAAATTTGGTCTGCAAATCTAAGGCAGGAACAGCCTTTCTTTATATTCGTATTACCAGACTGAAGAGCACAAAAGGCAGGCAGGGGGATGCCAACAAGTTTAATTTAAACTCGTCCTTCTGACCTTTTATGGACCAAGAAAAAGTTCTTGGAAAGGTCAGTGCTGAAGAGAACTCATGGCAAAGCATTGAGGGAGTTAAAAAGAGAACAATACTGCCAACCTTTGGACTTGTTTTCCTTTTCACCAAGACTTCCAGCTCCTCCAGACTCTCCAAAACATAAAATCTCTCAGTGGCTTGGTCTACTTTTCTGCATTTAGCTATGCGTGTTTGGCCAAGATCAGTTACATTTCTCTAGCTAGCAGATGGGCTGACAAAGTGCTTTTAAAACTACAGCCCTCTTCCTAAACTTGGATCCACTAGTGCAGGTCCCAGGGCACAGAGGAATATGACTCATGGAAGTAATCCAGCTGCTTCCAGGTGCTGAGGGGAAGCCAGGTGACCAACAGGTACACAGCACAGCATAAAGAAAAGTTTTGGTCAAGGACACCAGGGCAACACCTCTGCACTTAGAGAAAACACAACAGGAAATCAATTGGCTACCTGGAACAAGGTGTATAAGGTCCCAGCTGCACATTTCAGACACAGAATGGACTGAAAAGGATGAACAGAAGAAGTAACTCACCTGAGATTTGAACACAGGTTCAATGGAGTTCAGGGAGTGTATTTTCATGCTAGGACTATTAAGTCACACCCTCTGATGTAACCTACCTACAGGATCAGGACCATGACAGGAACCAGTTTCCAGGCCTCGTGTAAGGCCAAATACAAAAGAGGAACCATATGAGCATGGTGCAAAAGGGGAAAACTGAACATCTGTCTGATATTTTCTCATGACTGATGTCTTACCTAGCAGCATTTTCCCCCCAAATCTGTAAGCAGAATCAACTGAGTTAAGCAGGGCTCCGAAACAAAAATGTCCATGGTCTTCCCAATATGACATATATAAGTGCAATTAATACTAAGGTATCAAAAAGATTCTTCAGTTTCATCTAGTTGGCCCACTGCTTTCATTGTAACGACACAGCTCAAGTCCTGCGGTAAAATTTCCAAAAGTATTACCTACTGCCCCCAAAGGGACAAGTGTCCTACATGACTTTAGATACAGCAACAAGATCAGTATGTTCAGGCAACTAAAACAGAATGAGTAGAAAGTCTAACTGGACTTGCTAACATTTTCCACTTTTAAAAAGCAGCTGTTCATGAAAGAGCCACAGTTCTGCAGCAGGCAGTGAAGGTTTCATTATGGGAAACTGGTATCACAGTGCACAGAAAGCAGAGAGAAGGGAAGAAATTAGATGAAATGAGAGAAACCCCACCATGCCTGCTCTCCATCTCTCCTCCCCTGGTCACCGAAATCTGTATGTCATGTCGTGCCACTGACACAATCTGGAACAAGACCCTGGGGCAGCTCAGATAACTAAGGAGTTGGCAGATCCACTCTTTACCCAGAGACCATTACTGCATGCAGGACAGACTCTGAACTTGAACCAGTACACTCCAGTTTAACACATCCTACAGTTCTTGGAGAAAATAAAACCGATCTGGTTTCCCCTTCGACAGTACATCCACCTCAAAAGTCTCTTTCCCACAGCTCCCCAAGTGCTTTACAAACACAAAGCAGTATCACAGCCCCACTGTGAAACAGATCACAACGATCAGCCCCATTTAAAAAGTGAGCTTCCAGCAAAACAGGAATTAGGGAACCCATGAATCCTGACCGACAGACCTCAGTTATCTCAGTTTGCAAAATGCAACTTTACCCTTTCTGGCTGGACTAAGTCCAAGGAATAAGTGGCTGAACATCAGCAGGTCTTGCCAAGACCAAACCACACACCAGGAGAAACTGTGAACATCTGATCTACATCTTGACAGTGCTCCACAAGGGGACATGGCAATCATTCTGTCTGGGAAGCCATCGTGCTAGAGACATTCACCTAATGCCTCATGTGGGTTTGCTCTTCCAGTGGGAGCAAGACAAAGGATATGTGACAGCACCAGGGTTTGCACTCAATTTATCAGCAGGAGGAACTGTTGCTGAAGAAGGGAATAGGTCAGCCAAAGACAACATGATAAAAACCATGTCTGATCCCACAGATGGGCATGAATTATTCAACCTTGAAGGGATCTTGCTGAGCAAGCTCCCTTCTCTTGCTACAGGAAGAGGCTCCCTTTCACGCACATTCCTCGATCTCTAGTCTTTGGTCCCTCTTGCAATGGGATCATACATGGCTCTGGGATCCAAAAATGCAGACGAGACACACAAAGGGGTAGCCGTAGACAACAAAAACAACGAGAGTCACATGCACCTTAAAGGCCAACAAATTTCTTCAGGCATAACCTTCCGTGGGCTGCAATCCACTTTGTCAAATGCAACTGAAGAGATACAAAGCCAGTTAAAGTGTGTGTTCATTTTTCCAGAAGAAAATGCATCTGAGAATAGCTCAGTACCAGCAAAAGTTGCTCAGTCAAGACACTCATGGCTTGTCCAAGTGAACATTCAGTGCACAGCACATTGGGGTGTAAATCCACAACAGCTAGGGTACCATGCAGTAAGTGTCCATGCAAACGCTGCTACTCTGCATGGCAAATTCACTTATGCACTTTGATCTACTCCCTTTTTAAATGGGAATTTCTACCATGCTGCAGCAGGGGTCACACTGATAGATAGTGTCCTTCAGAATCACACTTTAGCTTGCCACACGCCAACTGTTCCATTAGACTAGCCCATAGAAAGCAGAAGAGGAAAGATGGTTTTGTGGTTGAGGCACAGTCCTGGGAAACAAGGGAGAGGGACTCCAGTCCCTGCTCATCCATGTACTCCCTGTAGGACCTTGAACTAGTCACTTACACCTAGTTTTCAGAAATGCTGTGTGTCTGTTGCCCTTCACTGACCTCACCTGGACTGCAGGGCATGGAGACCCTTAATCTCTCTGTGCCTCAATCCCCCATCTTTAAAGGGTGAATACTACCTTGTTTAGGAAAATAAATTCCTTAGTGCAAAGCTCTGCTACTGCCGTAACAGAGGCCACAGAGCTGCACATATAGATACCAACTCCCAGCCACTACCCAGGCCAGGAGAATTCAAGTCCACCTGGATGGTCACCAAGAGGGGAGAGAAGGTTCTCCAAAGACTATTCAACCTTTCCCCTGAGACTGTCAACAATTCATGCTACATGTGATTGGGGTTTCTGCCACATGGACCTTATTGTTTGAATAAGGGTGAGTCCCCACCACCTCTCTCAGGGACCACCAGCACGCTTCCCTTCCTAAAAACCTGGAGCCAAGCCCAGCTGATACCCTAGAGAGGATGACAGCCATATCTTATGCCAGAGCCAACCAACCCTGTTGAACAACCCTGCTTTTCCATTTTGGCTGGTAAAAGATTAACTCATCATGGGTCTCTGTGGGGAGGGTAGATCTTTATTACCTTCGTTGCTGATTAAGTTGATCAGCCTAAGAAGTGAACATTGGCAGCGCGTGGGAGAACAGAATGGAGACAAACAGGTGATCCTGACCTTTCTGAGATGGCATAGTACAGAGCATGAGACCCAAAAATATCCTCTTGACTTTGCTACCCTTCCAGAGCTAATTTGATTTGATTTTTCCACCTCTACGAAAGAACATGTGGAGGCTGGGGAGGAAGCAGAGAATTATTCTCTCCACCCGGAGATCCTGCGTATAATGCGATCCCCGTGGGATTTGCCTGCCTACTCTCAACACACTGTTGAAAGCTCCAGCCAAACAACTGCAGCGTTAATTAACAGGCAATGTCCTGCCTCCACTGGTTACCTCGAGAAGAGAAACCCCAGGGTGCTCAGGCAGCAGTCGAGTTCATAATGTATCTACTGACAGCACTTCCCTTAATTCAGATGATTAACAGATTAAGTTTCACCCATTCCTAACATGAAGGATGCTTAGTTTTTGACAATGAATTGCAATCCTACAGGAAAAGGTCAGTGAGCTCCTGCACAGCTGGATAATGAAAAGAAAATGACCTTGAGACAGATATTTGGCCAGACCCATCCAACAGAAAGGGAAGGGAGACAGTATTTTAATTCACCACCTTCCTCTAATTCAAATGCAAGAACAGCGCTTCTGTAGACACGCCGTTTTACACAACGTATTGGACAGCTCTCACAAGCTCAACAGGGTTCGGTGGGATTAATTTTCGGATGGGAGTCTGCCAAGCAAAACATAAGAGCTGCAGCGTTAATGATTCAATAGGTGGCACTCTTTCCTACGATTCAGTATTGACTGAAAGCCAGCTCCTGGTGTTAGGGGAGATGACAATGCTGGGGATGTACAGCTTCTGCTCTTGCGGGGTTTATTAATGTCCTTTTCCAGAGTTTATTTTCAGCAATGTTTGAATGGTAGGTAGATGTCCAAAAATCAGGTGCTCTCTCTGAATACTGTAATCTCTTTGTAATATTTCCTCCTAGGCCTTAACATAGGGCCGTTTAAACTGCCCCACAGCAAAACGCACTAACGAACCCTCAGTGCGCACCAGCAGCAGCTACAGGAACAATTAATGCACAACACACTAGTACACTTTAGAAACAATGGTGCCTTGGGCAACGTTATTGCTGCATGTGGACAAAGCCCTTAGATACACACAACCAGTTTTGGTCTTTTTCTGGTATTTATCCAGAAAACACCTATTTCCCCCCAAGTCCCCCTTAGGTATCAGGTATTTTATCAGTGGTTTTGCTCTGTCTCTCTACATCCACAGTAGCTGGTGAGAGAGCATCGCTGTTTCTCTTCCAAACATTCAGCAATGATTGAAAACTGAACTCTTGGCCCCTCATCATGCATTCCAGGATGAACAACTAGATCCAGCCAAGTCTTCCTCTATCTGCAGATGACATTGTTAAACAGATTGATGGTGATTAAGTTATTTTCCCTTCTCTTTTGCAGCCTGTTAAATTGCATTGATATTCTTCATGGACCAGATTCCAGCTTTCATCTGACATGATTAATGTCGCTTTAAATACAGAGAAAGAACCAGCTGCTTCTGGCTCCTTTGCTTTTACTGAGCAGCCTCTGAAGAAAAAGCCCCTTTGTTAGTGCATCTCAGGACTCTCTATAGACTTTATGAGCAGCCTTTTATTTCAAAAAGGTTAGAGAGAGAGAGAGAGAGAGAGAGAAAGGTTTCTATAAACCAGCATATTGCATTTTTTCTCTCGGATCCAGTTTCTTACATGCCTGGTGTTGCACATTCAGACCTATTCTGCTCTATTATCTGCAACTCCAATCCTTGCAGGACCATTCAGAGATAGTTCTTACCATTGCCACGGCAGTTCTGTATGCAACACACAAGTCCTGTAAGAAAGCGTCTCTTGCATTTTAGGTTTTGATTTCACCTGATGTGGACTTGGCCTCTTTTGAGAGTCTGAGAACATGCCTGCTCGTATCCAGCCAAAAGAGGAACTCAGGCTGTTGAAAGCCACGTCCAGCTCTAGTCCTCAGACTCTCTCTAAAAATCTGGGAACAAGACTGCTGTGAAGGAATAGCTCTTTGATACAGGATACAAAAAAGCTTTGGGGCTTACTTCATAGGCTGAATATACTGCCTATTTCCTAAGCCATTTAAATTAACAGGTGGGTCTATTAATGAATGGCAGGTGGTGCTGTTTACTGTTTGTTAGCCTCCACTATAAAATTCAAATACAGAATCAGAAGGGTTTGATGTGGATTTATTTTCCTTGCAAGAGGTCTGAATTTGACTCATTCCCCTGCCTTTCACTTCCCTGGTATAGAGGGAGAGGTGCACTTCAGCAGTGAAGCTTACAGGATGGTGGCTGTACCACTGTGGAGGGCATCTGAGAGTGACAGGGGTTGGGAATAACTGCAGAGCTAACTCAAGTTATCGACCCACATCTCAGACCAGTCTCATGGGGAGCTGGGGAACAAACTGACAGCTACTTGGGTTCTGACGGGTTTTGGTGGGGAAGGAAGCAGGAACCACAATTTGGTACCAGCTGGTCAACGGCAGCCTTGCTTTGTATAGGTGCAGCCAACATACTCTTTACAGGGACATGGCTCTTTGGAGCCCAGGGGGTGCTGAGAGTTACAACGTCTCACTGGCACACGGCATGGAGGTGTGCCACCGGCCTACGTACAGTCTGGCTGCCTGCCAAACTACACATAAAGAAATCTTCCTGGCTCAGCTGGGAAGGTGAGAATCAAGATGATAACCCCCCAGATAACCAGCCAGGGACTACTTAGGTTATGTTTACATTGTGGCTTAAGTCTGGGGTTAGCAGAACTCAAGGTTGGAGATCGTGGGTTTATTCACCTAGGGATTTAGCATCTACCTGCATTTGTCATGCCAGGCGAAGAATGCTTGAACCCTGGGTCTCACCCTGGGGCTCCATTACGCAGGCTTGAGTTCAACCACCCATTTCCCAGACTCCCTAGCACCCTCAAGAATGTAGCTACTCTCATCCTTTGTCCACGCTGCAGCTTGGGAGATCCTGACTGCCCAGAGGACAAAGAAAGTTGGCCCATGAAGGGGCGGGGAGGGGGTTAGGGTTAGGCAGCTAACTTTTGGTGAACTCCCAAACCATGAATCTAGTGGGGCTGTGTTAACACGACAAAGCAATAGGGCTTGAACCCTCAGTTCCGGCTTGGACACACCACCCGTTGGATCCTGGGTCTGAGGGTGTGTCTACACTGCAGGAAAATAGAAGGTCAGCAGAAGCGAGTCTCTGAACAAGATTAAGCGACTCAGGCTCATGCTACAGCACCAAATACAGCTGCACAGACGTTCCCAGTTGGGCTGGAGGTAGGGGCTGAAGCCCAGGGAGGACGTTAGGCCTCAGAGCCCTACATGCCGCCTGTGGAGAATGCCTACCAGACTGTTTTTAGCACTGTAGCCTGAACTCCAGGAAGCGGCATCTGTAGACTTGGGCTCTGAAAGAAACCGACATGTTTTCTTATGTAGTGTTATTTCCCCAGTGTAGATGTACTGTACTCTTAAAGAGAAAGACGTGTCCTCCGAGTCCTTGCTTGCCGCAAGCTGAAAAGGTCTCTACCAGCTGTTGCAAGTAGTTAGTGTTACTTTGATCCTGCTTTGGAAACTCTTCAATTAATAGAGCCAGGCCCGAGGAGAAGAACCTGAGCCTGTCCAGGATTTACACTTCCATTTCAGCCCCCAGCTTGCATATCTGCCTACTGCTCTACAGCCTTATCTACACATTAGACTTTCTTCCTTCCTTTAAAATTTCCATTCTACCAATGAGAGCCTGAGTGCCAAGAAGCTGCTGAGGTTTTCCATCCTGCCCTAAGCAGGCAGCAATAATGGGAATCTTCAAGATGACTAGCGTAGAAAAGACCATAGCAGCATGCAGCCCAGAGGGTAGAATGCCTGTGTTTAAATTAATTCTTTGCCACCATAAATCCTTGTTTTTCCTGCAGCTGTGCCTGCTTGTCAGGACAGCGAATTTCCTCAGTAGCAGGCTAGCAAGACTGACTGAAGCAAGCCGAGAGGTTTGTTCAAGGTGCTGTTTAAGGGTTTTTACATTCCTGAAGCAGAAAAGGCTATACAAAGACACACCAGTCAGGTCCTAAATGCAACAGAGTTACACCCACACCCGCTCATGACGACGTCCCTTCAATCCATTTTGTTAATGGATCTGAAGCTGCCATCTTCGCCATTCCTGCCTGGCAGGGCCGCAGGAGAGGAACGCAGGATGTGGGTACCTGTGACAGCTGATGCGTTCATTTCTGACTAACCCCTGGGGAAAGGAACCCAGGGTAGGCGGCACCTTGAGAATTTCAGCCATGTCACATCAAACTCCTCCATACTGCAGACGTGCTGATGAGGGCTTGGAGGAAATTAGAGGCAGCTAAATGATATTATTAAACAAAGGGCAGAGGGAAAAGCTGGCGCCGCTTGGAAGATCAATGATCTTCCCTAACTGAGATGCACACAGCTCTCCTATTCATCTCTGACAATCATTAACACTCCCAAAGAAAGCAGCAGCTGCTGGGGGCGAGGAGTGCTGCTCTATGAAATTATTCAAAGGCCAAACATCGTTCTGGCAAACAACAGCATCACTCAGGTGCTTGTTCATTGGGCATTAGAGCTTCATTTTAGCAACTCCTCCTTTTCGGGTCTGTGCACTGGGGAGGCTTCTCCTCTTTAAAACCCTTCTCTGATTTGGTTTTTCTGCGCTCGAACAGCACTCCAAAGACATGCCACATGGTTAAAATGACTTGATTGTGTCTACAGGAAAGTTTGGGCCTATGTCACTGCTAGAACCACTATCACAACAGAGCAGCGTCTCCAAGCGAGCCTGGCTTTCCATTTCCTACCAGCTCAGCCAGACACAGGACGGTGGGGACAACACCTGCCCTGCATGGATCTCTCTGAGGGTCCAATACTGCGAGCTTCAGAGTATTTCCACATTGCCAAGCACCGTAAGTGATGTCTGAAGTTACACAGAGCAGCATCAACCATAAAGTACCATAAGGTAGGTTTACACTATTCCAGGTCAGCTAGTTCAGACTTGTGGGGCTCAGGCTACAGGGCTGTAAAAGTCCAGTGCAGACATTCAGGTGCTGGGAGATCCCAGGGCTCAAGATCCTGCCTGAGCCCAAATGCCTATATGCTGTTTTATAGTCCAAGCCAAGTCAACTGACACGGCAACTCAAGGGTATTAAACTACAGTGTAGACATACCCCAAAAGAGCAAAGATTACTCAGTTTCACAGTTGGCATCTATCAATCCCATCAGCAAATTTGTCTGCCTAGTGAAGCAGGAGCGGAAAGCACTTTCAGAGAGTGGGCCTCACCAGCAGAAGCTTTTCAGCTGCAGCCAATGGAAAAGTCCAATAGCAGAAAGAATTTCCGTTGCTTTCCAGGCCCATTTAAACTAACCCCTACTTATAGCCCCACTCCCATGGTAAAGCTTCACACAGCACATGAAGATATCACAAATAACATTTCTGGAAGAGAAAAGTGTGAAAAAAGATTTGTGTGTCTGGATCAGAAACAAATGCGTTGCTTACCTGGCACTTTCAAAGGTCGCAGATGCAGATTTCCCAATGGCCCCAAATCCAACTCCAACAGCCAGGCCCTCTGAGAGAGAGAGAGAGAGAGAGAGAGAGAGAGAGAAACGAAAGTTAAGAATTCACCCCTGCAAGACTTCATAATTGTAATGGTCCCTTCTGGTCTACAAGCGTGCTGAAATCTATGGGTGAATTTAAATCCAAGGACATGGGCTGATCTTCCAGTTTATCTCCCCTAATTCTTCAAATGGCTATTAAACCATGCCATTTCTTTTTCTTTTTTAACTCTGAAGTGCTCAGATTCTGAGGTGATGTGCACCACAGAAATGTCAGCCAGCCAGGCTCTTAGCAGAGAATGAGGAGGCTTTTCAGACAGCACATTCCCACTTCCTCAAAAATATAAGCAGAGAAATGCCATATATACCTACCTGCTGGCTATGTTCCCTCTAAGCTGTGTGCGTGTGCGCATGCTCACATGTTGTGAAACCCCTGCACACAACAAAATAAAGCGTGCCCAAAAAATTCAACGGTGCTAATATTTTTATGCTACTTTTAAGAAGGTGATTTCAAGTAGCATGTTTAAAATAAGGTTTTGTAATTTATAAAATCATTTCCATCACCAGATCAAAACAAAATTTAGACTTTATTTACATCATACACACTTACTTTGTTGCACTCACAAGTTTGATCACACTCACTGGAGTGTGCACAAATTTGGACACTGGTTCCAAAATCTAAACAAAAGAAATTTTTTGTGCACACAGCCTATGAAAAATTAGAGGGAACGCTGCCTGCTGGCCCTGTACAGTGTTTTACACACCAAATCCAAAACCTAACTATTTATAACAATGTTGTCACAAGAGCTGTGAGCCATTTCTGTAGAACAGCATATTTTCCATTGTCAGGAGAACTCTCTCACTTTCACACATGCACAGAAAAGCATGGGTAAAAACACACTACCAGCACTGAATGATATTTCCTTGTATGTTACCAATGGCTGATACAGGTGATGGTCTTAAGTAGTAGCACAGAAGTCTGTGGTAACATAACTTCACTTACCTTGCTCCAGCCTAACATGTTGTGTCTACAATACAGCACCATGGAGGTTAGAGAAATACGCCCCAGCAGTTGACTGACAGATTACAGGAAGACATGAATTCTCAAGTCTTCACTGGGAGTCCTTCCGGCAGGTGCACTTAGGAGTCTAAGTCAAAGAGCTGTCTAATTACAGCAGTCACATAGTGTAACAGAGGATGGTTTCTAGGTCTTCAGGCAGGTGCAAGAATACAGCAATTTGACTTTGGTTCTATCCCCAGAAGCAATCGTTGCAGAACCACTTGGATAATTAGCCTATTCTTCTCAGTTCACTTCCTGCCTTTTCTATTTTCTTCACAAACTCTCTCCAACAAACTCCCCCCAGGAGTTATTTTTGTTCTTTCAAACATCCTCTACCATTTCAGAGCAATGTCACTTTTGTTGTTTCCTTGCAATTCACAAGCCAGTCTACCACTGCTCCTCTCCAAGTGGGAGATGGAAAAAACAAAAATAAAACTGTTACATAGAGTAAACATTTTGACACTGGAGTATAAGAAGCTTTTTCACTACCCTGGAAAGTACTGATGCAACATCCAAGATGGTGGAACTTTGGGTACAGTCCAAATAAGTGGCCAACAGCGTGGACCTAACTAAACTTCAAGTATTTGCCAACTGCAGCTCAAAGTCTCAGAAGAGCAGGGTCTTTTCATCATGTCTGTGGTCTTTCAAATTTCCAATCAACTGGAAACACACAGCAAAAATGGCCCTCTCACAGAGGTTAGCATTTCCATTTCATCTGACCCCTCCAAGCTGAAAAGGCAAAAACTGATATGGAGGTTTTGGAACCTCAAAAAACTCTGGTATGAATTTTGGGCAAAGGTTTAAGATAGGGTGAAAGAACCCAAACTAACAGGCTCACCATAGCTCTTAAGGCTACAGAATTCTAAACCCTATGTGCCCCAAAATGAATGATAACGGCTGTTTGGTGATCCTACAGAGTACAATGGAGTCACCGCAACCTGACTAACATAACAGGCATATTAAAATACCAAAGCCAGGCAGATGGTACACTTGTGCAGCCTGAACCACGTGTGAAAAAGATCCCCACCCAACCGCCGGGAATAGATGCAAACCACATGAGATGTGATCAGAGAACTGAGAGAATGCTGCTACTTCCAAATAATTTGCACCTGCAGGTGATAAAGGGCTTAGCATATCCCTGTTTCACATTCAAAGAGCAAGGTGGCTGGCTCAGCAAAACATCTGGGGTTTTCTGTTTTAAACGCAATTAATTGCTAAGAGCTGCCTCCTTGAATGAAGCCATTGAGATGGCTTGGATGCCTGTAGAGCTGGTGTTTCTCTTCTGTTCCTCTTCACAGCTCAGAAGGATATCTCCCCAAGGGCAGAAGTCAAGTGGGCCAAGTGCTGATGTGATTAAATTATGGGAAGAGCCCACATGCTGGGGAAGAAAAACACAATAATTATCACGCTCTGAAGTGGGAGTCTAAAAGAGCAAAAGAAGCTTGCTGGTGAAATTAATGGAAGAGAAGCACAAATTGCACATAGCCGGGAAACACAAATAATGGTGAATTAAGGTCAACAGATGGCGTATGGGGAACTGCCTGCTGGGTGGAGAAGCAGCAAAGTGACGACAGAAGTTGAAATGTAGATCGGATGCACTACCAAAGTGTAAAATTAGGAAGGTAATGAAGATCGGAAATGGGCCAGAGCCAGAGGCTGATTCCACTCACAACCAAGTGAAGAGAGAATCTAAAAGTCAGGGTGGGCCAGTCGCTACCCAGATTAGCCTCCCACACGCACAGGGTCAAAGTCCAGGATAATCCAATCACCCCACATTCTTATTAATCCCTGCCTGTCTGTGCTAGATGCAAATAGTCTGGATAGCCTCTGAATGTCTACAACGACATGTACATGCACCCAAATACACGTGCTGCTCACTGACACAGAGCTCAGGGTTAATTTAAAACACTGAAAAAGCCCCCATGATCACACAACAAAACAGCATCACTGCTTTTCAGATCTTCAGCATCTTTCCCTAGCGGATGTCAAAGCACATATCCTATCGTGCTTTTTACAGCACAGCAAACAGGCACAAAGGGAGACTAAGTGAAGAAATGACTTGCTACTGCTCTCCCTGTGTTTAGAGTTCAATGCCAGACTAGCTTTTCTTCTCTTTTCACAAATCATCACCTAATCCATCTATTTCTTCTACAGACTGGGCAGGGAGAGAGAGAGAAAAGTACAGCTGGTTCTATTTTCACTGTTGAGAAGGTGCTCAGATACGACCATCTTGGAGGCTGAATGAATACATGACATATATTAGGGCAGAAGGATGCAAGGAAGTGCAGTAACATCATTATAATTTAAGACCTGGGCACAGGCTTAAAAATTAGCAACCCCATAGTTTCAGGGGTGATTCTGCATTGCCAGGTTTCAAAGACCAGCCTCCATCCAGAGCCAGAATGTCTACACTGCTATTTTTCACCCCATAACATAAGACTGAGTCAAATGACTTGAGTTCTGCAACACACTGCTACAGATTTTTTGCAGTGCAGACATACCATAAAAATACTGTATCAGGTTGGGGGCCCCTTCTCCTATACAATTGTATGCAAATGTTGTCTGATGTATTGGTCTTCTACAAGTTGAGTCTAACAGCTCACAATGAGGAATGTTAGCAGGCCACCACAATACAAACCTACCACAAGTTCTACAGGCCGGGTAAGGCTCAAGACTGAGAGTCAAGGTGGGTGAGGTAATATCTTCTATCGGACCAACTTCTATAGGCAAAAATGACATGCTTTGTGTAGCTGGAAAGCTTCTCTTTCACCAGTGAGAGCTGGTTCAAATGAGTCACTCTGCCCTGCATGAGGTGATATCTCACCCACCTTCCGTGTCTCTTATCCTTGGACCTACACAGCTACAAAACCCCTGTAAACAACACACACGCTTTTATTAAATTACAATGAGAAGCAGTTAAACGCAAAAGAATGTAATAATCAGGGTTCAAGAGCACAGCTTTACCACAAGTTTGAAAGGATTTGGAGCTCCTACAGACTGGATCAAGGCCCAGCTGCCTTAAAGTCAGCATCTTTCCCTAAGAAAATTCAGATTGTTGCATTCCTCCCTCAGACAATGCAGATCACAAAGATCAGACCAAAGTGTAAGAGAGCCAGGGATAAAGAATTCACCAACAAGGGGATTCGGATGGAAAGTAAATTTCCAAAGGGGTTGGGATATATCTCGAGTCAACAAGCACTGGGAAATTCTGCAAAATCTTCCCATCTGATAACACTTTCCCACAATAAATAGAATGACACAGCATCAGCTAACATGAATCTCCCATCTTGCCTTTAAAAAAAAAAAAACCCTGCTACTCCAAGCAGAACTTTCTACAATCCAGTAAGCATTCCTGGCATTGGATTATTGGCAAGGACGCCTGGGTGACGGAGCCAAAAACTCCATGAAGTCCACAAGGAACTTTGTTATTGACAATCTATCGTACGTGGAGGTCATGCAGGTCCCACAGTGAGAGTGGCAGAACTAAACCTTGACTTAAATTATCAGGATTTCTCTTAATCACAGTCTAACAGAAGCTGCACTAACAGTTTAAACAAACTCAAACTGGGGGTGAATTTAATAATGGCAGAAATGAGTCCTTAACTTACACGCTGCATTGGCACAGCACAAGACAGCAGCAGGTAAGCCTTGTTAAAATGGTCCCGTCCTTATTCATCCCCTATGAGGAACAGGGGTGGAAGGGCAAGAGGTTACTTTGGTCTCAAGGGCTCATGGAGAATTTGGACTCTCTGCTAAGGCTTTTGTGACAGTCATCTGCCCACTGGAACCTCTTCACATTCAGCATCAACTTTACAGGAAAGCTGGCAACTCAATCACAAATGCAAGAAAAAGTGGAACAGACTTCTAAAAGCGTGGCATCGATAGCAGCAAATAGCTTTGAATGTTTCCTCTGCTGAAGGCATTTTTCACAGCAACAGAAAACACACACGCACACACGCGTGCACACACACAAATTTAGAGCTAGAGCTAGAGCGAGAGAAGTTTGACTGCAGCCTAGATCTCAGCTAGATGCCACCTGCAAATTCTCCTAGGAAGCAAAGGTAATTGGACAGAAAGCTCTTTCCTGTGAAGTGCAAAATCAGTTGGGAAATAGCCACTTTGGAGCACATTTTATTTTGCCTTCTATTACACACACAGTAAAATCTCTATCCTGCCACAGAATATTGAAACCATCTGAAGTTTTGTGCGAAGGTGGCGTGCATTCCAAATTTATTATGGCTTCAATGCTCATTCCAGGCTGGCAAAAGGAGTATCTGTTACATACTTATGAGTTGAAAAAAATGCATATTGAGTGTGTCATCCAGAGCTAAATATCATCCCAATGTAGTTGAACACTCCATATTGACAAGTCGTTCATTAGCCGCTGGAGTTTCTTACTATTAATGCATCTTCTTAATGTGCACTGTTTTTGTAAGCAAGCTCTTTGCCTGTGACAGTGCAACTTTGTCTTATATTTCCCTTCAGACATCATCCACTATGTGGTTTGCATTGTTCTGAAATACCCACACAGTCCTGTGGGTCCTTTGTAGGTCCTGTTTAAGGTCCTGCCTCCTTGTTCATTGTACTCTCCCATCTATAGCTATCTCTTTTCTTACCTACATTGACTGGAAGTTCTTCTACTGTCTTTTTTGTTCTGTGTTGGTACAGTGCCTAGCACAATGGGCACCGGACTTCAGGTCTGTGACAGGGCTCCTAGACACTATAATGATACAGATAATAAAGGTCCAAAGAGGCAGCCATGTTAGTCTAGTTCAGTAGAACAAACAAGGACTCCTGTGGCAGTTACAGACTAACAAATTTACTTATTGCATGAGCTTTCCTGGGAGAAAATCCCATGTCAGTGTTTGATGAAGTGGGATTTTCCACCCACGAAAGCTCATGCAATAAATAAATTTGTTAGTCTTCAAGTGCCACAGGACTTCTTGTTTTACAAACAACAAAAAGCACCACAAATATTACTTAGCCATGATATTTGCTTAGATATTTCCACATTTGCTAGCCAGAGAGAAAACCCTGAAAAGCTCAGTTTAAGAATCCATGTGCATGTAAACAATTTTCCTCCTGTAATTCAAACCAAGGAAACTGGCAGAGTCTGGCAGGTTCCTGTCACAAAATTACTTGACCGTAGGCTGTCTTTCCCATGATTGGCACAGTCCTGGAAAGGTTCTGGCAAACGGGGCCTAAGTGATTGATTCTTTCATTAGCCAGATAAAATGGGAAAAGAAAAAGAAAGGCAGTAAGTAAAGGAGAGACTTACTGAAGGATGCACGGATAAAAGCTTGTGCAGGTTTATTTGTGTTTCTTTGTTGCCAGATCACTGAATTCTCCAAATTGTCGACACTCTAGGTGGAAACAGACTGAACAGCCCCCCAGAGGAGGATATTCTATCTCTGAGAAATGGCTTGCCTGTAAAGTGATGTGAAAAGATGATGCAACATCTCCCCACCCAAAAACCTAAGCCAGTGGTTCCCAACATTTTCTCTACCGTGACACACTTTGCTACCTTTAATTAAGGTGAGGCACACCACCACATAATTGCCAAATGAACTTATGAATATTCATGAGCTAATGAGCCATTCCAGAGCTCTTTGAGTAGTTTTTCAAAAAATTTTGTGGCACACTTGCTCAGACCTGATGGCACACTGGTTGGGAAGCTCTGACCTAAGCTAATGACAGAACTCCTGACAGCCCCCATCTTTTTCCTTCCCTGTACGCAAGCTGCAGAGGGGCTCAGCATGGATCATCCCCTCAACTCATACTCTCAGAGAAGCAGCTTTCCCCTTCTGAGTCCTCTTGCCAGAGCCCGTTGTGCATCTCTTTGTTGGTTTTAGCAACAGGCTGCGCCTCTCTCTCTGCAGCAACCATGTTCTGAGCTACAGGACAACACAGCAGACCCCACAGCACTGGCCTCCTCTTGTGGCTACATGAGGTTACTTTGCACAGAGAAAGCGGGGTCATTTACATAGGTCTGGCTCCTTTCTTAGCCCAGAGACAGAATCCTGTAGCTTCCCAACAAGAGTCAGTATTCATAGGCTGCTTCCCTTGAAAAGGCTTTTAATAGTACAGGGTTCTATAACCTGGCTTCTAACGGATTAATTTTTGCTTAACCTACTTGCTGGAGTGTTACATTAAGGGTCTTGGGCCCCTGAGACAGTTCAGACATCAAGATGCAGTGCTCTTTACCTTAACAGTTCATTGCTCTATATAATGATATTAAGTCCCCAACATTAGTCTCTACTGCAGAGAGCTGAAAACATACAAAACCGAGTGGCAAAATGCCTTGTGCATTGTCCCAGCACACCTCCCTCTTCACAGGGTGGGAAGCTCACATTTGCGTAAGAGGAGGGGGGGGAGAAAGAGAAAAGGAAAAAAATATAAGCTGTCCTCAGAAACCTCCAACCCTGAAATCAGAAAGAAACCATAGCTTCCCCTTGCACTTATGAACAGAGCTGCTTTCCCCAACCAGTTCAAAAAGAGGAAATCTCCGGCCGAGTAACGAGCTCACAGTCAGTTCTGTCAAGGACTGAGCATCATTGGCCTAAAACATGCCACCTCTAATAATTTTCCTGGGCTGAAGTGGTGCATCTACGACAGTCTCCAGTCTCTAATTATTATTACCCCTTTTTGGCCAGAGCAGTTAACTCACAAGACCCTGAACATTGGTTATTTCCACTGGGAGGAGAAACGGATGATGGTTTCAGGCATTTCTTTAATGCAGTCCTGTTTGTTGATAAAGAACACATGAAAGCCTGTCTCCTGGAACTGGGCAAAAACCCAACAGCAGCTTCTTTGCTCACAGTTCTAGGCCTCTTTTGGTCTGCACTGTGTACAAGAACTCTCTTGCAGTTTTTTCTCAGCCTCAGTCCCAATGCATCTTTGGGTTTCTTACAGCCTCCTCTGTCTCATCCAGAGCCACACAGCAGCAACCAAATCAACCCCGCATTCTTGCATCATCGGACTCCCAGGAACAATTTGGGTCACTCGGCCCGGTCACAGCCCAGACTCGCACACCATCTGGTCCTTTGGTGGTGTTTTCCCATTGCTATCCCTAATCCTGAGGCTCTGAGAGAGAACACCTGAATGCCCCTTTGCTTAGGTCCTCAGGTCGATGACGTTATCACACAAGGAGTCCCGTGGCACTTAAAGACTAACAAATTTATTGATTGCATGAAAATCCCACTTTGTCAGACACTTTGAAGATGACTGTTCATAAATCAAAGCCGTGCTTGGCATATCATCACCACCACCACCACCACCACCACCAATACACGGAAAACATAAGCTATTAAATAAATGATGCTAGGTTTGGCAGCTCTTGAGGCCAATTCATTCTCAATTCTTTAGCTACTACCCTTGCTTCATTTCCCTAACCCGGTTCCAAGCCCCCGCCTGATGCCAGTTTTCCAATGCGTGCTCCACTGCCATTGAGACAACACCTGGGACAACACATTCCTAGATGCAGCACAGCAAGAAAAGGAAGGCACAGATCTACATCGCTTGCACATCTTGGAAGCACCCATGACATGGATTGATTCTTATGTGCGTACAATGAGGAAATTTTAGGCTCAATGCTAAGATAAAATTCCTAAGAGCAAATGATCCACTTGCAAATAGAATAGACTCTCAAAGGAAGGGACCCAAACACTGCTACTTGGCAGGTTATGAGCAGACAGGATAAAACTGCAACAGCACATGTCCTGCCCTGAATCTCTAATTTTTAGATGTATGAGTTTGGTGCAACAGGCAGTCCTGAGCTCGAAGAGAGGGAGCTACTGCTGTTCAGGATATGTACACATGCACGCACAGCTTGCACTAGGGCAGCCTTGCTTGTACTGTGCATAAACAGAAAGGACTTCAAGTTCCCATGCTGTCATTTTGGCACCTTTCACCAGAGCAGCAAGAGAAAATGAAGCAAAATGCAAGCATCTCAGCTCTTGCCAGGAGAGTGCTTATTTAGCCTAAGCAATAGGATTTTTGCCTCCCTCTTGGGACTGCATAACTTTACATGTCAAGATGTTTTACCCTCAGAATGGATTAATCCAGGATCATGAACTGGACTTACAATAAATCCACAGGATCACCTGAAAACCCTGGTTTTGCAGAGAGAGGCTTTCAGACTAGTTCCTCATCCAGAACAAAGGTTTCAAAACATCACGACTGTTACCACACTGAAGGATCTCTGCACAGAAAAATGCAACCGCTGATTGACGGTAGCGCCTAGCAGACCACAGCTCCTAATGCCAGGGTGAAAGCAATTACATCAGCAAGAATATGACAGGTCATTGCCTATAGCATCAGGGACATAAGAACGTGGGTGAAACAGCAAAAAACAGGGCAGTGTCACAGACCATGCCACTAGGCACTAAGCGAATGGCGTGCTCTTAAAGCAACGTGTGCAAATATCCAGGTGCAATCACACCTAAAGAGCTGTTTGCTCAGGATTCTGGGAGCCACTTTGCCACTAGGATGCAAGTGATGAAATCTGAAGAGTTCCAAACATGCAAAACAGCATTCATTTTAATATCACCGCACACACCAGATAAAGCTACCTCCTATTGCCCAAATGCCTGCTAAAGGGCCAAAGCGTGGTTGCAGACAGCATTCATACCAAGCACAAGGACAAAATCCAATGGTGCACTGGTATTGGCTTGTTCATGCAAGCAAGCAAATGCCATGGACTCTTTGCAGCAGTACAGGTCATATGTGGGGGCAAGATGTGCAGAGAAGGGATGAGTGGAGTAATGGGAGCCAGGCATGAGAAGAGAATGATAAAAGCTAGGGAAGTAAGTAGGTTGCAGCATGTGATTGCTTAACTGGAGGTTTAATAGCAGCAGGCCAGGGAAGATGAAAGACAGACACACAAATGCATACCAAGAGGTAAGTGAGAGTGCTTCTGGTTGGTGGAAGCATTATGAGGGAGAGAGATCTGTCCTCTGTCGGAGAGACGTGAGAAGACAGTAGGACAGTCTGGTGTCTGGGGAACACAGGGAATGAGGTGAAGAACAGAAAAATGAGAGGATGGAGGTCTCCAGGACAGGGAGGAAAGACTTTGATCATGGAGAAGAATAATTCTTTTATGACGTTTTGGAACATATGGAAAGCCAATAAAAGATCTGAAGATGGACAGCATGTGAGAGAGATAGGAACCAGTTTCTGGGTACAGGTAAAAGGAACCTACCCTTAACCATACTGACACTTTTGAACATGTGAAGTTGGATCCATGAAAGCTTACTGAAGTGGACAGTGGAGTGGAGCTTGTGCACATCAGGAAGGAGGTGGCCAGTGGCCAACAGAAGTGGGATAGGCAGGAGAGATCAGGGAGAACCGATGAGATGAGAGAAGCAAATTCCATTGCATGATACAGCATGTATCTGGAAGACACTGTACGAAGAGATCTGGCTGGGCGAGATCCCCTCAGCATGTAAAAAACAGCAACAAATAAATGGATTAAGGAGCTGTGAGACCTGAACAATTTGTATAGAGGGGTCCTGAGAGCCAGAGAACCAAACTGGAAACCCCATATAGGATGGAAACTACTTCCAGGACCTATGTTAAGGGAACATGCTTTTGGGTGGAATTTGAACCTAACCAAGAAAACAGCTCTGCTGCCATCACTGCATCCCAGACAGTTACTCTTCAACTATACTGCATCTCTCCTCACTACAGCCCTTGCTTGCATTTTAATTCTGTAACACGGAGGCTCACTTCCAGTGGGATGGAAGGAGACATGCCAGGAACATTTGCTCACCAGCTCATCAACTTCCTAGTGCTCCATCAGCTTCTCCCCAATGCACCTTCTTTTTTGGATCCTTAGACTGATAGCTCTCTGGGCAGACATAGTCTCGTTGTAGCTTTTGTACAGCACCTAGTGCAATGGGAGTCCGAAGTCACTACACCTTAATACAAATAAAGGAAGAAATAACAGAATACGATGTTTGATCCAAGCAGGTGTTATCCACAACACCTCTGTGTGTGTGTATAGACACCTCAGTGATCAACACACTGGAAGAACCTAGGCAGACAGACCTCTCAGATCACCACAACTTTCTGTTGCCTTTGGAGTTTTATTCTTATGACAGTTTTACCCTTTTATTCTAATTTTATTATTACTGTAATTTTTACTTCTCTGTCATAGGAGCAGAGCTTGATACTGCACAATACATAATCTCTCTTCGGGTCAGGAGGACAATGCCAAGACCAGCATTTCTGGGATGTGCCCCCAGAAAGCCTAGCATCAAGAACTGTCAACGCAATGACAGGGTGGATGTGGCTACAGGAGTCTGGGGCAGGGTTTTGTTAAGCCCTGCTGTACATACATATCAGGCTCATCGCAAACATCCAGAAACTCTACATAAAGCCATACAGGAAATGCTGGATCATGCCATAACTTTAATGTGTGATTAGAGTCTGCAAACAGGTGAAGTCCTGCGTTTGTTGTCTCTCAGGCACTCCAGAGTGAAGTATGCTCAGTTTCCAAGAAATAGGATGTTTTAGCTAACATCCCGCCCTGAAATGAGAGGCAAGCTGCATTCCCAGGATCACTCATTTAGTTAGGACGCAATTGAGGCTCCCCTCTCGAGGTAAAGCTGCAGCAACGAGAAGTTAGTTAGCAATTCTGCAGCTGAAGGAGAAGTAAACAACTGATTTTTCCTCAGTAAAATAAGCAGGACGAAATCCAGACTTGCACAGGGAGCAGACCTGTACAGCCAGATGGTGACATTTTAACATAGTCACTACTTGGCCCACACTCTATAAGAGAATCACAGCTCCTCTCCCTACAGCATGGCAACAGGCAGAGTGTGCAAAAAAAATAAAAAAATAAAATGAAAACAAAAATAAAAAGCATCTCCCATGGTGCTCCACACACCTGGCACAATGATGGTAAAGGCCTTACACCAGACACGTTGTCATCCACAGGCGCAAGATCTAGTAGTCCGAGCACAGGACTGAGAGCCAGTTCTACATGAGTCACAGACCAGTTCTGTCCCTAGGGAAGTCGGTGCCCCCTCCTTAGTCTCCCCATCTGTAAAATCAGGATCACAGCACCACACACACACAAATGTGCTCTGAAGAAGAAAAGGCTCTCTCTAAGTTAAGGTCTATTATAATATGACTGAAGAACAAAAGTGCCTCATGTACGCTTGGAGTCATATAAAGACTCTGAATGGCTCACACGTTAAATCAAACCCTTAATTAAGAGGCTTGTTCCCTCCCCTCAGCCCCGGCTATGATAACGAATACTGGAATCACATTTAATGATGATAATTTGATGGTGGCAGCCCTGCAATCTCGAGTTTCTTTATTACAGAGCACATAAAAGACCTCACCCTGCAGGCCCTGTGTGGTGAGGCTGAAAAGCAACGCGACAATGACCCTCATAGCAATGTGACAATGACCCTCACAGCAGAACTTACTCAAACATCATCACACCAGCACTTGTATGTAAAGTGCAAGACACAAGCTGTCACAATTGTGACGCTAGTGCAAACACACTGCTTTCTTCACATGTAACAAGAGGGTGTGACAGTGGATTCTCTCTCTGTCCCCCACACGTTCTTGATTAGGACCATCTCTTGGAGCCAGAAACTGCCTGTTTGGTTTGGTTTGATCCCCACAACACTCCACTGAGGGCGGGAAGGGCGTACAATTCCCACTCTTACGCAGGGGAACTCTGGGGCACAGGCACCCAAGGCGGGTGGTGCCAGGGAGCCCAGATAATCTATGAATTGAACCTAGGACTTCTTAGTCACAGTATAGCACCCTAACCATTGGTCCATCTTGTGCCAGAGTGTCTGGGAAGAGTTTCTCTATTCCGCTCAACGAGATGAACTTTAATTCTCTGCTTCACAGAACCACAGCTCTTCACACTGTAGCCATAACCCAGATGTTCTCTCCTTAGTACACACACACTTGAATGCCACAGAAAAGGAATTAAGCTTAAAACCCTCATTCTGGAAGCTGTAGCAAGATAACACAAAATTTAATTAATGCCTGAAGCCAACAAACATGACTGAAACACGCCTTTGAATCCTGCTGATCTGGAAGATGGGTCTGACAGGAAGAGCAAAGGGGGAAATCACATCTGTTTAACTGGGTCCGTTGAGCCAGCACAGAGACCAGCAAGGCCTGATAAAAACGAGCGACAAAGCTCAAATTTCTGCAGCATGAGTTCTGGTGTTAGCTCTTCCACGGAAGGATGGCACCTGGGCCCAGCATGAGCTTTCTACACTTACAGAGCTGCAGGTGCGCTGATGTAGCATGCAGCGAAGACCCGACCTACGCAGACTGAAGAGCTTCTCCGGTCGCCGTTGACAGTTCACATCTAGAGGCAGTCGGCGTGTCAGTAGGAGAAGCCCCCCTGTTGACACAGCTGTCTATACAAGGGGTTATATCCATATATCTAACAACATAAGTTTGCTGTACAAACCTGGGGTTGGGACCATCCCAGGAGGAAGGGAGTCTATCGATCACATTGAAGGCACAGAGTTAGGACTCTGTGGATCGCTCTGCTAGCTCTGCCACTGACTCCCTCTATGAGCCTTGGGTAAGTCACCAAATGGGCTAAAATGTCAAACCATTTGAGCCTAAAGTGGATAACAAGCAGCCTAAGTTCAGGTTACTGTGCCTAACTGGCCTCCCAGGTGTGAAAAGGAATCCCTAACAACCTCCATCCCTCCACCTATCCCAGAAAGATGGGCTTTGGTTTGCAGTATATGGATAATGAGGAACCACAGGTTCAAATCCTGGGAGCAGCAACCCAGCTCTTCCTCATTTTGAGATTGAGCAACTAAATTGTAAATAGTTTCCTAGGTTCTAAAGGGGTTGCTGTGTCTGTTTGGTTCAGCAAAAACAACAAGGAGTCCTGTGGCACTTTTAAAGACTAATAAATTCATTTATCGCATGAGCTTTTGCGAGCAAAAATTATACTTCGTCAGATGCTTGCAAATGGAAAACTTAGTTGGGGGCCAGGGGAGGAACTAAATCTAGCAAAGTGTGAGTGATAGGTACAAGTCAGCTTACCAGGCGTTCATCTTTCATGAGTGTTGGAGTCATCTTAGTCCTGGGACAGCAGAGGGACAAGATGGGAGAGACAATATCTTTTACTGGACCACCCCCATCCACCTACCTGGTATATATATGGGGCATTCTTTCCTAGCTTCCATAGACATTTCTTTCCTGTACAGGTGAGAGATTTCCATTCCCCAGCCTGAGATTTTTTTTTCCAGGAGGGGGGACTATGCTACCTTTAAATGAGAACAAAATTTTCAGCTGCCACCAGCCTCAAGTTTAAATCCTGCATGGAACAGCCAGTTTATCTGAGAAGCAAGAAATCATTGTCCTATTGGAATGACTTTATGTCTATCATACTTAATGAGGGGGTAGACTTAATTAACCCATTTGCTAGGAGTCAGTGCTGAAGAACTACAGCTCTCTAATGTTGTCTTACTGTCCTGCCCCATTCTGATGGGCTCAGAAAGCAGTCCTGCCCTAACGCTTCTGCCTGTGAATCAAGGGGCAACTGAGCCATAAGCAGGCATCAGCAATGTTTTCAGCATCCTGCGATTCAAGAGAGTCATGACAGGCTCCACTCTTATTTATTTGACCTTTACCCAGCAATCTGGTTGGCTGACATTACACATTTAAGAACAGCAGCATCGCAGCACAGAGCTCACATGAAGCATGCAGCTCTTCCCCGTTTGGCATATCCTCGCACCACACCGCATGCGAGGTCCCACAGCTCGGAGGACACCGTTTTGCTGAGTGCACTGTTCCACCCCTCAGCATGACCTGACAAGCAAAGGATGCCGTAACAGAAGACACAATGAGCACAAGCAACCTGCAGATAAAGCTTGGATTCCATTCTCTGCAAGGTGTGCAGTAAAACATTGTCTTTACACATCACATTCCACTCAAGGATCTCGGGGCACTCCATAATCATTCAGCTTCTCATTAATAAAGTTAAAAAATAGTGAACCTTTCTAAATCCACCCCACATTACTGGGCTCAGTGTAGAAGTCAGGGGCTAAAATTCTCCCATCTGAGTAATCCTGGAGGTCAGACAAGGTGATCGTAACAGCCCCTTCCTGGTTCAAAAATCTACGGACCTACTATTCTCCATTTACAGGCAGGGGGACAGAAGCACAGATTTTATTAAAATGTTTGGCCCAAAGCCACACAGTAAGCCAGTGCCAGCCCTCTGTGCTGGCCATTAGACAGATTAAAGTGAGGCATGATGGATGTAGGAGACGGTGACTGGAAGTCTGCAAGGAGCAGCTTTGCCGTCACTTATTCATCAGCTGTGACACAAAAGTCTCCGATGAGGACAATATATAAAAGAATGAAAAAAAAAAAATCAATAAGAGATTTCCTGAAGAGAAATTCTTCTTTTGAAGTGAAAGGATCAATGGCAGCAGAGACTCTGACCCAACGTCATTTTAAAAAAGCAATAAAGCATTTCAGCTAAAAGAAAAATTAGGAAGGCTGGAGGCTCTAAAGGGAACACCTGGCATTAAACGCCCCTACAAAGGGCATTTTCCCGTTTATGTTTACTGACGACAACACTAAGCCGTGTTCATTCCTCTAGTCTTAAAAATGAAACTAATCAAGGAACCTGCTTTGTTTACAAGATGCTACAAGGTAACTCCCAAGAGAATCAGGACAGTCACGTCTGAGTGGGCCAGCCCAGCACTTCCATGGCTTGAATCAGAAATTAATTCTTCCAAAAGACCCATTGTTGCCATGGCAGCAGGAGGGTAAGGATCTCCCAAATTATTTTGTCAGGTCTGAAACCAGCCTCCTTCATGGCCCACTGCCGATGAGTGTCTGTTTCTTGCCGTACGGTCACTGTAATGGATATAGAGGAGAAGGTACAGCTGACTATCGCTGCCAAGCCATTCTATATACACAGGACCAGTTGGGTACATCTACATGGCCCATGCTTGTGTCAACACACTCAGATTGCACTACTGCATTCAAATCGTCTGGGTGGACATTGCAGATCTGCTTGGAGCTCGGGCTCTCAAGGCTAGGGGTGGGAGCAGGCTTCATCCCATATCGCAGCCTCAAAGCACTGGCTGCACAGCAGTTTTAGTGGGGTAGTGTGGCCTCCAAAAGCATGAGGCTGTTGACCCTGACAGGGAGGCTCACCACCATAGGCACAGCGTTAGAAACCCAGAGTTACTGTATTCCATCAATCTGCATGAGTGTGATGCACATCCCCTGCAAGCTTTAAGTTCAAAGGATAGATTTAAAAGTGTAACAGTGTACTATATCCCATCAAAAATTTTTCTTATCTTCCACAAACGCATCCGTAAAAACTAGGCAAGCTAACAGGAGTCAGTTAAACTAAACCGATTCACATTTTAAATACTATTCATTGCAGCTTACGTGACACAGCACAGCTCAGAAAGATCTATCTAGACAACCCCTATTCATTTAAAAATGACTGCAAACAAACTAAGACGGAGAACATCGTGAAAGCCAAGCCAATCAGATGGCTTTCCTGCCATCAATCAAAGTGACTGAACAGAAGAGCATCTTTTCTCCAGCAAAGCCCCTGCAATGTTGCCATCCCTTACGATTGTCTCAGATCCCACACTTAAATCCACTGCCCCTGGAGACCTGGGATGACCTGAGAATTTCAGCTTTTATATAACTCTATACCTTCCACCTGTGGTTCACCCTCAAGCAGCTACTCTGAGGTAAAAACTTCTATGCCACAACTTAGCCAGGATTTTATATCAGGATGGTTCTCCCTTGCTAAGTGATATGCTTCCCATTAAAGACGGGGAGCCCCACAATCTTTAATGCATTTATCCCCACCACACTATGCTATTATGGCCAGCTAAATCCTTGCTTATGCAGCTTGTCAAATCATCTCATTATATTTGCACTGTCAAAACCCCACCCCTATTTTATTTGGATGCCTCTTGGTTTAAAGGGACAAACTGGGTTCTGTCTAAATGGACAAGTTCTTCTCTGCCCCCTTTCCCTCCCATGCAAACACCCATTCAGTCCCACGGTGGCAGGACAGGTTCTCACTGACTTGCTTGAGAAATGCCTGTGCAAACAGAAGAATCTTAACTACACATCTGGAAGGCCGCCAGATGTTGCAGAGAGCAAATCACAAAGCCATGCATCCTTCAATAATTCATGACACTAATCGTGCTTTCAGTTTCCAAAGCACTTTATAAATGTTTAATAATCTTCACAACCGCCACATGAAATGATTTTTATTTTTCTGGAGGGAATCCAAGCACAGAAGTTAAGTGAGTTGGCAAAGGCCAGAGAGGGATTAGTTGTCAAGGCTGGGATTAGCCCTCAGGGAGGTCCTGTCTCCCAATGCAGAGCTCGAGTCATTAGGTGATGCAGATTCATGGTAAAGTCCTGGAAATTTACTATTGTGCTCATTATCGAGCTGACGACTCTTAAGTACAAAAATATTCATAATCATCATCATCTTACATTGGGAAGCCATCTTCTAAAACTGCTCCTTCAGCCTCTGTTAATGAAGTCAGAGTTCACAAGGGATTCAGCAGTCTTGTTTCTAAAGGAATTTGCCTGCGTGTCCCCTCCAAAGTAACATTCACCACAGTTCCAGGAACATATCAATTGCTCTGAAAAATTTCAACTTCTTTTAATAATACAGATGCAAAAGCAATACACGTTATGGGATCACACACTCTGCTGAAATATAGCTCTGCCAGCAGGAGCATGGCCTTCTCCTTGTCTTTATTATTCTTTCTCCTTCCCAGGCCAGTGCCATCCAGCTGAACTGGGAAATTAAGAAGTGATTTCATATGTCCGATGTACAGCAACAACTGGCCTCCTTTGCACTTGACCCTAATCCAAATTAATTTATACATGTGAACAGGCCTTTAGTGCCCTCTGGAAATCACAGCTGTAATGATAACAAGCGTCACAAACCGAGGGTTTACAAGCAGCAGAAAGCAGGTGAACAACTGAAGAGAGCTGAATTCAAAGATTGCGTCCTGAGCAATAAATTGTGAGAGCAACAGAACACTTCCATAGCAAAAAGCTGTTAACAAAAAAAAAAGCAGCTTCCCAACAGACAAGCAGCACTTGAAAATCAAATTCCCTTTCTCTTCTGAAGAAGCTAGTAATACAGAAAGCAAAATGTCAGGATTAAACAAGATGATCATGTCAAAGACAAAGACCCAGGCAGAGAGTCCCTGTCTTTGACCCAGATGCTCTGAGACCTGGTCCTGGCAACCGCAGGTCACAGAAACAAGGCACACGTCTATCTCCTAGACAGACTTACACCAGCCATGCTCTGGCTACAACCCCCAGCTCTGCTTTCTGTTTTACACCTGGATGTTATGTTGAAAAGCGGCAGCAGCAGCCAGAACAACCCTGAAGAAAGCCAGGAGGTTACAGGGTAGCCTGGCTGCTGGATCTTGAGGAACCATATCTCGGTGTTTTATTTTCCAACTCTCCATATAAATAAGGCACAACAGCAACGGACAGAATGTGCATCAACCAGAATACCACTGAGGAGCGCATGGCAGCGCTGGAGACCAGAAAGCAAGAGGTTAGAGGCCAAAAGGCATACTCAGATGTTGTCACAATAGCAATTTAGCCGTTCAATCAACAAGAACCCCATTAGCAAGCTACACTGCTAAGCTACGGAGCTGCCAAGGGCCAGCAGGAGAGCTGCCTGGAAAACTCAGAATGAACGCAAACACTTCCAACATTGAATCAATACCAAATGTTTAATATTTGGTGCTTTGGTTATTAACGACACTTCTTGGCAGGCACTTACAAAGTAGTTTTCAGGGTGCCTCCCAAATAATTAATTCAGCTTCAAATGGCCCTGCAGGGCAATTCTCCCTCCATTCTATAATGATTCCATATTGACCTTCCATTTATTAGTTGGTATGTAATTATTCTGCATATTAATGTAACTGTCCCAACGCTTTGTAACTCGTATTGTGCTCTTTAGTGACGGCATTGGGGTTATTGTGCACGATTACGGCTTTAACGTCACCTATGCTCTTCAACGTTCCCTGAATCCATAATAGCAAAGGTAGAATGGTAGCAGCACAAGGAAAGAGGTTTCTAGTAGGCTACATCTACACTACGAGCAAGGCTGGGATTCCCCTGCCCATGGACACGCACACGAGTGTCTTAAGGTGAGGTAGCACAGATATAAACAGTAGTTTATGTCATGCCTTGACAAAACCTAGGTGCCTGGTCCTCATGGTGACCAGGGTTTGTAGCATGACTCCTAGCTCCACTGAGGAGATGCATCATGGGAGCATCCTCTGGTGATCAAAATTAAAACTGCTAGCACATAGCTGGGAGCCAGTTTTGTCAAGCCCTGGTGTAGCTATGGCAGCGCAGGCCAGGCTGAGCTATGCCAAGTAGAAAATTTGTCTGAAACTGGTGGGCACATTCTCAGCATGGCTTAAGCACATTTCTGCTGCTGCTACCAGTGCTGCCACAGCCACATCGCCATTTGTACTCACGCAACGTACCACGAATATGTGTACACGAGCAAGCAAATCACACGTGCCCAGCTCACAGTGGAAAAGAACCAGAGTTCTAAAGAAACTGGTTTAAAGCTTTCAGACCAACTTTTCAAGACTGGTCAGCAGCTCCTGCTCCTATGGCTCTCAAGGGGAGGGATATGCTGAGAGCACAAGTTGCAATGACCTTCACAGTCTCACCCAGGAACTCTGAATGTTTCTAAAACCCTGATCACTTCATCTAGGGTCCTAAATGGGAACAGAGAGCTTTGGAAAGGCTGTCCCTTCCAGTTTATTTCATCTTCTCCTTCCCTTCCACAGAAGCGCTAAGAAGTTTCTCCAGAGACAGACTGTCAATTTAGGAAATAATAGTACCAGATTGGGCTAATCACCCCTCCCAAACACCGCTCCCCTTTCCAGAAAAAAAACCATGCTGCTGTTTAAAGCCTCGGGGACCAAGAGGCATAGGCAGTGAAAAAAATACAGCTACAAAATGCATGATCTGGCTGAAAAGAGGCTCTCTCTACTAGGCAATGCCTTCACATTCAGGAATCAAAAGAAGACACACGATTTCCACAGTTTACAAAATAAGCCCATCGCCAAGGAACACTGAAATATAGACTGCTCATTCACAGACCTACCTGGGGGCTCAAACAAGAGCTCTGCTCTTTACGGGATTGATGGCAAATGCTCTTTTGGTCCCTTTTGCATGATGCGTCCCCCTTGTAAACATCACGTACAAGATCTCAAAGCAAAAGGGGAGACTTTGGCTGTTAGCAAGCCAAGGTTTGGTTTCATCCGGCTGAAAAGTTTGATGAGCCTTATCAATTTCCATCCACATCTGTTCAATATCTGGAACAGGGACAGACTGATGGCATAAACCACAGTCAGGACTTCACTGCTAGGGCAGGTAGGAGAAGAAGCTGAGCTATGGCCCCCTAACATAGAAATACCCTGAACACTAGGAAAAGGAAGAGGCAGCTAGGTACATTTACTCCAGTGTAAACACTCCCCACCCCACACACACCTCCTTCCACATTTGCCCCATTATTTCTCTACATCTAGTTTGTGACTTGACTTAGGTTTTGTTATCATCAACTTGTAGTAACTAGACCACCAAACAGTCTCCCCAGGGAAGTGGTGACAGCACTAAAACTTGGGACTAGAATGAGCAAAGCAAGAGAAATCATGGTGTAACTCTACCCAGAGACCCAGAGGATGAGATGGATGGTCCAACAGGTCTTTTCCATTTTTACATTATTTTAAAATTACATGGAAAGCCAGTTGTTTCAGTGTCACATCTGTTCTTCATTGCTCCGCATAATAAAGGGAAATTTTCATGACAAAGGGATCTTTGTTATACAGCTAGTCCTCACTTAGTGACCGGGTTCCGTTCCTGAAACCTGGTTGATAAACGAATTGGTCACTAAACGAGGAGCAGCCCTTACCGGTATTTCAGGCATAATGTACTTTACTGGTAGTGGGTTTTTCAACCATCGGTAGATAGTTTTAATGTCACCTTTGCATCATTTATAACATTTTTAATATATATTTTAAATGTTTTAAGCTCTAATGTACTGAACTTAGTTTGCATAGTGTACTGTAAATATAGGTAATCTGAGAGAGTTGATACGAGTTCTCGTACATCGCCATAATACCAACTCATCAGAGAGCCGGTCATAACTCTGAGGGGTCACTAAACGAGTAGGTCACTAAGTGAGGACTAGCTGTAATGAATTTTATAGGCTGCTTTAGAGAAGTGTTTCAGATGGGGAAGTGGAGGCACAGAGGAGCACAGTACTCTGATAAAGATGACAGAGTTCGCCATTAGCAGAGTCAGGAAGAGAACGCATGAGTCCTGCCTTCCAATCTTGCACTTTAACTGCTAGAACTGAATCCAGGGATGAGCTACAACAAATGAAGGCATTGCTCTAAGTGGGAAAACATACAGTCAGACAAACTCTAAAAAACAGGGAGAGAAGAGAAGAGGTCAAGTTTCTATTAAAAACACCCTGTGGTAATGAAGACCGTGGGCAGGAAAAACACCTACGATCATCTACACACAACATCCAGAAGAATCATTTTTAAACTGGAAGATGTGCTGAGTCCCCCACATTCAGCATCAGTGGCTCATTACAATCCTCCAAGGGACTGAAACCGCCATATGGCTTATGAAACACAGGCAGAAGTTTGGCGGTAGTTTGTAACAACCAGATTCAGAATAAAGAGCCCTAGCTGAGTGGATTAGATTTCAGGTTTAATTTGGAAAAGTAGAGCATTGCGCTGGTGTGCCATTCGACCCCTAACCTTCTCTACTCCCTGGCATGCTTGTAATTAGCCTGCAGGGACTAAGAAAAGAAACTCTTTTCTTCTCAGATTTAAACCCACACAGCACAAAAGCCCAACTGGAACATTTTGTAGGGCAATTGAGACTGAAGTTACTAAAGGTAAACAAAGAACAGGCAACCAGCTGGCATCAGAGGGTTTTGATGGTTTGCAGAAATCTCTGTAAGAGCAGAGAGATGTCATGACTGGCAGAAACTCCAAAGTGAAAGCCACAAACTTTGTGACATTGTCCAAAGGAGGGAAAGTGGATTATTGAAAGCATGTTCTCTGAATTCTACACCAAGATGGCTTCATAACTGTTCTGAAAGCATTCATGCCACGAAACCACTGTACATTTTCCCATGGTGGGGTTGCCATGGAAGAGGCCACAGAAGGAGCAGACTTTCACACTAGTCAAGAAGACAGCACAGCAAAATGGAGTATGGAGTCTTCTCATCTCTAAGTCATGAGTTCAACTCCAATCCAGCAGGTGAGTGACCCTATGTTGTTTCCAACCAATAGCTGCCCAGAAGCAGGTACATGAAATGGCTTGGTGAATCTCAATCCAGTTCCCAACAGACAGATCTATACCACAAGATGGACTGCTGCAGCTGTACTAATCATGCCTGTTATCGGCATTCTCAACAAGAAGCAGGGAACTGAACAAGCCATGGAAAAAGTGTTTTCTCCTCCCCATGCAACAGTACAGATGAAGCACTTTGGAGGACAGGCTTGAGTTGCCACTGTCTGTGCTGAAGATGAAGGCATTCAGCCCTGAGGGTGATTGACTGGACTAAGGGCTTGTCTCCACAGGGACATCCAGGAAGATTAATTCAACTTCATTGAAGGTGTCAATCTGAAGTGGATCCATATTAAATCCCTGTGTGAACACCCTCAATTGTGATTAAAGTGGCCTTATATTGGTTTCACTTCACTTTGGAAGTGAACCCAACAAAACTGAGTTAGGGCTACTGTAATTCCAAATGTGTGGGTTCACACAGGGATTTAATGTGGTTTAACTAATACATTTCAAATTGACACAGCTGTTCTGGATTCACTTTCTTGCATGTCCCCGCGTTGGCTAGCCCTAGAACAATGTGGGCACTCAGGTGGGACAGAGAAAACAATACTTCTATGGGGATGACTCAAACATTGCCCTCATAGTCCTGTCTGGGCTTCCCTCCCTACCCAGCCCAAAACGAGGGGACCTCAATGCTGATTAGTTAAAAGTGGAACTTTGGCTCAGTCCTTGTTTCTTCACAAGCCGAACTCATGAAAAGCAGCAGGCCATACATCCATGGCAGTGCTCTTCCTCCACGCCCTATTATTATTGCTACTGTGCACCCTTGTTACCAGCTAGTTATTCTATGCCTTCTTTTCTTGGATATGATGCTCTCTGCTGGGTGCCCAGAACCCAACCATCTCTCCACTCAACCACTGCTTGTGTTTACTGAAGAAAATACAGTTCCAGGAAATTCCTATGGAGATGCAACAAACCGTTTCCAGTTGCCAAGAGGAATGAGGAAGGAGCTCTGAGCCGGATTTCATGGACTAGTCTCCAAAACCAGCTAATGTTGCAGATGCTAGAAAGTAAACCCCAGCACCTGCAGTCAATTGTCATTGGCCAATGACAGCACAATGATGAGATCGCCCCTCCATCAGCAATATGTAGAACTGGGCTGTGACACAGCAACTACTGGAGTCAAACACATTTCAGGTTGCCTTGTTTCAGCAATGTCACCAAAGCATATGCAGAAATAACTGTCCCAATGCTTCATTTGAGACCCACAAACAGGGCATGTGTCATTATCACACACAGCACTCAGTAAAATTTTTCTGCAGGAACTTCATTTTTGTGGAGGGACAGGATGAGAGAAGCAGATTTGGTGACATGAACATTTCATAAATGTGTGTCATGTTTACCAAACAACTGGTCAACAAATGCCTCCTCTATTCCAAAAAGAAGCTAAATGTTTCATTTTGATAGTTTCCAAATGAACTGGGCCACCCCCCCAATCACAATGAATTTTTATTACAAAATTTCCTTTTGCATTAAAATGAGCAAGGTTTAATGATATTTGACCTCAAAGTGAATGGGGGGGAGGTCCGATTCACTGAAAGTTTCAGAAAAAATTCCTTCAGTTTGATGCCCCCCAATTTCTTTTCTTTTGATTGTTATGGAACTGCCAGAAATCTGGAGGAAAAAAAAAAAACAAAAAAAAAAAACCCCTGCTACTTGTATGACTCAGATTGCAAGAAGCCCTCTTTCCCCCCACATCACAAAGAGAAAGAACAGAGTCCAGCAAGAAGGGCTACCACTGGTGGCTTTGAATAGATTGGCACCTAGCAGAATGAACCAGACCGCCTTGCCAAGAGGCTGCCAGTTACATCCATGTCAAACTCTGGGTTTTCACACAAGGGGTAGCTCAGCTACGCATATGGGAGATATACCAACACCAGAGTAACAGAGATCAAAGGAGAGACTTTTGGTTAAAGCAGGAACCTGGTCCGTGTGATGTCAGAAGTCTTGGGTATGATAAACCATTTGAGGAAACACCTGAAGAGAATACTCTTTAGCTGAATGAAATAGAACAAGTGATGCAGCTTCATCTCTACCAGATCAAAGAACTTGACACGTCCACATGTCCAGTGAACCAGGCTGAACTTCCCAGTCCAAAGCATCTAGCAAGGAACCAGTATCACTCTCTTTGATGCCAACCAAGTCTGCTCCCAGGAATATGAATAAGTGCTACTCCATACAAGTGAGTCCCAGAACTGGGGCCTATTGGTCACCACACTCCTTGTGTTTTTGCTCTAGGATCATTTCTGGCCATGGAAAATCTAAAACCGTTCAAATTGTGGGTCACATCTCGATCAAAGCTGCAGCCTGCCAAAAATCCAGAAGGCCAGCACATATGAGAAAGTCACGCCCACTGAGAACAGCTGTAGATCCAGACCCTGATCTTTTAAAACCAATTCCAACAGCCTCACACTTTGTACAATCAAAGATTTATCCACTCTGTAATCTCTGACTTCACATAACCATGTCAAAAGAAGGAGCCGTGGAAACGATCATTTTTGAAACTATAAATGATCTTTTCAATGCTTAAAAATTTCTCAGTGCCACAATGATTTAGTAACTCTGACTCTGAGTTCTGAATAATGATGTTAAATATTAGAATAATATTTAACCAATGGGCTAAAAACATCTGATATAAAATAAACTGGTGCAATCTAAATGATGGCAGAATCACGAGCTTCTGGGGGAATAGAAAGAAAAAAGAATTACAGAGATAATATTAAACTACAAAGGAAATGCTGCCTGCCTGGAAAGATTGGATTTCCGAAACAGACAGACACAGTTTGTACCTTATTAGAGGCTTCTGACCAGCTTTAAAAGGAACTGAATGGATTTCAGATTTAATAGCAGTAAATGCCCTCTTCCTTTTTAGTCCATCAGAGACTCCAGGAATTCAGCAGATAGCCTATTTGCATCCTCTTATGCACAATTCATACAAAACAAGAACCCTTCATGCTAACTTGGAATTAAAAAAAAAAAAAATCCAACCTTGGATCTGCTTTGTATTGTGTTTATGGTGAACATTGCCAGTTCTTTATCTTTTGAACTAACCTAATTCCACCTGTCCATAACACTGCAAATTAAATCTTTGTCTTCCATTAAATGAAGCAAATGGTGTCAGGCTAACAAGTGGTTGCATGGATGCATTCCCTCTAAAAAGCAGAGAATTAAGACAACCATGTTCCAAAGGGGCAGCCGTGTTTGTCTGGTAAAGCAAAAAAAGCAAGGAGTCTTGTGGCATTTACAGACTAACAGATGCATTTATCGCATGAGCTTTCAGGGGAGAAAATCCCACTTCATCAGATGCTTTGAAGAGGGGGAGCTTACAGAATTGGATAAAAGTAAATGCAGGGAAGTGACCTGATCCCATGTCTTATACCCTCCTGCATTTATTTTCATCCAATTCTGTAAGTTCCCCCTCTTCAAAGCATCTGACGAAGTGGGATTTTCTCCCATGAAAGCTCATGCAGTAAATAAATCTGTTAGTCTAGAAGAAAACCATGTAGCACTAGACATGCACATTGCAACTGAAATGACCTGTGTCATTCTGACGGAACATTATAGACCATTATAAACCAAATATCTCTTTCTTTTCAGCATCTGAAAGCTGGAAAGGTGGGTTACTTGCTGGGATGGCTTCTCAGATTTATTCAGTATCAGGTGTGTCAACATCGCAGAGCATGATTGGCCGGAAACTTTTTAGCTCTAGCCTGTCAGGACAGGGCTGGCAGCCAACGCCTCCGACCACCCTGTGGCTATATATATGGCTGCAGCCCTGCTCCTCCTCAGTTCCCAATAGTCGCTAACTCCAAGTAGTGGGGACAGCAGGAGGATTCTGAATGAATCCGAGCAGCCCATCTCGAAGAAGGATGGTGACCGGTAAGTAACCCGCCATTCTTCTTCGAGTGCTGCTTGGATACATTCAGTATCAGATGACTGCTAGCCATACTGTGGAAAGTGGGCAGGGTTAGAACCTTATCTGCCGTCAGCACAGCTATCCACAAACGGCGCAGCACCCAAAATTGGGTGAAGCAGCAGTGGGCTGCCAGGCAAACACCTACGGAGACGCCAATAAGTGCAGGATCTTCAAGAGAAGATGTGCATGAGAGTGCTGTGGGGTCATTCGCCAGTCTGTCAGGTGCAGTCCCTGGTTCATTACCGCAGAACTTACTATATCATAATAGCAAAAGAGCATCCTTATCACCAGCAAGACCATCTAGTGTAGGAGGGTTGCCCTTCCCTAGCAGAACTGACTCCTCAGAAACGCAGTCACGATCCAGAGCAATAGGCTCCTACGGCTGCAGGGGATGAGCAAGGGTGGGATAATTGCTGCCCTTGCCACCTTAACCCCACAGGGAAGTCAATTGGGTTAGGTTACTAACCAAGACCAGGGGCAGGGAACATATCACCCCTTAACCAAGCGGGGGCAGGCAAAAGGCCTTTCCCCATTACCATACCAACAGGAGATGCCAAGGATAGGACTGATAAGGGGCGCCCTAAACTAAGGCATCCTGCTTCCATATGGAAGATAACATAGGAAGAAAAATAACGAGGAAGGAGTAGCTGGGGACCCCCGCCCCTCCATCTATTGATGCATGGGAATGGAGGGCTTGGAGGGAGGGCTCTAGAATGAGGCCTAGATGCTTGGCAGGCCCATCTCTGGGGCCCAAAGTGTCAGAGACATTCCGTCAAGGAGGTCGTCGTAAGGAGAGAAGTGGGCATCCCAGAAGGGTCCTTCTTTGGAGGTGACCCTTCAACGGATTATAGCAGAAAAAAGAAAGGGGGTGGACCCCTTAAGTAGAGCCCTGCACGGATACAAATAAGTGGATCTGTATCCGACCTGCATCTGCAAGAAATGGTCTGCGGATATCCGTGTTGTATCTGCGGATATCCGCATATTTGCAGGGCTCTAGCTCTGTGCAGATAAAAAAAATGTGGATCCGTAGCCGATCTGCATCCTCAAGAAATGGTCCGTGGATATCCGTGTTGTATCCACGGATGCGGATATAAGGCAGATATCTGCGGATATCCACGGATTTGTAGGGCTCTACCCTTAAGTGCACGCATCCTAACATCAGGAGAGAAGCCAAACAGCAGAGGTCATGAGTGTTCAATGACCGGGGAGTGAAAATAGAGAAACTGGAGGAAAGGTGGTTGAATTCCCATGTTAAGTCATCCCCGACTAAAGGGATGGGGGAATGACCTGAGACAGGGACGGTGAGAAACCATCGTGGGGTTTGTGGGGGGGGGGGGCTTACACAACTTCAAGACTAGGTGTGCATTTCTCTCCCTTGCCCCCATACTCTACTCTTCTGATATATAGACTTGCGTAGGAAAAGGTGTGCTGAATTGAGGGAAGGGGTATCCGGCCATCTCTATAGACAGGTCAGCCCCCCACCCCCAGGGTTGTGCCCCCAAGCTCCAGAATCAGAGTGTTTGAGGGGGGACATGTGGCTCACAGGATATTCTCACTTCTCCTCTCGCCTGACAGTCTCACTCTCACTTCTATGGAGAGCCAGTCGACCTTCATATCACGGCTGGTTGACTCATCTCTAGCGGCGGGTGTAGGTGTTGGGTAATGGCTGCAACAGGTCAACTATGAGGGATCTTGCATGGTTCCTGATGAGGAGAGAAGACGACGACTTAGCCAAGATGCAAGGCGGACGTGGTCTATAATGCCTGCTCCGAGAGGGGAGGGGTGTTAATGGTGAACCTCCCAGCATATTGGGAGGGGTAAGGCTTGGGCAAGTCCTGGGTGAAAGAAGGGAAGAGAGAGACCCTGGGGAGAGGGGAAGAGGGCATAAGACAACCCCTACTTAGCGGAAAAACAAGGGTGAGCCACTGTGTCCTCTAAGGAACACAGAGGGCATGAGAGGATGTTATGAAAGCATCACCCGTAAGGCATCAGGCTTTCCAGCCTGCTTAGGGTTTTGCAAATTCCCTCGAAAGCCAGAGCTCTGCAGGGGAACTAACTATGAGCTAAGGACCTCGGGCCCTCAAGCAGACTCACTCAGGTGTATGAATACCAATGGGGTTAAGAGCTCTATCCACTACTATCTCCCTTTGTTGTGATTCTAGGGAGGAGGGGGATGCCATAGGAAGGTCAAGGCAGCTCCTAGACAGCTGTCTGGGGTTTTCAGTGGAAAGCGTCCCTTGCCTGGTTGGCGGGAGGCACCAGAGCAGAGGGGGTTCCAGTAGAGGGCTAACCGTGAGGTTTGCCCGTGGGAGGACGAAACAATGAGATGTGGTGAACATCCTTTGGGAAGAGGGGTGGGAGCTGAAGAGGCAAAACCCCTACGGTGGAGCTCGAGGATGCCTCAAGTGAAAGGCCTAATACAAGTCTGAAGACCACGGCCCTGAGATTAAAAAGGGGACAGCCTGGGGAGGGAAAAAGTAGAGGACAAGAGGGTACGAGCTCACCCTCTTACTGACCACCTAGGAGGCAGGGTACACCATCTCACAGTAATTTCCCCAAGATCCGTTGCAGGCCAACACAAATAAGAAATGCTCTCGGGGATCAGCAACATGGGAGCATACCCATCCCAGTGTGCCTCACTGGGGAAGAGTTGGATGAGGTGTGGGGGGAGGGGTCTCTGGGTACGAGGACAGGGAGTGGGTATCCTCCCCTATGTGTCCCAGTCGTCTGTAGCCCAGGGTAAAGGCCACAGAACAGGTGTTGTGATGGGGGAGGCATCATGTGCCCCCTTCTCATACCTCTATCACCCCCAGATTTCCACCAAAGGTCCAAGGGCACGTGCAACTAGAACTGAGCACATGTGAGGAGAGTTCTCCAGTTGCCAGCCCTTACCTGACCCAAAGGATACGGTAAGGGAAGAGGGAGATGCATCGTTATCGGTGAGAAGAGGCGAGGCTGATTGAGAGGGGATGTTTAACATAAGTGACTTAGGGTGCTGCCCTAAAGTTCAATGGTTGGGTTTGATGGAGGCAGAGGTGATCCTATTGCAGTTGATCACCTTTAACAGGAGAAAGGGGGCCATCAACCTGCAGTCCAATAGCCCTTAAAAGGTAGCTGTTTTGCTTGGCGGGGGGACTACCGTGAGGGCCCCTCACTCCAAGTATTTGTGGGGTTGTGTTGGGCTGGGAGAATATTGAGGCACCTGGGGAGTAAGCACACCCAGGGCTCCGAGGGCTGACCTAGGGTCACTGTTGCTGTGGATCAGGGAGTCAGTGGCCGGGGCAAAGAGAGACTGTCCCTCAAAAGGGAAGGTCTAATATGGACTGCTGGAAGTCCTGGGAGAGGCCCCTCATTACATAACCATGTTTGTAGCAATGCCGCAGCTGGCCGTGTCCGAGGCATCCCATGCCACTGTAAGGGCTTTGCATGAGGTCAAGGTGCCTTCCTCGATGAAGGCACCCTAATCCTCCAAGTGTTCTTCTGGGAGGAAGCTCCTAAAACTCTTCATAGCATTACACAGATCTAGGGAATATCTGTTAAACAAGGCCCGATAGTTAGCAATCCTCAGCTGAAAAAAGTTGAACAAGCCTTTTGACCCAGGAGGTCAAACCTCCTGGACCCCTGGGAGCCCAGGGGTAAATCAGGGCTGGTCAGGCCAGTGTGTCCCAGTGACATCAAGGACACAAGCATGAAGAAAGATCATAATGGCAACCGGAGAGGATGCAAACACCAAGTCGAATAAGGGTCCTTGGTTCCCCTCCAAGTAGGCGGTGACCCGGTGAAGGGGGCTGAAGTATAGTAGGGTCTTCTCTGTAAGACCCTGGCCTTGGGCTCATGACTCTAGCCAGGAGACGGGACAACCCCAGTACCAGGCTGCCCTCTCCCAGGGCCGTGGTACTGAGTTGGAACTCCCCTTCCAAGGCCTCAGTGGGAGGTAACCAGCTTCGAGTGAGGTACTGAGAAGAACCCAGTGCTGGGGACCCTTCAATAGGAAGCCGGGCCCAAGGCATGCACTCTTGGACCTCTTTGCAGTGCCAAGGCAAGGTGTCGGTGCCGTAGGGGTTGGAGCCCTCAGTTCTGCAGTGACATGGGGCCAAGGAGTGAGTGGCTCCCCCCAGTGCTGGGTAAAGTGAAAGGAAGGCGGACTTACACCATTTGCCTTGGTGGCCTGGCGGCTATTTCAGAAGCTGAAGAGCCTCCGCCGCTTCAAAGGCCTCCACAGTGTGGATGGCATCGTGATGGGCTCTAGGCCCACAGCACCAGAGAGGAGAGCCTGAATGGCACCAGCACTTCAGTGACGAAGTTGACACTGAGCTGGTTTACCTATGCTCTGCTAGGGAGCAGGGCTGAGGCGGCCTTGGTGCCAACTGGCATGAGGTGCTGCAGCCAACGCACGGCATTCAAATGCTCCAGCCCTTTTCTTCAGAGAGGAGGTGCTGGGGATAAGGTCACACAGCACTGAGATGGTGCCAAGCCAAATGCCGATCACAGGCCTTTATTCACAGCCAGACAGCGGCACCGAGAGGGCTCCAGTGCTGACCAAACATGCGGTGCCTAGTTAGATGCTGATCGCAACTTTTATTCCTAGCCAGAGAGCAGTGCCGAAAGGACTCTGGTGCCAACTGAGCACACTGTGCTGAGTTAGAGACCGATTGCAGCATTTTATTCATAGCCGGAGAGCGGCGCTGAAAGGGCTGAAGTGCCAGCCCAGCACATGGTGCCGGTGAATCCTCGGGTGAGTCGGGCATACCCGGTGTCAGCTGCAGGGCCCATCCTTGGGCAATGTTATGCAGCCTTAGTGGAGCATAATCCATCCAGGAAGCGCTGACGATGTCCACAAACAGGGCTCGTAAAACAGAGTGGACAGACAAGCAGTTGCCTAAAAGCAAGAAACAGGCTGTTCCATAACCATCACTGAGCGTGGAAGAAAAGGAACTGAGGAGGAGCAGGGCTATGGCCATATATAGTCACATGGTGGACAGCGGGTTTTGGCTGCCAGCCCTTTCCTGACAGGCTAGGACTAAAAAGTTTCCAGCCAATTGCGTGCTGCGGAACGGACATACCTGATACTGAATATATCCAAGCAGCACTCGAAGAAGAAGAAATATTTAGGAAACAGCAAATCAAATTAATCTCTCTTCCCAAGAGGATTTGTGAAGTTATTTTAGAATAGAATAGAATCATATGGTTGGAAGGGACCTCATAAGATCATTGAGTTCAACCCCCCAGGGCTTGAACCCAGGACCTTCTGCATACTAAGCAGCGGTGCTAGCGACTACACTGTCTTAGATTTTGTGTTAAGAGAGTAAACAAACATACATCCTTTAGGAAGTTAGTAGACAGGCCAACATTTCATTTATTCATTAAGCCTTCTCTTTCAAGTACATTAAGTTTTTCAGGGTAAATCCATCTCATTGTAAATGGCCTTTGTGCTACCTCGTTTTGAGTGGGTCTTTGCATCGGTTGCTGAAGCATAACTCCGGGAACTGGTGTTAATGACCATGTAGCATCACGATTTCATCACTTAAACATCGGGGCAAGTGACTTTGCTCTACTGAAGGTTATGACGACAAGATATGCATAAAAGAATATAAACCAGATCAGGTTGTGGTGCCCCTCATCATTTTCATGGAAGTACAACAAAAACTAGAGATCCCAGCATCCACTTCTACTTCTTAACTCAAGCAGCCTCAACTGAGCAGATGCACAACTGGAGGGTTCCTGGGGCACACCTGGAGCATGACAACACCCTCTCTGCCCAACACGTAATTTATCGCACAGTTAGGTCAACTGACTACCCTGGCTATAGCGGCACCACATTGCTCCCAGTTGCTAGGAATTCCCGGCATGAGGTCTTAGTACTAAGTCTGCTACTTTTGATGACCAGTGCACCAGATACAGCCATCCACGAAGGGAGCAAAGATACTGCCACGGAAGAAGCGGTAGGAACACAATAAATACAAGTAGCTCTTAAAAGAATCAGAACCATAGCTGAATGGGCTGCAGTCATTTGTTCTGCTGTGTTGGGCTATTCCACTGGCTTTGCTTCAAGCTCAACTTGAAGGTCATTCTCAGCTGCAGATATGTCTACACTGAGGCAAGATTTAAAGCCGACATTGAGCCACCGAATTAATAAAATCAGAGGAGCATGGTCACACCACACTCCTTGCACTAGGTTCTTGCATCCCTTTGCTTGCTGTTAGATTGAAAAGTATCGTACTGGGGCTAGTCATCCCACAGCCCAATGAAGCGCTGTGGCTTGTGGGAAGTCAGCTGTTCTCCTGCGACACAACATGCCCTTTCCCACTCGCTTCTTCTCACAAACAAACAAGCAGGAAAAGCTTGGATGCAATTATGCCAGGTGAAAAGTTCTCCATGTTGCCCAAGCAGAAAATGGAATTCAAACCTTTCTGGGGCTGCAGGAAAGGGAAAAGCTTTTTGCTGACAACATGGCCAAGGTGCACCAGTTTTAAAAGCCTGTCACCTAGCGCTACTGCAGAAATGTAATGGAGGAGCACTCTTGGGAGACCAAAAGTAAAATCACTGGTGCCTAGCTGTGATCCAATTTTGTCCACCCCTGGTTTAACTATATGGAAAAGTTCAGCCCACACAGTGAAAATTTCATTGAAAACAGGCTCTTACAATGCTACCAGCCCTGCCTTTAACTTGAATTAAATCAGCCTCTGGGTCTGCCTGATACGCATCACTCCTCTCCGATCAGCCTCATCCAATCAAATGCACTCCCCAATCTGCCCTGGCCTCCCACCCCATCAAGTTCAAATATAGCTTCACCTTCCAATCTCTTCACCAGACCTCGCACACATACCTCCACCTCCGCTCTAGTTTATCACCTGCTCCTTGCTGTGTCCGTGTTGTTTTAGATGCTAAGGTCTTCAGGGCAGGAGCTGTCTTTAGTGGTATCTGCATGGCACCAAGACAGAAGCTGCTGGCCAAGTCAGTAAAGAACAACTTTTGCCTACATTAGAGGGAGCATCTGGGGAAAATCACATGCTTTTTTAGAGGAGTACGTGCTCTATTCCTTACAACCAGACTACCAAAAGCCTGTATCATCTGGCTACGTAATCACCTAACTTCCTTCTCTTCTTCAGAGAAATCTATGAAGGAGGAAATACCACTGGATAGCTAGTGTTGGGAACCATTCACCCTGGTGGAGCCACCAACCTCTGAAAGACCAGAAGCATCCTTTAAAAATAAATAAGCAAAGGACACTGGATAACAACACGCTAATTCCCACAAATGCAATCACAGTTAGGCTTCCTTCCCAGAACTCCATTAATTAGTCTATCAATATTTCAAGAAAGGCTCAACACAGAGAAAAGGAAGCTCCGTGGAATAGGGTTTCATGAGAACACCATTAAACAGCGACTTGTTATATTAATGGAGCCATTTAAAGGACTTGTACCATGCGGCGAGGGGATTTAAAATGTTAATGCATCTGACACGTACTAATGGGATGGGGTGTTTCAAGGTCAAATGAGAAATTTCCCAAGATGAGTACATCTGGTTTAACAGATGACATACCAAAACCACAGCACACAGCAGAGCCAGTTGGCATCTGGAAGTGCAAAAATGCCACTGCTGTTCCATGAAAGCACACTGTTATAAGCTCTGCAAGGAAGGTACAGCAGGTGCAACAACTGGCATGGACAGTATCCTATTTTCAGAGGTGGGCTGTCAAGTCAGTCATCCTTCTGATCAGTGCTGAATACCGTTCCCTCTGGAACTGGCCCAAGCTGCTTTTCTTTTATCTGACATGGGGAAATTTGACTCTCTGATAGCCCACAACCAGAATGATCCCCCTTGTGGCAACATACAGAGTTGGCCATAAAAATGGGGAAACCTTTAAAAGAAAGATTTTTCATGCTGACATGTGAAGAGTGCCTTTCAGTCTCCTTTCTCCCACACAGTACATCATGAACCTTGAGGATCTGATAATGTGGCTCTGTTGGTGGCTGATCACTCTCTACACAACATTACTGAGTCTTGGCTAGAGATGTGCAGTAATGGGTAATAACACAGAATGAATTAAAAAAATAAAATAAAAACAAAACACACCAAGGCAGCGGGAAGCTGATTAGACTAGAGCAAGTGAAATTCAGTAGCTATCACAGGCCTTGATTCTTGTTCTAAGAAGCAGCCCACTGTGTTGGCATCAAATCTCCCAGGATCCTGAAAACCACATTTACTTGGTCAGATACAGAAAGGACAGTAAAATCATAAATGACAGGGAAGAAAGATGTGCTTGTGCTGAAGGAATGGGAATATGAGAACCTGGATTCTATGACTCATTTTTTTTCCCTCTGTTCTTAAATTTGTGTGTGCCTGTACATGCAAATACATTTGGAGAGAGGAATATGCATTATTGACTGTATTATACATAGACATTTATTAATTTTCATGCACCACTGGCAAGTGACATGGTGCTTCTTAAAAAAGCCAAATTATGCTAAGATGCAGGTAAAGCATTACACCAATGGTTGGTCCCATTTAAAAAAAAAACAACAAAACAAAACAAAACCACTGCCATTCAGAATTCACTTTAGATTCAGGTCATGAGGACAAAGTACAAGAGCATGATCAATGCAAGCACAAATTCCCACCTCAACCCAGCAATAACGGTGCAAAAGTTCCTGAATTTTCATCAAACAGACTTTTACATTCTCTTGACTTTAGGAAGCCATCAGCTCTGACAACTGAGCAGCATGCTATGAGCAGGGACTTTTTCCAGGACAAGCGCCACTTCACCATGAAGAAGGGACTCCAGGCAGATGGCTCACAAAGCACTTGCATGCCGACAAGTTCATTGGCGCAGATAACGATGAAATGAAATGACCAGAAAAAACTGGGAGAAGCTGGAACAACAAAAGGAACCCTTGACAGTGTTGTATGAAAAACGGTCATGCACGGGAACCCGAGCCAGGGCGAGAGAGTTGAAGAATAAAATGCCATGTTGTAAACACAGATACAGTGTCTGGCTGAGAAATTATTAAAAACAAAACAAAAAAAAAAACAAAAAACAAAAAAAAAAAACCTCACCACCACTGAGAACCTGAAACAGATGGTTTTATTATCTAGTGGTATGAATGGGGAGTGAACTCTTAGGTTCTCATTCCCCAGCTCTTTCGATGATATATGGTTGGAACATGAAAAATGACTTTCCCTCTCTCTGCTTTGGTTTCTCCATTTATAAAAACAGGTGTAAACAAATAGTGGCTTCTGACGACATGAATATAAATATCCAGTTCTCCAAAAGGACAAGGAAAGGCTGAAGATCTCATAATGCTAAGGGAATGCTTTTTGGTGTTCACCAGCATATGAAATCATTGGGCCAATTCTGCCTACTGATGAAAGTTCTGTAGCTCAACTGAAGTCAATGGAGTTGTGTCCATTTACACCAGTCACACTTTTGGCTTAATCTATGCCTGTCATGTGCTCTGAACATTAACCCCACCGATCTCCCCGGGATGATTTTCAGAACATAGACACTATCAAGATTTAATTAGCACCTGTAGGTTGGGAAGAGCATCAGCATGTAGAATATTTATGTTTCCCATCTGTGCGAATCCAAAAGGCTGAAACAACAAGAGTTGGGTTTTATGATCCAATGCAGTTGCTTGGGAATTCTGATCACACTGAACTGAAAAACCAAGAACAGGAATAAACTGTTTAAGGGCTATTTTATGCTCTAATGCCTTAAAGGAAAACAAACACAAACTTGAGAGCCCAGCTCCGTGTAGCACACAAGTAGCAATCAGAACTAGACATGACTGGGAACGATGAAAAATCCCACAGTTTTCACTCAGATAGATGAGCAGGTCAAATGAAATCCCATTTTGGGAGAAAAGTGTATGGGTGAAAGAGGTTTGCTTGGTTTTATTCAATGCTAAACATACTGCTAAAGGTGATTCAAGAAATGGCTAGCCAGCCAGCCAGCAAAGAAAAAGAAAAAGAAGAAAAAGAAATGTATGGGGTGACAGATAAGCCATTATAGCATATACTTCAGCACCACCTTTTATCTCAGTTCATTTGCATTGCTGAAGAAAAAAAGGACAAAAGTTTGTAAATGACTCAAATACCCACATTATCAGGCCTCAACAAATATGTTTCTGGTCACCATGGTGACCAGTTTTAGCAGCCTGACACCTAACTCCACTGAAGAAATGTAATGGGGGAGCACCCTCTGGTGACCAAGAGTAAGGCTGCTGGTGCTTAGCTGTAAGCCAATTTCGTCCACCCCTGCACATCAATAAAGCAAACTTCTAAGCAAGCTGGTCCTACAAGGTTCCAGATAAGCACATACTAATTTAATAGAGGGTGAAATAATTCAAAAGCTTTTAAAGTGTGTGCAAGCAGTGAAGCAATCACCTTGAATTATGCAGTGCTGCACCTCTGTTGGCTCCAAGATATTAGAAAGACCAGGTGGGTGACGTAATATCTTTTATCAGACCAACTTCTGTTGGTGAGAGAGACAATCTTTTAAGCTTACATAGAGCTTTTCCTCAGCTCTGGGAAACGTACTTAGCTTCCAGATTGGAAGAACTTGGTGTAAGCTCAAAAGCTTCTCTTTCACAGCAACAGATGTTCATCCAGTAAATGAGATGACCTGTAGCCCCCTTGTATCCCTAATCACCTTGAAATGGGAAAGACAAAAACCAAGGTCACCATACTGAGTTTCAGTCCCACTTTTGTACCAAACCATGAACAGGTCTGATCAAAGTCGGACATCAGTAAATAAAAAGCAGCAGATGGATTACTGAGTCAGTTAATGTACTGCCTGGAAAAACAAATAAGTGAAATCTTCTGTCCCCAGGTGTTTCACAGCAGAGCCCACACAGACCTGTTCTGGAAAAGGTAATGCCACTTGGTTGTGTACAACACAGGGGAAGGAAGCTAATGTTTAAAACAAATTTTAATCTTCAGCTAACAACACTAAGATCTCCCTTGGACACAAGTTCCAGGGACTTTGCAGGAGCTGTGCATGAGAAAGGACTGCAATGGGGTTATGGTCAGGCATTAGCCAAGCTGACTGCCTCCTGTTTGTCTTCATAAAGGTGAAATAAAAAAGGGACGAGGAGTTTGACGCCCAAGTTGGTCAGAACATGTCTGAGTGAGTTTGCTGAGAGAGGAATATCTCAGAATGATGGGGGGGAGTGGAAGAACTGTTGGGGGGTTTATTGAAGGAACAAGGCACTTCCAGCCGGGCTGCAGCTTTGGCTCTCCCTGTGCAGGGCCAGTGCACGTCACCTGGCCCAGGGTGTGTCATTCCTCCACCTCCAACAGAATTAAATTAACACACAGCTGGATATTTACAAAAGAGGGTTCAGTTTTAAAGACTACGGGGTGCCAACATTTACCCCTGCATCTTCAAGGCACCACTCAGATCTAAGTGGCCTCTGCAGGAGAATCCTTGGCTCTAATGTATGCAGCCTAGGAGGTGGCATCAATTAGAAGTGATGTGTGCCAAAAAACACAACCTGATCCAGGCTGCTGTCTGTAAACACTCCTGACCTGCCCCACTCAACCTCGTTATTTCCCAATTTGCACAAGCGAAGCTCTCTAACTGATATCACAACAAGTACGCACACGGCGGGTGCTGTGTTCTCCTCCCTGAGCTCATCCACGGTATTTTACATCTCATTTGCTGGCAGTGTAGCAGATGGGGGTGGAGGCCCTGTATTCATATTTCACTCACACTAAAGAAAATATTTTTAATTGTTATTTTATCGCGGCCTCTGCGGCCGCACAGTACACAAAACACAGATCATCGAGTAACAAAGATGCCACAGAGCCAATTACATGGAACGAATCTCTGGCTTCCCTGGTGTCTGCTGACAAATGAATTCTTGACGAACGAGCTGCTGCCAGCAGCTCATTAAAGATCCAAAGAGACTCCCCTTCCCCTCGATCCATCCTTTCAAGTTTCCAATTTCCAGGGCACCATGATATTTTATTGCAGCAGAGTCTGAGAATTACAGAGATGCTGTCCCGGTTCCACTTCATCATGAGGTTACAAGAGTCTGATAGGATTTCTATGAAAGTTTACCGACCATGGCCATGTAATACATGAAATTATATTGAAGGTGGGCAGCAAACCTATTATTTCACACACACACACACACACACACACACACACACACACACGTTACCTTGGATGACTTGGGTCAGAGCTTCATCCTTATAAAAAAAGAATAAAGCTGTTCACAGAAGAGAGCCAGGTCGGGCCTGGTGGACAGTGATTTACACTGGACAGTGGTGAAAAGCAGCAGTGCCCCATAGGACCCACGCCCACAGCTACCACAGGCAGGAGATGACAGCATGGTCCCCATTCCAAGGGTAGGTAGAGAGGAGGATGAGACTAAGGCATGGCCGCTCCTCTTCCCTGACCTGCTTGGAGTGGCTGGCAAGCACGGGACATCACTCTGGCACACAAGAAGACAGGGAGGTTGTAAATGTGCATGAGAGAAGGGGGAGAATTGAAGAGGATCTTTGCACCCTACCGTGTACAAAAGACCAGAGACACAGGGTGAAATCTTGGCCTCAGTGAAGTACATGGAACTTTTCTACTATTAAAAGCTTCAGTGAGGCCACATTTCATCCACTGCTATCTGGCTGAAAGGGTAAGAAATAAAATACACAGAGTTTGATGGTCCTTCAGTCACCCACCTTCACTCTTCTGATGGAAACCTCTGGTCCTCCCAGGTTCACTCCCTCTTCTGAGTAAAGTATAAACAGCTGAGAACAGCTGCCGAGAAAAGCAGTTTGCAGTGGTAGGCAGGCAAAGCAGGCAGGAATTATTAGTCTAAAACGGCCAGCCCCAGACCACATACGTAGAGCCCTGTGCAGATACAAATAAGTGAATCCGTATCCAACCTGCATCCGCAAGAAATGGTCCATGGATATCCGTGCTGTATCCACGGATGCGGATATAATGCAAATATCCGTGGATATCCTCATATTTGCAGGGCTCTAGCTCTGTGCAGATAAAAACATGTGGATCCGTAGCCGATCTGCATTCGCAAGAAATGGTCCGCGGATATCCGTGTTGCATCTGCGGATGCGGATATAAGATGGATAGCTGCAGATATCCGCGGATTTGCAGGGCTCTACACATACATCATAACAGCCAAACCCAGAGGCAGCTTTATCATTCTTGGTGGAGCAGAAAGGAAAGATGTGGAAGCCCTGGAATGGAGCCTGCTATTGATAACTAGTGGGCTTTTGCGGGTTTTTTTTTTTTTTTAAATAAATGCATAGACACTTTTTAAAAAGCTAATTCAGTGCTGATTAAAAGATGCTCAGCTGAGCCCTGAAAACTGAAACCTATCCAAAGAACAGTAGGGTAGCAACAAGGGTAGCAGCAGGATAAAAGTCCTGACCCCATCCCAACTGGAAGAGACTAAGACTGGGGACGACAGGAGAATTCATGTCATGAACTGGTCAGACCTTGGCTGCCCATCTGTGATGAGCAGAGGCTATTTCTTCCAACAAGACCATCCATCCACCAGGAAAACATGGCAGCTTTAGACTTAATCAATGCATCAGGGGGTGGAGGAATCCTTTAGTGAAAGTACTATACAAGCAAAGAGTGATTTGCGGCAAGATAGAAGAATAGAGTCCTTCACAGAAACAAATATGTGGATCCACATCTAATCTGCATCCACAAGAAATAGTCTGGGGATACATGCAGTGCATCTGCAGACACAGACATCCACAGATTTGCACAGCTTTATAAAAGAGGCAAAGCACTCACTATTGATTCAAGATTAGGGGACCCTGCAGAACAAGTTTCTCCCCAGTCAGAAGTGTCACAGAAGTTGCAATTTCCTGCATAAGGAATTGTCAGTGACTGGAGACTCGTGTAACTATGGTAAAAGAGATATGCAAGTATAAAGATTGAAAATGACTTTTTAACTCAGCTTCTCATATTTCCAAGGAAATTCAGACAGGCAGGAAATGGGAAATTAAAGAAAAGGTAGAAAGATCTGACTGAGAAGCATCCAGAAAATGTTGTGCATATAGCACCTGTCATTGATTAAACTTCATTTCTGTCACCAGGACTTAGCCATTAATTTCCTGCCACTCACGCTGCTTCTTCACAGAAGGATGGTAACTTTTAAGCCAACACCCGACAAGTAGCAGTCTTGTTTTACTTCATCAGGCAGTTTAACACATGCAGCTGGCTAAACATGGGCTGATGGATTCACAATTAATGTTAGGTTTATATTAATGGGGGTTTAACACAACGCCTTTCAGAGCTCGCTCGCTCTCTCGCTTTAGTCACAAATGAGTCACCAGCTCATTAAACATTTCTATCATATCAACCCGCAGGCACTGCAAAAACTGCAGGTAAAATCATTTTATCTGGCGAGGGGGCTAAACCTGACCTCACACTTGCCCTCTGTATTGTACGGGAGCAACTGTTAATGATTTTATTTTTTAAACTTACATCACTCCTTTGAGATAGCTCCCCACTATCCACATTCTACAGATGGGAAACAGAGAAACAAAGACTCCATGACTTATCCACAGTCACACAGAGAGTATGGGGTGAACTGGGAATAAAGTCGGCTCACTTGAGCCTCAGTCCCATGCATAAATTGTCCACACCCTGTCTCCTGCTCTCAGCTCCTGCAGACAATGCCTTTTCCCAACCGCCATTTGCAAGCAACCTTCTTTGGTGAAAATCACTAGTTTCACCTCTTGTTTTGCACTGTCAGAAGCAACACTGGGCTCTTTACCCCAAAAGAAGTATTTGCCCTTGTTAGCAAGGGGAGCCCTATTTCACACAGATTACCACACTATGACAGAAGAATGAATGAACAGTCCGGGTTAACTATACCTTTATCATGAGACTGTCACCTGACCCATACCACAGGGGTCAGCAAACATTTCATTAGTGCCCCGAGGATCCAGGTGAACAATACAATGGGGGAGACAATGGACTGCGATCCTAGAGACCTGTGCCCCAGTCTGGTCCTTTCTTCAGAGGAGCAGAATACACTATGAAATATTTATTGCTGCAACGGTTAGAGATTAATCCCTGCTTCCCCTTTAGCCGTGACTATAATCTGCGGAGAGGCTGGTCCACATTCAATGCCTCCCTCAACTCTCTTTTGAAATCTCAGATCAATTTCACTCCATTCAACTGCTAAGAAAGCAAACTGCACAGCTACATTCAACTAGATAGAGACTTTTCTCCTCCCCTCGTCATCCTCTTCTTCCTCCTATCAACCTCCTGCAAAATCCAAGCTCCATCAAAGCTAACCCTCCTCATAGAAATAATGCTCTCTGGAAGCAGAACCATGACAGCTTCAAAGATGTTTGGGAAAAATTCATTAGCATGAAGGTAGCAAAAAGAACCAACACTGGACTGAAACATACTTTAAATTCAGAAAAAAACAACAAGCAGTTGTGTGGCACTTTAAGACTAACAGATTTATTTTTTGCATGAGCTTTCGTGGGAGAAGATCCCACTTCCTCAGATGCTTCGAAGATGGGTGAACTTACAGAAAGACAGAGATGTTGATCCAGAGCACAATGATCAGCAAAGCTTAATGGCCCACGTTTTCACACCTTTCGCCAAAACACAACAGGCACCATACTGCATATGAAATATAAGCATCACCATGATATTCTCAATATCAATAAAAAGTGCAACAAAGAAATCTGTCATCCAAAACTAATACTATAGACTCTTGATGAATTTTCGAAACACATTCACACAAATAATTATTTTCTCTCCTAGTGGAGATGTGATTGCATATAGCTCTCTCCAACCTTAATCTCAAGACGACGACAAGTGCAGGAGAGAGAGAGCATCTCTCAGAAGAACGAATGTAATCAGCTTTTGCAAATGACAAAACAGCTAGTGTATGATTGAACCTTTCAAAAAGCCTTGATTCTACAACAGAAAATATACCCTGCAATTTAGTGTCAACCATCTGCAGATTCCTCTTACAGACTCACCTTCGACATCACACAGTCTCTGTTCTGTTCAGGTTCTCATATTGCACCTGATCACCATTGCTCCCAGGTGCCTGTCCCACTGCAGAGAATGATACCTCTCGATTCTCGTATTGGTCTCTTAAAAGTCTGGCTAGGAAAGACTCAGCAGTGAAACTTTTCATGTATACCCTTGGTCCCATTTGGCCATATCTGCCCAGGATGAATGACTGGCATGGCAGCAAACTAACTAAATAAATAAATCTCTTCTAGGGTTTAAAGAGACAATTGTTTCTCACAATCTGACACTTATTTTAGTGACTTATTGTGATGGGCATCCGACTGCAAACCTTCAAATGATATACCAATTCCTGACCACCAGGAGCTAGAATGAAGGCCCGACTTTATTTCATATACTCTACTGAAGAGCTAACAGACGATTTCTTTGCAACCAGAAAAATATATACTGAATAACTTTTTTTGCAATATATATATTACACATAGGGAACAATTTATTTTTGATAGAAGATGTGCTGATAAGTATAATGACAGGGGGGTGAGAGAAATAAATGAATCATTCTCCATGTACTACAAAAGACTTCTATAACAAGCTAGTAGGAAAATGAGATCCATACTCTGAACCCACCCTTGATTCTTCTCACCTTCTCATATTAATTCTGATGGCTCCCATCTCACTTCTTTAGACCTGGAATGCAAGCTAACGGATATCATCTCTAAAAGATAAGAGCCTGATACTCAGTTACACCATGGCTTCTTTGCTTCACTCACTGCACAGAGGCATCTTTGCATAAAATATGACTCAGGCCCTTGCTTATCAAAATCAAAACACGTTCTCTGCTCACCTTGATGAAAGACTCATAAAGCAAGATTTAACACCGTTAAATATAGGAATTCATCAAGAAAACATCAAATGGCTGCCATGTCTTGGCAGGCATCTCAGCAGGATAGATCTATGTCATTTTAGGGCATATGCCAAAAACAGGACTACAAAGGCATCCGACAGGTTTCATTTTCTCTAGTATGAGGTTTGTGCCAAGCTGTGTTTTCCTTTCATGCCAATGTCACAGCCAGACGTGTTTCAAATCACATTAACATTTTTTACTTTACAACTCATTTTCCTTCTCTTCCACTCCCCCCCCCCTTCAACCTTCTCAGAAAGAAAGAAAGAAAGAATCTTTCGCTTCCAAAAAAGATATGCAAGTTACATTCCAAAAGATAAAAAGTGACAGGATGTCTCTAAAATCCATTTACACCTACAAACAAAGAAAAGGGGAAAAGAACACAAATGTACCAGAGACAGAAAGCATGCACTAACCCATGGAAATCCTATTCTCTCATCTTGGCACACAGTTCAAATGGGGCTCAAATGCGCCTTTAAAGAGTCTGGTCCCTGAAGCCACACCTCTCCAGCAGTCCCTAGAGAAGAGAGGGAGTGTACCACCTTACACACTTATGCCCCTTATGATTTATAAATACTGAGGATGAGAGTCCTGAATGGTCCATGGGAGGTACAATGTACATGCAGGGGACAAGGCACGAAGTGACCCTGAGGCTCCCTCCAGCACAGGGACTTAGGGTGATGGTGCATGGATGCAGAGGACAGAAGGATTCTTCTGCTGATGCTTGCACATGGTGTTCCCCCCATACTACTTTCAGGGAAAAGTATGATCTGACTTTTAAGGGCGACATTCCCCCCTTATGCCCACACAATGTTAGGATTCCAGGGAGAAAGGGGCATCTAAAGGAAAGCCCTCCCTTGCTCCCATTTGTCGGAGGTTTGAGGATGCTGGGATGTGAGCTCTTGGGAGCACAGAGGGCGGGACTCCCCAGTGCCCCCCACCCATTTAGATTAGGTGTTTATCTGGGCCAGGCTTAGCAGATGAAATGGGAGACAACACACTTTTCCACCTCCATGCACCAGCTGTTGTATTCATTGTTGATGCATGCACTGGCTGTTGGCCTTGGTTACAGCACATCAATTTGTGTGTTTCATTTCTATAACGCCACCACCCAGCTGTTACATTTTCTTCGCTCATACAGCACCTTGTTCACAAAAGCTTTGCACACACACACCCAGGAACCTTTATTACAGGTGGGGAGGAGGAGAGGACTTTAAGAATAACAGGGTTGGAAAGAAATTGTCATGCATAGACTGCCACCAGGAAATCCCTGCAGAGAAAAACTACCAAGAGTGGGAAAGCAGAGTTTCATCTATTTGCAAAGAGAGCTAAGACTGTCATTACACACAGGAAAGATCTACTAATAAAAAATAGACCATCTGCTCTGAGGACAGGATAGGCCCTCTCAGCTGAAGAAAGAAGGAGGCGGCATATTAGACACAAGCTACTCCACCCTGGGGCTGGTGCAGAATGGATTCCTACAGAAAGTTCATTCATCTATGGTTCAATCCGATTTTAAATGGCCCCTACCAATTAAGTTTCCTTAGTGTCACTGCAAGGAAGTTTTTCCAGTCTAAAATTTTCTTTGGTGAATCTCTTCCCATTGGTGCCCACAATTATGCCATGCTTGTGCCGCAAACATTGCTTTCCCCTTCCAGAGACTCCATAGCCATAGGGATGCTTGACCCATAATTAGCTTATTTAATTGCCCTTCCAAAGGGGCAGCCGCATCACTCTAGTTCAGCAAAACAAGTAAGGAGTCTGGTGGCACTTTTAAAGACTAACAAATTTATTTATTGCATGAGTTTTGTGGAAGAAAATCCCAGTGCATCAAACAGTTAGATGAAGAACCAAAGATGCATGGAAGGAAAATTATGCAGAGAAGTGTAAAATCATACGATCAGGTCAGACCGATTTGTTAGTCTTTAAAAGTGCCACTAGAAAGTGTCACCCCTTGTTTGTTTTAATTTTCCCTTGTCAGTTATATTTTCTTATGTAGCCCGGGCTTTTTTGCTGCTCTCCATAGGAGAGACTCCACTTTGTCCATATCCCTGGTACTGGAAATTGCAGATCAGCCTACAACTTTCCCAGTACAGTCAAAGCAAAGCCAGAGACAGTGTGTTACTCCCTGTTCTGCAGCTTGATGCCTTTGCTGTTTTTTGTTTTGTTTTTTTTTAATTACCCATGTCCAATTTTCTCCATACACCGCCACATGACTTTGATGCTTGTGGTAGAAATCAAAGTTAGTACATGCAGAGAAGTGCAATCTTATCACCAAGAGAAAGGGGGAGAAAGCCTAGAACCATCCTCCACACCTACAAAATAGATTCTTAGCTCAAAGCTCAGTCCCTGAGTAAACCCTGATTACCTCCTCCAGTTTGCCCTATCCAAAGCCACCGTTTCCCTACAATTGTCAGAGAAAAGATCAAGCCCATGGGCAGCAAAAAAAAAAAAAAAGGAAATTCATGCCTTCGTTTCCTTGGCGACATTATCTTGGTTGCAAAGCACCACCTCCTGTTCCTAAGCAACAGTGCACTCTTCAAAGTCAGTGGTGGATGAAGCCCACTGCTTTAACCAAGATCAAAACAGTGGAGGCTGAGAGAGGGATCCCCACTTCTGCAGATTAAGGAGAGGTGGAGGCTATATCACACATGGCCGAATTAGTGGAGAAAGATTCCATCCCAAGAGCTGGAGAGGAATTCAGGAATTTGAAAGATGCGTCAAAGCATCTTTCCAAAGCGCCTAACGATACGAGGCAAGGATCAATTCAGCTGCTGGTCCCTGCAAAGTGACGCCTGCCTCACTGCCCCGCAACCACACACTATTCTACAGAAGACAGATACAAACCTCTTGTGCTCCAGCGTACCCAAAACCAGCTCAGTTAGAAATCCCAGGTATCCCAAGCGGGCTCCCTGACTGGCTACAAGATAGCTGAAGATCATAATCTCTGAACAGCTTCTTTGTCACCCAGCTAAAGCTACAGGCTGCCCAAGGTCCCCATGACTAAGGGCCCATCCACAACTCTTCGCCAAGCAGCACTGTGGCTGGGCATCCACCCTACCAAGAGCAGCAATTTAGATAGTGTCAATTTCCCACATTCCCACTGGCACGCTCTGGGACGCTGGGGCATCTCTGTTGCATGGAAGTCTTCACGTCTGCTTCTAGTGCCTGCTGTACCTCCCTCACCATCTTTCTTACTAACAGCTGTCTCTGTAGCACTAAACAGAGACAGGAAGAGTTCAGAGACGTAGCATCTCGGGGGCCAACTGTATGGCAAAGTCAGATGAAGCAGGGGATAAAAACAAATCCATTTTCTGATCAGAAATATTTCGACCTTGAGTGACATGCAGCCATCTCAGGAGGAAGGAAGGTTTATTAAGGGATTGTCCTAAAGACACTGGCACATGGGGAGAGAGAGAAGAAAGGTGCAGGCAGCAAACACACCCTACCTGTGACTGTCAACAGCACTCTGGACACAAAACACGTACTGCCTAAGAGTAGATGGATTCTAGTGACTCGTCCGAGAAGCTGGATGGGACCCAGCTGCTACGAACTTGTGAAATCACCAGAACTGCACCCACAGCAAGGCGAAGGCCTCTATCATATATGTGTTAGTCTCTCTCCTAGACACATACATGGCCCCTATTACTGTAATATTTGACCACCTTGCAATCTTTTGTCTGTTTACCCTCAGACCCGGCCAGGCAGAAGAGTGCTATTATCTATTTTTCACACATGGAGAGCAAAGGCTAAAGGATTTGCCCAAAAGGCCACAACATGACTATGGCAGAGCAGGGAACTGGGGGCCAACATGACCAAACAGGGCTTACAAAACACCTAAGAAAGCTTCTCCATGTTGTTGCCCAGCAGATCTGCTCTCCTTCCATTAGGAGGACCCTCCATCTACCATTGTTTTCCCTCATTACAGGCACAGGTCATTGTCTGAGATACCTTCACTTTCATAGCACTTGGCCCACCTGCCCAACAACTCTGATCTTCAACCCAGCCCTGCCCAGCACTCTTTTGCTCAAACTGATGGGAGAACTGTGGTAGAGAGCAGACTGTGTCGCATTTATAAAACCTCAGCCACAGGCAGCTTTAAATAATGCAGTGGCATTATTTTGTACTTTTAACCACCAGCTCAGATTCCCCTCAGAAAACCATTGTGAAATTCCCTTTCTGCACTAAGGGCTCGATTTCAATTCCAGCTGACAAGAGAGGGGGCTCGAGTCTGCAAACCAACAGAACTAGGGGATTTCAATGTATTCGAAAATGGCCTCACTTCTACCATCTCCATCCCCCCATAAATTCCACCTTGACTGATCTAATGCTCGGCATGCTGAGCCCCTTGGGGTGTGCGACTATAGGACGGTGATGTTGTGTTTGTCCCTTGTTATTTCTTTAATGTCTCACTGCTACGGTACAGGTGGTGGAATAAGGGTGAGGATAGGGTGGAGCAGATAAAGGCTCACGCCCCTCTTTGCTACAGCCCTGTAACAATTAAACAACCCAAGACTTCAAGAATGGAAATAGAAACCAGTCAGTGACTGATGTATTCCAAAGCTGAAGCCCAGCCCCAAATGACAAATGGCCCAAAGTCTGTGTGCCACGATACACTTATCACCTACTTGGTTCAAATGCTGTGCACCATGTGAAGTCACTGATCTGTACTCACACCCTCCTGCTACTCCCTATCTTTTTGCCACCCACCTCCCCAAACCCCTACAGCACAGGCTTGTAGACTGAATGTGAGCCATTAACTCAAATTTCGATCCCAAATCACACCGATTTTGAAGTGGCCTTGGGCAAGTCAAATGGGTGGTAATCATGAGGCTGCTGGAGAAGGGAAAGGAAGATATAAGGACTCATTCTGTCATGTTTGTAAGGTGCTCTGAAGAGATGAAAAAGTAATCCCCCAGTATTATTCATTTAAAAATAAATCTAGCCAGGCAAGGAGCTAGCAAGCTCCCAGGCCAGCCCACTGCTGGACTTTGCACTGGACAGACAGCTGATTTTGCCACTTGAAAGTGTAAAAAGCCACAATCCCACAAAGCATTCAAACACATGCTTAACTGGACATCCTCAGACAGGCCCCTTGGTGTTCATCAAACTAATCACGTTAAAGATACCCGTGTGACTAAATGTTTTGCTGGATGGGGGCTAACTAACCCATGATCCCAAATGATCTTATTTTCGTTGCCATGTTTCCTTTGGCGTGCTCACTGATTGCGTCTAGTTTTCAACTAATTTGTGAACTCCTTGGGGCAGGGACCCTGCCCACCTGTGAGTTTGTGCAGGATCCAGTGCAATGAGGCTCAGACCCTCACCCAGAGCTTGACAACATCACAATGTACAGAATATGCAGGCAAATTAAAATTTGAAAATCTGGAGGGGTTGAGACTGGAAGAAAACATCCCAAAATTCCATGAGTGTCATCCCCTCCCTTTCTTTAAGCAGAGCAAAAGGAGAAGGTCTGAGCTTTTAAATTTACACCTCACTAATTGTTTTCTTTTTCCAGCACACCAGTAACAGTTTAATTATTCCCAATTCCTCCTCATAACAAGAACCCGAGGTACAAAGATGAACCTGAATAAATAGGGCCTGATTAAATACATAATTAATGTTCCACTGAACGCAGAATATATGAATATTAATTAGCAGGAACTACTCCATTGTTTGGCATCTCCTGTCCTCACCAATTTATTCTTTATGCTTGTCATAAAGCTTAAGAACAAATTAACAAACCTTCCGCTGGCCTGCTGAAGTCAATCACTGCAAAACATACTCATGAAGCAGGTTTCTCTATTTAATTATCTTTCCCACGCGTTTGTTAGACTCCAGCATGTTTGCCTGAAATGAAAGATGGACTCGTCGCCAAAATGTAGTGACTGTCTCCCCTGAATGGGGCTTGAAGTAAATAAAAACTCCACATCACTGGGCAATTATTAGGAAAGCGCGTGGGCTAGTAGCTAGACCTCAAGACTGTAAATGGGAGACTTGGGTTCCGTTCCCAACTCTGTGTGAACTTTGGCTAATCGGTCATTCAACTGCTAATGACACATTTGGTTCCACAATAGACAGCCTCTCCAGTCAGGAGCCTGCAATCTGGTAAATGTCTTGACTATTCCATCTACAAAATGGACTTTGCAACACTCTTACCTCCTTGGGAGAGCCACAAGACATTTTACTCAGCAGTCGCCAAGCACTGTGGGTCAAGATACTGTTTAAGCACCAAGCATTATTGTCAATGAGTATAATCAACAACTACTAAAGCAGGAGAAGACTAGCCAGCTGCCACCAAACCAATGCAACATAGCTATGTTCACAGAGAAAGATGGCAGGGGACAATTTTATGAACCAGACTGTGATAACAGAGGATGGGAAGTCATCTCCAGGCAACTCCACACAGGAGTTCTGCAAGGATCCATTTGGTGCACGCTCACCCCATCCTCACCATCTCAGTTTGCAAACAGTCCAAATAAAAAACACAGCAGCACAATCCAAACACTCACCATGCAAGTTTCTACACCAGCACGCTCACTACAACATGCTCCACTAAATCAAATGACACTGTGCTGCAGGAGTGTGCATTAAACACATCAGGCCTTCCACTTATAGGATTATAATTAAGGGAGAACTTTACAGTGTTTACAAATTCCACCTGTGAGAAAGAGGCCTCACCAAACTTAATCTACCAGCGACGTGACACAAGGCACCAATAGCAACTGCTAGGAGAGTGCTATGCTTTGCAAATGAACTTCAGTGACAGCTGATTTTTAGTTCTTTTTCGAGCTTCTTTTTAAATGCCATGACATTAGGTTTACATCCCAGGCAAACACCTGTTCCAGGACAAGACACAGGCAGGTCAGATACTATGGTGATGGGCAAGACAGTGCACTCCCTCCCTTCTTCCTAAGCCCACCAGTTTATCTTGCTTCCTCAATACCTTATCTTTATCTTTGCCAAAGAGTTCCCCTCTTTCCTACTCACTCATCTGCAGCTGGCACCACTAGTCTATACAGCCCTCAGAGCCCAAGGCAACAGTTCAGAGGGGATGTTACTTAAGCTCCAGAAGTGGGGAGACCCCAAACAGCCACATGGTGAAACAATAAAACACAGATGTCCTTTGGAAACAGAAGGCCAGATAAGCGAAAACTCCACTGTCAGAAGAGTTTGCAACTGGCCTGTGAGTTACCAAGCATAGACCAGGTCTACACTAGCGGCAAAATTCGGCAGCAGTAAAAGGGAGTTAGACAAGCTAGTCAGAGTAACTCCCGCTGACTTCATGACTTCCCTTTAGCACACTATCTTCACTGCATTGTGCTGATGGGAAATGGGCTCCTGTCCACACAGTGCTGTACCCCTTGAGGGGGGTGATTTTATTACAACGATCTCTGGATCGACTGAGCGTGTCTTTAATGATCACTCAGTCGATCTGCTTTCAGTGTAGACATGCCCTTAGAGACTCCCAGTGCTAGGACATCACTTCTTTAAATAGGGCATCCTGGGAAGCTGCCACAGATGCACGATCCAGTAACTAGGGCTTTGGGTCAGAAGATAAAGTTTCTGTTCCCACAGCCAATGTTGACTTTGGGCAAGTCACTTGCCCATTCCATGTCTCAGCCTCCCCAGTTGTCCAATGGAAATAACGATGCTTGGAGGGGGCTTCAATATCGATGGAGAGTACTAGATAGATGTTACTAATATTCATCACACGTATGGAAAAGTTTGGCCTGGCTATGAATCCAGTACTAATGGAAACACATAGGGCACCCAGAAAAGAAACAGATTGAGTGGATGGAAAGAGGACTCGGAGTATCAACATTTTTCCACTCATGGACACTGAAACCCAGTAAACTTCTGCCCCAACAAGGCAGTTTCCATCTCCCATACTTTGCTGGTCTATCACAGGAGGCTAGTAAAATTCACACGGGCTGCATCCAATTTGTCTTGAGTTAGCTGTATCTCTGCTTGGTCTCAGGAAAAGTAGCCATGGGGAAGACTATTTGTTAGCCAGGGAGCCACACAGCATGAGAGGAACAGAACTCTCTTGTTGGACTGTAATAGATACCCTCACAGGGCATCGCTCTCCAACACTGCTCTAAATGTTAGTCTTCCACACTGTGACCTTTAAGTAGCAGCAGAGAATTTCTGAGTCTTAATAATTGTCGGGGGACGGGCGGGGGGCCTTTGTATTGGGTAGGAACAAAAAAAGGTTACAACAGCCTCTTCCCAGAGCATGCTCCAGCAATGGTAAGATTATTGTCATTAACCTATTGCTTTGGGTGACACTTTGTTCACTCCTTTACAAAGGTTTGCTCCTTCAGTGACAGTAGGAACAGTCCCCAGCTCCTTAGCTGACACGGCACAGGACAGCGAGAGACAGATGCAGGCAGGCACCCTCACTGTGCTTCCCGACAGCTTTGGCTGAGGGAGAAAATCCAATTACGCTGCCTTCAGCTCAAACACCAGTGACCTTTTCCTTTTGAGTTATATAAAGCTCAGCTCACCTTTAAAGCAATGACCACCTCATCTTCAGGCTGCTTTTGAGCACTCAATACTGCAATTAGTGCAATTGATAATTATTTGTTTTAATGAAAGTCAGTTGCCTTTTCAGGTGGTGACGCAAACACCTCATACGGTGATTTCTTCTATTTAAACCAATTGCTTTTGCTTTAAACTAGTGATTTCTCTTTTAAAAACAATCCACTTTCCTAGCAATCTGAAGGTTGGTAGAAGTTTGCACCTCCTGGCAAGAGTATGCAATACCAAACATGTCAGTTGCAGCCCCTTGGTTCTCCCAGAGTTTGTCCTCACTGACCAAATTTGCCACCGTCAAATTGATCTTCCTGATCGACTGAGCAGGTCTGTGAAGACGTCTATCCCTGAAGACCACCCCAGCAACTGCAGTAGCACTGAGTCAGAGGGAGGGCCATTCCCTTCAACTCAGTACACAGACTTGCTGGGCACAGGGAAGTTGAATATAGATATGCAAGTTACTTTAAGAAACTTGCATATCTCCCTTTGACTGCTGCCAAAAACAGTGGACAGCGTACACGTGCCACTAGATGGTGGAAAATTCCATACAGAAGTTCTGCTGCTCGGTTGCTTTTAATTAAAAGGATGAAAATCAGTTTCACCCACAAGACGAAGCAAATGATTTCTTTGTCTATTTAAAAACACTTTTTTAAACAGATTTCCACTCAATTAAGATCCCACAGATTTTATTTTAGAACTCTGAAAGCACTGTCTGTTGTTCATTAGTTAGGGAATTCTAATAATTAAGGCTAATTGTTTTTCTGTGCTGTAGTTTTATAGTTAAAAGCAGAGATTTCAAGTTGTTGTTACCATTCAGCACCTGGACTCAAAGTATGGCGTGTTGCAGACTGAAAGAAACTGAATTAAAAACCTGGGAAGGCCAAAATGAATTTTTAAATCACAAGCTACAAATTTTCTGAGGAAGACGGAGAAAGCTACTCAAGGAATCATGAGAAGGACAATGAAGATTTGCCTGCATACAAAGAAAGTTACACACAACTTGTCTTGAAGACACACAAATCACACACATTCACAAACTCAGTCCAAGTTGAGTTTTCTTGTGGAGATTTCAATGGTTCATGACTGACTTAACTTTACTCCCCCTGAATTCAATGGTAAAACTCCCCCTGAACACAGAAGATTAAGTCAGCACCTGGGAAAATTCATGTGGCCACCTCTCAAAAGTTTATCACAAGTCTCATGGTATTTGGCTTTTTTCCTAAAGCCTCCCTGCTGCTAAAATCAGATTACTAACCAACAATCCTGCTTTCATTTCAAAAATATTTCTACTTCTCACAGAAGAGAAAAGCTTGACAATGTGAACCCAAACACACCAACACAACAGGGCAAATAAAAAGAATCTCGTCTTCATAGCTTTTTTACATCTCATGATTTTAAAGAAAATCTGTTTTTGGGAACTGACTCATGACCTGAATGTCTGGAGTTAGCAATGCCCAATTTCACCTTTAGTTTCATCTCCAAAACTTTTAGTCTGTTATTTGTCTCAGGAACACAAAACTTTTAATTTTTAAAGCAAGCATATCAAGCCTGCGCCAGTTAAACCTTTACACCACGCTGTCATGTTCTCCCTATTCATCCACTGCACACATATACCAATCTTGTCTCTCCTGTGAGACTTCTTGTAACTACTTTTTAAACAGAACTTTGTGCATTAAACTAATAAAAGTTTACATAAAACCAAAGTTAACCCATGGAACTCATGGCCACAAGATACTGTGGCCGAGAGATGTGTCGCTCTTGGCAAGATAAGACATTTATACAATAATGAGACCATCCAGATCCATTAGATGGGCTAAAAATATAACCAACATGAAAAAGTCATCCTTCAAGGAATAAGTTAATAGAAAGGAACTTTTGCCCTTCAGGGATACTACATTATAAATCTTGATTAATAAAGTTTCACTGATCCCTTAAAATATTTGGCTCAGCCATTGTGATAAAAAAGACAAGGTAAGAGGCAATACTGCAGAATACCATACAGTACTATGGTACCAGTGTGTCCTACAGAAGTACCAAGAGAGCCAACAGACGCAGAGGGTAGTTTTTTTTTTTTTGAATCGGAAGAGCAGCAGCACTTCCTTTTTCCTATTTGGCTGAAGAAGAGCTCCTAAGGACCTATAAGGAAGCCAAGGAGCCAGGCATGAAGAATCCAGAGAAATCCATGCCTAAGAAGATACTAAATCTGCAACTATCCACACATGAGTAAAACAGGGAACGTTTAGCTAGACGCTTTCAGGTTATTTCTTTGTTTTGCTTCTTTTTTGGGTTCCTCTGTGCGGAGCACATGTACTCTCCTCCCCTCCCCATCAATTATCCTGCAACTATCCATGTTTTCCTGGCTATTTTGTTAATGAAAGAAAATTCATCCATTTAAAGCAAGTTCTAATTCTGTGTCCTAAAAGGCAAGAGTTTCTGTGTGCACGTGCCTCATCCTGCAGAGTCAAACTCCTAAAGGGAATTCATGCTCATTTCCAGCTGATATCACAGCTGGGGTTCAACTCTCTCCTGAGGGAGGAAGAAAAGCAACTGAAGGTACCTCGCAGGCAGGAATTCCCAAGTGCACCCTCCTGAGTTCTCAAAGGGGTTTTGCATTGGGGCGGTGGCAGCAATACCAATCCAAGGCCAGGGAACTGGTAGCCTTGGAGAGTTTTAAGACAAGGTTTTAGGGCCATGGTTTTAATGTATTTTGCAGGCCCCCACATTCTCCATTTGAAGTGCCAGAGTGGGGGAAACAGTCTTGACAGTAGCAATGGCTGAATACAGCCATTGCTGAAGAAAGCAGGCGGCGGCACAAGCATACATAAGCTTTCAAGCAGTTCCAATAAAGCTACAGCACTCCAGAGCAGGACCTCACAGAAGGATGGTAAAAATACCTATCTCCTTCCTATACTTGCAGCTGAGCACAGATGCAGCTCCACTATGGTTGACAATTGCTGAAAACAGGTAATATTTTTGCTAGTACAGCCAAGTCCCAGAGTGGTGCTGGGATGCATAATTGGCATTAGCAAAGCGACTGAGATCTCCCAACAAACAGGGAAGCAGGGCTCTTGTTGCATTCCCTCTCTGGGATAACGGAAAGCAAAATTAAGCCCCCACCAAGATGCAATAAGGAGGAGAAGTGAAGGACAATCAGTGGGAAACTTCTAACATGCTGAAATGAGGCATCTGATTGCAAAGAAACAAGCAACCAAAAAGCAAGGAAGAATGCAGCTTTTGAAATTCATGAGCAGAAAGTGTGCACGCATGCTCTTCTCCCCCCTCACTGTTGGCTTCATGTTTCTTCAAATTTAGGGGAGGCCAGCAGGGCAATCTGGATCCCAACTGTCCTTGCAGTGGGTATAGGAGCTCTGATCAAAGCCACATAATTCTGAGCCTTTTCACAAGTTGACAGAACAGGGATGCATCCAATAACGAAATTTAAAATTCAAGTTCTGCTGCAGCAGCAAGAAGCCATCCTTAAAATCAAGAGCACGTGCAATAGCACACGGAAACGTCCTGAGCTGCCGTTCTGATGGGAAGAATGTCTTTTGTGTCTGAGCAGCTTTCACGTAGTGAGCCGTTGCAGCTTTCCTGCCACAGGATGATACAATCTCCATGCTTTTGGAACCACCCTTCTTCAAGAGAAGCTCAGAGAGTCCACCCTCCCAAAGATCAAAGCTTCCTTCTCTACCTCTAGAACACACTTTACATCCCTAAATGAAAGAAGGGTTCAGCTAACAAGGAAAATGGATAAAAAGGAGAGAGGAAGAAAGAGCATAAAAGAAAAGCAGGCTGAAAGAGTGATTCTGTCTTACCCCTAGCAGGCATGAGAATACCCCATGTGAGCGTTGCTGCTGGCTGCAAGGGTGTGTGTGGCCAGCGGGCAGTGTATATGTTATATTTTGTAATCCTTTATTGTTAAAAATTACAAATTTTTGTGACCAGGTCCATACCATGATTTTATTCATTTTTACTTGACTGTTCTGTGCTTTTTGCCTAATTTTCCATAAGTCTGTCTAATACTGAATGATGGGGAGTCAGCATTCACAGAATGGAACAACGTGAACTCAGAAAAACAAGATCAACTGCAGTAGACTGCATCAAAAATGTGCCCATCTGCAGTAATGGAACAGCAATGAAAACAAAGTGGCTGTTCCAAAATCCTTGACCAAGTGACATCAACTATTTCCCCATCATCCAACCAAAGAGCCAACACCTTCACGAACAGGACACTACAACAAGCTTTTGAGCTTCAAAGAGATCTTCCTTAGATCTGGAGAAAGTAACCATCACATCTAAGCTAAATATAAGGTGGGACAGATTGTTAAACAGAAGAAGAGCTTATTTCACTGAGACACTCTGGTTACCTTTGCCGAAGCTGAAGAAGTGCTGTATGAAGCCTGACAGATTGTCCCTTCCATCAACATATGGGGTGGGGGAGGGAGGTCCAGTAAAAGATATCACCTTGCCCACCTTGCATCTCTCACATCTGGAGATCAACACAGTTATACCCGTCGTGCAAACTGCAGAGGAAAGCAGTCAAGGGGCTCACCTGGAATGTTGTGTATCGTTACAGCGAGAATGAGCAGCAATATTCGCCTCCAGCTGCTGCTTCCTGGGGTTGACTCACTGTCTCTGGAAATCTGGGGTGCAGCTGGGACTTCTGAGTGGCTGGCTCCCGTTCCCTTCTTCCTCTGATACGGCTCCCCATTTTCACCTCTGTCTGAGGGGGAAAGACAAAGAGACTGGAGGTCAGTTCAGAAGGGAGCAGGTTCAAACTTTGAATCATTCCTCCTGCCCACAACAAAAAACAGCAAGAAAGATGCTGACCAGCCCAAGGCATAGAGAAGGTCAAATGTTCCTCAGTGTTGCATCTTGGTTTCAGTTATTGGTGGTTTCCCCACAACTGAAAGGCTGACAGCAGCCAAGCACGAGGCCAGCATGAAAGTCGCCCTTCCATGTAGCTCAGCTTTGTACAGGGTTAGGCAAGGTGGTCTTTAAAACAGATAAGCTGCTACAGCTACAACGTCCAGACACCTTCAAACAAGGCAGGGGAGAGGAGACAGTGCTGTTGGGACCTTCCACAGTCACAAGTACAGTAAGGGGCATGAATTACAGGGTCTCAGAGAGAATCACCCCATTTCCAATCCCCCCTCCTCCCAAGACTGATCCGCCAGGAAGCTTCTATCTGTTGCTAAAAGGGACTGCTTTATACAGTTGTGTTTTCATTCCCAGGTTTGAAACGTGTCGCTGCCTCTAGTCAATGGCTGCTCCCAGTTGCCTCTGGAAGACAGGGGTTTTTTGTTTTTTGGTTTTTTGTTTTTTTTTCCATTTGCTAGCCTGTTTCCTGCTCCATCAAGGCTCTGAGACTCTTCTCAACCCCATGTTCCCAGCAAGCCATTAATGGGCGTCACGATCTATTTTGGCCAGCATTTTAAAAGCATAAAAGCAAAACCCAAGCACCAGCTAGGACTGTGAGAGGGTAAAGTGAGCAACAGCCAGCACTATAATCAAGACCACTTAAGTGAGAAGCTCTCAGTTCACCTTTAGTTTGAACAGAAGAGGAGAAGCCAAGAAATTAAATGTGCAGAAATTCCTGAACCTCAACACAGGCTGCCAACAGCTGTTGCTTTGCACTAAAGAAGATTTGACATTTTAGATGCACTCTATTCTCCCTCCCCCTGACTCCCCCACCTCAGAATTTTAATGGCAGACAAACAAGTGTGAGAAGTCATCTGAAATTGTTTTGATTGAATGCAATTTACTTTCCATGCCATTTCTAGGCAGGATAATGCTCAACTGTCGCGTTGCACTTTCCAAAGCATGTATTTTCAACACCAATTAAGACTCTTTGCATAAAAGTGCTCATGCAAATTGATCCACAAAGTCACCAGAGGAAAGGGCTGGGGATGCCATTTGATAAGTCACCCCTAGCCATCTAAAACAGAAAAAGATGGATGAGCGCTGAGGAGATCCTAAACAGCACCAATGAAACACAGTCAGAATTCAATGTGCAGCACCAAAGAATCAGCGCGTTAGTGATCAGAAAAACAGAAAACAAAAAGAGACCGGACACTGTGTGACCGGCAGTTCTTCATGGATGTCCGCATGACAACCAAAAATGATGGGGCAGTAACCTGGCTGTCGCTACCCAGCTCAGTGAACTGACCTGCTCTCACTTACTTGCTCTTCTTTTTAAAGCAACATTTGCAGGTTTTGGGGCTGTCACAATGCTACCCAGATGCCTGGTCAGCCCCAAATTCTAGCCAAACCAATGCCACGTGCTAACACATTCACTAGCAGGAATTCATTCTGGTCTCCCAGGAGAAACAGAACATTATTTATGTGTGTGAAAGGAAAGCCAGCGAGTGATGCAGATCTGATAGTGAGGATTAAAAAACCCTCAAGTGGCTTTTTTTGATGTACAGCCAGTGACTGGGGTTTATTTGTTTATTTTAACTCTTGCTTGTGTTTCTTCAGGAAGTTTGTCCTTGGGCTCTTGTGCTTTCTAGTTAAACGTTCAAAATCTGCAACCGCACAGAACCTGACTGGCAGCACAGAGGACAGCAAATCTGCATGAGAGGGCAGGCCAGTTTTGCTCCCTCTTCTGACTAGGTAAATAATCAGGAAGAATTACAATGAACTATGGAAGTGGTTGAGGACTTTAGACTCATAACACCTGCAAATGCATCAAAAGTATTCTTCCCTTTCATTGTAGAATGGGCATGGTTCACTATCTTCTATCCCCTAGCCACAACTGGCTTGTTTCCTCTAGGATGTTATCCTGTACTTAACCCATCCTAGATGCAAAATTTCCAAGCTCTCGGGCTCTCTGTCTCCATTCCACAGCCCAAAAGACCCATCAGGATCATTTTCAGCCCAAATGCCCTCTCTCTGTTTCATTGAATTCTTCTTTCATTATGGATTTTTTTGCTTTCTTGGGTAGTGTCTCCATCTCCGGCCTCATGCCTTCTATCACCACTCAAGATGTTCAACAACATGGACCTCTGCTGGGGCAGAGAGGACAAAGAGTCCTTCAGAGCAGATGAGAGAACCAGAGAGTGCCATGCACAGGAGGAATGGGCGGGCTGAGGCTGCAGTCTTTCTAAGAGAGCAGCTTAAGAGAGGTTACCGGTGTGGGCAACACGCAAAAAAGGGCATAAAGAAGGGGTACAAGGGAGTTTGGGCATGTGAAGAACAAGTGGGAATATCAAGCCATGTATTTTAAGATGAAGAAGAGCTGGACCTCATTCACCTGGGCAGCAGTTTGTGTTGAAAGAAGTGCTGCCGACCATCTTCTCTCAAGTGAGCATTTAACACTTTGGGGGTCTTCGACGCTCTGTATTTATTTTTAAGGCTGAGCTACCCTAGAGCAGATGCACACACTGCAGGGAGATAAGGGAATGCAACTTCAGCTTTTAAGAGTGAGTGTGCCCCGCTTCCTAAAATAGACCACAGTCTTGGCTCTTCCAGCCATGCCCTGCAGGAGGTAGTGAGACAAAGCAGCATCCCCGCTGAGTCTGCTGCTTACTTGGAAAAGATGCTTCCTTGCACAGTTGCATATTGCAACATGTGTGTGCACAACAATCACAGCAAAGATCTTAAACCACCCTATGCCATGCAAACATGCGTCAGTCTTTTGGGCTATTGAATGGAGACCGAGAACACTAGAGCTTGGAAATTTTGGATCTAGGGTGCTGAAGACTCTATGCTCACCCCAGACTTCTTCCTGACTTCCATGGACCCTTCACTTAAAAATCCAGGACACAATCATCCATGACTAGGTTATGTGATCATATTACCTCCCAACAACTGTCAGTCAAGCAGCTTCATGAATGTGCTATGGGCTCAGTGCACTTTCTCTGTTGAACAGAGGCTACTGGAAAGAAAGATGTAAGCCTTCCAAATGATGGGAAGTAGGATCTTTTCTGTGTGCAATGATGTATCTAAGCATCTGCACTGAAATTTTGTGCACAAGTAACTCCCCACCACCACACACACACACACACACACACACCAGAACACTTCCTTAAGGGTCCACTAACAATGGAAAAGGACAACAGGGAGACATTCGTCACCATTTGTGCCACTTCCACAGAACTCCACCAGCACAAATACTCATTTAGGAAAATTTAGCAAATGGTAAAGTCACTTATGCAGGAGCCGTAGAAAGCTACCCGCAGTACCAGGTCACTGGAGTGCCCTGACGTTGTAGCATGGCTAGCCCTTGGTACCAGGAATCCAGGAGTATCTTTGCTCATCTCCACCATGGTCACCTACACTTACATGTGAGCCTAAAACCCACAGATTTTACACTCCACCATAAAACTGCACCATTGACTCAGTGCCACCCACCAACAGTTATAGGGAAATATCAAAGAGCTTAAAATGCATCACGGAGGAGGCTATCTGCTCCCATAAAAACACCCCCAGATGGGCACTGGTTTAAACTCAACTCAATGGAGAGGCAGTTTAGAAAGGTAAGACTGAAAATACTGAGATTGCTGGGGCGAGGGGACAAAAAAAAATGGGGAGAACTATGAGAGCAGGAGAAGAAGAAACCCATAGACAAAATAAATACTGTCTTGGACAGAACCCACCATAGGAAGGAAACTAACAGAAAGGGAAAGGAAGCCACTTACACACCCTGAAACTAAGGACTTTTCTACCCGGTTATTTTTTATAATTACAGCCTTTCAAACACCCACTGTAAATGTAAAACAAACAAGGAATCCCCAACTATTCTATTGTAGATGCACTGGATGGGTGTAAATGGGGCTCTTGCACGGTGCAGCTTCAAACCTGGGGCTTGCAATTGGGCAAATACAATGAAAAAAATCCCATGAACAGACAAGGCAAGGTTTGGTGCTGAGAAATTTGTCTTTGATGGCCCCCTATGAAAACAGTATCTGAGCACCTCATTATCTTCTAGCATTTATACACACCATGCTCCTGAGAAGCAGGGTTGGGTGTTTCTCCCCATCGTACAGTTGGAGAATTGGGCACAGAGAGGCCCAGTGACATGTCCGGTATTACAGAGGAAGTCTGAGGCAGAACAAAGAATTGAACCTCGGTCTCCCAAGTACTCTAACCACTAAACCATCCTCCCTCTCTAAAAAAAGATCCCTGCCCCTCTTCTAAAACTCATCTTAGCTAGTCACTGCAAGGTTTAAGTTCATCCTCTTGTTTATCGTCGCCAGCATTCAGAGCAAGAAAGCAAAACACAGTAGCGTGGCCGGTATTCATGGAAAGCTCTTTCCTGTAACTAAACTGCAAATGGGAGATGCCCCCACATAAAAACAAAACATAAGGAAATTCCTAGAATGACAAAGCAGGCGCAGGAATAGGAATTCCTCACTATCAAAAAAAAAAAAAAAAGTTCTATGTAATGAGAGGAAAACCTTCATAGCTGAGCTTTGGAGAACAGCACTTCAATTTCAAGTGACAAAGTTACTTCCATCCTTGCAGAATTTGTTTTCTTTTAAATTAATGACAGACATCTGAAAAAACATGATAGCCACACTGACAGCGGAAGAGAAAAATGGAGCTGGAGATGCAATTTTGCAATCCTTGTTTGCAGCAAATGTGGATGGAATGCTGAAGGAAGAGATTTTATGTTGGTTGCTAGGGTTTTTTGATTTTTTTTTTTTAATAGAAAATTAGAAGCTTTTAAGGGCAGGTTCTGAGCTTGATGGCAGTCAGTGGAGCTATGCTGATTTACACTAGTTGAACTTCTGGCCAGCTGCCTCCCTTTTCTATATAGGCTGACTGTTGGGGATCAGCTGTGCACAGGCCTGCCGATCTCTCCACCTGTAAACATCCTCCTAGGAGTTCAGACATGTTGCACGATAGTTTACACATTTAACTCAAAAGTGAAACTTCATTCCTGAAGATCAATGGGGGTTAGGTGTCCAACTTCCTGAGACGTCTGAAAATTCCAGCTATGCTCTCCTCTCTACTGCTCCATTTCTCCATCTGGAAAATGGGCATAATACCTGCAGCACAGGGAAATTGTGAAGATTAACCCATTACTGCCTGAAAAGAGCTTTGAGATCTCAGATGCAAAATGAGAGAACACTATTGCCTGATACCATACTTCCCCTCCGATCTCTCACCTACAGTTCAACAAGTAAAATGACTGCCATACTGAGTGTTTGCTAGAGTACAGATTTTCCTCATTCGCTGGAAGCATTTCCTCCATCTCACATACAAGATGCAAATAACAGCTAAAGAGCAAAGCAACTCTACTAATATTCAAAGACAATCTGTTGCCTAAGGATTTGGATGCAAAGCACCTGCGTGGGTCTCGGACATTTTCACAAGCTCATCAGGCAGGCTGTGAACTCAACTTCCCACCAATGCTCATGTTTCTCTAGCAGTTTAACCTTCTCAGATGTCCAGGTTGCACAGCTGTTGGGCCACTGACTGGCATCCTACTTGCTATTGGAAGACTTATTACCTGGTCAGAGAAGCTGGTTTGGTTTTAATCTCATCTTTCATCCGTGTCACCTTATTTATTACGTGATCCCTTTTACGGCAACAGAATCAGATTATGCAAAGGCTACAAATGAAGAAACATAGCTCCAGTGCAAAGCATTAGAGTTGTGTGGGACATGAGATACACAGTTTCTATAGCAACCCTTTTGGCTATTCCTCTCTTCATGTGAGCGCATGACAAACGCAAACACAAATACCATAGTTGCTACTATCTTTAAACCAGATCACAGGAAATCAAATACACATACTTCTCTGCCCCATGAAAATGTAATGTTATCTTGGTTGCTCTTTCATCTAATATTGAGCAGGAATGGGTCCTGCTGCAAACAGAGAGAACAGAGTGAGGATTGCATTACTGCATTTTCATGGATGTTATCTTTATTTAAGTTTAGTTTATGTTAACTTCGAAGCGCAACCTGCTCTTAATCCATCCTTTGTGTTTCTGATCTTTGGGCGCTGTTTAAAGTGTACGACGAGCCAAGAACGGGGTGCAAACCACAGATCAGGGAGCTCAATCTCTCTGCCTCAGTCTGCCTCATCTTTAAAGTAGTCATCTCCTGGGGGTACAGAAAAGATTAATCATTGATCGCAGACAGAGCAAGATGTAAGCATTATCTGCTAACATTTCACTTCTTCCTCAGATGTGCAAGTGCATTACAAAGACGGGGAAATATCACTCACGCTAACCCCAGACTACAAAGGGGAAAAAGAGGGACACAAAGGCTAAGTGGCTTTCCCAGTGGCGTGTATAAGTCAGTGACAGGGCTGGCAAGAGACCCCATGTCTCCAGACACCCATCCTGGTGTCATTACATTACTTCATTACAGTTACTTGGGACAGAAGAAACCACTGGAATCATCCAGTCTGAGCCACCTGCATAACACAGGCTAGAGAACCTCACCTAAAAATCACTGTATTGAGTTCATAACTGCAGTCTAAGCTTTTAAAAAAACACCTAGAGGATGTGCACACTGATAAAAAAATCCCAGGTCTCAGGTCTGCTGACTCACACTTGCAGAGCTGAGGCTGAGGGGCTCTTTGCCTGCAGCGTAGACATCTGGATGCAGGCCGGAGACAGGAAGCTAGGATCCTGCGTGGAGGGAGGGCCCCAGAGCTCAGCAACATCTACATCTACAGCTCTTTAGCCGAAGCCTGCTGGCACAGGCCAGCTGCAGCTGTCCAACTGCAGTGCAGATGTCCCCTCAAAGTCCAGACTCCAGCCCAGGTCTCCTCTGAAATTTTATAGCCTTGCAGTGAAACCCATGAGCCCAAATCAGCTGACCCATGCAGCAATAGCCAGGCTGCTGGTCTTTTACTGGAGTGGAAGGATTAACCCCAGGCTTGTCAAGTCTTCAAACCCCCATGGTCTTATGTAAATTCTTCCAGTGGTTAAATCACCTTCACTGTTAATGACATGTGCCTTACTTCTCATCTGAATTTGCCTTGTTTCAGCTCCCACCCACTTACTCTTGCTATGGTCTTTTTTCGGCTAGCTTAAAAAGCTGTCTGCTACTTCAGAAATCTCCTACCTGTTTAGTACTTGAAGACCACAATCAAGTCATCTCTTAGCTGTCCCTTAAACAGTAAACAGAATTAGATTCTTATGTCCCATGGACCCTGAATCATCCTTGTAGCTCTTTCCTGAACCCTTTCCAAGTTCTCCACTGCCTTTTTTTGAAGCAGGGACCCCAGAACTGGACACGGTATCCAGCAACGGCTTCATGGAATAATAGAAGACGAAGGTTGGGAGGGGAGGAATCTCAGGGGGTATATAGTCCAATCCCTGCTCAAAGCAGGACTGACCCCAACTCAATTGTCCTTTTACTAATGTCCAGTCAATACCACCTCATCATACCACCCTGCCTCCAAGCAGCAGTTGGGATGCAAAGAATATAAAGGGATATGATAAAAACCCTGAGGAATTTTATTTGATACCCTGTGCCCTCCTATCCGAAGCTCAGTTGCAGGGTCAGGATGAAACATTTTAAAAGAAAAGAAAATAGAGTAAATAGAGGAAAAGAGCTGTTGGGGGGGGGGGGTGTTTTTTTTTTCTGTTAGAGCATCTCTCCCTCCTACCAGATGTGCCTGCTACCCAATGCGCTGCCTGAATCTGTCTAATCCAATCAACAAACTGCCTGTGCAGGGCGAGACAGTTCTGCTGAATGTGGCATCTGCCAGGTTACCAGGCTGCAACTCACCTTCCAAGGTTCCTTCCTGGGTGTTAAACCAACAGCATAAGTTTAGTCCCTATCCAAGCCCCTGTGCACTCAACACAACTGCACAGGACTCTCGACCCCCAGCACTCAGCATCCCCAGGAGGCTGCTGCCGTTACTCAAGCTAGTGGATGCCGGGCACGTTGATGGAAGTTCTGGGTTGGACAGCCCTGGCACGGACATCCCATCCGACAGGTACTAGCATAACCCCATCCACAGTGAAGGCCCACTTGGCATCCAGCAACAGCAACCCGCATTCCCTCTGTCCCAGCGCCGAAGCCCAGACTGCGATGGATTGGGCCACCTGTCTCTCCAGTGCATCACCACTCAAGCTGTTGCTAGAATGGAGCCTGAACCAAGCCTAACAGCTGGATGCGCCCATGGCTCATTTTTAAAGGCTGGCTTTTTGCAGCAGGGCTGCCGCAGGCTGAAAGCTGCTTTTTGCTGGAATATGTATCCAGCCCCTGTAACAGCGCCTTTGTGAGACCAGTGCCGCCTGCAAAACAGAGAGCAGGCAGCCCCTGCTGATTTGAGCTGCTGCTACTTAACAGCACCTCATTAGGCTTCTGCCCGCTGAGACTGCTCACACTTCCCCTGCTGCCACCTTCTATTCTGTATCAGCTACGCCTGAAGACTCATAATCAGCCCAAAAGGAGAAAGCTGGAGAGCAAGGCTGGGCCCCCTAGAGAGCACATGGCCAGGTCCTCAGAAGGCCAGGGTAGGCGTCTGCTCTAATGGCATAAAAAAGCAAATGGAAAGGCAGGAAGGAGGAATTTGCTTGGCACATGAGGGGACTCTGGATCACAGAGCAAGTGTTCAATAGCTCACCTGAGAGATAACTACACCAGGGCAGATTTGACCATAACACAGGCATGGCATTGGGACGGGGTGTGCAGCCTGTATTTATTCCCTGTCTCCCTTACCTTCCCCCCAATCTCTGCTCACCTCCATTTTTAACAGCACAGAGGGATGGGACTCGCCCATGACCACACAGCTGCCAAGTTTAGAACAGAATGCAGGGCTCCTGAGTCCTTTGCTTTGGCCAGGAGCGCATCTTTCATTTTTGAAGGCCCTTGCTGCTGCTTTTCTTCTGACCATGAACAGGCACTGCCAAAACTTGATCTTCAAAGCAGAAAACAAAGCCACTTTGCTTTGACGCCTGCTCTGTTCGGGAGTGAGATCATCTCCCTTCCTTTCATTACAGCCTCCCCTTTGGCTATTTTTTGTGTGTTATTGCTTTTGGAGCAGTAGCTCTGCCCACATTAGAGCCTCAGAGGGAGACAGTGCTGTGAGCGCCAGACATCCAAAAAGCTAACACTCCTTCTTCTCTCCCCTCAAATCTACAAAGCCCCAGGAGAAGAAAGACAGTTCACGTTACAGCTCAATATGGCTGTCGGACCAGGAAGTCCAAGGGAAAAGAACAGTCTGTCACTTAAGCTCCTCTTTTTGTTTGTTTTATGTTTTTATGTTTTTGCTTTCTTTGAAGTAGCATTGCTTCTTATTGCCTTTCCCAAACCCGTAGGCTGTGGGTTATACGATGAGGTGCCAAACAGTCCAGGAGGTCTCCCTGCACCATAGGATCAGATTCCATAGAGATGGTCACCACAGAAATAACTACAAATAATAAGAAACTAAAGTCAAGAGGCGGGGTGGAGTGGGGGGAACTGAGAAATGCTCAGGACAAGGGTCTCGTGCCACATTCGGCCCCACACCCATAGCCACCCTCCAGCTCCCCTAAGGCCAGGGTGAACCCATCTGCAGCAGTCCAATGCTTGGTTTAACTTATACTGACTAACGTGTCCTTCTACCCTGGTCATGATCGGCTGTGCCCTCCACACTGCTGAGGGAGGGGAAAGAGCCCACGGGGATGTAGGAAGAGTTTAAAGCCGGCATTCCCCTACCCCAGAGGTGCTCCAGCATCCCTTCTTTATACCAGCTTAGTGGCACAGAGATGGAGCCTGGAGCCAAGAGCTGGTCTTGAGTTTTAGGCCATAATTATGTGCCACCATCAGACCCAAAAACAGATTTTGTTACCAAAACAGAACCATCATACAGTCCTGCAGAGTGGCAGTAGCCATGCAAGGTTGGTAGGGCACAGTACAGGGTGGAGAGTGGGGGTATTCAATGTTGGATTTCTTTTTAAATTTTCAAGGGCCTTTTCAGTGAACTCTGGAAGGCTTCAGGTCCAATCTTGACTCCCACTCTTTCCAGGAGTCTTCTTGGCGTGCTCCTACCATGTCAGCTACCAAATGGAAAAATCCCAGGGATCACAAGACAGTCTATTCACATGTGTTACAGTGCAAGGTAAAACCCTGGCTCCTCCTCTGTCCTCTACCTCACGCCGGTAACAACTGAAAACCAGACTGCCTCACCTTCACCAGTGTTTGCCTCAGTCTTGAACTGCCCCAGTGGGTTCGACCGGGGGGGGGGGGAACTTTGGCCTAAATGTGCTTTAGCTACAAGTTCTTGCAGTCAATCAACCAGCTAACAAACAGCTCACCCTCCCTCCTCCTCAGACGGCATGCAACGCAGACTGGAGGAGACCAACCTCAGCCATATAAATCAGATGCTGGGGTACAAGGTTAGACATTTCACATCAGACTCCTCAAAAAAGCCTTTTGCAATGAGTTGAAACGGAAACCACAGAGACATTATCGTTTCTATTTTTAACCTGAAAGTTGGCTCGTGGGAACTTCGCCTTGTGTTGGCATTAGCTGCCTGAGGTTTGGAACGTGACCTCTATTTTCTATTCCAACCGCAGAAGCCTTGCCCTTCATCGTGTGTGGGAATAAATGCAGTGAGCACTAACGCACAGAACAGAGAAACAAGAATCAGGGTTCTGAGGCTCCAATCTCGTCATGCTTCTGTTTAAGGACACTTAACTCACCAGCATGATGTGTTTGCAAACAGCTCTGAGATCCTCAGATGAAACCCAAAGCTTTACCAAGTCTGGAACCCCCACTGGCAAATACCAATTTCTCTGACCCATAAGCCAAAATACACAATCCACCTACACAAGACTGGCCAAATAGTCCATCTACACAAGACTAGCCAGACCAATGGTCCATCTAGCCCAGAATCCTGTTCCAACAGTAGCCAGGGCCAGGTGCATCAGAGGGATTGAACGGAATGGGTCATCAGCAAATGATCCACCCTGTCGGCCATTCCCAGCTTCTCAAAGGACCGTTTACAAAGCTCTTTGTGGTGCCCTGGCACCAGCCCTGCAAACCTGTGTCCATCAAGCCACTAGGGAGAATGGCTGCCACGCTGTGTACCCAAAAAGCCAGAGCTTGGCTCACATAAACTGCCAAGCTCTCTCCATGTGTAGGTAGGTGACCAGGCACACAGAAATGCCAAATAAGAACTAAGGTGGGGACTGGAGACAGTATATTTTACTGGACTAGCTCCTGCAGGAGAGAGGGGCAAGCTTTTAAGCATACCCAGAGCTGAAGAAGAGCTCTGTGTAAACTTGCAAGCTGTCTCTCGTGCCCACAGAAGCTGGTCCCGTGAAAAACCTAACCTCACCTTCTTTGCCTCCTGAATATTCTGGGACCAACCCGGCTACAATGACTCTGCATACAAGTGAAGAACCAAGCCAGTTAGAACATTTCCACCAACACTCTGCTCAATGCTTATTACTACGTGCACACAACAGCACACGTCTCTGCCCCCCTCAATACAAACAGGCACGTCATTCTGACATCACATTTTTCCATACATCACGAAGGTCTAAAGAAAGACAATACAAGGGGTACCCTCAACTACAATCCAGCCTGGACTAATATAACTAAGTAACCCACCTTCCATGTGTGCAGTCTCTCCTAGTCATTGCTAGGCTATATAAAGGGAAGTTTGCAAACATGGAGGTACCATTACCTTGCACAGGGATTCTCAATGTTTTCTACGTCATGACATGGTTGGCAAGGTGGTCACCCATGTATGACGCAGAAGCCCCACTCCACAGAAAAAAAGAGCTGCTGACAGCATTTTCAGCCGTGGCTCAAGACCACACAGCCAGTCCCCTGATGCCGGAAGAAGCCACAGTCGGCAGCACTTTAACGTGGAAATGACCCCAATGCCTGCTGGCAGAAACTGCACACCTCAGATGAAGACCCTGCCAGGAGGCAGGCTTTCTTTTAGTGGTGGTGGGGTGTCTTTCAGCAGCAGGGTGAGTTGCAGCAACACTTTCAGCCGCTGGGCCATGCTTCTGTGTCATGACAGCAGCTGAGAACAGCTGATCCAGCAATCTAGGGCAACAGCGTTTAAAGGTGAGCATCACAATCCAGTCTCTTCCAACCATGCACACCTATTTGCCACTCAGGTGAAGTCTTTAGCTTTAATGTATGCCTGGAAAAGGCTGACTGGCTACCACACATACAGCAGGATTCCCTCAGAACCTATGAGGAGCTACAGATTCAGGAGCTGTGGCATTAGGACTGCATCACTTTGACCACAGGAGCAAACTGCAGACCTGCCTGCGGCGCTGCACAAAATCCCTCCACTCCCCTTACGGTACCAGTTCCAAGCAGAACAAACTAATTCAACAAAACAAAACAAAACAAAAACTGCAGCACCTTCAAATGTCCCAAAACTGAACCGTACGGATGCGGAGGGAGGGACACAGCAGATGCAACTCAACAAAAATCAGAACAAAATATTCCAGCCAAAAATAACAATAGAAGAAATTTCTGGCATCTTTCAAAAAGGCTTTGCAAAACAATTTGTGCTGGCTCCAAGATTTCCAGATAGCATGGGAAAATGTGGGGTCCATGTGCCAGTCTCTGCCTCCCTGTTCCACACCTGCCAGGGCATGGGATGCTGGAGAACCTGTTCATTTGTCCCACCGTGCAACAGGCCGTGTTCTGTCTTTCCTGGCACAGAAGTGCTTTCCTCTTCTATTACGTAGAAGTTCTGACAACGTGAACCTGAACCCCTCCCAGGAGTGCAATAGGCAACAGATCTGGGAGCAGTATTGCCTAACGAATAGAGCATTGGATTAAGACACAGGAGACCCACGATCTATTCCTGGCTATGCCAGTGGTCTTCTGGGTGACCTCAGGCAAATCATTCCCTTCTGCTTGCCTCAAGTTGCTTCATCTGTAAAATGGGGATAATGATACCACCTTCCCTTTGCATAGTGTTTTGAGATCTCCTGATGAAAAACACTGTATTATTACTAATGTGTGACTTGGAGCAGGCATTTTAGCAGGTAAAGTGCTCCCTTTTCAATGGGCATTACTTTATCAGCAGTTAACAAGGTGACCACAGCACATGACCAGGGCACCTACAAAAGCACAGAAGAACAAGAAAAAAGTTCTGCTGGTTGCTGTGCACAGCGTGCTAAGAAGCATGCATACAGAGTTCATGTTTGCAGCATGACAGCTGTATGGGATGTCAATTCTGATGCAATGGGGGTTCATGAAATTTTCCCTCCTTAAGAATAAAAACACAACCCCTTGGCACATATACACTCACAACCCACATTTCCCGCCCCAAATATGGCTGAGTTATCAGTGTCTTAGTAATGTTTCTTTAACAGAGAATATTTAAGTGAACAAATAACTCTCCATCAACTGCATGTAAACAAACAGAGATAAACGTCATGAGTGCCTGGATAACTTAGGAACTTATGTCCCATGGCTGTGAAAATGTTACCCGGCCCTTGTAAAATTAAATTATTCCACCACCTCATCAGACAGCCCGAGATACAAATACCCACAAAACCTACCCTCAGTGATAAATTAGAAACCTTGCGCAACTAGGAACGCGAGTCATTACATGCCTTTTGCTAATGAAAATGAATGCCCAGTCCAGCCCCTCAGCTGAAAGTTAGCTGGCCACCCACTAAGAGACTCATTTCATCCCAAGAACAGAGGTAAATTTTGGATTAAAAGCAATTTTTTAAGTAACAAGTAGCCTGCGTTGTGCATTATTTAAGTGAACAAAACCTTAGGGTGTAATAAATATTTGATTGGTTACAAATTTATTGGAAGTTAGCTGCTAATTTAAGATGCCAAAAACACCTTGCCCACTTTAAATACTGACGAAGCTCAAAGAGTGAATAATGAGCCTGAACCCTCTCTCTTCTACCAAAGAGCAACAGAACCATAAATACGAAGGAATGAAAATGTCGGTAGCTCCTACAGGACAACCTCTGTCTCAAGAGCATTGCCCAGACTGATTCTGAAAATCTGACCACTGGGACTTTCAACCACACTCCGTGCAGCCTAATTCTCTTCATCATAGGAATATTTTTCCTAATATCTAGTTTAAGTTGCTCTCCACATCCCTTTGTTCCCTTACGTCACGTGAGCTCCCCTTCACCAGGTGACAATCCCCTGTGCCTGGATATCATTAGACAGGCTGGTAGCTATCTGATTATGGCTCCCAGCTTCTTATTAACAAATGGTAGCAAAGACACGGGGAAATGGGAGAAAGCAAGTCTACGAATTTCTGACCCCAGCTATGTGTAAGAAAGGCCATTTCCATAGTTATAAAGTTCAGCCAAGAAATCAGGAGCTTTGATGCTTTTGTTTATTTATCCACAAACTTGCCGGCTGGTGACAAGAGAGTGATTAACGACTGTCATCCCTCACTATGGCATGCAGATTCCACCCTCGCATCCCGTGGCGATGTAGTGACCATAGAGGGCATCTCAAAGACAGGCAAAGTGGCGAGTGGTTGAAGATGTTTGACTGGCCAGGAGTGTGACAGAAGCCCCCACACAACGAATAGGGGGCGAGCTACATTACAAAATATTGGCAGCCATGACAACAGAGTTGCCATGAAGTCCCAGTAACAATGCACCCAGCTTTGTTAAGCTCCACATTGACCAGCCTCGTGTAAAACCACCAACAACAGACAAGAGCACAGTATTCTGCTGCTGTGCCTGCCTGATATGCTCAGCTTTCAGGCACTCACACATCAAGTTGAACAGGTCACTATTCTGAGCAGGCTGACCCAAGCGCTCACCTCCAATGCTGTCTTCTTCAAGTGGCTGACGTGCATCAATGCCCTATCCGATGTCACACAGAGCTCAACCTGGTTTGGTTCATGCTGTAGCCATCAGCCGCTTTAATATTTAATTTGTAGCTCGTGCTTGCATTATGGAGACAAATCTGCTAGAAACTGGCTTGGGAAAGCATTGACCACAACAGTCTGCATAAGCATCATATTGCCGCCCAGGATCGTGTCAATTTCTGAGCATGGCAGCTACAGCAGATGACATCAGCACAGATAAACCAGCAAAAAGTGCAGCAGGCAAGTTTCTGATGTACACACTGAACAGTATTTCTGAAAGAACTGAACACTGAGGAGGTCTGTTAATCTGATGCTTCCAGGAATTGCAATGGTCACCCCTGCATACTCAGAAACACCAGCTCTGGAGGAAGAACTCTACTACTTCAACTCCCCAGTGCAGGACCAGTCAAGAAAGTTTGCACAGACGTTCAGAGGCGTAGCCATGTCAGTCTAGTTCAGCAAAACAAACAGGGAGTCCTGTGGCACTTGTGAAGACTAACAAATTTATGACAGTGAATTTGCCCATGAGATAAATAAATTGGTTAGTCTTTAAAAGTGCCACAGCACTCCTTGTTTGTTTTGCACCGAAGGCTTCTGCACTTAAGTGTGTCATAAACAGTTGCCTACAACAGAAGGGTGAATGTCACCAGCAAATCTTTTGTGTAGGCTCAGCTTGAAAGTGGCACACGTAAGCAAGTGAAGCAGAGAAGTAGGAATCTTTTTGGGTTTAGCTATCGTAGAGAAAACAGCACCCAAAATGCTCAAGGCTTTCAATACTTTTAAATATAGCCTTGGTTGGAAATCAGAAGCTCATCAACTGTGAACTGCAGCAGCATAAGCAAGGTGGAATGATGAGTTGTCTTTGGAAGATGCAGCAGGTGCAATCAGATGAGCGTGCTGGAAAGGATCATTCCAATGTAATCACGTGGCATGTAATTAAGTGTGCCATGTACATTATTTTAAATTGTGTTCTCAAATGCTTCTAAATATTCTACTTGAGTTATCACTGCTGAACTTCCCAGCAAAGCTGCAGGGCAAATTTCTGCCAAAAGTTTAATTACCTGGGTGCAGCATGCTGCATTTTTCATGTCTTCTGCAGCCAGATAGGGAAAGAGATAAATGGCTTCAAGTGTGGCTCAAACTGCAGATGCTTTATAAAAGCAACTCACTTCTTAACGGCATGTGAAATGGCTTTTCATTTTTGATTATGTCTCAATAAAAACTTCCAGTACTGGCTGCTAACTCAGCATTATTGTGTTTGCAAACTACACACAGATAGATCAATCGCTATTCGCACCCCTAACCCTTGATTAAAGGTGTTCCTTAGTTGTGGAATTCAAACTTCAATCTACCAGGGAAGCAGCATGTCTTGCTTGTCAGTTCGCTATCTATTTGGTTCCTGATTCATCTATGCTTTACGTGCTTTTGTTGATTATGTATAGATTTAAATGTATGCTTATATGTCTTGCTTAACTGGAGCCTTGGATATTTACACTCCCTGCAGCCTTTCAGCATCTCTTCAACATGGATTCTGCGCTTCGAATTTATCAAACATCTAGTCTTGCATCCGGGCAAGTAACTGGAAATGGCATTGAAGATTTGATCAAATTTTGGTCAAAATTAGGTGAATAGTGCAGCTTGGTCAAAATTCTGAATTTCCCTTTTGCAAGAAATTTTGATTTTTAAAAAAATTGTTTTGCTGCAAAGTGGAATAAAAACAAAATATTTTTTAAATATTCCATGAAATGAAAGATCAAAAATAAAATCCTGATTTTGGAGAATTCTATTTGGGAAAAGTATCCAAGTTTTGTTTCAAAGTGAATTATTGTTTGGAAATGTTATTTTTCATTACATTTATCGTCTGAACATCTGAAGCAGGAGCAGCACCTAACAAGGCATATTACAAATTCTAGGATTTACTACTAAATTAGTATCAGATGTAAACTATAAGTAATACACAAATGAAAGTAAAATTTAAAAAAATCAATGTTTTTTACATGAAATTTCCCAAAACACTGTTTTCTCCTTTTGGGGAACAAAAGTGGGAAATTTAATAAAAACTGATATAATTTTAAAAGAAATTGATTTAGTACAAATGACTTTTTTTTTGACCATACACTGTTTCCACCAAAATCTTCCAGGCAGATCTACTGCTCGCCTCTGCCCGACTTCCAATTCCAGTTCCGTGCTGGTCCTAGATGTTCACACTCACGCAGAGATGCAGATGCAAAGGCAACATTTGGGCAGAGGCACAGACGGTTGACTCTCCGAGGTGTGCAGACATGGCAGATCACGTCTCCAGGGTGGTGCTGTCCTTGTTGACCTGCCTTCAATCAGCCCCTTTTGGGGTTGGGAAGGCTGAGCTCCGATTTCAAGTGGAAGAATGAGAGCTGCCTCAGCTGTGTTGGGCATCAGCCCCTTCTGTCCAGCATTTTCAGGCCAACAGCGATGCTCCTCTCTGTCAGAGAAAGGGCTGTCTTTGTAGCCTCTGCTGACACTAGTTTATAAGGCCTGCCTGAACAATTGGCTCTTCAAGTTCACATCTGTCTATGACTCTGTCTATTTAGGAAAGGTTCCCCTCCCACCCACACACCTTCCACAGTATTTGAGTAATTAACACACTGCCTCATGACCAAGCCTAGATGCCCTGCTCCAGCTCGGTCTCTCCGAGGATGGCATGAAATGCTGTCTCCACACCACCTGAGCTAGATGGCCAATGGCACAAAGCACCAAGCCTAGATGGTACCAAAACCAGAAGGAACTCACTTCAGACTTTTCTGCACCATTATATTCCAGCATTCCTGCATGGCTCTGTCGAAAACCTGGGTCCAGACAAGACAAAAAGACTAAGAACGGTTTCTTCTCAAGACACCTTGCTCACTCAGAACACCACCTGCAACCTCACATTATTATTAGGACTATCTACCGCCACCTCTTTGCAAGCATTCAGCAGCGCAGTGGAGAGTTTGAGTACTGCACCAGGGTGGACACAAGAACAAACCGATACTATTTGTCCCGCAGGAAATTTAGACTTGAAATTAGACGCAGGTTTCTAACCATCAGAGAAGTAAAGTTCTGGAATAGCCTTCCAAGGGGAGCTGTGGGCCAAAAGCTGGCTTCAAGACCAAGCTTGATAAATTTACGGTGGGGTTGGTGGATATGCCAATGATCTGAGATGGGACGGAGATGGGGTGGGCTCTGAGTTATTACAGAGAATTATTTTCTTGGGTGTCTGGCTGGTGAGGTTTGCCCACGTGCTCAGAGCTTAACTGATCACCATATTTCAGGTCAGGAAGGAATTTTTCCCCAGGGCAGATTGGCCAGGGCTCTTGTGGTTTTTTGCCTTCTTTTGTAGACAGGCCTGGCTCACTTGCTGGTGGATTCTCTATATCTTAAAGTCTCTAAATCATGATTTGAAGACTTTAATATCTCAGTCATAAGATAGAGGTTTATTACAGGAGTGGGTGGTTGAGATTTTGTGGCCTGCATGGTACAGAAGATCAGACTGAATGATCATATTGGTCCCTTCTGACCACAAAGTTTATGAGTCTATGAGACAGAGGTGAGGAAGTGAAGAGGAGAGACGGATGATATGTTCTGTCTCTCAAGCATATGAAATGCAAAACTGAAACTTAAAAACCTAAGTCCGGCTGCTCCCGGGCTGGAGATGGTGACAGAGAAGTTATTGACAGGGTTGAAATTCCTCCTCAAACATCCATCTTTTTCCTTCAGCTTTTCCCTTGATGTCTCACCACAAGATTTCTCTTCAAAACTATATCAGTTTTGTAATGACTGAGCAAATGCAGACAGCACAGAAATCTTTGGACTGTTATTAAAGCAAAATTGTCTGGAGGTTCTGAAGAGCTTCTTTTCTCAGATTATGCCTGTGAGCAACAAATTAGCTCCCAAAGTAAAACTATTTATAAAGTTGTCAGTCTCTTCTTGAAAACACGTAAGAGGGGAAATGAGAATGCACTAGTGCACAATTGCTTTGTTATAAATGATGATTAATTGGAGCAAGATAGTCATAAAGACAGTCAGTATTAAGCAAGGAGCTCAGAGATAGAGAAATAAACACATTACAGGGAATATTCTTAAAGCAAAGTCAACATTAGCCACATCTCTCTCTCTCTCTCTCTCTCAGATACTAAAATGGCACCCAACAGCACAGTTTTAACATATTTACCATACATCTCTGTCCGGCAGGGCAGTTATCATCCCCATTTTACAGGTGGGGAACTGAGCCATGGAAAGTCTAAGGGTCTTGCTCAAGGTCACACATGGCATCTGTGACAGAGCTGGGCCTGGAAACTGGATATTTCAAGTCAGCACCCTAAGCATACATGTATACGTTACGCTGGTGTAGGCTGAAACTAAGAAAATGCTGCTCCTCTCTGAAACAATAGCTCTTCTTTTAGGATTCAACACAGCATGTGAGTATGTATCTCCATAGAAGATTCAGCACATGGCTGGCAACTGAATTATTTACAATCTGTATGGCAGTAGCACCTGGAAGTCCCAGTCACAAACCAGGACCCCACTATGCTAGGCGCTGTACAAATTCAGAACAAGATGCCTGTGCCCTGCCCCAAATAGCTGATGTAACACTACTTCACAATAACACTACTGTTGCAAGGTACTGGAGTTAAAAGGCTCCTTACAAACAGCATTAACAGAGGTTTTAATTCTGAAGCCTGAAAGTCTTGCTTATGGTACAGTATAGCTGTCTGGGCCAACCAGCGCTTGGGGGCTTGCAACAAAAGTAGTGGCACCATCACAGATGCCTGCAGATTAACTGGGAACAGTACAGTGGCTTTTGTTTTTGAGGGTCTTCCTTTGAAATCTTAGTAAGGATGCACCTCCTTTTATCAGGCACTTTTTAAAGTGTAGAGAGGATACTACACTGTGGGAAAGAGAGAGGCTAGATGCAGAATCATCTTACTGCAGCATCTCACCATTCCAGGGCAGCTAGGCCCCTAACTCATTTTGCCAGCCACTGTCATGCAGCCACCTCTGATGTGGAACATGGCACCTTTCCAACAGGGCACAGCAATGTGTTCCACGAGGAAATGGGATTTCTATCACAAATGTCAGCAAACTGCTGCTCCAGTTGCAGAGGGAGCACAAGAGAGAGCCTGATTACAGGGGGTGCTGAGGCCATCAGAGTGCCCCACAGAGGCAGACAAGCACAATCCCAGCTTCTCGGATAAGTCCCCTCTAGGCCCCCACCTTTTTCCCTAGTGGGGGCTGCCAGAGCCCAAGAGCCATTGACCAAAAAAGGGGGGAACAAGAGTTGCGGACCAGGCTGGTGGGCAGATTGCTGATACCTGCTTCTGAAGAGCACAACAAGGAGGAGGTGGAAGCTCCCACCCACCTCCTGACTGCATGGCTTTTACAGGTTGCCTATCTGCTCCCATTCACTGGCTCAGCAACAGGCCATCTCCCCATCTCTCTTCTGACTCCTGTCTGGTGGCTCGCCTACAAAACCAGATGCAGGTCAGAGGGTGGTGTTGGAAATTGGGCCTGAATGTCCCAAACGCCCCTGATGCTAAAGTGCTCCCCGCATCACATCTGAGGCCACGCTGAGGTCATACCGCGGCTGCCCAGCAGACATCAGCAGCTCTTTATTTCTTGTACCAAAAGACACTGCTCTCAGTCGCTCATCCGGATCTCACCCCTCCCTTTCACACCTTCGCTGGAGTAACTGTCTGCCACAAGCATGCACAGGAGACCACTCCCACCATGCACCATGAAACCCAAAGGGGGTGTCCAGCTGCAGCTGTGAACAGATAGACATGCAACAGCCTTGCTCTAGTGTATTAAAATGGCAATGTGGATGTTGCGGCATGGCCAGAATCACAGACTAGTAGCCAGGAGGCCAAGTGGACACTTTTGGTGGCTAGCCTGTGCCATTTGACACTGCTATTTCTAGCATACTAGCCTGATCAGAGTTAGGGCACCTATCATCTCCACACTCCCAACTGCAGTGCAGATGTAGCCCACATAATCAAGATCACTTTCATGTTATCTTTCCATGCACAAGGAAGCAACATGGTGGGTGACATATCTTCTATCACACTGATTTCTAGTGATGAATGAAAAAAATCTTTCTGGTTCACATGGAGCTCTTTCCCAACTTTCAAGACTCTTTCAACCAGTTGGGACAAAACTCAGCTCAGGAATGTGCTACATCAAACAAGTCTGTTGTCTCAGGATGGAAACAGTGCAAACAGAAATGACAATCACAAGGTCTCTTTCCTCAAAAGCTTGCAATCTAAAGGCATAGAGCATCTTGGAAAAACAAGCTTAGGAAGCAGGAGTGAATTTGTACTTCAGTGTTATTTACTATCTGTATTGCTTAGCGCCTACAAGCCTTAGCCATTGGACAGGACTTCAGCGCGCTATGAGGAAGCCGTACAGACAGAACAGAAAGACAGTCCCAGCCCAAAGGGCTGACAATCTTTATAAACTGCAAAAGGCTTTGCACAAAAGTTGCAATCACCAAAGTCCCCATGTCTGAAGGCTTCTATTATCTTCCATGCAAGTGCCTTTGCAGAGAGTTCTGGTCTAACACCCCACACAGACAGAAACAGCCGAGAGCTAATGGATTCGAAAAAAACTTTCCTGCTCCATTTCATATTCATATTCAAAGCTTCAACTCAGCAATCTCTCACCCCGGGATTTGGGCTCTTTCTTTTGTGTTGTTTTTCCCCACCCCATGCCAGCTGAAGGTTCCCTGTTGAAAAGACCTGTCTTTCTGCATGAGCAGAGATGGATTTAGCTCCCTCCAGGCCCCATCACTTGGGATGTTTAAAACAGGGCTTAACAAGAAAGTAGAAACGCACTGTTAGGAATAACCCACACTGGCTGAGAAATGAACTGGATGGCCAGATGGGTCTTTAGCTCAACTAGCGTCCATGCTTTTGTGTCATTCATTGCTCCGGCACCACTGGTAGACTCTCCTGTTATGATGCAAGAAAAAGAGATCTCTTGATGCTCTCCCTGGACAGCATGGACCAAGTAGCTCAGGACTCAGAGGAAGTGTCTGCCTATCAAAAAGCATCTCTTTTCCAAAGTGGCCAATAGCATAAAGATGTGAGACTTTGCTGGAGACATCATCTCTTCCCAAAGGGAGCATCACAGAGACTCTGCAGCTCCCCGTGACTAGATCTGATCCAACCTTCCCTTTAGCTTCATATTTTTCTGACCATTGGGTAGGTCCCCGCTTTCAGAAGAGCAGCTGCACAGAAATCAATGGTGATGTATAAAGCCTTCAGAACCTAAGCCAGATGCAGACAGCAAGGTCCATGCACTGCTCTGCATCAAGGGCAACAAGACAACAAAACAGTCGCCTTTGTCCTTTATTTTTTAAAGGGAAAACCCATGAAACGTTTGACTAAAAGAGCGAGGACAAGTGCTTGGATCCACAACCCAGAAGTTGTACCCATTCTCCCACCCTGTCACAAACAGAGCTAACTGACAATTCAATCCCAATTAATCTAAGCAATTACAGGGCAGGGTTGAAGGCAGCAAAGTAAAGATAAAACCTCAAAAGCCCAAACAGCATTGTTTATGAAGGCAGAACAACATGGAGGTAATGAGCCCTCCAGCTGTGTGCACTGCAGTCACTGACTTCTTTCATCAATTCCTTGAGATCGTGGAGCGAAATTGGAAGGGGCCTTTTTATGTTTGAAAAATTACGATGTTTTTAAAAAGCACTTAGCTGTGGTGCTGTGTTATTAGTCAATAAAAAGGACTAACTCATTAGAAAGGGCTTAGCATTTCTGCACTGCAAACACACCCAGAAAATGACCTTTTCTAAGCAGATAAAAAGGGGATGCCCCTTTAAAAAAGAAAAGCAAATGAGCTAAAGAGAGGGCAAGTGGGTTCACGAAGGCAAAGGAGACGAGCTGGTTCCACATAGGTGACTGGCACTACATGGGTTGGGGAGGAGGAACTGGGCCACAAAGACCAGGCTTTGACCCACTGCACCCTCAGCTTCTGGGATGAAATGGCAACTCATTTAAGTTAGCTATTCACTCCCTCATGGCCCTTCAAAGACCACAGAGGGTGTCAGTAGGTTTTATATATTACAAATTTCTTCCTGCCCCAGTCACAGAATCTATTCTCTTCTTGGAGGAAGAAAAATAAGTGTATTTCTTTGTAATCCTGAAAATCTAGAGGGTTAAATAAAGACCTCAGAGCAAAATCAATCAGCTAAAGAGCATAGGAGCCTGACTGGACCCAAGAAAGAGAAGGACTCTTATCTGTATAGACGTGTCATCCCTCTGAGCTCGAGGCCATATGAGAAAATCATCCGACAAGCCAAATTAATGACTACCAGGAGGAAGAGTTTCAAAGAAGGGGAGGGAAATCTTTCAAAGACACAGGCCTGCAAATGACAAACCTGGAGCAAAATTCCACCTGAAAAGATTTATCAGCCAGACTCCTTACTACTTCCAAATTCAAAAAGGGGTGTCAAGAGAAGTTGCATTAATACAGTTAATTTATTAATCGTGTTAGGCACCAAGGACCTAATCAGCAGTAATGAATGGGCTTGATGCCGAAGCAGGAAAACTTCTTGTTGAATATAAAGGGGGAAGACACCCAAAAAGAACTTTGCAGGATGAAGAAACAGAAAATTATGAAATGTTTAAGGAGGAGAAGCAGACGGTTCCATGGAAGACGGACAACTTTTCAAAATAGCCAAACCCCTGACAGCATTTTCGCTTTAAGCATTAATGCTTCATCAGAACAGAGATGAAGCTGTCTTTATTTTCAGACAAGGTGTGTGAACTCTATTAGACAGAATAGACTCATAGGGTTGGAAGGGACCTCATGAGATCATCAAGTCCAACCCCCTGGAGCTTGAACCCAGGACCTTCTGCATATTAAGCAGAGGTGCTAGCCACTACACTATTAGATAGGCCACGAAGGTTTCCAGTTGTTGCTCTCCTGCCACAGGAACAGACCAGTAAGTGAACATGACCTTAAAGAGCCTTCTGAGTTACCACAGACCATTAGACGCTTTTCCTTCCCCTCGCACCTCATTCTAGCAACAGAGCACTGTCATTCCCCATGTCACACTGGATTTATCCACTCCCTATCATTAGAGGATTTTATGTGTCGCAATGAATAATTAAACCTCACTGCACCTCTTTTGGGATAAGTACTATACACATTTTACAGACAGGTAAAGTGAGAACAATGGCGCGCTAGATCCAATGGTACATATCAAGTCAGCTGCAGACTTGGAGAACCAAACTCAGAAGTCCTGATTTACAATCCCTTGCTCTAATCACCAGACAGCACTCCTCACTGTGCAGTAGTGTAAATAGACTACAGAAGACCTCCAGTGGAAAGACTCTACAAAGGATGCTCATGTTCTTTTAGGAAAAAAGTCTCAGACAGATAAAGCTCAGACTCTTAGACCTTCCACAATTAATAAATGCAGAACCTCTTGGAGTCAAAAACTCACACTCAACTAACCATATTTCCTATTTGTAAGCTTAATTTAGTGCTGGTAAAAGCAACAGATGGACAAATCTGAGGACGAAACTCTACAAGACAGCTACAGAACAGGCAGCGTGGTCTTCTCTGCTTTATCCCACCAATACTCTGACCTGCCAGAGCCCTTCCACAAAGAGTTCAGTCCTTTAAAGCCCAATTTATCTTTGTTTCTCTGCTCAGCTGGCCAATGGGGAAGGTGCAATTATGATGTCAGTTTGACTAAACTCTAGAGACTAGACCAGGGGTCTCAAACTCAAATCACCATGAGGGCCACATAAGGACTAGTATTTTAGCCCGAGGGCCACACCACTGCAACCTTTACATACAATAATATTGCAAATATCTATAATGATGGTGCTGTTGCGGGCCACAGGAAATGGCTTTAGGGGCTGCATGAGGCCCGCAGGCTCATGTTTGAGACCCCTGGACTAGACAATGCCAGGCAATAATCTGACTGCTCATGTTAGAATAAAAACAACAGGAAACACTTGTTTTCTTATTGTGGTGAGTTCCACATCCAGTTGTGCTGGCTCCATCTCAAAACTAATTCCTTAACTGATCTGACTTTCATTGCAGTCACTCCCCAGTCTCCCATATGCAACAAATTAATTGCTGATATTTCTGGTGGATAAGAAGGGTACATACTTTATCCGCTCACACTTTCAGCTGGGAAGATAAATGGAGAGCGCCATGACAAATTGTCTAGAAGGTGCCTCCATTTATCCAAGCACATGCTTGATGCTTCCTGAAAAGCTATTTAATCCATCATGAGCAACTCCCACTCAACTCCCACTCACTCACAGACACACCGTTATCACTGGCTCCCCAGCCTGTGCTCTCCATATCAGGAAGACGCTCCATTTGAAGCTGGATACCCCAGACAGTCATTCCATTGTGATGGGGATAATGGTGCTTTCATTCACTGTGTTTCTAAGTGAACCATAGTGATTACCAACAGAACAGCAGTGAAAACCAAAGTCTCTCTCCTACACAACACAGGTAAAATTGCAAGGCGCGCACACTTCCTTCTCAGTCTCACTTGGTCTTGGGATTCACCTGTTGTCCTGCATACCCCCAATGGCTAGCTACCCCCAGAGCCTTCACTGCTGCCCTGTATTTCCCCCAAACTCCTAAGGTTGACTCTTATTTTCCAGACACAGAAAGAGAATGGATCCCCATGCCATCAGATGCTGCCCACTGCCCCAGCAGCCCATCCCCCAAATCACTCATTTCTCTCTAAAGCATTTTGAGATTTTACTTGTAGAAAAATACACTAAACACAGCCATAAGGTTGTCAACCATCAGCAAATTTACTGATACCCAGTAAAACAAATGTACAATCTTAATGTCAATAAAGCCATAAATAAAAATGCCAGTAAAATTGAGTAGAAATAAAACACTGAATTTTGACCCTGTCATCATTCAGAATCACTTCTTGTAGCATAAAACTAACTGAATGTGACTTTATAATTTCTGGTATTTCACGCACCCAAAGAACCCGACTAATCAACTCACAACAGCTAAAACGATTGCATCATTCCAATTTCCTGTGTGGAGAATATCATTCATGAGTGAGCGAGCGAGCGAGCAAGTACACGCTTTTGTGACATTCTTGAATTGTTTATTGCCAGTACAAATTTTACCTTGTCAGTAAACAAAAAAAAAAAATTCAATTTCAGATATTCACGTCAGTAAAAACTAAAAAGCAAGGTTGGTCACCCATATAACAGTGTTGCCACCTTGTACAGGGGAGCCGACTATCAGATCTAACTGGGACAGAGGCCATACCGGATAACCAAGAAACCAGAGAACGGGTGACAGTGCTCCCACAGACGACCCAAGCCACAGCCACTCGGGGTTGACCACCCAAGCCCCAGCCATAGTCAGACCTCAGGCAGTTGATAAGTCCAGTTAATATGGAGAGCCAGATAACACAGGCTCAGTTAAACAGGGTTTACTTCATTCTAGTACATTGCAATTTTTCAGCATGCATAGTAGCAATTCTTTCTGCACCACTTCTCCCAAGACCGGGTGACGTTCATTTGTGCATTAGTTTAGAATCCAGGAGTAGTGCAGCACGCCTTTCAGTGAGAGGAGATGAGCACAAAGAATTATACGGACTTTGCAAACAAATATGACAAAGGGGGAAGAAAAAAATCATACAGGCTGTCAAAATTTGACCTGGCCAATCTGGACCAATAAGATTGCTGAAAATACAAGCAATGGTAGGCATAAAATCAAGAGCTACAGAAGGGGAGGAAACCATTGTGCTTGACCCGCTATAACTCATTCCCCTAGGCATCACAGTGAGGCACATGGCTGAGAGGGAACACAAATACAGACGCTCCATCAGCTGGGTCCAGCATAAGGTAAAAGGAAGGCAAAAGAGCAGCAGAACCTCAGTCTGGGACAGAGATGCTTTGCCATAGCCCATGAAAGAGACATCTCTCCTCCCTACAGTTAAGCTAACTCAGCCCTTCCTACTTTCCATTTCCTTTCAGAAATGGCTGCACGCTTCAGAACCTCGAGCTGGAAATTGGTGGAGAGGAACGGCCACACAATTCAGGCAGCTTCTTCCCTTCGCTGCTGTACAGGTGCGAGCAGCTTACTCTTTCAGCCCCTCTTCCTATTCACAGATGTAACACCTCTGGGACATCCATTCCTTGCACTGATCCAGAGCCATGTCCAGAAAGCCTAACATGCCCAGCACAGCCTTCCTCATTCGCTAAAACCACTGTGCTCCAAAACGAGATTTCTAATGGGACCGAGCTTCCTTAGCAAGAATGAAATCATACACTCTGGGATCAGAGAGATAATCTCTGTTGAATTTCATAACTCAAAATATTGGTTTCTTGCATGTTGAGTGCAGGGCCCCTTTGAGCCCGAGACCTTCAGGATAGATTCTTTGATGGATACAGGAGCACTCCACAATAGATAACTTTCCATGATACAGTACAAGGCTTTCTTATAACAGTCAGACTGCAATGAGAAAAGGGCATCAGTGGTGACATCCTACTGAAGCAATGCAATCCAAGCGTAGATCTTCCCCTTAAGACAACAAGCACAGTGCAGTGTTAAAGGAGAAAGAGTGTGCCGGGGAAAATCTTAGTTCCGTATTTGGAAAGCATTAAAGAGTAATTTCTTAGATGAAACCAATAGCATATTGTTGAATATAATTGGATGCGAGAGGTCCTTTTCAAAAGACTAATTCATGCTTAATTCCAGGAGCTTTTTGTCTGCCTGGAAGTCTTTAAAACATATTGTTAAATCATTTCATGCTGAAGTTTTACTCATTCGAGTTAATTTAATCACTCCATTTCAGATGGTTGAGTTATGTTTGGAACACTGATCCCTGACAAGTAGCAGTTTCTGATCTCAGTGAGATTAGCCATACCCAATTTCCTGATGCAAGAAAAATCTCATTACCTGCTTCAAAGGAAAAAGGCTTATAAGAGGAGTCGTGAAAGGGCCAGTCAGCCAGCCCTGCACCAGGCTCAGATGATTATCACACCAAGATACAGAATTTGTAAGGGGGCGACTCAGACATCACATTAGGACCCCGTTCAGGCCCTTTGGACATGGTAATGGACAAGGACCTAAATAGAACAGAATTATTGCACTATGCTTGGGATATGCGGCTGCTCTTTAAGAGCATTTGTTTTCTCAGGGTGTGTCTGTCCGACAACTAAACGCCTGCGACTGGCCCATGACAGTTGACTCAGGTGGGTGCAGCTCAGGCTACTAGGCTGTTCAACTGCAGTGTAGATGTTTGAGCGTGCAAGGGATCTCAAACTTAAATCACCATGAGGGCCACATAAGGAATAGTACGTTAGCCCAAGGGCCGCACCACTGAAACCTTTTCATACAATGATATTTCAAATATTAATAGCCATAGTGTCTTTGAGGGTCACAAGAAATAACTTTAGGGGTCACATGCGGCTCTCAGGCCACGAGTTTGAGACCCCTGGTTAGAGCTTGACCTTTGGGCCCTCCCCTGGCAGGGACATATCCTTGTTTTCATCTGTTATTTATCTGCTCAAGCTGCCCCATCTCCGCATAGACCCTTGCTTTGGACCATTTCAATGGGATGCTGAGGAAGCAACTGTACAAGTGCCTAACAGCAAAGGGAGGTTTAACCCATGAGTTACATACAGGAAGGTGGGGGGGGGTCATATTTGGAGTACTGTGTCCAGTTTTGGGCACCCACTACAGGAAGGATGTGGACAAATTGGAGGGTGTCCAGCTGAGGGCAACAAAAATGATTTGGGGGCTGGAGCACACAACTTAAGAGGAAAGGCTAATGAAACTGGGCTTGTTTAGTCTGCAGAAGAGAAGAATGATGGGGGATTTGATAGCAACCTTTAACTACATGAAGGGGGTTCCAGGCAGGATGGAGCCAGGCTGTTCTCAGTGGTAGCAGATGACAGAACTAGGAGCAATGGTCTCAAGTTGCAGGAAGGAAGGTCCAAATTGAAGATTAGGAAAAGCTTTTTCACCAGGAAGATGATGAAGCATTGGAGTGGGTTATCTAGGGAGGTGATGAAATCTCCCTCTTCAGAAGTCATTAAGGCCCAGCTCAACAAAGCCTTGGTTAAGTCGATTTAGTCGGGGTTGGTCCTGCTTTGAGCAGTGGGTTGGACTCAATGGCTTCCTGAGGTCCTGTCCATCCCTAATCTTCTCAGATTGCACAATGAATAGAAGCCTGGGAACAAAGCAGCCTCCTCAGCCTCTCAAATAGAAGGGAAAGAGTCTGGTACCCTACCTAGCCCTGCACCTCATCCAGTCACAACACCACAAAGGGAGGTGGGGTTGGGAGAGCTGGGGCAATTTGTATAGCAAGGTTGCTGAGATCCACCGAATAAACCTGTAAGCTCTACATATACTAGAAACCATTCCAAGCCGGGGGTGCATGGCCGCACACACACACCCCGCACCCATAGTCCCAGCACCAATGAACAAAGGACTGAGAGGATGCAGTTTACAATCATTCCTATGAGAGTCGGGATAGTCCTCTCTTGGATTTGGAAACACTCTGCCTGCAGCAGGTCCTACTATAAATCAACCAACATTATTAATGACAACAGGGCAGTTTTTATTTGCTGAGTCATTTGCCTTTATCCATGCAAGAATAAGGAATCCTTCATCCAAATTGGTCAACAAGGAATTTTGTAAAAGGCAATTCCTCCCGCCCAGCTGAGCTTGTAGAGTTTGTCTACACTATGGGGACCACAATAGCCTCTGCAGAATCATGGAACCAGAGTTTTATATTATGTCAATATGTTTACCTTTACCAAACAAATGCAAAGCTGCTTTTACCATGATGAGTTTTGTCTGTGGAGAGGGGTAAGCAATCCCTCCTCCAGGTTTTTTTTTTAAGGTTTTTACTTTCTCTTTTCATCTTCCACATCTCCCTCCCACCCCCCAGCAAGAAAAAAAAAGTGGATGTCAAATTAAATACAAGTCTCATAAATAACATCTAACAGCGAATGTCAGAACAGACTCACTGTGTGGACCTCTTCTGTGAGCAGAGAGGTATTTGCGAAGTCCAGGTCCTTCGGCTGTACAACTCACAGACAATACTTCCAAAGAGCTTACAGAGAGGAGGACATCTCAAAGGCCATGGTAAGGAACTTAATACAATTTTTTTAAAGGTACTTTCTAGTGAATTTCACAATTGACTACAACACAGTTTTGCAGTAACTCAGCCAGCACACATGGATCCATGTGCACACATCTGCCCTCTACGCTGAACACTTTAGAATTTAATAGACATCACAGACAAAGGGTGGGAAGGAAAACAGGCATTAAAAGGTTAAGTGTCTTGCCCAGGGTCACCTAGCAAATCAGTGGCAGACAAGTAAAAATTCACTAAGTTTAAATAAAACAAGCAAGGAGTCCTGTGGCATTTGAAGACTAACAAATTTATTTATCACATGAGCTTTTATGGGAAAAAGCCCACTTTATCAGATGTTTTGAAGATGGGGGACCTTACAGAATGGGAGGAAATAAACACAGGGAAGTGTAAGTCATGGGATCAGGTCACACTTTAACAGCAAATCAAAGTAGTAGTTAAGATTCAAACACTGGGGAAAAGCACACAGAGGAAGATGAGGTCAAATCACCTGTTGTAGTAAGAAAAAAAAAATCTGAAGTCCCTATTTAATAGGAGCTGCTGATGTCATTTGAGAGCTTTTTTTTTTTTTTTTTTTTTTTTACCCTAGATGATCATATATTGACTGGCTATCTGCTTAGTTGCACAGCATTTGCTTTTCATCACACAGTCAATCCCAGATACCTTCAGAATTGTAACCATTTTGCTGCTGTATTAACTAATCTATCCACAAAGACAGCTACCAGCAGCTTGGAGAAAACCCATTAAAAGTCCAAATACTGAGAAAAATGCCAACTGCACATTTTTTGTGAAGATACATTTAAATAGCAGGTTCAGAAAGTGCAGGCATGTGTGTACTCTCCCACCCCACAAGGTCTCTGAAACATCCCCTTTCCACAGGCAGCCTACAGAAAGGAAACTCATCGCTGAACTTGCTCTCAGAAGGGCAAGTGCTCAGACATCAGAGCAAGGAAAGGAACCTGTGCAGACAATTCAGGTAGTGTTAGTAAATGGGGAGAAGAAAATGTTATCCTAAAAAAAATGCAGCCAAAACTAATGATTTTTCAGCTGAACTAAAACAGCTGCATCTCCTGGAAAGCTCTGACATTTCAAAAAATAATTTTCAAGATTGGTGGTAAAAACTGTTTTAAAGGGTTGCTAAACTTTAGAGAAAAATTGTGGAACAACAATCTACTGGCAACCAGATCTAACTCACGATTTTTCTGCCCTGGCATGATTTCCAGATCACATCATTCTTTATCTCTGATCTTCACGAGGACAGCCAAGCGCAGAACTCTCAGCCTGATACCTGGCAATCTCCTAACAAAGAGCGAAGTGTGACTCGGGCCAGGTTACACTAAAAAGTTTTGCTTGCACAGCTTTGCCAGTAAGCAGGGATGTGTTTTGGGGGCAACATTTCTAAACTGGCGAAAATCGTAACATAGATGCAAGAATAGTGAAATAAAAGTGATTTCGCCACTATAGCCTTTTTTTCTTTTTTACTCACTGAACCACTATAAGTTCCATGGACCAAAAACGCTTCTGTCCACACAAACTGTGTCTATACGAGGTGTTTCTGCTGGTATAATTATGCCAGTGGATTTTTTCTTGCACAGAGTAAGGCCGAGACTTTGCAGAAATAGGCAGTAGGCACACGATAGAGATCTGAAGACCATTTTCTCCCATGAAAGCTCATGTGATTAATAAATGTGTTAGTCTTTAAAAAACCCACAGGACTCCTTGTTTGTTTTGAAGAACTGGACTATGGCTACCCTTCCAAGCATCTATGAACGAATCCATAAAACCAATAAAAAAGGTAAAATGCAAATGGCTGACAATTTCTCTGCACCTCTTTAACATTCCTCTTCCATTGGGCTCATCTTTCAACTACTTGAAGTCAACTCTTGAACCTCAGTATCAGCAAATGCTAATTCACCCCACCTTGCGTGCAATTTGCAGAACATGTATTTCTCATTGTCTTTGGCCTCCAACCCTCCATGAGGGCAGAACTCGTTCCATTTCATTTGTTTATCTGGCTATTTGCAATCTGGCACCAAGACCATTTTCCATGACAAATATAAAACATCTCCTCTTTTTAATTAAACCTGAAAGCAAGTATGGAAATCCACGAAGCAGAAAATATGCTGGGTACAATTTTCAAATGGTGGCTATTTATACGCACGCACTCCTGAGCTGAACACACACTGAAATATGGAAAACTCAAAACAAGAGAGGTTGAAGCTCTGTTGTCCTGTGTTTAGTCACGACAACCATGTGGCTGTCATCATTATGGGGGAATAGCGCTTCACTTTTATAATTAGCTTTTTATGAAAACATCCCTTTACAACACATTTTAAAAAGCAAAACCTCAGATGATTGAGATTAACTGTGAGAAGGAGAAGTCACAATTTACAGTAGTTATTTTTCTTTATTCTAGCATTCCTATTATTTCAATTTCCGTTTGCCCTTCCATATGAAGGAGGTGCTGTGGTTTCAGCTAGAGAAGTTCTGTTTGCAAATTGATTAAATTTGTTTTAAGATAAAGAACAAGAATAAACAGATGAGGGACTACAGGTTTCAACAGACATGAAGGGAGCACAATGGGACTAAATCTGTAATTATAACGCAGCAACATCACTCGTCTTCGGCTTGCTTAGGAACAAACCAGCAACGTGAGCTAAAGCAATACATTCACGGTTGGGAGTCCCCCAGAAAGAGGAAAACTCCCAGAGGATGGTGCCTTGTCAGAGACTCTAGAGATGGACATTGCCAAACAACTCTTTCACCGGGTTCAAGACTGAACCTACCAGCCACATCAATCCCACTGGGCATCGCAACAACCAAGAGAAAATGGCAGTGGGCTGAGCTGAATTAGTTTCCAGGACAGCCAGTTGGCTTTTTCATGTCTAAAAGTACATACCTCAAACCAGAAAGCTCAAGCCAATGGGGATACCCAGAGGGTAATCATGTCAAACCTTGGAAAGGGGCAACTCATTTACCAGCTGAAACAAGAACTGGTCATGAAAAAACTACAGCTTACAGACACAAACGAGATTTCTCTCTCCCACTTGCAAATGTGAAAACTGGAAATCCGCCAAAAGCACAGTCAGGCTTCTAAATGCTTTTGGAAGTAAATGCCATAGCAAAATAGGAGAATGAATTAAACAGAATGAATTTCTAATAAATGTGGAGACCTGTCAGAGAATTCAACATACCTTGTCTCTAAATTTAGCTGGCCTGGAAATGTCTGCTGCTTGTGCTATGAATCCCCCAGAACATCAGCCATGGTAAGGGGGCAATTGGGCAGCTGGAGGAACACACCAGAGGGGCTGTCGGAAAGAATTCCTCCATTGAACATGCCTCGGAGAGGGAAAATGTCAATTCCCCACTAATGAAGTGGGATTTTCCCCCATCCAAGCTGATGCAATAGATAAATTTGTTAGTCTTTAAGGGCCACAGGACTCCTTGTTTGTTTTACTGAACTAGACTAACACAGCTGTCCCTTTGGAACTTGGCAACAATACAGAGGATGTGCAAAAAGCAAATCAGGGCAGACTGCAACAGTGAAGCCTTGTTCATACCTAAGTGGCAGCTAGCAGCACAGGAGGGCTTAAATAAGTATCAGTGGCATGAGCAAATGATTAAAAAACAGAAGAACTTGAGACAATATGAGTCATGTCCTTGAAGCATCTGACGAAGTGGGATTTTCTCCCATGAAAGCTCATGCGAAAAATAAATCTGTTAGTCTTAAAGTGCCACACGACTCCTTGTTTTTTTAGATAAGAGCAAGGCAGATTTATGAGAGAGAGAGAGAGAGAGAGAGAGAGAGAGAGAGAATTTGATTTGCAGAACTAGGCACAAATTTGGGTAGAAGACTGGGAGCCAAGACAAGGACCAAAAACAGTGCAGCATCACGTTAAAAAAGCTGCACCAACCCAGTGCGCAGCTCTTTTGTTCCCCCCCTGTGGAAACGTGACCTGACTTCAGCGAAGCAGGAGTGCTGGCTGAAGGCTACTTGAGCAGGACGATGTGGGACTCTACTTCCCCATCATGAAACCCTCTGCAAGCCTTCAAACATGTCGACTGATGTCAATTGAAGATCATGAACCAAAGCAGTAACTCCAGGGTAAGGAATTACTGAGTTTCAAACTGCTCTGTGTTTAAGAAAGAAGCTTCGCTGATCCTCAGGCCTCTCAGTTCAATCCAGCATCCTCTCCTGCCTGCATTGCCTCAGCGCTCACAACAAGGGACTGCAACAGTACAGAACGGCTCTGGTACCAGGGTATTCTCCTCTTCCAGCCTGGACCCCTCTTTCAGCCTCCTTCTTCCCCACATCTCAGAGCCTGACACTGCTGCAAACTCACTGCCCTACGGTTGTGACCCTCAGCCCACACCTCTTGCAGCTCTGTCCAGCAGAGCACAAAGGGCTGAGCTCAGCCTGGAGAGCTGTACAGTGAGCCCGTGTTTAGCATAACAACTCGATTAGCTGTGATTGCCTTCGTTGTCAACAAGGTTGTGGTAAGGAAGGGTAATTTGTTATCCACTGCTAAATTCTGCTTCTCAGATGAGGATCTTGGGTGACAAAGTGGCTCTTTGGCTGTTTCAAGCCCTGTGGTCCCAACTCTAAGTTAGCATTTCCTCCATCTGCAAGACTGAGGACTAGGAACACCTTATTACCATGGTGGTGGTGGTTTTGCACAGGCCCAGACACAAAGCCCACTGAAGTCAATGTTGGTTTCTACACTGGTTACAGTGGCCTTCAGACCAGACCATTATTGCCAACATGAACCTAAGTCAGTAAAAGCAACAGTGGGGAAATCTGGTGGACTCATAGAGGCAGCACCTGCATGCATCAGGACACAGCAATGAGTTCAGCCCCACAAACACTCAACGGCAGGCTAATTTTTCAAAGTAATCAGTGTCTGCCACTTCTACAGCATCAGCCACATTATTCACACACATCAGAGGCACGTCATTAGACTGGATTCCAAATGTTTAACTGAACAGAGGCATGAAGGGCAGCAGAAACCCTCTTGGAATCAATCACAGTATTTACCACATTTTGCTGCCCAGACACCACAACCAGGGTAAATTGTTTTCCCTCCATGGGAGGGCAGAGGTGGTTCAACTGCAAAATGGCATTAGTGCTCCTCTTTCTCACACCACTGCATAAAACCTCCACTTCTTCTTTGTCCCGCTGGATTTATAACACCACAAAGGGCTATTTTACAGATCTGTCTAAGTATCGCCACCCCCAATCCTTCTGATAAAACAAAAAAAACAAAAACAAAAAAAAAGACTAGTTTTTTAAACCAATTGAATGTATTAAGTCCAGTACAAAAAAGGATCCCTTTCCTTCCAAAGCAGATGCTGAATAAAGCATAAATCAAATAGGAGAAAATGTAGAACTCAATGGCCACATTCTGCTCACAGTTACAACAGGGTCTATAAAGAATGGCTCCATGACAGTCAGCGAAGTTACTTCAGGATTGCACCAGCAATAAATTTATATTCATGAATATGGCGTAGGAGGCAATTAAAGTTTAATAGGAACATCACATCAGGAGAGATATAATGTTGCGTGCGCAAGCAATAACCCCAAATATGAGCAGGGCTGTAACTCCAACAACAATTCCCTCTCTCACGCACATGGAGGTTTTAAAAAGTCAAACGTTTCTGACGCCTTGCTGCGATGCAGAACAGATGGCAATTCAGTCGTGAGTTTAGTTACAAAGACTCCAAAATGTCAGGGATTTTTCTTCAATTTTAAATTTTCCATTCTCAAAATTGCAGCCCTCCAGGTTCCTTCTGCTGGCCACCAATACGTCAAGGCCAGACGACAGTTCAGCCTACAGGTCAACAGTATGCGATGCTGTGGAGAAGGCTGAGTAATCAGACAACCCCCCCCCCCCCCCCCCGCCATGTGCATGGGACATCCATTAAATCACCTGAGCTCAATCTGAGAGTTGGACATCCCGCTAACTTATTCTAGAGACCTATGCCCAAGAGCTTAGGGGGCTGGGAAGGGCTGTCCTCCCTACTTTAGAGTGCCATCCTTGGCCTTTAATTGTCACAGTGAGATCACTGTTGTCATGGAAATATAGCTCTGTCCCCAAATCAGCTTCAATGCAGGATCAAAAGGAAGGAGGCAATCCTCATTTAAGAGCACAAAGCAAGAAACTGAGTTTCTTCCAGCACAACACTGTGGCCCACAGCCTTAGAGGGCACACTCTATTGCCCAAGCTTTGTACTGATTTCATTTGCACTGTCTTTTGGAAAACGTGCCGGTTTTACCCGAACCTGCTTAACTCCAGAGCTGGATACGTTAGGACTACAAAGCAATGATAGCAGAGCAAAGCTAGGTAGTTGGGCTCCCTACAGATTTTCTATCTTGCCCCCAGGATGCAACACTGGGCACTGAATTACCAAGCTCTGTACTTTAGGCACAGGGCCCATGACAGCATGGAGAGAGCTGGGACCCTGCTACGGCAACACTCCCATATTTCTCCCATGCTTGAGCAAATGCTGCAACGGTGCCCTTACTAAAATGTTGCTCAGGCAAAAGCTGCTGCGATGGGAGAAGGGACTTGGCTGCAGAACACAATTAAACCCAGCTGGAAATGGAGGCCCTTGAACAAGCTGTATGAAAAGTAAACAACCCTTGTGATCAATGTAACAGCCTGTGGCTCCCATTTAAGGCAACGTAGTAGAAAAGAATATTGGACATGTACAGCTAACACAACCCAGCCTATTTCACTAACGCATAACTTCTGGTCCCTGCTCCAAAGGAGGAGCCATGTTAATCTAGTTCAGCAACACAAGCAATCTTTAGGAGTCAATCTTTAAAGAGCTTGTTTTGCTGGGTCCTGCAAATTCCTGCTTTCTACATGTAGGATTCATGGAATGATATTACAGCAGGGAACATACGATTGTATTAGCAGAGGGAGAAGTCAGTCATCTGTAGTCTGTAAGAAAAAAACACTCTCCTAATTACACTACTTTGCAAATCCAGAGCTGTTTCCTAATGCCTTTAAGACAATCCACCACATCTCTTGCTATAGACACTTCCCAGGGTTTTGGAGAGAGACTCTCAGCTTTGCTTCATTCCTTAAAATGCTTTTCAGGTCTGCGTTATCACTTAGTAACACACACCTCAGTTTGTATCATTGTTTAGCCTCAACCTGGAAGGGAGGGAGGAATCAGAGCTCAGAGTAACTACACTGTAGTATCATTTAAAGAGACACAGATGGTGACGAATAAGCCTGAGTTTTAACACTTACAGATAATGCAGTTCTAAGCAATGACTGACTTAAAATGAGGCTTCCAACAGATTACAATGAGAAATCACCAAGCTGCTTCTCATTTAAAAACCCACCTCCTTTCTCAGGAGCATATTACATACACCCACTCATGTTTGCTGCTGCCCAGCTATTACTGAAGACTTCATTCCACAAGGAAATCCTGGAGGGGCTGTCTGGCATACTCCAGCCTTCATCTGAAGAAAAGCTAAGAAGGCTGGACCTAGAAAAGAGCTTAAAGTGCAGAAGGCTTCGGATTTACAAAGGGAGGAAGTTTAGAGATCTCATCATGGCAGCTTGTGTACTGCAGTGATAGATCTCAAAACTGTTGCACACACACACAGTGTATATGTGTGAGGAAGGAATCGTGGCAAGGGAACAGAATACAGAGACATGGCGACAGGAAGACATACATGATCAGAACACAAGAACCAGGTGACATTCAATTACATTAAAAGGTGGGAAATTCAAAATGAATGAAAAAAAAATTTTTTTTGCACAGTGTACAATTAGACTGTGGAACTCACTGCTACAGGAAGTCAATTACACAAGAACTTAAGTTTCAAGAATTACTAAATGACACTTCTAAACAAGAATATCCAGATTTATCAGGATTAATGCAAAGTTTTGTGGAAGGGGTATGAAGACTCATGCTTCAGGCCTGAAGCCAATCTTTAACTACTAGACATCAGGATGTTTATTACCACTTCTACGAAATTTAATGTAGGCTATCATCAGACAGAGGATGCTGAGCTAGCTGCATCTTGGGTCTGATCTAGTCTGGCAATGCCTGTTTCTATGTACCAGATAGTGTGTGCAAATTAAGATTTCCACGCACATAACACAGCAACCATTTTGCAAGCAAACCCCATGTGAAGTAAATAATTAGTAGTGCAATTCACAAGAGGGGTTTCTGAAGTTGAAATAAAAGAACTATTTCTTTCCCATGTTCTGCTGTGAGTTAAACAGTCTATTTCTGTGATTTACGGCAGGAAACCTAACAAAAAAGGGACTAACCTCCTAAATGTAACTCAGGCAGCCAGCAACCCAGAGTGCTGTTTGTGCCCCTATCCCTTTAATGCAGAATGGAACAAAGCCCTCTTTTCCAGTAGACTGACGGCAACGACATGGAGATGACAGACGAAACATCCATAGCTGATGTACCACATTGGGGTACCACTCCACAAACAAAAGCTAAGTGAACTCAGTATTGCATGCTGCAAATGGAGAAACTGTTTGGGAATTTATTTATTAGATGCAACTGTTGACACTTCTAGGTGAACAGAAATGTACAGAACGTGAACTCACATCCATCTAAACCTTAAATCCCCCTGGGATGTGGAAGAGGGAGGTAACCTCCACAGGGGTCCTCAGCTCAGCTTCTTCCAAACCAACCTCATCAAGTAGAAATGAACTCAAATGAATACACAGGTCCTGAAGCAGGACCTGAAGGATGAAGACACCACATCTGCAGCGTCTGCTCTGAAATAAACAGGCCTCAGGGTGCCACAGTCAGACTTCACTGGAGCCGCAAACTGCAGCTGCTCCCAACTGGCTGCCATCAGTATTGTTAAATGCGTATATTGTGGTAATGCCTGGAGACCGAGCAGCTCTGGCCCCATGGTGCTAGGTCCTGCACAAAGATTTAGAAAATTAAAGCCCCTGCCACAAACTGTTTACTATCTATAAGACAAAAGGTATGCCTGGCTCCCCATCCCACCCCAAGCCACTGACCTTCAGGGTTCTCCCCTGGACTCCTTCTTGTGACAGAACGTACCCGTGTCCACTCCGCACGTTATTGCAACAATCTTGGTGCAACACGTCTTGTGTGGTATCACTGGTTAAAGCTCACCTACAAAATAAGTGTTGCACCACTGTATGTGAAGTTATACAATTCCCCTGTACGGGGTTAACAACACATGTTCCAAACCAAGGTTGGCAAACAGGTCTGTCTCTGACGAAGAAATGTGCATTCTGCTTTGTTTACTGCTTAAATGCAAATTGAGTCATCAACCATGAAGCGAAACAAAGGATGAGAAACAAGGTAGGGAAAAAGCAGCAGGGGACAGCTTTCTACTGCACTCCTGAATCCCAGCTAGACGATATTTCAAGAGGGTGGCGCTCAACTGTCAATACTGATGGTGTTTAAAAGTATTTTTTAAAAAACCCCTAATTTACTTGGTGTCTCTATTTTAAAAACATGCAGTTTTCCTACAGAACAAGGTAACCTTGACGACTGCAGGTCTGTGGGAGAAGAGTTATTCCAGATAAGCACTGAAATGACTAATGGACAAATGCCTCCCCACTTTAGTCCTTTGTAATTTTTCTGTAAAAGATTACTATTGAATGTCCCAAAATCAGCTCTCTTGAACTGTAGTTTTCCATGCAAATCTGGTGGCAGACATCTGCAGCAAGAAGGAACAGGACTTTTTAGGTTATTCCACTGGATATGTCTTTGCATCCAGTGAAAGCCATGGGCAGGAGGAACGAAATCTGGGACTTAATTGTTAATTATTACAGCCGGAGAAGGTCTCAGAGCACCATTTACTATGACCTCATTACTGGTCAAGAATGTCAGCCTTCAATGCAATACTGACTGACATCTTTCCTCATCAAATGTCGCACCAGGGAGCAGCTTACATAGTTAACAGGTAGGTGCATACAGCATAAAAATCCAGCCCTTAATTGGGTTTTCCCCTCTATCATGACAACTTCAGACAAGCACACAAACACACAACCCTGAGATGTGTAGGAACTTTTCAGATGTTAGATACTATTTCAGGCAAAAAGCTACCACCATTTATGAACAGAAACCTCTGCTGTGTAGCACTTATTTACTATCTGCGGTTTCACACACTATGGTACCCGCAATCTGCCTCATAGGGGTGCCAGGAGTGTGCATGTGTATAAAAACATTCTTCAATAACAAACAAGATGTGTAAATATTTTTTTAAAGTCTCCCTGATGTAATTTAAAATGTGCACGTTAGCGATGGACACACTTCAGAAGATTTTGAGGTTTTCCATAAATATACAGAACACCAGATACTTCCCCAAAATATTATCCAAACCCCCTGGATCTTGAAATTAGAACAATTTTACACGTCTCTGGCATACTCTGTCCAAGTATTGCAAAGCACTTGATTAACATGAAAATCCCCATATAACCCTCCTAGAAGGTAGGTACAATGATCCTAATGTGACGGTGGAGAAACTGAGGCACAAAGTTGAAGCAAGCTGTGTAAGGTCATACAGCAATGTAGTGATGGAGCCAGGAACAGAATCCATAACGTCTCCACAACTCTCTGTTCAGCTTTTTTAAACACCAGACAATGCTCTGGCCCGGATATATCCCAGGCTACGTCTACACTAGGAAAAGTTAGTTCAAATTTGTTAATTCAAATGAATAAGTTCAAGTTTAGTTTGAACTAAACTCAAACTTATTCATTTGAATTAACAATGTGAACTAATTTGAACTAACATTAGTTTGAATGAGTCCACTTTGCTAATTCAAACTAACTGCCCCTAGTTCGAACTTAAGTTCAAACTCAGGGTTAATCCTTCTCTACATCGTCCTTAGTTCGAACTAATGATCAAACTGAGGGCTTAGTTCAAACTAACCTGCAGGTCTTAATAGTTTGAACTAAGCTTTCATTAGTGTGAATTAAGGAATTCCTTAATCTGAACTAATGAAAGCCTAGTGTAGACAGGTACTAAGTCAGTTTGAATTAAGCCTCCTTAATTTGAACTAACTTGCAAGTGTAGATATGCCCCCAGTGCTCAAAACTGACATATGTGGGTGCATACCCTCCACTCCATTTCTATGGCAATCCACTTCTCACCCCCTCCTCCCACGTCCAAGGGATATCATGTCCCATAATTACTCAGCAATCACCCCCCAATTCGCTCACAAGCACATTAACACAGAGTATTTCAATATCATTTGGAAATAGGGTCCCAGGTGCCTACATTAATTAAACCTTAACAAAGGGAAGGGCAGCCTTCTAAAACCACGGTTCACATCTGCCTAAGGACCCAGACTGTGTGCAGGTACCCATTTGAGCAGGTACTTATTTCCCCTATGTTTATGCAATGTGCAGAACAATGGAGCCGGCTGGCTTTCAGGCACTACCAAAATATACACGTAAATTAATCAGTGAGATGTGTTTGCTGGCTCCCGCCTCATCTCTAGCATACTCCTGTCTCTGGCGCAACATCGCCATCCTGGTCAGCTTAATAAGACACTTTACTGAGCAGAAGTGCAAGACAGCAATTACCACCAGATCCAGGGGGCTGGACAACATTCTGGAGAAGGATTTGGTGTACCGTGCAGTTGCGCAAAACTTCATAATCTTCTGAAGTGCAGCCATCACCTATGCGTGCATCGACACTGGAGGGGCACTGGTAGATGACACTTTGGATTTAGCTGTGCCTGGCTTTTGCCAATATTATTCAGTCACTCTCTGCATGCAGAAGACTCAGATTCATCCTAATATTTGTAAAGCAGAAAAATGAGGACACCATGCAACCCTCCACCCACCAGCTGCACTCTTCATCTTGTCACCAGCAAGAGGGAAGTGGCCTCTATCAGCAACCTGCAGGATGCTAGAACAGCTAAGCAAACTCCAAATGGGGTGGGAGGGCTGGCACAATGAAGATTCTTCTCTGCGATGTTTTTTCACAGCCTGGTGCCACTCGGCATGCTTCAAAGGCCTGGCATGAGGTCTTCACAAACCCCCAGGACAGCCATCTTTTAGGAGGCAGCATATATTGACATCAAAGTCGAACTAAGAGGCTAAGGAAAAACAATGCTGGATTGCAAAGCAGACCCAGCTTTGTGCCTAGAGCTACGTTAACAGGGATCCAGAGCATTTGAAATGAGTTTAAAATAAAGTCAGAAGCTAGGGATCTGGATCAGTTCTGTTTGGATAGTAATCCATTGACTTTTCTCTAGTGACATGACATTTTGAACTGCAAACCACTTAAACTCTTCTCAAATTTATCTATATTACACTTGCATGTTACATGTAACAATATTTAACCAAAATTATGTTACAGGAGATACTGACAGATTAAAAACGTAGCTGAAAAAGATGTTTCCTTACCTCTGCAACTAACGATAGAGTGCAAATGTAGACCGTCTACATTGTGTTTTAACACGGGTTAAATAACATCACTATAAAGCAAGTGTAGACACCACATTAGATGTTTGTTTCTGGACTTCAGACTAGGATCAAACACAAGCAGGGACAAATATTTACCTTGTCTACACCAGACTTTACAACTGTGTTAATTAACACAACTAAAAATTCACATTTAGACATCCTTTAGGAAATTAGAACCATAAATTCCACACAATCAGCACAATGGAATTAGACTCATTAGTTTCACTTGCAGGTCTCTGGACATTGGTGCAAATCTCCACTCAAACAACTGTACCCACAGATGTTGTGCTGGGGGGGGCAGGGTGTCCGTGTGTAGATCCATCAAAACAGAAAATATCTGGGGGGTTTAAAGAGTTCTTTCTGAAAAGCACACTCCAGGCCTGAATTTGAGACCCAAAAAATCTCTCCTTCCCCGTGTTCCTCTACATTTTATTTTCCTCTTACCAGGCTGGCGTTAGTAATCCATTCTGTTCCAACAGAAGAAGCCAAAAACATTTACTGTCTGGTGATTAGTTTGTAGCCAGCATGAAATGGCCTTTCTGCATATCAAAATCCACCCTAAGCGTCACTAATTCCTAAAACAGTAAGCTCTCTGGGCCTGTCTGTATGTCATGTGCACATGACACCTACCACAGCAGGACCACAATGCCCTACAGGGGACTGCCCTACTGCAAAACAAACTTCTCAGAGAGGAATAAGGAGTACATAAGCATGAAAACTGGGCTTGCACTCAGTGATGGCATCTGCAGAGCAGATCTCTCAGCTCCCCGGTAGGGAACTAGGGACTGATGGCACTTTAGAACATTTGATGGGACTATGTGGGCACAAAGGACCTTAAAAAGGGAGGCAGCGTGACCTATTCGCAAGAGCACCAGAGACCTGTATTGTACTCTCAGCCCTGTCATTGATCTGCTGGGTGACTTTAGGCAAGGCAACTCATGGCCCAATGCCTCAGTTTCCCCCCTTGGAAAAGGGAATCATAGTACCAACCTCCTTCAACAAAGCCGTTGAGAGCTACAGGTGAAAAGAACTAGGAAAGAATAAGGCAGTGTTATCTTCCTGACAAGTCCACCTTCCTAGCACGAAGCTTATCAAGACTAAAGGTGGAGGTATGAAAGATTAAAAAGAACTAAACAGGAGTGTAGCTAGACCCACATTTTATCCTGTCAGCTAACCGAACAAGTGAGACTTTGACAAACAGGTTTGGGTTTTGTTTTCTTTTGCTATTTTGTAGAACTAAATCCCCCAGCTGCGGGATTACGCCAGTGCAGGACCAAGGCTGAATAATTGACCTTATTAGCTCTCCTGGAGAGAGAGAGAGCTGTGTCCACACCACCACTACCAATGATTTAAAGAGCAATTACAGTGCAAACATGGGTCTTATCCGTTCCATCAATATTTGTATCGGGAAAAGCTTCCTAGAGGGGAAAATAAAACACTGATTTTTAGTGAAAAGGCATAATCCATCATCCTGTGCCATATACCACATTCAAAAGCGCATGAAAGCAGCCTTGACATTAATGGTCCTGTTTCAGCACGCAGAAAAGCCAAATTGAAATGGGTCAAAATGAAAATCAGCTGAGGGAGAGATCAACAGCACCAAGCGCAAGCTCCCCCCAATCAGGAAAACCTTCTTTTTTTTTTTTTTTTTTTTTTTTTAATTATTAAAGCCAGTTTCCAGAGCCTCCAAGCCACCAGCAACATTCTTTTCAGACAGCAGATGCATACAGTGAGCCTGTTTGGCAGCAAGTCCTTCACCGATGGCATTACTGGGATAGGAGTAAATTCAACAGATGCGTTGATTTAACTAACACTGGGGTGGCCAAATTCAGCACACAGCACCAGAAGGCCACACTGTCTACCCTATCCCACAGGACTAGTCCTCAGTGCTGCAAATCCAGTGAATAGCTAGACCTTGATCAAGCCACAGCTCCCCAATTCAGTTTTTCCTTCCAGTGTTTCTAAGATGGGGGTGATACTTAACACCCCAGGGAGGATGTGTTCAGCACCATTAAGAAGGAAAGTTCTGTATATTATTGGTCTGTCACACAGTTCTTCCAGCTCAACCATCTGCGTCCAGAAACGTTTCTTTTCCTCTTGTTCTTGGATTTGATACTTGCTCGAGGTTGGGTTTCAGCACAGGGAAAGCATTAGGGCCTGCCAGTCCAAAATAATGCCTGAGCTTCCCTACCAAAGGCTAAGCAGAAAATCCCAAAGCAGCACTTCATTTCTTAATTTGTTTTTTTTTAAATATATAAACACTCTTCACCCAGTCACACTGGAGCTTATACCCAATGGACAGGGCACCTGATGGCGGAGAAAACGGTACAACAGTTTCCTCACTTTGTGGAAGAATACAGTTACACTGCCCCACACGGATTTAAACCAAACAAGGGGGATCAGGAAGCATCCAATGAGGAATGTCCATAAAGCAAGCAGGAGTGTGGGGGAGCTGAATTTGTTCTCCACATTTTGGTTCCTCACTTGTTCCAGCCTTTGGCATCCCAGATGCAAACCTGAAAGCTCCAGGGCAGATGCTCATTAGAGTTTGTTCTCACAACTGAAGCCAACACAAATCATTATTGGCAGGGTCGAGCGATATTCACAAATCATTTCATTATCCTTAAAATGTCTTTATAATGCAGGGACTGATCCTCTCCACTGTGCCAAGGGAACAAATCTCAGCTTTCAAAAAAAGCCCTCAATATGCTTTCATACATCTGCCCTGAAATTTCTGCTGAATTAATATTCCTGTGGTCTTTGAGCTTCAGGAATTTGGCTCTCACTTCTCCTTTGTGAAGCATTCTTGGGCTAACTAAAAGTGACTCATCCCCATTTAGATAAGAAATCATATAAAGAAAATATATGAATTATTGTGCTGAATGAATGAAGCAGAAGAGGGAAAGAGGTTTAAATGTGTAAGTGTATCTAACTGCACTGCAATGAAATTTGAGAAGTCAAGGTTTCTTCAATACTGATGAAATCTATTTCACATGTTTTAATGTGGCTTCCCCTTTTGCTATCCTGGCTCCATCTAACTCCGGAGATGACGGTATTTCAGTCCACACAGTTTCCAAGAGATGAGACAAACAGGCAGAGAAGTATTTTAGTTCAGGGCATCCTCCAAGAAGGATGTTCCACTATCTTAAAGACTTGATCGATGCCAAGGATGCTTGGGACTTGGGGAAGCCAGAAGTGATTACACCATTGCCTTTCCCCATCACATCACCTTGCACCAGCCTTTTTCCATTGTCTTGTACGTGGTCCGTAATCATCTGCACATGAACACACATCTGGACTGACACCCGCACAATGATACTGCAGGTTGCTATATTCTTGCATGTCACAATTCATACGACTATGTTTTTCGAACTTTCATGCTCCCTCACACATGCAAAAAAAAGTCACCTCATGCCATGTGATAAGCCCTACTAAGGATTTGAGAGGAAATTTCATTCCAGCTTGTTCCTCTAGCATACTCCACTTTGTTGCTAAAACACTTCTAGGCTACAGAGACAACTGCCAAGTGACATTATTGCATTGTATTGTGAACTATGCAGGTAATAAGCAAGGAATTCAGCAAAGGATGGCCATAAGAAAGATGGAGAATTCGGAAATGAGCTTTCCAGTGGTCTCTTAATTTAAGTAGCCGTGAACCCTGGAAAAGTAGAATTGAGACTCCTAATAATGTGTGGCAAGTGAAGTCAGTAAATTAAAGAGCTGAAAATATTGCCTAGAGTTAGCAAACTCCATTTGGGAAGCTCCAAAGGGGCAGCCATGTTAGTCTAGTTCAGCAAAACAAATATGGAGTCTGTGGACACTTAAAGACTAGCAGATCTTTTTATTTATTTATCCATTGGGAAACCACCACCACCAATTCAGGAGCATAGAAACAACTCTACACTGCCTATACTTGAATTCATAGCCCAGGTCCCCAACTACCAGATCACCTCGCTAAGTTGAAATAGCCTGACAGACTAATGAATCCTGGACAAATCAAAGTGCTGCAGAGCACAGAACCAAGGTGTGAAGGACTCTGCCATACTCTCTGCTCCCTGGCAAGAAGGGTGACCATCAGCGGATCTCACATGCTGTCCAAACAGATTGAGGGGCCTGCCGAGAGCGGCTGTGGGTGGTGCTGCCTTTTTAACTCACCCTGCTCTGGACAGAAAACACCACAGTGCCACAGAAAGACAGCTGGTAAAATCCTCCATTCCCTTCAAATGAGACATCCTGGAGAATCCCCTGATCTCACCCCAGCCTCTCTAAATATCTCTGGGCAGACTTGGACAGACTGCTTTGTGGCCGACGTGGCCACAGTCTGCTACCTGAGACAGTGCACACGAGCTGCAATCACACCGCATGACTGCAACGTAGGCACATCCTCTTACTTGCCAGCACCTCATGGTTCACAGACGGAGTCTAGAACAGAATGGCAAGACCTAAAGCAATATTTTGGGCTATGCCAGCTTCCCTGGACTAACAGCTTGAGAGAAAAAGGCACTATGAAAATAGGCGAAGTCTTTGCGGTTTCCTCAAGCACCCAATCCAGCTCCCCAGTGTGGGGAGTGCACCATGCAACGTACCCTTCAAGCTGACACTGAAAGGCCCAAGACAACTTCTGCAAACAAGGAGTCCCCCAGCAACATGAACGGGATGTCGTATTATACCTCAGTCCCCATCCAACATACTTTATGTTCTCTTCATCGCTTAACACACCTGTCATATCTAGGGAAATGTGGAAGCAATTCATCCCCATCTCTCTCCAATTAAAATGCACCCAAAGGTGCCATTCTGTGTGAAAGGCACAATGTAAGCATACTGTTATTTTTTAGGAGTTCCTGTACCTTAAAATGGCTGAAAAAGATTTAAGCCAAAACACAAAAAAGGATCATTACTAGGCTAAGAACACGCAGGACACATTTCCCCCTGAGCATTAGCAAAGCCCAGAAAATGAAGATGTGTTGACAGAAAAGCGATGAGAGACGATACTTGCATGAGAACAGTAGGACACAATATTAAAGAATACCAAGAGCATGTCATATGCATTAATTTATAGATTTTGATGTCTTTAAAATAATCTATGCAGTGTCTTTCCCTTCCAAAGGCTCTTAAACCCCATGAGCTGGGATACAGACAGGGCAACAACTCTACGGGCAACAGAGTGACTGTATGCACTCACCAAATAACTCACACAGAGCTTAGGGTGCTGTTTAGTTGAGAAATGGAAAGGAAAGGCAAAGACATCTGATTTATCCCTGCCCTGTTTTGAAGTGAGTTATACCTGAAAACATCCAGGCATCTCTTCAATGCAGCGTGTTCTAGTCCCAGGTAAAAACCTCTCTCCTGACAATTCAGAGACAAATTCTCTCAAGATCTGATACCATCTTGGGGAGGAAGGGAGGGAGCAAATGAGCGAGTGCAGAAAAATAGCTAGTGAGAAGAAACCAATGTTCTGATGTGCCACGAAGTTCTGTTTTGGCTCACTCTTCCTAGCAATAGTAATTTAAAACATAACATGTAAGAAAGCAGGGCCTTCTGCTCCTGATGTCAAGTGGGGATTGAGCAATGGAAAACAGATGAAATAAGCAAGTAAGATCATATACTCAAGTTCCTTAGCAATAGAGTAGAGACTAGCAACAGATGATATATATACACACAGAATTGTCTTCAGGTAGAACAGGCTGAAATTTGCCTAAAGAAGAGATTATATTTAGCTAGGAGAGATTCTGCCTGCAATCTTACCTGCCTTGTTTGCAAGGCCTCACATGTGACTAAAGGGAATTTCTGTCTATATAAATACTGTGATCTTTGAACACCACATCCTATCAATTCCAGAGTGCCCCGAAATGGCCTAGACATCTCCAGCCAGAACCCTATTGATCTGGGAAGGAAACTGGAACACTAGGAGTGGGGAAATGGCAGGACCAGTCATCTTTTGACGGCATCCATTAACAGCTTCCAGTCCTATACCTTGTTCAGTTTTCCAAAAAAACTAACAAAGTGATAGGCAGAAGGAAGAGAGATAATGTTGGGGGAGAAGGAAGGAAAGAAATGGAGGTGTATGGGTGTGCACATAGCCCTTGGCAAGGGGGAAGAGAGTGCAGGGGACACACAAAGCCAGTGGCATGGGGAAGACTAGGGAATCTTGGATAGGAGGACAGAAGGCTTTGCAAGGAGTCCTTGAAATAAAAGGGGATGGGAGGGGAGGGTGGCATCCAGCTAACTTGCGGGGATAAATGGAGGGCTGCAGGGAGGCAAGCTCATCTAACACAAGCTACGAAGTGTGCAAACCTCTTAGTGGGTTACATCTAAAGCAACTCCACTGAAATCAATGAATTACTGTAGATTTACACCAGCGTAACAGTGGAATTTAGTCCAGCTTATTAATTACCAAAGAGTTCAGCATGTATGTATGTAAATTTTCCTTCTTCAATAGAAATTAAAGGCTAGAAAGGATAAAAAGCAAGATGGCTTAGATTAACACTAGCCATTTAAATCCTCTGCTACTTGGCATTAGAGTTTTCTTAAATCGATTCTAAAATAGCCAGAGGCACTCATCTTTGATTTATTTTGGATTTTAATAACTAGTCTCAATGTATGTTATACGTGGCAGTTTTCCAAGCCCAGCAGAGCACCAAGTGAGATGCGAATGTGTCAACATGATTACTAATATATTGGAACCTTCTCAACCAGTAAATGTTACATTTTGCATAAGGAGCCCATATATTATGGAGGTTGTAACCCCTTAATGAATATTTCATTCACATATGCCAGGACCTTGCTGAAAATGATTATGGTGAATCAAACAGGCTTTTATCACTGCAGAGGTTGTCCAAATCTTTCCCTTCCTACAATATGCACAAGGATTGCACTAGGAGACTCCTGAGGTCCCTTCCACCCCAAACAGTCTCTGATTCTAAGCCATCACCTTGCAAAAATGTATAGCAAGGAAAGAAGAGTGTTTACAGGGTAAGCTTTTGCAAATCTCTGACCACATCACTTCAGAAGTCATGTTGTCTGCAAAAACTCAATTCCAGTTCCACCAACTCACCAGCAGATGCACATTCCAACAAAGAGTGAGACTACACAGCAATCATACTGAGTTAGTTTTGATCTAGCATGATCAACACTAGCCTGAGTAATGGCAGCAGCAAAGGTTCGGTAGCACCGGCTAGCTTTGCTCCCCAGGATCTTGGGTGCACACTCCAGCAGCCACTGCTATTGTGCCACAATCATCCCTCCCAACTAGCAAAGGCATGCCTAAAGGGGCCATACATCAAGCCTCTTCCACTTCTGCAGATCAATCCCTGCTGGAACAGAAAGTAGGAACTGCATCCCTGTTTCGCTCAGCCCCGCAGGGTGTCCTGGTCACCCTAGAGTCACCTCGTCTGCCAGGGTAGCACGGTTTTTGCTGTGCTCCAGAACATTAGTTCCTCCAGTAGCTGAACTGATACCAGCCCTGTGCTCACACAGATATGGTGGGAAGAACAGTTAAAGAAAAGGATAGGAAAGAGAGCAAGGGAGAGGGTGTGAAGAGGTGAAAATATGAAGACTCAGCACTGGTGTGCCTCTTCAAGATAGCCAGGGACGGACAGGAGGCAGCATGGGCTAGTAGGCACAGGAATCAGACAGGATTTGGTTCTAATCTTGTCACAACCATGCTGGGTAACCCTGGTAAGTTATTTCCTCTCTCCATGCCTGTTTCTTCTCCCATCCTTGGCCTACCTTGTCTGTCAGACTCAATTGTTGGGGTAGGACCTGTCTCATTATGGACAGCGCCTAATAAAACAGAGCCAGCTGCAGCTGCTAAGGCACCATTAGGAGCAAAACACTGAACGAAGAGACAACAGAGACTGGAAAGAAAGAAACGCAGAGAAGCTGCAGGCCAAGAAGAGAAGCGTTACTGATGGTAAGTGGGGAGTTGCAGATGCTAAAACAAGCAGGCTGGCTGGCTCTCTTCTACAGTAAAATGGGGAGGAGGAAGAGGGGAAAACTACCCTGCTTTTAAGAGAGTCAATTTCCTGGGGATTCTCTCTCCCCAGCATGTAAAGTTCAAGTGGAGGAATAATAAAGAAGAGAGGAAGAAGCTGGTGATGTGTCATCATGTGTTAGCACAAACTGGACACACACCAGGGCAACACTTCTCAATGGTGCTGGCTAGGAAAAGACAGCTCCCCAGTGGCAGCCATCCCGTGGTTAAATCTTTCAGAGCGCCGCTTATTGTTTGCACTTCAGCAGTGCCAAAAACAGACACCTGTCGTGCTAGGCGCTGTACAAACACGGAATGAAAAAAACAACCCTTGCCCCAAGGAGCTGCCGCCATTGCCAACGACAGTCACATGACAGCAATGCTCAGAAGAAGAAAAGAAAACCGGAAACTGCCATCAACCAAGAGAATCCAACCCATCTTCCCAGGGCCGTTAGCCCTGGCCAGCACCAAGTGCTGTGCTAGATGAGAGCCATGAAAATTTCCATTTGGCAGGCGATAGATGGAAGATATTTCAGTCTTCAGAAAAAACAGCTCTCACAGCTGGCAATTCTTGCAGGGCTGAGTGTTCACCAAATTCCCCAAACCAACAATTCACATCTTTGCCAGAAGAGAATCCAACACATCCACAAAAAGCCAGTCAGACGAGCTTGGGAAAAAGAGAGCAAGTTGAGAAAGCAGATCAGCCAACCTGGGTCCTTCCAGTCATGCCCATGCCAGACATCCTCGATTCCCCATTACGTTTCATAAAGCATCTTTTGTCCTGTCAGCTTTATTCCTCTTTGCTGAGCCTGCCTGCCCTTTCTTAGCGTCCTCCATCTTCTTATGCCTGGTGCCCCGTGGGGAACATTAGCAGAGAATGAGTGCAAAGGACTTTCCAACCCTGCTCACCCAGGGCTATGCAAGACCATGGTAACACACACTTGTCCCAGTCTACAACAGCACAACCCAGAACTACCAGCCCTGATGGTCCTGCACTGCTGCCAGAAACAGCGCGCAAAACAAGTCTGTGTGTTGATAGCCCCTTGCATGACAGCAGACTGTAGGAATTAACCAGAACCAGAGAGAAGAGACTTTCTGAACCTTTTCAGCTCAACAGCCAGCAGGCACACAGAAGGGATGCAATCTGCACCAGCAGAAGGCTGCTACAATGGGAACATCCTCTCCAATTGCAGAGGGGAAAAAAAAATATAAAAGGGGAACCAGGTTTGGTTTTGTAGGATCATCAGAAAACTGATGGCAATTTTAAATATTGAAAGATCTTTGCAACAAAATTCTGCTTTCAGTGATGCCAGAGTAAATCCAAACTAAGTCCAATGGATTTACTATCTAAACACAGTGTATTCATCACATTCGGCAAAGATTTGCTTAGCTGAGTTAGTGTGATCAATCACTGTGATATGCCTTTACACAGAAGAAACTGAGGGATCCTGCAGGAAGGCTTGTGTGTCAAGTCATGGGAAAGTATCACTAGGAAAGAGTGACACATACCACTCACCAAAGATCAGTGTGTTGTTTGTGTGTGTTTTGGGCCTGCTCTATGCTGCCAGCGAAATTAGGCAGCAGTCAACAGGGGTTCTGCAATCTACCTTCAGAACATGAATGGGAGTCTCCCATTAACCCGCTATAGATGCGCCTCTCCCAGGAAGGAGAAGGGCTTTAAAAAGCCTGCATACAATTAAGTATTTCAGAAATTACTATTTAAGTACAAGGACCCACCAACTCTATTGTCTCAAGTCCCAAACACACAGAAAAGGCTGACAATCATCGCTTGCTTCTGTTGGAGATAAAGGAAGGTCTAGACACCAGACGAGCCAAGACTTCAGAAAAGACAGAAAAGAAGGGGGCAGATTTTAGAAGAAGGATTTCACGATTCCAAGGAAACAGCCAGGTACCATACTGAAGACGTTAGTTCCCTATGAATTAAAGTTTTACAGATACTCGTGGCAAAAAAGTACACCCCAGAATTCAGCTTCCTCCTTCTCTGAAGCGGTTTAAGGTCCTTCCCCCCATTTCTCATTCCTCTTCTACCATATCATTAGTTCCCTTCCTTCCATTTCTTCCCTCTTTCCTAAGGATGTTACCTATAGTGTTTGCCCAATATAGCAGCAGATTTTAAAAGTGCTTCAGGTTAGCAAGAGAAGGATCCCTGCCTTGTACAGTCTGCTGTCTAGGTTTTGACCAAAAAGGGTTTTCTTTCCGAGGCCGGAAGGAAAAAGCAGGGAACGCTGAGGAAGAGGGGAGGAAGCAGCCCACATCAAACTAAGACTGGTGACAACCACATAATGCCACACTCTCTGAAGCTGTTTCACGCAAATGACATTAGCCAGCCCCTTTCTTAGCAACAAAAACAAGCCAATGAAGATAAAAGGTAGAGTACATAAAATGGTAATTCAGTCCATCCTAACATACCGAACAGAGACCTGGCCAGCTACCAGAAGAGAAATCAGGACTCTCCATGGAAACAAAGCCATTGAGATGGTCAAATGGTTTGACACTCCCTAAGTGGAAATAAAATGAAGTTAAAAGGGACTTAATGCAGGTTGTTTTATCTGAAGACAAGTTGAGGATAACTAGACTACACTGGCATGGACATATCAAGGGGAGACATAAGAGCCCCATCAGTAGGATGGCTCTTACAATAATCATGGACAGATGATGACCAAAAGGAAGACTGGACTCAAAGTTTATGCACATGGTATCAGCAGACTTCAGGGAAACTAATCTACACAATAACCCAGGCCGTCCTGCAAGCATGAGTTTTCGAAGAAGGTTATAAAAAGTTTCCAACAGAAAAATGGCAAGAAAGAGGAGAAACTGCTTGATGCAAGTAGAAGGGACTATGCATGGTCAACAGATTGTACTCACTGTGTCGTTCAGAGAGTGGGACCCTGGATGAGGAGACCTGGTTCTAATGCCAGCTATGTCATTCATTCCTATGCAACTCTGGACTTTGCTGCATTATGCCTCAGTTTCCCCATCTGTAACAAGCCTTGAAGTCCTCAGATGAAAGCTGCTGGGTAGTTTTGCAGATGATTTTAATGAGCATTTTAAATTTTAAAACACACGAGTTGTGCATGGCAGGATTTTTTTTTTTTTTTAAACAGATCCCTCAAGCCCAGCACTGTATTAAATAACCAATTTTCTGAGATTTCATTTCATTTCAAAACATCACTATCCCCCTGTGAATTTTGTTATTAAGTGCCTACATAGAATCATCAGTGGCTATGCTCAAATCATGCAGTATACAAAGGAAACTAAGTCATTAAAATAAAAGCTCATTCCCCATGTTAGTAGCGACTTAACAGTGTTGCACTATCTTGTGGAAAGAGAAAAGAATATACCATTCTTGTGATTTCAGTAGAAATTAACACCCATTTTACAAATGAGGAAAACTAGCTAGACAGTTTGTCTTAATATCTAATCTACATCTCCCTTGCTGCACATTAAACCCATTACTTCTTGTCCTGCCTTCAGTGAACACCCAATCATACCTTCTTTATAACCACCTTTAACGTATCTAAATACTTATCAGGTCCACCTTTGGTCATCTTATTTCCAAGACTAAACTTGCCCATTTTTTTTAACCTCTTCTCATAGCTCAGGTTTTCTAAACCTTTGATCATTCTTGTTTCTGTCCTCTGGACGTGCTCAAGTTTGTCCACATCCTTCTTGAAATGACACCCAAAACTGGGCACAGCACTCCTTCATGGCTATCTCACACTGTTGACTTGCATCCTGTTCGTGACCCACTGTAAGACCCAGATCCTTAGAGCCCTGTAAATACAAGGATATCTGCGGATACCTGCATTATACAACACAGATATCTGCGGCCAATTTCTTGCAGATGCAGATTGGATATGGGTCCACATATCTTTATCTTCACAGAGCTGGAGCCCTGCAAATATCTGGATATCCACAAATATCCACATTATATCTGCATCCACGGATACAACACAGATGTCCACAGACCATTTCTTGTCGATGCAGATCAGATATGGGTCCACATATTTGTATCCGTGCAGGGCTCTACAGATCCTTTTCAGCAATTTATTCACGTTCTGAAGTATCTTGCAGAATTGGGCCCTCAGTGAGCTAGACAGGACTATGGGAGGAGCCAGTTTTAGGACCCAGGAAAGTTCCCTTAAGCTCTGTTCCTAGATCCCACAAACCCTAGAGGAGTGGTTCCCAACCTGTGGTCCCCAAGGGTACTGCAGGGGGTCCGTGGAGGGGGAAAAAAGATAATTACTGCAAATAAATGTACTATGATGAGTGCAATATGTTTGCGAGTGAGCATAATTATTTATTAGCAGTAACTGTAGTTTTAATACCCCTTGATATACAAGTCTGACTCCCATCAGCCACAACCTATGTTAAAAATGTGTGAAATGGCTTGCCTCAGTAGTGGTCCACAAAAGCTTTTGGTGACCATGTAGTGGTTTGCATAAAGACAAAGGTTGAGAACTAGAGTACCTCTGCTTGGCTCACTAGAGAGCTGTGTTCAGAGCACAGTGTAAAACCTCTCTCTTTTCCATGGGCTCACTTTAAAATGAGAGACACCCTGTCAAGAAGCCACCTCTCACTGCTGCTTCTGTGGGAGTCTCTATGCTTATTTCAGCCCACTCCACTGCTGAGAGACATCAGCTATCTGTGCAGTGAACCCCACCTGCAGGGCTGCATTTTTAGCCACTTCATACTCTTTCTAGTCAGTGGTCTGGCTACTTGTTCACTTATGAAACTCTTCACCAACTTCCCGAGGGAGAAATCTGCATAGGCATGAGTGCATGCACATGCACCCACACCCACACACCCACAGCAAATTAGTGGCCACTTTAGCCTGTAGCATAATGACTCCTGATTTGCACAATTGAGGTTTCAGCACGCATCACACTGATTCACATTCCCTTGAGCCAACAGCTCCTCTCTGAAGGCAGGGAAACACTCTGGGCTCCTAATGTTGAAATTATATTTGACATTTAATTCTGGAACCTCTGGGCAATTCAGTGGAAGAGCCCTTGCTGCAATGCAACCAGAACCAGCCAGAAGGCATTTTGTTTGATATAATGGATGTTTCACCTACAATATTACAGCAGGATATTAATTGAAGCGGGAGGAAGAAAGAATAAGGGGCTGGCTGGTGAGAAGCATCACCCGCCCACTCTCTTCTGTCGTCTAATTTGGAGTGACATGAATCATTCCGTGCCCGAGAACTGTAGGGAACAAACAGCCCCTTACTGTTAATATATAGTTTCTATAACCATGATTCATAGCTCCAGTTTCCAGACACACCACTGTCTGAAAATCCTTCCTAAGACCTGAACAAGAGCACAGCCTCAATGCAACTGGGATTCAAGGGGGTCAAATTCTGGCCTCTAGGGATCTATGCATCCAAAAACTGTAGCCAAAAGACAGCTACCCCACCCTAACACCAAACTCAGCTGAGCTGACAGGCCACAGACCTTCAGACAGATGACTTCCATCAGTAGGTCAATATGAATCGGGGAGCAGGCTCTGCATAGCCTTCCCTAGCCACCAGCCCACACTGAAGTTACTTTGTTCCTGACAGTAATAATCTGAGCAGACACTGTATTCTCCCACAGAAGGGAGAACACAGGAGCAAATTAAAACAGGGTTGTGAAGTCAAAGTGTGCAGACACAGCCTGTTTTTCTTTTGCAAGGAAAGAAGTGGAGAGGGCAGACGTTAGCAAAACAGTCTCCTGCCCAGAACTGTCTTTATCTGTTCTATGGTTTGGTAAGGACCCCCATGACAAGCACCTGGGGCTCTAAAATCACAGCTCAGAAAAAAAAAAAAATATCAAGTCACCGTGAGGACAAAATCAGGAGCAAAGAAAGCACAAACAGAAGGTGTTGATGAAAAGGAAGGAACAGCCAAAGATGCTGATTTAGAAGGAAGAGCCATCCACAGAAGTTTTGAAGAAGCCAGAAAGAGTATGATTTTCTGAAAGAGGGGAGCTGACAACTGAACTGAGCAGTGCTTGGCCGCTACTCAGGCCAGAAAACATGGGCAAGTTTGCTGAACTCAACCCCCCTGGAGGGGCAAAAAACCAAACAAGCATCTCAGGTCTGGATCATTATGACACTTTCCCAGTTCTCGGTAACAGCTGGCTTCACTACTGGCAATGGGGCTCCAAGGGCTATTTTCTGCCCTGCAAAATACTTCACACAGTGAAGGGATTTCCCTCCAGTAACCCTAGACCCTTCCATGGCTTTGAACAGAAAGATATCTATACCAAGAAAATCAGTCATGAGAATGACCCTAAAAGGTTGCAACCAGCAAGCTAAATACCTCCTGTTTAGGGCCTCTGTTTCATGCCATGAAGCTGTAAATTAAGGAAGCTGCTAAAACACCAGAGATGCATCAGCCTTGGAAATCTGCAAGACGTCATGGTTCAGTAGCTACTTGACCAGCAATAGAAACCAAGTAGCAGTGGGAAAGCCAGGTGGTGGGAGGTGAGCTGAAGATCAGACCTCTCGGGGCCTATCACATCTAGAACAGCAATGACTATTTGATGTGATTCCAGGGCTAGGCTGAGGCGGCAATGCATTTTGGTGCACACACAACCTGAATTGACTCCTCACACTGATCTCCTGCTAGGCCAGAGCGTAATAGCAGGGGGTGAAATGCACACCCATGAAGAAAGCTTCCACAGGACGCAAGTGCTACAGGGCCTTGAGCTGTCCCCTGCAGAGGGCTAAATTTTACACTTTCGGGGAGGGCTTCTCATGCTTTCAAAGAACGCCAGTGCTAACACAGGCTCTGCAGCGTTCCTGTACACCTTGCATCAGGAGACAGGAAGGGAGAAGCAATTACATCGGTCTCATGTCCGAAAACTTTAACATTGTCAGCCATCATTAAAGTGAAATGCATATCCCCAGTACATCAGCGCTTGGACTAGAAATGTGCATTTTATTGCGCTTCTCGTGTCCACTTGATACGGAGCAGAGGCAAACGTGCTCCGAAGGAAGCATGACTATTTGAAATGGTGCTTTAAGTGACTGTCCTTTTTTGTCTAGATTGCTGCTGCTGCACCTGTAGAAAGGAACAGTGGCAGCTCTTTCCCCCACGTGGGAGCTTATAAGAGTGGTTTGTAGAATTGCTTCCACTAATATCAGAAGATGGAAGGTTAAAGCACTGTCTATATAGTGAGAAAGATGATGATCATGCTTGAGGGGGGGAATAAGATCACACATTTGCTGAGCACTCAATAAAGGTCAGTCCAGGTGGTATCCATTCCTGTTCAAGCCACTCATTCATCCAGTGGGAACAACATACAGACAAGGGGGCACAAACACAGCAAGGAGACATGGAGCAGCCTCCCCAGCTTACTGAAAAGCAGCATGAAGACTATTATTTCACTAACATGAGAACAACTCCTCGCTGGACCTCCACCCCCTGCCAATCTTCTTTTCTGTAGACTTGGGGTGAACCTTCCTATTAAACCAGGGGACAAGACAGACTGGGGAGTAATTTGGGCCCTGAGCCCGTAAACACTTACAAGCAGTAGTTAAAGTAATTGAGGCTTTGCAGGATGAGGGCCTTGGTTACATAGAACTGAAAAGGCTCACACATTCATGCTTCTTCAGTCAAGCCAATATCAGTCTCTTCCCTCCATTCATAACTAACAACATACACCTTTAAAGTCAATTGCAGAACAATGCAAGAGCTAACTTTTTTTAAGCTTACTTGTTTGAACTTGTAAAATTAAATTAATAATTCAACAGTGACTATGGCAAAATGTACATTAGCAAAAAGGACTGTGTAGATTAATAAAATGCCCATTCTGCGCCCTGGGAATTTTCACAAGAACCCAGCTGGTAAGTTCTTGTTGGGTTTAGGGAAAGTGGCTAATTAATAAGTTGCTGTCTGTCTCTATTGGCAATTGGTCATCTTGGCAATCATGCTGCATTTTGCAAAAATAGCAAGTTCATTCCAACAAGCAAAAAACTAAAAGAAGAGAACAAAAGGGGATTGATTTGTTGCAGTTGTTTATAAAAAAAAAAAAACGAAAAAAAACCACACACCAGAGAGTGTAAACCAATAGTGCCTAATGGGAAGTTTCTGTTCTCAAAATAATTTCCATGGTTCTCATTTACAATCAAGAGCACAAAACAAAGTAGCTCTGAATTTATAGAAAGACGTGATTATTTTAAGAGTGAAATTAAATGGCATTTCAGACATAGAATCATCAGCATGCTAGATGCTCCAAAAATAATGACAGAATAATCGATTGGCAGCTACAATCGGTGTTTAATTCTACATAGGGCTTAAAGGCATGAGGCATCTAAATGGCATGGTAACCAGACACCTAGCTCATCTGAAAACCCCCAGCTAAAATTTGAGAAAGTTCTCTGGTTCAGAACAGTTCTGCATTTTGTAGTTGCATTCTTAATGAAAAATAAACCCCATCCAAGAAATGTTTGCAGTTCTTTGCAGAAAGACTCACATCTTTACTCGAGGTTCTCCCATCTCGACACTTGGAGGTGAGAAACTGGGGCAGTGACTAGTTTTTCAAATATGCTTAAAAACTCAAGAAAAACATGAAAGCAGTGAGACTATTAAATGACTAGTGAAAAACAAACTATATTTTTCTGCTTGATGCAGATTCAGAGTAGTCATAGAAGGGAAATCCCGTTAGATCAAGTTCATCCTCCCACAAGGGAAGGAAACAGACCTCCAGTCGAAGACGTAGCAAATATTACACAGGTGCACTGCTTTTCATTATAGGGCTGTACAAGCACTGAACAGGCACCTAAAACTGGGACACTAACACGCGTTCATATTACAACATCATACAAAATGTTTCCACAGGTTTTTTAAAACTGTTAAAAAGAATCAGATATTCCCCAAGGCAGGACATCTGATTCCAAGATCTAGTATTGTATTTTTGTCCAAAATATGTCAAAATGTGACCATCAGTCATGGCCCATACCTGCAGCATGCCACCACAAGGGTCATTCTAATGGGATCTATACAATTTAGTGTGGGTGGGCAAGTGAGCCCTTCCCTTCGCCCACTCCTTCACAGCTGAAAAATGATCATCTCAAGGTAAGTGAATTTCATTTCATCATCAAATTAGATGTCTAATTATTAATAATTCATGCCCAGAAAGAGCACCATGTAAGTAATTTTGAGAACTGAAAGAGAAACAGAAGCAATGATTCTTGAGCCAGACACCAGCCTGTACCGAGAGAGAGAGAAGGAAAGTGTGTGTGTGTGCACGTACTGAAACTGATTCAATTTCAAGCATGGATATCATGGTCTATGAGCCAATTTAACTGAATTATTCTAACGCTGCTGTTGGTATATGGCAGGATGCTTGCCTGAATGAAGCCCAGTTCTACCTATCCGGATGGACAACTCGTTCCCGTAGTCTTGGTGATAAGTCGGCTCAGGATCATACTTCTCTTTCACCGCTTGTGGATCGTAGCTCAAAGACAAGGCAGCGTGGGGAGGATCCTTGATGCCCTGAAATAGATTTGAGGGAAACTTAACATCATTTTCATGGGCAAGTATGTGTCTTCCTCTCTCTAAATTTCCCCCTAAACCAGTGCTCAAAGGCAACTTTGGAATCTGCAGATGTTTTAAAGGCAGATCTGGGCACAGCTCAATGTGTTTGAGGATTTCATACCAAAGTTTCTTTCGGATTTAGTACACAACACCCCAAGTTTTGGATTCAAACCAACACAAAGCAAAGCCATCAAGCTTTGCAGGGTTTCACTGCAAACCAAGATGACCAAACCAGGCTCACTCTGAAGACCTTCGGTGGATCTTTCCACAAACTGGGCCTGAGTTAAAAAAAAAAAAAAAAAAAAAAAAAAAAAACTTTATGTAGCAAGACTCTGAACAGGCAAATTTCACAGTCAGGTTCCACAATGAAGGTTCCACATAGCTGCAATTTTAAGATTTTTTACAGGTTTGTAGGAACTGGAATTTCGACTCCATCCTTGATGTGTAAACCTAATGCACTTTTCAGAATCTTCTGCATTGGCCGCACTCAGTATCCGGTGATCAATCTGGTTGTGAAAGAGCCCCAGGACATAGGATTTTAAAAACACAGAGATGCTCATTTCAAGTCCATATTTTGGTGGGTATCACCAACTTCTCTCTCAAGATTGTTTGGGATTTTTAAATTTTGTACAAAATGTTTGTTTCAAAACAAACTCCAAATGCCGCTTTTCTTTTAAAGAAGAAAAATATCACTCAAGTACAATTACAGGATGGGGGAAAAACCTCTAAATATGCAGTATCTTATTTTGCTCACAAAACACATGTTGCTGTCAGTGCTGCTGAACCAAAAGTACAGGAGAGAGGCTTGGATTGTATTCTGACTCATGCACAGCCAAACCTGATTGTTGAACCTTTCACTGTATGTCAGGAATACCAGCGGAAAACGCTCAGGCTGGGTTTTCACACCCTGATTTAGCAAAGCATGTGAGAACTTTAAGGGTGTGGTTTTCTGGCCTGATGCCTTAGATTCAGGGCCCCAATCAGGACAGCATAAAAACACAAGTTTAACTTGAACCATCTGCTATGTACCATTAACCACAACAGAACTTAAGCATATTTCTGAGAAAGGGCCATTTTCTCAATTGAAGTCCTGGCAACTAGAGAGGGGGAAAAAATGTAACTCAAAACTGAGCATATTTCCTTGGGAATCCAGGGCAAGAATAAATGAGGACTCATACTATGCCATTTTATTGAATCATTTTCTTCATGAAGGATCATTACTTTCAACATCAACTACCTATTTTTCAAAATGTATGTTGGTGGAAGGAATGAGGAGAACGTACACTCTACAAACAAAATGTGTTTGCGCAGCACCTAGCATAATGGGTCCCGGCTCACAAATGAGACAGCTAGGCATGACCAGCAACACAAATAAGACATTGTCTAAAAAGGAACCTCACTGAACCAATCACACGTGGTATCATGTTTCCAGATCAGTGTTGGATTTGCGGTAAATCCAAATGGGCACTTCTATAGACAGTGGAAACTTGTACCATCCCTCTGGATAACTAATGCCATACACCACGAAAAAATGTCCCTTGAGAGAGAGAGAGCAGAATTGCAACAATTCTAGGGATGCATCAAGAGGCATGGGCACACCACCATGCATATAGGAAATTCACAGCTGAGTTTAACCTGACAAGCCACCAGATGTCACTGCTGAACTCCACACACTTAGCTAGAGGACTCTATGTGGCAGTAAAGAACTAAACTTTGGTGGGTCTGCTTGGCAAAACAACTACACCATATACTGCTTGAATCCAGCTTTCCGCTTGCTATACAATTCAGTGAAAATAAAATTTCCTGCTTGGAAAAGGTAGCGAAAAGCCAAGAAATGGGAAAGGAGGAAAGGTTGAAATCTAGCATATTCTTCATGCTGACTCCTCCTGCAATAGAGATTGTTGGACTTGGTATTTCAGCTCTTTTTGGTGCTACAAATTTCCATGGAAATTGCTGCTACTTTTCCCACAGTTCTGAGGTTCAGGGTTCACTAACAGGTTTGACCATACAGACAAACCTGAGGCTAGGTACTCACAAAGCAAAGAATGTAAACCGATAAGAAGAGGATCACGGGACATCAGTGTTTTAGTTCTACCCAAGAAAGCAGTGTTGCAACTTAACTTTCACTCTTGTATTCAGTGAGCAGCAATATAAAGTAACTTATACTAAACCACCAGAGCAGAAAAAATAAGAAACTTGATGAGTAGGGTCATTTAAAAAAAAAAAAAAAAAAAAAAGGTTGAAGATGAAATTAAATCAACTATTATCCCCTCATTTGCATAATATAGTCTGACTGGTGTTATTAATACTAATCACATATTTGCCATCCTTTTCTCTACTGCCGTTTAATCAGCGTGCTTTTGCCCCCATTAATTTAGCAATTAGAAGATGCACTGATGAGGAATGCTTCATTCAGAAAGGATTTTTCTTCAGCAAAATGTGACAAGTCTTTCACTTCTCTCAGAGTTTCTCAGATTTTCAGTCCGAGTCAGTCGTAGGCTTGACTGGAGCTGAAAAAGGTGATAAGTGGATGAAAAAAGCATGTGGAACTGTAAAATTTCTCTGTGAAATATTGGCAGGATGTGCACATGGGAGAGCTTCACGTAACTAGCCAGGTCTGAAAAAGACAAAGGTGCAAAAAAATGGAACCGACTGGATGCAAGACACCCTGCAGTTCCAGATTAGCAAATGCCGACAAGTTGTCCTAGAAAGTAAAAAATCACTATACACGAGAAAGCAGACACTCCTAAGGCACAAAGAAACAAAAATCAGCAGCGAGTTTGGAATAATGCAGTTGATCTCCTTTTTTCACTGATAGAAGACTCAATTAAAAAAGAATTAATGGAGGATATTGTAATTAATGCAAGTGTCACAGGGTTGCACACTCAAGATCCCTTTCTGCTAGCTTTTTTCTCCCCTCTTAACAGACCAGCCTGGAGTCTCTTGTTCTTTTAACACCCCCACCCACTACGCCCTGTGCACCTTTTTTACATAGCTTCCATGCAGATACCCTTCTTCCCAACAAGACGTGCACTGGCCCAACTCCAGACCATCTTGCTGGGCTTGCCTGGGCTCCAGGAGGCTAAGGGTTGCTCCCCCTTCTCCAACTCCCTCTGCCTGAATCACGTCTCCCACTCCCTCAAGCAGGCTCTGCCCTTTTCCGGCAGGCACCCAGGTCTTGCCAAGAACCTCCTTATCTCCGGGTTTTGCTTCACCACGCGTTAGCCCTCCAATCAGGGTGCCTCCGGGCTGCTAAAAGGTAGCCAAGACTGAGGACAGGGTTTACTACCCTCCACTCTGCCACAGCAAGTCAACATAGGTTTATGGGAAATAAATTAACTTGATTTTTTTTTTAATGAGATCAGTTTGGTTGATAAAGGTAGTAGGACTTACATAACAGATTTAGACTGCTGTCAGATGTTTGACTAGGTACCACACAACATTCTGATTGAAAAACTAGAATATTAAATTCACTTCATACACAGGTCATAGATTAAGATCTAACTGGTTGACAGGTCTTAAAACCTAAGTGTGAATGGGGAACTGATGTTGAACAGGAGTACTTCCAATGTAGGGAACAGTTCTTGGCCCTATGCTATTTAACGCTTTTGTCAATCACGGGAAGAAAACAAAAATTTCACTGACAAAGCTCAGACAGACAGACCAAAACTGAGGGCAGTGGTAAATAATGAAGAGGGTGAGTCACTGATCCAGGGCAATGTGGAAGTTAGAATCACAGACTTCAAGTAACTCCCTTCTCCCACTTGGTAATCTGGGCACAAACAAACAATACATATTTTAATACAGGTAAACATATACACCTAGGAACAACAGATTATAGGACTTGCTTAAAAGATGGGTGACTCTAAACTCAGAAGCAAGGACTAAAAAGCATTTAAGGATGCAGCTGAATAATCAGCTAAGTACACACTGCAGCCAAAAGAGTTAATAATGTGATCCTGGGACACACAGCTATGGGAACTCAAAAAGTGATCACTTTACCTCTGTATTTGGTCACTCCGTGGCTGCTGCTGAAATAATGAATTCCATTCTGGTTCCCACAATTGAAGAGTTTATTGATAAACTGGAGAGGGTTAAGGGAAGGGCTTCAAGAACATTTAAAGGGCTCGAAAAATTGCCTCATAATGATAGAATCAATGAACTCAAGCTATTCCGCTTTACAAAGAGAAGGTTAAGGGGGCTACTTGATTACACTCTATAAATACCTACACAGGAACAAATATTTAATAACAGGCTCTTCAATCGAGCAGATAAAGATCTAACACAGTCCAATGGCTGGAAGCTGAAGCTAAACAAATTCAGACTGGAAAAAAGGTGTAAAACTTTAGAAGGCAAGAATAATTAACCCTTGGAACTATTTAGCAAAGGCCATAGTGGATTCTCCATCTGAGACAACTTTTAAATCAAGACTGGCTATTTTTCTAAAAGATCGCCTCAGGAACTACTTCAAAGCAGCTCCCTAGCCTGTTTTATACAGCTGATCAGACTAGACCACCACAACAGTCCCTTCCAGCCTTAGAACCTATGCCACACGGCTTAAAATAGGTGCCAACATGTTGAGTCAGTCTTCTTCCAAAGCCACCTGCATACAGCAGGCTGAGTCAGTAATTTCCCAGATCACGAAGTGCATGGCAGTGAGATGCAAAATAGGAGAGAGTCAAATGGTACACTTATACAGGGATTAAAAACCCAGCAGCTGGCCAGGATCAGCTGACCCAGGCTCTGAGCTGAAAAACTGAAGTGCACATGTTCAGGCTAAGTGGAGAGTCCCAGCCATCAGACTCCAGACTATGCCCAAAACTTCTACACAGCAATTTTTAGCCCCACAAACCCAACTCAGCTGACCTGAGCCAGCTATGGCCAAGTCGCAGGTCATTTCTCCCTGTGTCAGCATCACCTTTTAAGGCTGTCAGACTAAGGGGCACTGGTTGGCTTTTACCTGGGATGCAATTTGTGTCACTTGTTATCTTGCTTTGTCACACTGCCAGTGCTAGTGGAACGTCCCACCCCATCTGTCATTTATTGCATTACAAACAAGGAGTCTGGTGGCTGAACTGCACTAGACCAGACTAACATGGCTACCTCTTTGGAAGACTGCAGTAGGAGGCATCCTCAAGATGGGTTCCCTGCCTGGGCTCTTTTCTGCCATCGTGCTCAACAGGAAGGCCTGGGGTCAGCACAACTAGCCACTTTCTCACTTGGACTCCAGATGAAGCAGAAAAAGAACAAACATTTTAGTTTTATTCAGTTTCGTGGTGACTCTGAAGCAGCAAAAAGAATCTCTGAGAACACTGCTCTGTCTCTGGGTTGAGAAGTTTCTGCATACAAGACAAATAAGGTCCTCCTGTAGTGAGCCCAGTGGAGCCTGTTGAAAAATTGCACTCAAATCATTTTTCTTCACAAGAAAATATATATATGGAGGTATTAGACTTTTTTCTCCATGAAAAGTGCTTGCTTCCCATGGAAAAATTCAACTTTTCATTAAAAACCAAAAAAAAAAAAAAAAACCCCCACTGAAAACCAGAATATTTCAACTTGGATACCCCCAACAAGGAGTCTGATGGGAAAAGTTGCTGAGCTTCCTCATGGCCCCTGTCCTTGATGGGCCAAGAGTCAGCTTCTGTAATGCACCAGAGCCATGGAGTCCCATAATGCAAAACTGCCTCCCCCACCACGTGGGAGGCCATAGTGCATCATGGGAAATGCAATCAGACAGGCGAGCCCTGCCAGGAGAAAGGGGAGGCCACAAAACACTAATACGCTCCATGAAACACCACAGTAGTGTTTCCAACCCATATTTTGATTATTCAACCAAACTACTTCCATTTTTGGTTTTTCATGTTTTTGGTCAGAGTCAAATATCCCAGTGGAAAGAAGCCCATTTTCAGACTAGTTCAACCTGTCGTCCTCCCTCCCAAGAGAGATGAAACCCTTTGTATGCTATTCACAAAAACCAAACACCAATACTGAGAAGAAACAAGAGAACCAAGCTCATCTGTGCCCAAGAGACTATTAGGTGTGAAATGAGATGATGGCGTCAGCCCATTCCTAGTGCTGTAGACACCAGCCCGCAACAAGACCACCATCAAAACAGGGACCTTTGTCTGCAGATGCAGAGCGAGGAAGAACTGAGCAGATATGGGGAGAAAAGATGGTTCCCCCAGATATAGGGTTATCAGATGTCAGGCAAAAGGAGGACACGTCCTCCTTTTTACCTTCATGTCCTCCATCCAGCAGGCATTTTAAAAATACATGATTTTGTCTGGCTTTTTACTTACAGGGGTTAAAGTACGCTGGAATGCCTGGAACACACTATTTCTAGGGGGAAGCATTCCAGGGCCCCCTACAAACAAAAGAATAGTACATTAATACTACACTTTCTCCATGCATCCTCCAATGTCCTCCTTTTCGTACTTCCCCGTCCTCCTTTCCATGCTTTGGTACCTGGTAACCCTACTCAGATACAGTGTTGGCTAGGAAGAGGCCTGCTTATGTTGCTGGTCTCTATGCTGGGGGACCTCTCTGAGAGGTCCACTGTGGATCCCGCAGCTTTCACTGATTAACATTAACTTTAAGGAAAGAAAATAAGAGAGAACTGTTCTGTTGCAGAGGAGCTCAAGGAGGGCTCAGATGAGACACACTGAAGTGCAAGAAGCATTTGGCAGCTGCCACTTTTTGCAGCAAAGGGAAAGAAAATTGATCAGAAGAATGTGAATTTTGGCAGGAGAGATGGATGTGCAAATGATGGAAAGATTTAGTTAAAAACCATTTGCAACTTAAAAAAAATTCTCCCTCTGGCTCCCTCCTCTGTCAGACCCCGACTAGCCTCTTCCACTGATAGACATGTCTAGGCCTCCTCCCATGCTTCCACTTCCCCATGGAGGGAACAGTTTTCCTATAACCCCACCAACTGGCCTCCGGTCCTAAACGGTCACTTCAGCAGCCTAGTGTACAAAACACAACCTAAGCTAGCAAGAATTAATGAAGAAAATTAAAGGGGTACCAATAAAGCTTCATCTATTAAGTACGCACAACTTGCCTAAATGATTGCATGAACCTATTAATGCAAACCTGCTCTACTTTCACCACCCACTGATACGGTCACTGCTCTCACTTATGTCACACCTTCCTGTGGGCCAAATGCTTGCCCAAGCTAGTTTGTCCTTCTGCACCTAATAAGCCTCAAGTTACAGAACAAATCATACAAGAAGCAGATTTGCTCAGTTTATCATCAACTGATTTGCCAGCACCAGAAAGACAATCAGCTCTCATCTCTGTCCTGTCAGCAAGAATGGGTAATAAAATTAAAAGCACAGAGCATGCCCAGAGCATGTAGAAGTCCATAAATTAAAGACTGTGATGAAAAGAAACAGATGAGTGCAAACAGCCGCCAGACTCTTAGCATTACATAGCTAGATAATCAAGCACACAATCTACTTCTGAAGTCAAGATGCATTTATCTGAAAGTTGGCAATCATGAAGCCTCCCCTAGCGATTTCCTGTGCTATTCACGCCGAGTGTGTCCAAAGTTTCCCTGCGCAGCTCATGCCTAAATAGAGGCAACCAGAAGATGTGCTGCTGTTTCAGAGCTTTATTGTCAACAGAGACATACTGACCTTACAGACGCACGCATGCACACACCTTCATCAAACCAAAAAATATCCGTGACCTTCAGCAAAGCACTCGATTTATTCCAACTGTGAGTGCTCTGAGTCACTCCTCTCTGTTCCCCACGTGCGGCCCTTAATTGGAAGGTGTCAGTGGGTTAAAAAAGCATTAGGATGCAAAGAGGAAGAGTTAGCCCCATATTAATTAGCTCATGCTGCTAACTAGAGTTAACTGAAAAAAACACCAGGGGTTAGGGCATTTCAAAATGTCTGGCGAATGAGAGAGTTGGACAGGAAGATCTCAACAGCTGGAGAAAATTATTCCGGTGCATAACGGTCCCAGTAAGATTGTTTCATTTTTAAATATTAAAGGACAGAAGGGCCCATAAGATTATGTGATCTAAGGCAAGCCAGAAAATTTAGTGTTGCGCCACTAGTGTTATTTACAGTGTTGCCTGTCCAACACAGGCACCCGGTGCCCATGTTAAACCAGCAGCTGCCACTTTTATTCCTCAGAAATTGTAACAACATACACGCTGCTGAAACAAATTTACCATTATTCTGCATGGTCGGAAAATTTCAGCGTCTATCCTAGTAACAACCCAGATCTGCACAAGTCGAACATTACTGGAGAACTTATCAGTGGATCTGCTGTGAAAGGAGTCTGCTCCCGTGATCAGTCCCATTGGAGTTTCTCCCATACGGAGAGAAACTCCAGGACCAGTGTACTTCGGGAAAAAAGGCGACTTGCTGTTCATCTGTGAATGGCTGCAGGGAGGGAGGACTGTAATGTGCTGCAGTCTACTTTAGGAGACATCAGTTAAGTCTCTTGACTGGAAATTTAGAGGATCAAAATTTAATCCTGGGCACTCTCACCTAAAGCAACCAGTGCTGAAATTGCTTTAGATTCCATCTTAAGACTTATTCTGTGACTTCACTTCCAAAGGAAAACTCTGCTCACCCAGCTAATAAAGAAACCAGGTCAAAGTATCCACGTTCAAATGCCTGTGAACAGCAACAACTGTTCCTTTGGCACCACTAAAAACCAGACTGCAATGGCAATGGTTGACCTTCCTGATGAGCTAACAGCAAGCAACGCTTTCCCCTCTAATGTGAAGCAGACAGGGGGCGGCTGCTAGTGATTTATCAGCAAGGAAGGAGGGAATGTATGGGGGATGCACAGAGCTCAGCAAAGCTCCCATTATATATCCTGAGAAATCTCATGTTTTTAAATACGGGTTTGGAGGATTCATTTAAAAGTGTAGCAAAACACATACGGAGTCTGGTCAAAAACAGAGAGTCCTGGAACACTTAAAGACTAACAAATGTATTTATCATGTTAGCTTTTGTGGGATAAAATCCCACTTCGTCAGACGCTTTGAAGATGGGGGAACTACAGAATGAGAGGAAAATAAATGCAGGGGAGGGTAAGTCATAGGATCAGGTCAGACTAACAGCAAGTCAAAGCAGTTGTTTGGATTCAGACAGCAGAGTACAGCAATCGGCACGGAGGTGGGGAGCAAAAGGAAAGTGTGTTTAAAAGTGTGTACTTCACACACAGCTCTTCAGCTTTCCAGGGTGACTCCTAAGGCCCTTACTGGTTCCCAGACTGCCTTTAACAAAGTCCTTTGCCCCGTTTCCCCCCCCCCCGACTTTCTCAGTGAAGCCCGCATGTGACATCACATTCCTTAACGATGACTAGCGCATGATGTCATTCAGGAGTATGATTCTACTGCAGAACCATGAAGAAGGAAGCAAGCCAATGAGGGAAAAGTTCTGGCTCAGAAAGGTACAGATTTGAAATAATGGTAAAAGAAATACAAAACACCACTGGCCCAAGGGCGTGTGGCTGTTTTTAATTCAGTCTTCTTGAGGAGATTTCTTCCAAGATGTTAGATGGCCCACATAAAATAGGAATACAAGAACTGCGGGACTGAACCAGAAACAAGATCCACCTAAGCCAGCCAGTAGCCTGTCTCCGGCAGTGGCTTCGGAGGAAGGCGTAAGAGCCCCACAGGAGGCAGACGGGGGATAATCTGCACCCTACATTAGGTCTCGTCCCACTCTCTAAGAGTCTGGCTTCACTCTGACTATTGCTCTGACTGCTGGACTATGCTTGATCTTTCAAAACAAAGAGATTCCTGGCTCCCTGACATGTCTGCCCCACTTGTTGCTAAATTCTGTATAGAGAATGTCTCTCTCCTCTGGCAGGTTTTATCCCTAAGGAGTGAGTCTAAACCGGCTCAGTATAAAGCCAGGCTCACAGAGCACTGCTTACAACATCAAAGTCTTTATGTGAAAAATAAGATTAGTCCGTGGGTCCTGCCAGCCCATCATTCTGGATGACGTGGCTTTTTATTATTTCAATGCCTAAAATTTAATTCACCTTCCGTGAGGCCCAGATTCATTCCATCACTGTCTGCTCTCTTTCTGGGGCTTAATCCACTTGCATAGTTAAAGGCAAAATCAAACGGCCTTTTCAACACTTGTATGATTAATTGGACAATTTGATCCTCTCTGCAATTCAGTTTAGCTGGTTTGAGGGAGGGTGGCAAGGGGATGAAAAGAACATATGTGCATGAGAGGAAACACTCCTCTAAGAGTCACTTATAACACTGGTCTGGAAGGTGCACTTTCTCCTTGCTCTGATATTTACAGCATAAAGTTTCCTTCTTGTTCCTTCACCAAATGAGGGTTTCCTGGGCTTTCTAAGTGACTCACCAAATTATTGCCATTGTCCTATCTTGGAAGAGTGAAGGAATTACCCAGCCTAGGATCAGATCTTTTCTCAACCAAGCAGTTATTAAAAATTGATTTTTCCATCTGTTCCCACAAAGCACTTTCCATGGGACTCACAAATTCTCCTCTGCTCATCAGAAATGTGGAGAGAAAAAATTAGATTCTGGCTGCCAAGTCAGATGAAGGCATGAATTTGTGAGCGGATGAGATGGCACGGTACCCTTGCCCTTGGCACTAATGTAACCACAGAGTCATTCTCACAAGGTGAAACTCAGACTGTTGGAATTACAAGGGAATCTGAAAGTGCCACTGGTCCTCAAAGAAATGATATGTGCAGCGAGGTGCAGATTACGCCCCCAGAGTATATTAAACTGAAGCTACAGACAAGAGGCAAACCTTGGGGGATTTATTAGCAAGGGTTAAAATACAAAATCCTCTTCCCCTTCCCTGCTTCCAGTCACCCAAGGGAATTCATTCCTGGTAATGAGCTGTTAGGTCATCAATGTAAAGAGACGAGGAGTGTTCAACCTTGTTGCTAAATGTGACACCAAACTGAAGGCAAATACTGCAGAACTGAGTTTGAATCCTACCTCCCTCCACACTGGGTCCCACCGAACCTACAGCCCATCAGCACTGTGCTGAAATTGCCAGTGCTCTTCATCTTATTCCTCACCATACAAGGACAAATGCCTGCCAATAAGTTAAGGCACTTCTTTGCATAGGAGAAGGTGACAGGTGAGGCACCACAGAGAACCATCTTGATTTTGTCTAGTGATTATCATGCCTTCCTTTGATTGTGAGCAGGCGCAGAAGTTAGCATAATGAGGCCCTGAAGCATTTTCAGATGCATGCTGCTGATTAAATTATTCCTCTGCCAGGTTTGGACAGGAGACAGAATTAAAAGTAACTCAACAATCCCATCTCCCAGAACTTGCACTTCTAGGGCCAAGTCTTCAACTAGTGTAAACTGAAGTCAGCACAGCTATTTTGATTTATTCCAGCGGAGGACCCAGTCCTTGCTCTGTTGTGAATTTGAATGAGCATGCCCCATTACCACCACCCAGCCAGTTAGTAGAGCCTAAGAATCTGAAATATCCAAAGTTTTACAACTCTGACTCTGGTGCAGAGGTCGCATTTGACCTTCCCTCTCCTTCTTGTTTTGCTCTCTGAGAGATACCTTGGGGTAGTCCCAGCTAAGAGTGTCAGGCTGACCTCTCTCTTCAATTTCCTGCTCCTAGAGGTGGAAGTTTTACCTACTGTAGAGGCTTCAAAGAAAAATGGTAGGGGGCTGTATGGAGCAGGCAACATGCAAACCCAGCAGGCTGACTGACTGTGCCCTGGTGCTTTGACCTTATCTCCCTCTGTGTGCTGCTCCCCAGTGTTTGAATCTTAACAACTGCTTTGATTTGGTTTAATGGTGTGACCCATTCCCATGACTTACCCTTTCCTGCATTTACTTCCTCCCATTCTACAAGTTCCCCCATCTTCAAAGCATCTGATGAAGTGGGATTTTCTCCCACGAAAGCTCATGTGATAAATAAATCTGTTAGTCTTTAAAAGAGCCACAGGACTCCTTGTTTGTTTTACTGAACTAGACTAACACAGCTATCCCTTTGGTATTTAGTGAGGTCAGAAGCTCTATTTCCAGGCTATCAGAACAAACATTTCATCTCATGAAGGATTTTAACACAAAACACCACCACAGCATCCCTTTTCAGATCTACCATGGTGCACCAAGTTAACACTGAGTAATCGACCATTGGTGATTGGTGTAATTTACCACTGGAACCACTTTAACGGTGGAGGTAATTGAAGACTAGAACAATCCCTGGTGGATCCTCCATCACTGGGAATTTCAAAATCAGGACTGCCTGATTTCCTAAAAGATGTGCTGCTGTTCAAGGGGGAATTATTTTGGAGAAGTTTTATGGCCTGCACCATGCACAAGGCCCTTCATTCTCCATTTTTATTTTGTTGCAAATTCCTTGGGAATTTCTTAGTGTTTATTTCAAAAATTTGTAAAAACGGCAAAGAATCAATGCAAATTACAGTTCAGAATGGCAACATGTTTTGATTTGGCACTGTTGAGTAAACGGAAATATTCCAATATTCCTGAATAAACTGTCTCACTTCTGTCTGCCGAACTGACCCAAACATTCACCTGTTACTTAAACTCAATGTTTTAAAAAAATAAGCAAGTTAATATCAATAATAAAGCCATTACACAGTGAGCCCTTTCCCCCAAAAAGGAGATGAAATAATCATGTTAGAGATCTGGGGTGGTACAGCCCTAGATGTTTTGCCTCTGGAGATTATACTAACCTGAAACTCTTTGGTGTTTTGATTAAAACTATTTTAAATGCATTTCTGGCATTCAAATCACTTGGGTCAGATGCTCAGCTTCTGTTAATAAACACAGCTCCACTGACATCTGTGGAGCAGTGTCCAAAGCTACACCTTTATTTTAGGGTTGTCAGCCACAGTTAAGTCAAGTAATTAATGCAAAACATATTAGCCAGATTTTAAAAATGGCCTGGATTGATCACAGTTTTAATCATACTGTTAAAAAACAGAACACCAACTTAAATTTATTATAAGTATTTTGGATTTTTTGACATTTTCAAATATATTGACTTCAGTTCCAATGCAGAATACACAGTATACAGTGTTCACCTTATTATTTTTATTAAAAATGTTTACAGGAGAAACAAAAGAAAAAACAAACAAAAAAGAAAAAAATATTTATACCGGAAACAAAAGAAAAAACAAAAATGAAGAAATATTTACTCTAGAAACAAAACAAAAAATTTATAAATAGAAACAAAAGAAATCACATTCTTCAATTCACCTCATACAAGTACTGTCATGTAATTTCTTCATCATGAAACTGCAACTTGCAATTGCAGATTTTTTCAATGCAACTGTGCTTGACATACAACAAAATAAAACTTCAAACCCTACAAGTCCACTCAGTCCTACTTCTTGTTCAGCCAATCACTAAAACAAACAAGTTGGTTTCCATTTACGGGAGGTAAAGGTGCTTGCTTCTTACTTACAATGTCACCAAAAAGTGAGAACAGACACACACACAGCACTGGTGCAAGTATTTATGAGCCACATACATTAAACATTCATACACCCCATCATGTTTCAATTTGTAAATCATACTCTCTTTTTAAAAATGTTTTGACAGTGCAAATATATGAAATAAAAATAATAATATACAATGAGCACTGTACACTTGGTATTTCTACTGTAACTGAAATCCATCTATTTGAAAATGTAGAAGACCATCCAAAAAATATTTATAATTCATTTAAATTTGTATTCTATTATTAAGTGCAATAAAAACAGATGAATTGTGACTATATTTTTAATCTCATTTCTTTTTAATTCTTTTACATCCCTATTTTACTACCCATAATGATTCCAATAGAAGCAGCAACATTTCTGTAATGAGATGCACTAAGCCACATTTTTTGCACTGGAACTAAAAGATAGCAATGTCTCTGCCTTCCTCATGCACTGCAATGCATATGAGTGAGCACCTTACTGGGGGAAAGAATAGTGTAATCAGCTGCCAACTCCCATATTAAAAAAATGAAATGTTCGTAGTGCATCCAGGGACTAACATGAGGAGAAAATATCGTAAGCAGCAATAAAGCAAGCCCAGGGGCTCTCCTTTCATGGTTATTGAAAGAGAGAAAGCAGCAATAGCTCAGAAACTACAAAGAATAAAAAACTTAAGGGAAGAGAAAAAAAAACTGTAAAATGGGAAGATAATGTATCTCCAGTGACAAGAGTTTACTTTTTGCTGCAGAAGTCACTGCAAATTAAAGACAGGTGCTTGGAGATAGCAACATTCATATAGCATGGAGAGGGGGGGCGTTTCCCAAACTAGAGCTCTGAAAGTATATTACAAAGCTGAGCAACCATTTTACAGATGGGGAAACCAAGGCATGAAACCTTAGCCACGTCAGCACACTGGGACGGTGCTGCAAATAGAGCCCAATAGAACCCAGGTCCATGCACAATCACTGAACTAACTGTTCCTCCAGAAGCTATTACACAGCAAATCTTTGTACCAAGGGGGCGTATTCTCCCACACACCCAAGGAAGTGGACTACTTGGATTAGAACAGCTTTGAACGGCAAACGGGCCAGTGGAGCATGCAGAGATCAGAGGCAAACAGGCTTTTGGAAGCTGTCAAATGCTCCCTTCTCGTCCCGATGAATCCCACACGGCAGCCACACCCGCATGCAGAACACTCCCATTCCTTGAAAACCCAAGTTTTTACAGGACCCACGCACCGATTGAAGAGGGCTGGGGAACCATCCAGATGATTTCAATCCTGCTATGCTGAAATCAGTCCTGGCACATTCATTGTACAGCAGAGACCTAGCTGAGAGCAAGCATGTCTTCAAGAGGCTGAAAGGGCCTATAGCCACTTGCGATAGATAACGTTCCACTCAACCTTTGCTTGAACAAATCTAAATTAGGGACGACACAGAGCACTTGTCCAGGAAGAAGGAACAGGGGCAATTAAGGTGGACTGTCCAAATGATTTCAGTAGCTTTGGGAGGTACCGCCGAGGGCCCTTAATGCTGCTTAGACACCTCCCCAGGGCCAGCAAACTGTGTGTGATTCATGACTGCAAGAAGGCCCCCACCACCACTTCTTAAAGTTCAGTCTTCCACTCACAAATATTCTTTCTCCAAACCCTGAGGTCCAAGTCCCCAAGGCAGCATGGAACATAGTAGGAAGGCAAAGGGTCTGTTCCTTCCCTTGCTCATATCAGTGGGACACCAGCGTCTTTTTTTTTTTTTTTGGGGGGGGGGGGGGTGACGAAACAAGCCCGAGTTTTTTGGCAAACCCTGTAGATCACCCTAAACCTCTCGAGGCATAGCCTTGTTTCAGCAAAACAAACAAGGAGTTCTGTGGCACTTTTAACGACTAACCAATTTATCACGCAAGCTTTCCTGGCCATAATCCCACTTCATCAGAGGCAGGAAATGGAAACTGCAGCATTTTAGGTATATACAGAGTATATATATGCTCATGTGATAAATAAAAGTTCGTGCAATAAATGAATTTGTTACTCTTTAAAAATGCCACGGGGCCTCTTGTTTGTTTTGCTTAAACCTCTCATATCCTGGCCTGTTCTACACACGTAGCGAAGGCCAGTTAGTGCACATGCCTCTGCGAGCGTGAGACACAGAAAATGCACAGACATGGGTGTGCCTTTTACTTATGTCACAATAATTCCCAGAAACCTTAGCCAGATCTAAGTCCCACTGTGCTTGGTGTCACACAGAGAGTGAAAGACAGGGCCCCCATCCCCAAAGAGCCTACAATTTTACCATGTGCTGTATCATTATTTATTCAATGGATTATTTTCCACCTGTGGCATGTATGCATGCTTTGCTTGCAATAATCCAGCCAATGGCTACGAATCAAAAATATCTGCTTATGTTTCCTTACGTAGTCTGAAAGAACTAGAAAAGAAAATGAACTAGGGCATGCATCCACCACAAAACAAGATAACTCTTTGCAAATAACATATCCCACATGCGTTTAACACACCGTCCAGCAATAATTTAAGAACCCCTCCTAAGTAACACTCAGTCCATAAATTAGTTCTTTGTGCCAGCATGACTTTTTCATAAACCAATAAAACCTAACAAATGCAAAGGTTATTTATGACAAAAACTGACCTTCCATTCATTTTCTACCTCTTACTAATACGGCTTTAAGTTTAATGTGATGAGACATTATCAGGTCAATCCAAACTTCAGGTTTTCCAGAAATAAACTTGATCAAACTTAAGACCAACACGATGTTAACATGCAGTTTTATTGGTCAGTTTGGTTTTAAATGCAGAAGAGGAAAGGTTTCTTGATTTCTTTTTAAGCCAAAGCTTCCTCTGTATTGCTTTCATACCAAACATGGCAGCTCTAGCTGCTGTAGAAGAAGCAGCAAATGAAAAATATACACAAGGTGAAACTGGGTATTTTCCTTGTCCAGGGACAGGCATCAAGTACACAGACACTATCAAAGAAAAGTATGAAGAGTGTCATTTGTAATGTATGCAGTTTGAACATATGATTTTTAAATGTATAGGATCTGTTTCGCCATCTCTATAGTTGATCCACCTCCCCAAGAAATGATAGGTAGATAGATGGATGGAAGAATTCTTCTGTTGTCCCAGCACTGCCTACACCTGGGCTTAGGTCCCCATAGCTACATCTCTCAGGCATGTGGCTTTTTCACATTCTGAGAGATACAGTACTGCCAGTCTCCAAAGGGATAGCCTGTGTTAGTCTAGTTCAGAAAAATAAGCAAGTAGTCCTGTGGCACTTAAAGACTAACAAATATATTTATTGCGTGAGTTTCGTGGGAGAAAATCCTACTTCATCAGACACTTTGGAGGTTTTCTCCCACAAAAGCTCATGCAATAAATAAATTACTCACTCTTTAAGAGCCACTTTGGCTACATTCACACACGGAGGGTTATTTCAATACAAATTGTTCCGAAACAAGTTGTATCGAAATAACGCCATATTTCAAAATAAGTTAATTCGAATTAACAGTTTGTTAATTCGAATTAAGGAAAAAAGTGGGAAATTAAATAGCATCTTCACAGTGTGAACATGCTATTTCCTTACCTGCTTCAGGGGGCTGCAGCCCCCTGGGGGTGAGCCGCTGCAATCATTTCGAAACAATGTTGTTGCGACCCCAAATGGGGTTTAAGTTGTTTCGCAACAACGCCATTGTTTCAAAACAACGGAACCTGTTGTTTCAAAACAACAGTGCATCGTGTGAACATGGCATTTCTTATTTCGAAACAACCTCTGTTATTTCGAAATAAGACTGCTGTGTGAACACACCCCTTGTTTGCTGTACTGCCAATGTGAGTTTTCAGTGTAGGCCACCTCTAAATCCCATCCACAGCTGTTAAGGAAAAAGTGCCAGACCCACGACATAGGAAAAATATCCCTATTCAGGAACATGTTTGTACACATGCTTAAATTTAAATTACATGCTTACCTTCTTTCCTGACTCAGGACCAGAAGTCTGACAGTAATCCCACAGTGGACTATTCACACTCCTGAAAGACCCCAGGCGCTGTACAATTACATGGCTCATTCTGTTTGACGCCTCCATTTCACACCATGCATTATTTACAAAAACAAACAACGATGCGTAATTTAGATTATCCCACTCCCACCTCATGCCAGAACAAAGGCCAGGCTGGGACTCACTTAAGAATTAAAATGCAGCAGGCTTGGCTCAGTGTTACTATGCAGAGACAGAAGTGAATTCAGCCTTAACTGGCATTATGAAAACAGCCAGGCAGGTGAAGATGAGCAGTAAAGTTATTGAGAGATCCCAGGTCAGCGGCCTCGCTAGGAGCCTAGCTACATTTCAGTTTCAGTGCACAGACCATCAGAAAGGCAGTAACTCATCTCCACATTTCCTTTGCCTTTCAAGAGCAAATGAAGCACAGCCTTGGAGCAAGTAAAGCTAAAGCACCTGTAATGTAATACAGAGCCGTGTCATTCACCCATAGACGCTGACCCATCCCTACAGTACACATTAACCTCTTCCAAAGGGGAAAAAAGCCCTCAGTAAAGAAAAGACAAACTGCAGCCCCCGTGAAAGCCTCTGATCATTTAAAAAGCATTAACCTGAGAAAAATATGAAACAAGTCATGGCAACAAGAAGGCCTGAGAAAGCCTGAAGCTAATGCAAATAATATTAAATGATGAAGGTGACCAGGAATATTGATTGCTTTGTGACATGAGCTAGCCTCTAACTATTGGGGCCAGAAAGAAATCTCCAGGGGTGAGCTATTTCATTAATGTATATTGCATGGTTGGCATTTTCTAATACAGCTGGTACTTGCAGCTGTCACAGACAGAGCCCAGGACTGGAAGGACCACTGGTCTAATCCACCATGGTCATTCCTCTGTTCCTAATAAATCAGAGCCAGACTCAAAAGATACCATTAGCCAGATACAGATGTGCCAATTCTTTGCGGAGTGAGCACGACCCCTAAATAACACCATGGGTAACTGAAAAAGAGCGCAGAGTACCTTCCTCACACTGCCCTCAGAAGAAGGTGTCCTGCTTCTCAGACGCAGACAACGTCCACTTGATCTTTCTACCTGAAAATTTTCTACCTACTTGATCTATAAGTTACACCTAAGATCGCTGGATTTCTTTCAGTTGTAGTAAATCCTTTTGACAGGGAGATTATTATTTGGGACATTTGGAAACCTCCTGGCTTTAGCTAGTGGAAGGTTCAACTGACAAGAGTTAAAACCAGGTAGCTAGCAATCCTACAACCATGAGCATGGGCAGGGTGAGGAACTGGGTCATATGGAAATAATAACCAGGCACTCACCTCTGAAATACCATCACTAACCAAATGTCATAGGGAGAGCCAAGTCACTCAGCCATGGTGCAAAAGAAACGAGCACCCGAATTATACAACAAATGGAAAAACACCAAACTCAAACAGTGTGGGGAACAGGCACAGCCAGCTGGCGGCCAGCAGTTCCAGCCAGTGGGAAAACAATAGGATGCTTGGTTTAAAGTCCCAAGAGGAAATGCATGAAGGATGGTCTAATGCAGGGGTCTCAATCATAAATCACCACGAGGGCCACATGAGGACTAGTACATTAGCCCAAGGACTGCACCACTGAAACCTTTTCGTATAATGATATTGCAAATATTGGTAATTATAGTATCATTGTGGACCACAGGAAATATCTTTGGGGGCTGTATGTGGCCCAGGGGCTGTGTGTTTGAGACCCTAGGTCTAATGGTTAAGGTGCCAGACTTGGCCTCAAGAGATTGGGCTATCCAACTCTGTCAATAATTCACTGGCTTAGCACAACCATCTGCAACCCACCGATGCCTCTTTTTGCCGTCCTACAATCCTACAACTTCACTTCGAATCACTTCTTACGTGAGCTAACTACCTGCGCTGTACAGCCAGTTCCATGTTGGGTTTAGCTGTGACACCGAGGCCCTTCGCCAGATTCAAAGAACTCTGGGTAGCTCAAAAGCTCGTCTCTCTCACCGACAAAAGTGGGTCAAATAAAAGACATCACTGCCCCGTTTCTCTGAAGACTCACCGTGATGCTCTGGCCAAGTCTCCTACCTCGCTGTACCCAGTTTGCCCAGTCTGTAGGTTGGGGGAAGGAGGGCGGACCACAACTGTCTTGTCTTTTCGGGATGCCATGTATCAGATAGAGACTCACTCTCTCTCTCCATGAGGACGCACTGCATCCAGCTCTGTGACTTCTGATCCTGGGAGTGGGCGGCTGAATGTAAGGAAGTCCTTGAAATTTGCCTTTTGCCAGATGTTGACAAGTTTAAATCTTTTTGTACACTGAGTGAGAGTCTGTCTAACTACATCGACAGCAAAACTCCCATTGATTTCAGCAGGGCTGCAGTAAACCCAATTACATATACATTTCCCCAGCTTGGTCTTTTCTTTTCTGTCTGTTTCCTCTGCATCAACTGGTGGCTTGACATGTGCTCACCTGTCCAGCCCGCACAGCGGCTACCCTTCAAAATCCACATCTCCCTCTCAATCTTCCCCCTCTGAGACAGACCAACTTTCAAGTTGAGAAAAGCAGAGAACTGGGGATATGGATGACAGCCTCCCTCTCTCTCCTGCAGACCCAAACTTACCAGCAAAGAGAAACCCATCAATAGAGGTTCACAAAACTAATTTGACAGGAAGCTGCATGAATCCCATTCTGAATGTGAGCTCTGCCGGTTAAGACCACGCTCACTTTGTTGAGGGCTGACAGACAATATGCCAGACTCCAGCTCTCTGACCACCTACTCCCACTGACTCATGGACCATGGCAGGAGAGCTCACAGCTGACAGGGTCTAAGCAAACCTCTACAAATGCCTTCATGTCATTGCAGCCAGATAGCCCAGGCTGTTATTGCTCTGCTAATTTCCAATGATATTCCAAGCAGATTCAGTAAAGCCCCTTTCTGAATATGGTCCTCAAGGCATAGCTGTGAAAACTAGACACGGCCCTAAGCTCCTGGCCCACATTTGGGGCTAGATCTCAGATTCTGCCTCAGGCTCTCTCTCCACCTAGCGCACTGCGGGAATGCCCCTGGGTGCACTAGCTTTCCTTGCTGCTGTCCAAACCATATCCACAGACCAGGATGCAACAGTGACTTCAGCGTTCAAGGACCTCGTTGGGCCAGCTCCATTCCCTTCTCCCTAGTAGGAACAGTCACAGCCTTGCCATTTCTTTCTTCTGAAACAGCCCATTCCAAGGTGTGCTGCCTGATTTATCTCAAGGCCAGGCTGTGTGAGAGAACTATATTCCACACCATCACCTTTACAGCACTCCTTAACATGACCAGTACAGAAAGCCTCATCTCTCATCACAGCAAGATTTAAGGGTCTGAGTGTTTCAGGTGCATCTTGCCTTGCATCTTCCTAATTCAAAGCCTGGGAAAAGTAGATGAGCAACAACTGGCAGACAGCAGAAGCGACTTTAAAGCCAGCTCCCTTAGGGTTTGCTAATGAGGGATAAGTTAGTGCTGCCTATCACAGTGTGAAACAGCTGCACTTCTTAAGTTTTCGGTAGGGATTTTTCCCCTCTCCCTTGTTGGTAAATTATTCACAGATTCATGAATCCTAAAATAGAACATGTGCGATAATAGGCAGCAATCATAAGGATCTGTGTAAGCTTCAAAGAGCCACCAAATAAAGCAGCAGTAGAAGAGAAGATGAAACATAAAGGAGGAGAAATACTAAGTATTGAAAAGAAATTGTTTTTCAATCGAAGCAAGAGAAGTGGCACATATCCAGACATCAGCCTATTTCCAGCACCATGCAGAGATCAGATCAATTTCATACACAGAGAGAAGTTTTGAAAGCCAAATGCTTTTCATGGTCCCAGTGCTACACTTCACAGTTACCATCAGAGCCCCTGAAGAAATACATCGGTGTCGCTAGCTAAACAATGTCCTCAAATAGGACATACCAGGCGGACACAATTAGCTCAGGAAATGGTCTAGCTCTAAGGCAAGAGGAACTGATTTGAAGAACACTTAGCACGCAATAAGAAATCCTAAAGGAAAGGACTGCCAAAACCTGAAGAATTGGACCTTTAAGGGCCCAGTTGTGTAAGGCACTGAGCAGAATCTCAACCTCTGTTTGCGAACCAGTGCTGAACAAACTCCAATTGTGCATCTTTTGGAAATGACCCTGAGAACATAAGAGCAGCCAGAGAAGTCCAACAGTGGCCAGTGCCAGATGCATTCAGAGGGAACAGATAGAACTGGGCAATTTATCGAGTGATCCATCATCCAGTCCCAGTTTCTGGCAGTCAGAGGCCAGGACACCCAGAGCATGGCAGAGCATCTCTGGCTAATAGTGATGGGTGCACCTATCCTCCATTAACTCATCAAATTCTTTGTGGAACTCATTAATACCTATGACATTCAGCAACATTCCCCTGGCAAGGAGCTCCAGGGGTGAACTGTGAGTTGTGTGATGAATTACTTCCTCATCTACCTTTAAAACCTATTGTCTTGTTAGGTCATTGAGTGACCCTGTGTTCTTGTTTTGTGAAAGAGTAAATAACTTCCCTGTTCGCTTTCTCCACACCATTCATGATTTCACAGACCTCTGTCACATCCTCCTTTGGTCATCTCTCTTCTAACATGAACAGTCCCAGTCTTCTTACTTTCTCTTCATATGGATCCTGTTCCACACCCCAATCATCTTTTTCTGTCCTTCTCTCTATTTTGCCAATTTTAATGCATTTTTTTTTAAGATAGGCAATGGTTAAAGTATAATCTGACAGGCCGTAGAACCCTCCTAATCTCCAGGCCCCCTTCCCATATTGTCCAGACAGACCTCTTCATGTATGTCGGCGCCCCGGCCCAGGTAGGCATTTTTGAGCCCCACCAGTTCTTTCCTCACAAATGAAGCACAGCCTCAAATCCACAACAAAACCCCAACCTTGCCCACTAGTGCCCAAATCAGACTCCTCCTTCCCCATGTCCTCCTCAGCCCCCATCCCTATTCCCTACAGCTCCCTGCCCCCAAGTTCCCACTCCAGCCCTCCTAACCACCACACCCAGCTACCCCATCTTCACTCCATCCCCTTCAGCCCCCCAATCCCCTCCATACCACCCCAGCCTCCTTCAGTCCCCTCATCCCCATTCCCCCACCCCACCCCAACCCCCTCCACACCTTCCCAGCCCCCTCCCATCCCTAGTCCCCACTCCAGCCCCCCAACCTCCTCCATCCTTCCCCAGCCCCCCACCCAGTCCCCACTCCAGCCCTTCATCATCCCCTCCACCAGTACCCAGCCCCCATCAGCTCCTACCCAGTCTCCTTGTCCCCATGTCTCCCTACATCCCTCCCCAGGCCCCTACCCTGACCCCTTGCTCCAGCAACTCGCACTGCTCTGGACCCCTCTATTCCCACCCCTGGTCTCTGGCTCACCACCTCCACCACCACCTCCCACTGGCGCAGCATCTTATGCTTCCCCTTTAGACTCTCCAAGCAGCAGGGCAAACAGCAGCAGCATGGCCAGGAGCAACTGTGAGGCTGCGGCAAGTGGAGAGTGCATGGCGTGGCAACGGGGCTGCCGGGATGGTTGGGAGCAGAGCAAGCAGGGGGAAGAGTCTGTGCAGGGGTAGTACGGAGGACCGCACCAAAACAGTGCATTCCACCCCATTATCCTATTTTTAGGGGCCCCAGAATGCAGGCCCCTAAAAATTGTGGGCCCCAGAACAGTGTTCCAGTGCATTCTCCCTTACTTTAACCCCTGGAGATGGGGTGACCCAAACTGTGCACTGCATTCATAGTGTCAGCACCCCATGGATTTATACCCTGGCATCTTGCACCATAAAAGGACAAAAACCTCCCAGACACTTCAATGGTCCTGAATAGGCCTCTTCTATTCAAACAGTTCAGACAGAGCATCTTCCATCCCTGCCTCTTCTGCATTACCTCATTCAATACTACGGCTCAAGAGTCTTGTCCAAGTTAGACGAGAAGCTGTAACCACACAGCAATTGCTGTTGTTCCCATTAACTGGGAAGAACATAAAGGTCAGCCTGATCTAAACAATTAACAGCATTTTAGCTCTGGATTTGTTACAACAGTGTCTTGTGAACAGCAGGGCTCTCATCAAGCTCACTGATCAAGCATCATTGTTATTGATGCCCGTTGCATTATCTGGCCACCGACGTGATGCCCAAATCATCATCTAATAACTGGAAACAGGAAAGCCTAAGTGAATATTAAGCAAGCCTGGAATCAGTTTATCTGCAACTAATGTAATATTATTGCAAGTACATTTTATTCACTGCTAATTCCAGGCTAGTTTACTAAGTCATAATTCTCACAAATTGCAAACAGCAGCCTTAATAACCCCTTTATCGAATGATTCCTTGTGCTCCCTCTTAAAACCAATCAACAGCCGCCATCACCCGAACAAGGAATCTGGAGATTGCTGGGGCATGAAGCCCTGGGAACACCAGGGTCCCAAGTTTGCCAGGTTCAAGAGATCAAAAATCACAAGTCGGACCCCCCAAGTCTCTTGATTTGTGAATCCCCCTGCCCATCTCCAGGGTGGGCTCATGTGACTTTGCATCTCCATTCTTCCACATGTACCGGATGCCGTGATTGCAGCTCTGCTCAGATGCTCTCATCCCTACGTCGGCCAGTCTTCTGCCCAGCAGTTAATCCCGTCTCCCACCAATTCCAGCCCCACCCAGCCCAGCACTCCATCCCACCAACCCTCACTCCACTCTCCTGTCACCAGTCCCATCTGCTCAAAACCCACCATCAATACAGACCTCCCCACCGCTCCCATCCGCCCTCCCTGTCTCACTGCAGCCCCTCTGCATCCTCAGTCTCACCTCCGCTCCTTCCAGCTCTTCTACCATCCCAAGGCTGGGGGGTGGCAGTGTGCACACTTCGCCCACTTCTTAGGCTGGGAGGGAAGCAGCCACCCAGGGTTGACAGCTGGAACCGTGGATGCACCCAAGGCGGCTGACAGGATTTTTACGTAAACTAAACCCTCACTTTTAGAGCTCTTAAATGTCAGGGTTTTGGTTTTTTTTCCCCCCGCTGATTCAACCGCTTATTTGAGCTTTGGCCCTCCCTCCACCCCCTTACATCTCAGATGAAGTTTCTCTTCCCCGCTGGAGCGTGTCCAGGTTTTACACTCAATCCCTACCTCCCACTTGTTAGTTCCATAGTTTCGTTTATCTGCTATGTAATGAATTCTTATTGTCTTTCAGAGTACAGTGCAAGGAACTGCCTGGTGGAGAAATCACACACCTTTGTTTAGGCTGGGGACTGGAAGCACATTTTAAAACTGTGCTGAGGCTGAAAAACAATATCCCAACATTTGAGAAATTTGCCATAAGACCACAAAGAAGGCTTCATTTTGAGTTTCAAAGGGATAACCATGTTAGTCTAGCTCAGCAAAACAAGCAAGGAGTCCCCCATCTTCAAAGCATCTGACGAAGTGGTATTTTCTCCCATAAAAGCCCACACAATAAATAAATCTGATTGTTTTTAAGTGCCACAGGACTCCTTGCTTGTTTCATTTTGAGTGACTCTCAGGAGCAACTCATGGGAGTTGGCACATCTTCAAATCTGACTGTGGCTGTGCCTCCTGTAACATGGGACTGGAAGATATCTCTGGGATCACCGAGTCCAGTCGCCAGCTATCACAGGCCTACCCCCATCATATCATCCCATTAAATAAGTTTATCAAACTGCATCCCAAAATGAGTTGGACTGTTTGCCCCCACCACGCTTACCAGGAAGCCGGTCCAGAACACCACTCCTCTGATCGTCAGAAACCTTGTAATCTAATTCAGACCAGTTTATACAGTTATGTTCTTGTGCCAATTTTGTATCCTTCTGCCCTGTCCTACTCTCCCCTACATTTAGAGAGAGCAAACAGGCTAAGCAAGCCAAGGTCATTTAGTCTCACAAGCCTGTTGTAAGGATAACAGAATCACAGAAAGGCTGGAAGGGTCCCTGAGAAGGTCTCAAATCCATCCACCCTGTGCTGGGGCAGAACCAGCCCGACCTAGACCATCCCTGACAGGTATCTGACCCAACTATCCATACAAATTTCCAATGACAGCAACCCCACAACCTCCTTTGCAGCCTATATAAGAGTTTAACTATCCTTTTAATTAGAAAGGCTCTCCTAACAACCAACCTAAATACCCCCTGCTGCAGATTAAGCCCATTATGTAATGTCCTGTCTTCAGGGGACATGGAGGACAATCCATCACAGTCCTCTTTATAACAGCCCTTAACATACTTGAAGACTTATCAGGTCCACCTTCAATCTTCTTTTCTCAAGAATAAATGAGCCCAGTGATTTTTACATCCTTGCTCACAGGTCAGGTTTTCAAAACCTTTTATCCTTTTTCAGAAGGTGTAGCTGTGTTTGCCTAGTTCAGCACAAAACAAACCAGGAGTCTGGTGGCACTTCTAAAGACTAACGAATTTATCTATCATGTGAGCTTTCATGGGAGAAAATCCCACTTCATCAAATGCTTGAAGCCCATCTTCAAGCATCTGACAAAGTGCGTTCTTCCCCCATGAAAACTCAAGTGATAAATACATTTGTTAGTCTTTGAAAGTGCCACCAGACTCCATGTTTGTTTTTCATCATTTTTTTTGCCCTTTTCCAGACCCTCTTCAGTTTGTCCATATGTTTCCGAAAGCATGGTGACCAGAACTGAACACAGTACTCCAACGGCAGCCTCACCACTGCCAAGTAGAGCAATTACCTCTGATGTCTTATGTACAATGTTCCTGCTAACACACCCACAAAAGACTCTGGCCTTTTTCAAAATTTGTGATCCACTACACCCTCAGATCCTTTTCAGAAGTACGACCAGCCCACTGGTTATTTACCATTTCTCCTAAGCATAGTACTTTGCACTAGTCTCTGCTGAAATCCATCTTGTTGATTTCAGATCAAGTCTCTAATTTGTAAAGTTGTTTTGAATTCTAATCCCATTCTCCGCAGACCCCGCAACCTATCATCTTGGTGTGTCACCCACAAATTTTATAAGCATACTCTCCACTCTGTCATCAAAGACACTAATAAAACATCAAATACAATCAAACCCAGGGCTGACCCATTTGGGACCCCACTAGCTATACCCTCCCACTTCAACAATAAATCACCGGTAACTACTCTTTGAGTACAGTGGTCCTTTTCATCATTGTACACCCACCTCACAACACTTTCATCTAGACCACATTTCTTTAGTTTGCTTATGAGAAGTTCACATGGGACTGTGTCAAAAGCCTAATTAAAATCATAATATATCATGCACGCTGCTTCCTTCCATCAACTAGGCTAGTAACTTGTGTCAGAGAAAAAAAATTATATTGTTTTGGCATGATTTGCTCTTGATAAATCCATGCTGGCTGTTCCTTACAACCCTCTTCTCCTCCAGGGTTTTACAAAGTGATTATTTAATAATTTGCTCCAATATTTTTCCAGGTATCAAAGTTAGGTTGACTGGTCTATAACTCCCTGGGTCCTCTTTGTTCCCTTTTAAAGCATAGACACTATACATGTGCTTCACCATCCAGTCTCCTCAGATTTCACCAGCCTTCCACGAAGTTTTGAAGGTAATTGCTAAGGGTCCAGAGATTGCTTCCGCTAGTTTCTCAATTATTGTAGGGTGAACTCCATGAGACTCTGACAACCTGAGTACATCTAAGTTTTCTTAGCCTGTTCTTTCCCCTTCTTGTTTTGTGTTTCTTCTCCCTTATTATTAACTGAGTCAAGTATCAGGTCAATATTAACCTTTCTGGTGAAGACCGAAGCAAAATGGGCATTAAACATCTCCACCTGCTTCACGTCATCCGTCATTAGCTCTTCTTCCCTACTAAAAATAGAGGGCCTGCATTTTCCTTCACCTTTCTCTTGCACCTCACATATTTAAAGGACCTCTTATGTCCCTGGCTAGGTATCTAAGTACACGTTTTGCATACAACAAGCAACTTCCAGCCTTGGAGCCATGAGCAGGATTTCAAGGGACAGACTGACCCTGCTAAGCCAGTGGAGCTTCTCCAACCACAGTGACTGAGGAGGAGCCCAGTCTGGTAGCAGCGGCAATTGGCCCACGGTGAGCAGAATGGATCCACAAATCAATTCCACCTAGATCAGAAGAGACGTCAGGTGGAAATAACTCATCTGCTGAAAACCCAGAAGAGGAAAAAATATGGAAACGAAAAGCTGTCAGCAAGACCACTGTCATTTTCTGCTGCTAACAAAGTACTGATGACAGGAGCTCACTATTCTTCTTTAACATTTATTGCAATAGTCTCCAGACTTCCAAACTGAATTCGTCTCTCCTGTCCTCGCCATCACTTGTTCATGGGCCTACAGAGATGACAGCACATTAAAACCATTAACTGTTGCACCCCAAGGGCTGCTTGCTGAAGTAGCGTCTAGCACATTTTGAAGCGCCTGCTATTTAAGCGAACAGTGGGAAACGGAAATATTTGAAGAAGCAGCAGCAGCGAGAGACAGGAGGCATTTACACAAAAGAACTCCACGCAATGTTGGTCAGCACAGGAACAAGAGGAGGACTGAACTTTGATTAATTCAAGAAGACCCTCAGTCAGCGAGGTCAGATTCTCCCTAGCTCTGGCAGCTGATCAACGAGTGCCACTCTTGGATCTGCTAATCCCTGGAGCAGCACCCCTGATGTGCCAACTGCCAAATGCTGACACGCAACTTAAGTAAGAGTGCTCCAGAAGCCGTTAACGCTTCACTTAGAGATCATGAGTGTGTTCCTGCGGGCGATGCTCCTAGCCCTGTGCTGCCTTGCTAACTCAGAAATCCCCACTTCCACCCCTCCAGCAAAAACCACTAGCATTGCGTAGGACAGATCGTTTCTACTTAAACCAGAGAAACTGTTTACCCCACAACCCATTCCAACACCGCTGGCTATGCTTAGTCGTATAATGCAACACATAGCCAGCTTCCACCCCCAGAGGGCCACCAAAGGATGTGGAAAACATCTGCCACCATCCCCAGCTGGGGAGAGCATTACTGAAAGGGAACCTATAGATAATTCAGGCACAAGTCTTGGGAGAACAGTGGCTCCAACAGAGAGCAAGTACTCCTGCATGCAAAGGGTCAGGGATAAAAGGTGACCGCATGCAAAATCAAACGGGAAAGAGTGCTGAGAAGAGCTCACAAGTCAGGAGGAGGAGGAGGATACAGGATGTTGCTTTAGCTGCAATGACATCCATATGAAAAAAAATAGAGGTATTTCTGTTGTTAGTGGGGCCAGTTATAGGTTTCATTCTCTTCAGACAGCATCAAGGAGGATTCCAGACTACCAGTTAGAGACAACACAATCATCCAGGCTCTATATATGTTTTAAGACAGTAGGGCTTACTCCAAAATTACACTTTAGAGCCATTACATGGCAAAATGTCAGGAATTTTTAGCTCTAAAGATTCAAAAAGCTTTTCACTTTTTCATTCACTTCTCACACCCTCCACTAGCAACTCCTAACCCTTCCATAAAATGCAAATTCTGAAGTTTGTAAAAAATAAAAGACACATGAAACAAATATTTCATCATGAATCTCAGCATCATTAACAAGAGATGGAGGTTTCCTCCCAACCCCTTCCACCCCACCAAGCAGTGGAGACACACCATGAAATGGAATCCTAGCATTTAGTTCCCGCATGAAAAATGGCACCGGGCAGAGGTTTCAAAGAGCGGCTGAAGCTATACATTTCCCTCCTGAGGCAATGAAACGGTGGCTTCTCTATCAGGGAGAAAGGGGTTGGAGTGGAGAAAAGACCAAGAATGTAATGTAAAGTTTAAAGAGTTCTTGTAACATGCGTGGACGGAGTGCAGGACACCACCTGCCAGACATCTAATCCTATTTCTTTGAGGAGGAAAAACTGCCGTGTAATATTAAGGCACAAAAATTAGATACTTATAGGCAGGCACTGCACCAACATAGCTACAGAATATAGCTGGTACAGCAATACACAACAAAGATTTGTTGCATCTATTTAGCACCAGAATAACAGAAAATTCCAGACTGTAATTATTTGTGATAAACCTTTAAGTCTTTGGAGGGTATTAACGAAGAGCATTTTCTCTACATGCCTCAAAGTCTGATGGTGACTAGTACCCTTCCCCCGCAGTCCTGTAACATAGCAACATGTATTTTTATAGCCCCTTTATTATGCAAGGCTTTTGCAGTACCCGGATAAAACTGAAAGCAAACAGAAGTTCGAGAAACAGCTCATTATTACACAATATTTCTTGGTAATTATTTGCTAACAAGGAAGATTAAATTAATGGGGTGGGGAAGGGATCAACAGAGATCCTGGTTCTTGCTCAACTGGGTGATGCCATGCATACTTTGAACTGGAAAAAGACAACAGTCAAACATATGACATTTTCGTCATATCTCAATGATGAACTAAAGCTAGGTCTCACTGAGTCAGAAGCTGAGAGACCTAGGTGCTATTCAGAAGGTCCAGTCTTTCCAATAGGACTTGACTAACTTGGGGAAATTTGTGCCCTCGCATGTCACATTGGTGCCATGTTTTGCTTCGACGAAGTGATGGAGCTGGGGGGAGGACACAGAGCGGGCTAGACGGATGGGGACTGAAAGAAGACGTTGAATGAGAACATGCACTTAGGATAGAAGAATCCCATGCACTGCTATATACTGGGGACCAACTGGCCAAGCAGCACTTCCGCAGAAAAAACCTGGGGGTTACAACAGACAAGAAGCTGGGGATGAAATCAGCAAGAAGGTGAACAAGGTATTGGGCTGCATTAGTAGAACAGTTGCCAGCAGATGGAGGGATGTGATTATTCCCCTCAGGCCTGGTGAGGCCACATCTGGAATATTGTGTCCTGTTTTGGGCCCCCACTACAGGAAGGATGTGGACAAATCGGAGAGAGTCCAGCTGAGGGGAACAAAATGACTAGAGAGCTGAAGCACATGACTTATGAGCACAGACTGGGGGAACTGGACTTATTTACTCTGAAGAAGAAAAGAACAACGGGAGATTTGCTAATAGCCTTCGACTACCTGAAGGGGGATTCCAGGGTGGATGGAGCTAGGCTATTCTCGGTGGTGATCCCTCTCGGAGATCCACATTTATGACCATGACTTTGCTTCTTGCGAGCACGATGTGGCTTGGTCAGCATGTGGGTGTCGCAGTGGATGCTGTTGATCTTTTCATCGGGTCCAACAGTGCCCCCTCCAAGTGCATATGTGGACATATTGCATCCTCCACCAGATATTTCCTGAGCCAGAGATCTCTCAGATAGAGCATCATGCAACAACGTGTCTCACCAAAACAGCCGAGGCAACATTGATGCTCACTGTCCACCAGGAATGGTCATGGGCATATGGTGCAGTTCTTGAACCCTGATTGTTTGGTCATAATCCCCCACATGGGGTTGACTGCCCCTCAGAGAGGAAAAACTTACAATGAACTACTTTCTCTTGCCCCAGTAACTCTAAGTAAAACTAAGGTATCTTTAACCACATTTTCAACATCAGCGGAATCGCACCAAGATTATACCTGTGTCAATTAAAGGAGAATCAGAGTTATTACCACTAAAACTGTTTGCAAAAGGACTAGCAGTGGAACAGTGGAAAGAAACAGCAAGGTTTTGAGGAGAAAATGACCTACTCTTTGTTCATCTTAATTTAGGTTCCTGAGTTTCCTCCTTCAATCAGCCTATGTACTGGCTTACATTTATGGTTCATGGAAGCTGCTACTTCCTGATGTGGTCACAGCTATTGCACCCTGTTGGTACACGATGTAGGCATGCCTGGTTCATAGCCAGCTTCAGTTCAATGTTACAGAGCTCTGGCCTGCAAACTTATCACAAGGACTCGGGCACATTCTGCCAGGCTTTAATTCCTGATTTATATTTGTGAAGAAGCCACCTGCAAACCAGTTGACTATTCTTGGAGCGTCTCTTTTGCACTAACGGTCTGGAAGGTGGAATGACAGGCAGATGGTGCCACGGGACCAGAAGAGATGTGTTTAACATAACATCCCCAAAAGACATAACAAGGTCTAAAATGGTTCAAGGAGTTCAAGTAATACAGACTGCGCCGACACGCCCTATAAAACGCTGTCATATGCCTCAGGTTTTTCTTTCTCGCGTCAATCCCTCTTAATCCCCATGCATTAGGTACTTAGCAAAAGCAAACAGAAGCTGCTAAAGCACGTCACATCCAAACAAGGATCAAAGGATCGATGCCATTTAAAGCTGTATTACAAGCAAGACCAGGTTCACGTTTTGGAAGGATGCTCTTCTGGTTAAGAAACTGGTCCGAGACACAAGAGATCTGGGTTAGTTTCGCTGCTCTATCACACATGCTGTGAAACAGCTTGGGCAAGTGACTGTTTCTGTGCTCCCCAGCTATCACATGGAGATGACAGCACTTCCTTTATCTGTCCTGTCTGATTGTAAGCCCTTCACGGCAGCACATCTCTTGCTCCATGTCTGTAAAGCCTCTGCCATAATGAGGACCCATGTGGGCTTCTAAAAATTAGACTCTCAAACTCAAAGCTTCCAAAATGCAACACAGCACTGGGCAAGACAACAACAGGAGAAACACAGGAATAAAGCTCAGCTCCTCTCTGGTCTACAAATAGCAGTTGTAGAAGTGTAACTATGTCTGCTAGCTCTGGTCCACACCCACCAGGAAATTCAACAGCTTGTGTAACTCCCGTCAAATTCATAACCCCTCTTCTACATAGCAACTGCACTGCACTACAGCGATGGGAAATGTGATCCCATTGATGCAGCGCCACATCGCTTAAGGGAATGGTGTTAACGCAACGACTTCTGGATCGACTGAGCGGATCTTCACTGACCACCCAATCTATCCAGAAAGCTCAATCTGCCAGCAGCAAATCAGCCCTCAGCGATGCCATTTCTTTTACTGATGCAAACTCTAGCGTGGAAGCAATTATATCTATACAAAGCTGCTTAACCCAGAAATAAAATAAATAAATAGTGTTAGGTTTCAAGTGCCACAAGATTCCTTGCTTCGTATACCAGAAATAGTTTGTTCCTGTCAGGGAAGGAGAATAAACCATATCAACATAAAATACCATTATTACTGTGTCTACACTAGGGGAATTGCCCCACTGTAACTAGACTAGACCAGATAAAATAGCACCATCTTTGCATTTAGATTCATAGACTGTAAACACTCAGAAACCATTGTTGCCAAGATCCAAAGGGGCAGCCATGTTAGTCTAGTTCAGTAAAACAAACAAACAAGAAGTCCTGTGGCACTTAAAGACTAGCAAATAAATATATTTTCTTAGTCTTTAAGTACCACAGGACTCCTTGTTTGTTTGTTTAACAAACCATAGTGATTTTTCTCCTCTAACATCCTAGCTAACACTGACCACAGGACCCTCGCAAAATCATTCGTGTTTTCTAAAAGCATGACCTTGAAAAAAAAAAAATCCAGTCTTGATCCAAAGAGAAAGAGAGAATCCACTCCATTCCAAGGCAAGTGATCCCAAAGGCTAATTTCCATCACACTGCTTAAAAGGAAGTACCTCATTCTGAATCTATATTTATCCAGCTTCCCTATCCAGCCACCAGAAGGGTTTAGACAAGCCCACAGGCAGACCCAGGGTCACGGTGCTCTCAAAGTGAAATCTTTGGGGCCTTCAAGCATCACTGTAAGATGCAAAGCAACTTCTCTGAGCAGGAAGTGCACTGTACAGCTTTCAAAAAGTCCAGCCAGCACCACTTAGAAACAATAATCCTGCACCAGTCTCTTTCTGCTGCCTTGTCAGTCAAGCACATCCAACAAGCCCCAATGAGACTCTGAGCATCTTCGAGTGGCATAGGAAATTGTTCCCACAGGATACAAAGCAGCACACAAGTTCTTGCTCTATGCAAGGTATGCCAGCCTAATTAGCAAATGACCAGGAAATGTTATCAAATCACCAGCGACATCCCTTGTGCCACACATGGTGCAACTCTACAAAAACCCCACAGCCTGGAGGCAGGGAGCGCTCCCTGATTGCTGCCTATCATGCTGACAGCAGTTTTCTCAGTGTTACTTTGCAATTCTCCCCATCTGCAGGCAGCTCTCTCACCCATCAGCGCCTCAAGGCAGGAGCTCTCTGTTCATGGCCCCATCCCTGCACTACCTGAACACATCAAAGTCAAGTCTCTGATGTATTTATCCTCCCCAGCGCACCAGTCCAGTAGGTCAGCATTATTCTCTCCTTCCCCAGATGGAGAAACTGAGAGACAGAACAATTCAGTGACTTGCTGAAAGTAACTAAACATCTCTGTCCAAGCAAGCCCAGATCTCTGTGGTCCCAGGTTAGCACCCTAACCACTGGACTATCCTTCCTCCATTCATACGCCACACGTAGCACAAGAGGGCTAAAGCATCAAGGTGTTACCACAAGACAAAACGCCAGCCCCTCCCCAAAGAGCTCATTGTACAACCTAAGAGTGGAAAATCTGCATGAATGTCAGTTCTTTACAAGTCTTCAAACTAGGCAGCACATCAAATGACTCTGCCAAGTGATTCAGAATTTACTTTGATAAGTTGTCATTGTGCCGCCTTTCTGTTTTTTAAAGATATCTATATTTTCAGTGATTTACATAAAAGCAATTTTCCTTTCACTGACATGTTCAGACACCCAGAGCTTGCCGTCTCACTCCCTTTTTTCATTCTGATGACAGGTTTCCATTTCACGGCAGATGCATAACTTGGGTCTCACACCTGGCTGTGAATCCGCACGCAGCACGGGATCAAAGAAAAGCTGAAGACCTGTTAGCAAGGCACTGCTTGCCAGTGGCTGAGTGGGCCTGATCTTGCCATTTGAAATAACCAGGTTGATCTTGTAAATCACCTGAGACAGAGCTCAGCAGCAAACAGCATCCTTTGAAGGATCGACTCCATACTGGGTCTGATCCAAAGCTCACAAAGTGAACACTGACTCCCAACAACCTCTGGATCAGGGCCAGGTAAGCCAGTACCTTCAATGGTCAGCCAATGTAGTTACTGCAAACAAGGGATTCTTGGGTTCCACGTCCGATGATCATTTCTTCACTGTGTGGCTTGCAAAGCCAGTTAGGTCACATTAACACTGAATATCCAACCTGGATACTCCAACATGATTTTCAGAGGGATTTAACCCCTCACAGTTGTTCGAATTGTGCTCTGAAACAAAAAGGGCACTCAATGCAGACCCCAACATCCTCTATTGTCTGGGCAGCGTGCAGATGCTCACTACAGAGGACTGGAAAGATTTGGGTGAAATCTTACTGCTTTGTTAACCTGTACAGAAAAGCAAAGAACATCAGCAGGCGATATCCACTACCTGCCTAGAATTCTCTGCATAGGACACTTTCCTCACGGCCTAGCCACTCAGCCTCCATTAAGAGCACTGAAATCACATATCTCTCCAGAACACTTTTGCAAATTTCTCCCTTGCAATTTGGTGCCAAGCCCCCAATGATAATTGAATTTCACAGCCAGCAAAGATCACTGCTTTAATGCAGAGAAACTCTTATGATAAGAAGGGTGGGAAGTAATCAGGCCAGCTGTAGGGAAATAAGCCCTTTATGATAACAAAAGCATAGTGACACAGAAAGTAATGATGGAGAAACGTTACCTTTCTTGTGATAACTGAGTCTCTGTGCCAAATGCAAGGAGTGGAATTAAGAGTGGTTCTCTTGCTGCAGGTTTTGGGAGGAAGAAAAAAAAAAAAAAAAAACTTTTTACTCCTTCCCTCTCATACACTTTTGATGACTGCCTCTAGAACAGCACGGGGATTCTCGGATCTCACCATCAGCGTAGGTGCTGTGCGTATCCAAATAATCATAAATGGCAGGAGAAGGCGATTTACCCTCCAAGTCTGATTCAGGGCATCACTTCTGTTCAGCTTTGGGCTTTAAGACTGTAGATCCAAAGGCTTTCACAGTGCTTAATGCAGTGGTTCCCCAGACTTTTTACCCTGTGCCTTCTTTACCATGTCCTCCCAGCTGGGGCTAGGAGTGGGTCCATGGTTGGGGGGCTGCAAGTAGGAACCCAGGCTCCAAGAGCCAAGGTCTCTGCTGGGCACAGAGCAGAGCTCCGGACACAGTGGGCCTGGGTGGCACTTTCTTCTTGCCCTCCATGGGCAGGGCTGGACCTTCCATAGAGGAAACCTAGACAGTTGCCTAGAGCACCAACAATTGGGTGCGCTAAAGGCTGGGCTGAGGGGGGGGCCAGCAAGCCTATCCCACCCTGCTACACTCCCAGCCCATGGCTGGACCCCCGCCCACAGCTGGATCCCAGGTGCATGCTTCTCCCCAGCCTCGGCCGGACCCCCACCGAGGGCCAAGGAAGGCCAAAATCAGTGTTGGCCTAAGGCACCAAAAAACCTTGGGCCAGCCCTGCCCATGGGTGCTGGCCCAGACCCAGCCATGTCCCCCCACTACCAAATGTTCCTCCATGCCCTCTAGTTTGAGGAATTCTGATTTAATGTATAACAGCGGCATACAGACATTTCTAATTAGGGGAACAGCCAGCTTAACATCGCACTGTGCAAATAAATATTACTGCACCTACATTACTAACAAGCCTCAGTTCCTAGAGGAGGGAACTCAGATTGGCTCTCTAAACTGTAGCTCGGGGCGCCCTTTATTTACTTGCATTTGGCTTAGGCTGACTAGGAAATTCAGAGACCATTTCACTTACGTTTCTAAGCCATTTCAGTTTCAGACTCAGGGATACAGTCTTTGGATTTTCACAGGCGAAGACCTAAAAAGGCTTTTGAACATTTCACAGGAATTCCAGATGAAAACACCAAGCTGTACTAACATTTCAATGGGCGTCTGGCTTCCACCTACGCTAAATGTGGTACCAAACTCAAATCAACAGGTTCCCACTAACTTCTTTACAGCTTTCAATGGACTCTACATACCCATGCAGATAATTATTTTGGCATTTAGTTTTGGATGACGTGTGTAATGATCCTGAGGGTTTGTGGTGGACACCCACCACCTGTGGAGCATCCACTGTGGGAGAAATCTACCCTTGCAGAAGGGATAAGCACAAAGCCCGTGCACCATCCACAACCAATTAAGCTCTAGATGTTTTCTGCTGGCCGTGTGTGCACAGGTGAATTTCACCCCATGATCACAGAACTTGTTCGATGTATGTTAATGGTTGCATTGCAAATCAAACTACACTGGTAGTAATTTTCTCATTTATCCACCTTAGAGTTTACGCTGCTGCCTGTCACCATGGTATCTGAGTACCTGCCACATAAAATCAACAGCAATAAAGAAGTCTGACAAACATCTGATTCTTCTGTCCTTTCAGGATAAAACCTCTGCCCAGGGTGGGAGTTTATTTTTAAAAACATAAATTAATTAAATCTAATGTGGCTGATTTGGTTCAAGCATGGATTGCAACAGAAGGTGGTTTCAGCACTGTGTCTCCTCTTTTCTTAGGTCTTTCCAAATAGGAAGGTTTTGCAGCATTTCCTGAGGACAGTTTCCCTCACTAAGTTCCCAGAGAGGTTTGCGCTATTTAGGTAATAGGTGCAGAATCTGCACTTCCAAGCCACGCAGAAGAGCAGCAGGAGGCTATAAATAATGAAGTGGAAAGCTGCTTTTTATTTATCCCAGTGCAAGGGGGGATAGGTGGGGAAACAGAAAGAAAGCAAGAATGCAGAGACTGACCTCTGCCTCTCACAAGCTAGAATGTAACCAAATCCCCCCAAATTAATCTTTTCCCATTTTCCTCTCATGTGTCATGAGTCCGCCTCTGGAAAACACGTCCACTACAGGACACGCTAAAAGCTGGTGTACACTGCATCTCTGGGAACGGGCAGTGGAGAGGAAGAACATCGCTTTATGCTGAAGGCTCTAGACCTCATCTCTCTGTGCAGGTCTAGTGATGTAAAAATCACCCGTTGATCTTTTTTGGTGCCAATGATAGGAACATGGCAAGTTGCATCCCTCTTCCTCCCCTGCCTCTAAGGGCTATTTAAAAAAAGCTCAATGGTTGCTTAACAAGCTGTCTCTACATTTCAGGGGGAACAGCAGAAAGGGGGTGTGTTCCAGGCACATCCCCCTGCTCTGCCCCGCATCATGCGGTCCTTAGGAAACCAATTAGCAGAAGAGGCATGATCCATGAAGGTGCATGTCACAAATACAGATTGCCCTTTATAACATACTGCTGCATGCTGCCCTACATTGGGGATACGAGCCACTGAGTGCTGTGAGGTCCTGAGACACACTGCTGACCAGGGCCACTGGCTGACCTTGGGCAACTTGCTTCACCTCTGTGCCTCAGCTTCTCCATCTAGAAAATGGGGATAATGATGGTGATCACTTCTGTTGAGCGCTTTCAGCTCTACAGCCAGCCACTCTAGAAGAGTGAGGCAATTTGGGGGGGGGGGGCAGGGGGAGCGTGTTTTCTGTACAACTATGTTGGTTTAAGTATTTCTCACAAGGCATCCTGTCTGTGGGCTTGGCTTCACTGAGGAATTAAAGCCCATCTCTAAGCCAACTCCGGTCCACATGCACACACAATCTCCAGCCCAAGTGCTATGGTGATTTACACCTGAGTGAGCTGGTCCACCACAGGCTACAGACTAAGGCCTGAGGACCATTTCCGCTCTGGCTGGCAAGCCACCCACAGTGCAGTGCAGATACACCAAGTGCCAAGCCAACGTGGATGCTGTCTAGTGGCCACACTCAAAGCAGACTTCTCCCTGTGCCAGCTCACAGTTCATGCCCATCACCCTTGCTGCTTCATTTAACCTCCTCAGAGCAATGCTCCCCATCATCTCCATGCTTCCCGAAAACTAAAAGAGGAGATCTGCTCAACATGGAACAGTCCATGGAGACACTTGCTATAACTCTCATAGTCTGTCAGCTCCATAGGATAAGGCACGGCCTGGCACACACCAGCCAGTCAGTTAGACCCACTGCATCACCACCGTGTATGGCAGAGCCAGGGATCTGAAGCCACTTTGGCTGATGCTCCAGTCCTGTCCTGAGGAACTTGAATCCAATAGTAAAGGCACATGCAAGCGCTTCTCTTTGTTAATGCCTGGAATGAAGATTTGCCTCCCACCTGCGGCATAAACGCGCAGCTAACACACCACACACCAGGACCAGCTTGGCTGAACTAGAGTGAAGCATGGCATTGATTCTGACACATCACTCTATATGCCAACAACGCAGCCACTCTGAGTAGCCCTTTGCTGGCAGCATTCCCCCTCCAAGAAGCTGGAGACATGATGCATTTTAACACATGGACAGAAGATTAAAACATGCAGCCAAGTAAATCCAGTGGTAGAGGATTTGCACAGATTAACCCCCATTGCTGAGTGCAATAATCACCTAGCAAAGAGCATCACACAGTGGAGTGGGTGGTAAAGAACAGGAGATGCGCACAGGCGCACACTACCTACGTGGAGGGTGGGAGATGAGCAAGGAGACGCACAAACCGTCAGGCTCCTCTCACAGTACTTGGTCTCTTGTTAAAACAGATCTGTTTTCTCCTGGTCTTTGCAGGTGCACTGGGACAGCAGCACTCCAAATACCACAGGAGCATTCAGAGCAAGGAGCCTGGAAAAACGGGGCAGGAAGGAATGAGGAGCACTCTGAACCAGTTTTGTAATGCAGGCATCAAACATATTTAGCCTCTGTCCACACTGATGGTGCAGGGTGGTGGTGCAGAGCACAGGCACCACATGCTCCGGTGAAAGGCTCCACTGCACGCTGCTAAAAACAGCCGTGTGGGTGTGGAAGGCCTCACACACCATGCGGGTACATACCCTGAGGGTCCTGATGAACGTCTGCGAATGTTTCTCTTTAAGGCACAACCTGGGATACAGTTAGACTGATGGCACCAGTAGGGCAGGATCCCTGCTTTGGTTCATAAGAATGGACAGACTAGGTCAGGCCAATGGACTATCTAGTCCAATTTCCTATCTTCCGCCAGTGGCCAATGCCAAGTGCTTCAGAGGGAATGAACAGAACAGGTCACCGTCAAGGGACCCAGCCCATCACTCATTCCCAGATTCTGTCAAAACAGTAATTCCTGTCCTACCCCCCGTGAACCTACCTAGAGCCATCTCTAATGATTGTTCCAGAGAACAAGGACAAAATGCTCAGCTAAGACCCAAGAATAGTGGTTGGACTTGCAATGGGAAGAGCCATCGGGGGAAGTCACGATTGTGCATGATCAACCAGTTGTTTAAATACAACACTCACGGAGCCGGATTTTGCTGGCAGTCACACCCAGAGCAAAAGACAGACATTACAGCAGCCACCCATTGTTTTGCTACCTCCAGTCAAAAGCTACGGTCCAATAACTCACACCACTCATTCACAGCCATCAGGTATTTACACGTAATTACAAACCATGGCAGTAACGCCCAAGGTGGTGTGCAGCTATTACAGCCTGCCAGCTTGCCAAATGAGTCCAGAACACTTGCTGCTGCCACTGGCATTGTCCTTGACAGGCTGCACTTGCACTTTTGCTACAGGTAAGAGGTTACATCTTACTCCTTGAATCTAAAACAGTTTGAGCTGCCTGCCTGGGGGATCCATGGGGAATGTCCTGTCCATTAAGATCAAAAAGGCAAAAGAGTGAATGAAGGGCAGGTCATCTGGTTAGAACACAAATATTTGTTTTGCAGCAGTGCCTAGAGAAGCCCCAGCTAAAATCAGGGGCTCACTGTGCAAAGCACTGCATAAATTCATAGTGCAAGAACGCTCTGCCCCAAACAGCTCACAGTCTGCACAGACAAGACAGGCAAAGGGTAGAGAGGAGAACCAGGCAGGGAAAGGTGACTTGCCCGACATCAGCCAGCAGATGCAGGAACAGAACACAGGTCTCCAGCTCCACCACACAGCTTCAACCATTTGACAATACTTCCTCCTCGCACTCCTCCATCAAACCAGGAGAAGGCACAAGCCAGCAGGTATTCAATTAAACATCAGCAGATTGCTTTAAAGGGGTAGCTGTGTTATTCTAGTTCAGCAAAACAAAAGAAAGGAGTCTTGTGGCACTTTTAAAGACTAACAATTTTATTTTTTCACACAAGCCTTCCCAGGCAAAGTCCCACTTCCTCAGATGCATGAATAGAGAAAACTTACACTGAAATAAAAAACTTACAGTATGGGGGTGAAAGATAAATCCTGTGATTACATTTCAGCGCATCAGGTCAGATCTGAAATATAAATCCTGTGCTTACATTTCAGATCTGACCTGATGCGCTGAAATGTAAGCACAGGATTTATCTTTCACCCCCATACTGTAAGTTTTTTTTTCAATTTAAGTTTTCTCTACTTTGGCATGTGATGAAGTGGGACTTCACCCACAAAAGCTCATGCAAAAGATAAATTCATTAATCTTTAAAAGTGCCACACAACCTTTTTTGTTTGTTTGTTTAGACTGCTCTAAGATTCCCTTCCTTTCCAGATACAGGCACCAACAAGCATTTCAGACAGATGCCCCAGTTTCCACTGTGCAATGGCTTTGTCTCCGTGACAGAATAGATGCTCTGAAGGGGAGCAAAGAATGAAGGAAAGAGGTGCTTTCTTCTCATTGCTATTCCAAACACAGACACTTTGAAAACACAAGAAAGATGCTCTGAGCTAAATAAATATCCTCATAGCAGGCAAGAGGCTAATACCCACACTGTCCATCAAGTCATTTGGCAGTTTTTGCTAAAAGAAAATCCAAGCACATTGTAGCGAGCCTCTCTGCCTGGACAGTCTACAGCAAAGTACTCCATGCGAGGGAGAAGGCTCCCATTTCCTTCCTATTTCCAATAATAAAGCCACTTACGGACACTATTTCTGTGGGATTCCTAGGTCACGCAGACTTGCTGACACTAGCATGAGTCGTCAAGCTGCACGAGCACCAGCAGCGAGTACGTACCCCTGGGGTTCACGCAGATTTGGGCTCAGCTTAGCCACAGTCTTACCACTGCTGCCCATGCTACACTAGCATTTCTACTTACTCATGCTAGCTCTCAACAAGCTCGTGCACATCCATGTGAGCTGGGAATCACGCCACAACTCCTAGTGCAGACATAAGCTAAAAGAAGAGTCGTGTTTTCTGAACCCCTTTCACGGGATTTACAAAAGCACAAGAACAGAAGACCGTGGCAGGGAGGGAAAACTCAGCCGACAGTTCCCATTTTAAGAAGTTGGCAGTTCAAAGCACCAATGGGAAAGGAGTTACACAGAAACCCAGAGTTAACTCTGCTCTACACAAACACGGGCTTCAGAGTCTTTGGCCACTGAATGTCAACATCAATGGTTGGACATTATTAATAAGCTCACAAATCTAGGTGCCTACCTTTAGCTGGCTAAATAAAAGCTGGCTTATTTTCATTACCCAGACCTCCCACTGATTTCCACAGCAGCTTCCAGCCCCAACTCCTTTTAAAATAGAGTGCCCCAGCTTTTCAAAACATGGATATAAATACCACTGTGTTAGTCAGGTTAAAATGGTCCCAAATAGCTCCTCCTTTCTAACAATATCAGAGTGCTCACCTCACTGTGAGAGGTGAGTTGTAGTATCACCATTCAACAGCTGGGAAAACTGAGGCACAAAGTGCTGAAACAGACTGCACGAACTCTCAAAAAAATTCAGAGCTGGGAATAAAACCCCAGTGTGCTGTCCTCTAGGCCTGCCCTCTAACCACCAACCCATCCACTCCCCTTGTTATAAACTGTGATTATATCAAATACCACTTATGCTGAAGAAGTTAGTCTGAGAATGTTGTAGCTTCCTGCGTTAATAGTTTACTGGCCATGAGATAATAAGAGTTAAGCTGGAACAAAACACTGCAAACAAAAAGGGGGTGAGGAGAGAGAAAAAACTAGGAAATTTGATTGAAAATGTGATTTGCTCTGTTTCCACCAACTGAGAAGGCAGGAATAAAAGTTAATCAGAAAGGTGGGCAGAACAACAATAACGTTTAGTTGCATTACGGTAACTCTAGAGGTCTTCCTGCTCTAGGTGCTGCATGAATACCACAGTGACTTTCCTTCTTAAGCGATTTCTCTTCAAAATACCTTGATTTTCAGTACCAAAGACTTTTGGAGAAAAAGTGATTTGCTTGCAGGTCGCGGGGAAGAGGACAGATCTAGAATCCTTCAAGATATGATTCAGGATCAAGTTTTCCATTTCTAAAAAATGCCCAAACCTAAAACAGAAAAACCAGCCCTTGGAATGTGTTGGGCCCCCTATGAGAAACATGTTTAAATGTCACCAAAGCCTGTGGAAGGGGCATGTAAAACCAGACGTTAATTCCCCAGAACCCACAGCAGCAGGACGTCTTGTAAGGAGTCAGAAAGTGACCTTGTTTAACCAGGAACACTCATATCTGCCCCGAGACACAGCAGTTTGCCTGACTGCGGCTGATGGCGTCTTGCTTTCAAAGCTCCACTCAATGGTTATTTTGAAATACCGAGGGCCCTACATGCAACCGTAGCACAGCTCCTCCTGGCCAGCATTGAATACACCATGTTCAATCTTGTGAGCTTGTCCTAGAAATATTGCATTGCCCAAAACCATCTGTTTCCTGTTGCATACAGGCAATACGCAGTCCAGGGTTTTGCTGTCAATGAGCCCTACTGATGAAAAAGCAGAATTTGTAAGTCTTCCAAGTCAGAAACAGTTAAAATTAAAAATCCAGTGGGTTAGATCCTCCCCTTTAAGAAGAACCTAATGACAAACTGTTCAGCATCATTAGCCAGTTTGCCTCTGAGAGTTAAAAATGCCTATAAGACTCCATGGTGCAGCATGAGCTTTCTTACATATCATTAGTAACCAGTCCAGTCCACTGGGAACTGTCTGAAAACTACAAAAAAAAGTGGTGAGCAGGGAAGAGTTCCCATTCCCTTCCCTTCACCAGCAATCAAGCTGAAAAGATCACACCCTTACTAATCAAGATCCAAAGGGGCAGCCATGTAAGTCTAGTTCGGTAAAACAAACAAGGAGCCCTGTGGCACTTAAAGACTAACAAATTATATTTATTGCATGAGATTTCCTGGGAGAAAAATCCCACTTTGTCAGATGCTTCAAAGCATCTGATAGAATGGGATTTTCTCTCACAAAAGCTCATGCAATAAATATAATTTGTTAGTCTTTAAGTGCCACAGGACTCCTTGTTTGTTTTAATAATCAAGGAGTCACTATAATTTTTTTAGCTCCTAAGGGGCAGCCTGTTAGTCTAGTGAAAGAAATCAAAAGTGCCATCAGACTCCTTGTTTATAAATTTTTACTTTCTGTTGTTACACCTCAAAGCAGCTAGAGAGAAGTGTCAAGCACCAAAGGAAGTCTTTTGCTACATAAAGATCAGTCTATCAAAAAGTGGGGCAGGGGGATGAAACCGAGCACACACACACGTGGCTTCCTTATTACCATCATCTTCTTTCAGAGTGACAGTATGTGTTAACACTCCTTTGTATTCCCCCCCCCCCCCCCTCGCCCCGTTGGTCCCTTCTCCATTCCCGACTCGGTGAGAAAGAGAATTGCTTTGTTCTTTCATCTCCTTTTTTTCTTGAATAGATTCACCCAAGGGATTGAGGATTCTGGAGTAAACTACAATAATTTAAACCTGACAAGCACTTGAGCATTCATGACTAAAAGTACATTTTACAAGAGATATTAATCCAAAAGAGACCAAGTCAAATTCACCCCATGTCAGACCAATAAAGATCCAAGGGATTTCCCTCAGGGTTGTCATTGGCCCATAAAAGGTTAAAAAATAAGAAGAGAAATTTTTGACCAGAATAATACAACTAGATACATTTTAAAGTGAGTCACTCCCCAAATTCTTCCCGTAAACATCCCTCACACCACCAAGTCACTTTGCTAGGCTATAATCATCACAAAAGAATCAAAGTTCCCAATCCTGGAAGGAAAGGTGTGGGGAGCCCTCTGAGCCCCCCCAGATCCCCACTGACTTCAGAGCTAGTACAGCCTGGATGTTCATTACTTCTTCTCCTACTGATGATTCCAGTAACTCCCGACACACCACCAGCATCTGTCACTTTTATTTTAGGATGAGTGGAACGAGGGCATTACTTCAACTATAAGCTCTTTGGGATGGGCACTGGTTGTTTGTTCTAGATTTGTACAGCTCCTAGCATCAGGGCATCCATGTCCATGACCAGAGCTAGTAGGCCCTGTCTCAGTATAAACACACTCACGGCTGTCTTATGCTTTGTTAGGGATATTCGATCCCCCTGGTTAGTAGAATAGGAGTCAGGAGAGTGGAGAAAACAAGACATCCCTCCCTTGTCCCCAAAGAATGCACATTAAGCAAATAGAGCAAATGGCTTCAGACCTTTGCAGAATTACTACTAGTTGAGGGAATATATTAACACTCACCACCCCTCCATTCTAACCAAAAGAACTCCACAGGAAGACGATAGAAGGACCCAACTGCTCCTTCGATTAACTAGAAATGCAAAAGGCATCAACCACACACCAAAACTCAAGTAATTTCCTTTTTTTTTTTTTTTAAACAGGGCTTAAATCAAGACTTCTCTGCAAAAGATGATCTTAAACCATACTGCAGAATAATTCGGAAAGCTTTTTTCCCTTTTGGGGGACCAAAAGCTTGGCTTTTGTAGTGAGAGATCAACAGCATCAGGTGGATTAATCCACTAGGCAGAGCCATCCCTAAGGTACAGCAAATTGGGGCAATCGCTGTTGGTCCTGCGCTTCACCATCACAGCAGTGGCATAAATATGGATGGGCCTGAGGAGGCCATGAAAGCAGCCTGCCCAGGAAGTCCTGAGCTACCTTGGCAACTGGAGCTTATTTTCAGGGAGCAACCAAGCAAAAAACTGAGCTTCCCAAAACTCTAGTCGCCAGGATCGTTTAAGCAGAACACTGGCAGCAGCAGAAGCAGCCCAGCTTAGCCATGATTTGCAGCCCATGCAGATCAGGGCCTGAGATGCACAGCTGCAAGTCAGTCATCCCCAGCTGGGAGAATGTGATTTGCCAAGGCCCCATACCCCTGGTAGGAAAGCCCTGCTAGTGGGGTTTGCAACCTCCCAGACTCTCCCTCCTGAAGTCTGGAAACACTAACTTCACTTAGCTCTCAGAGCCAGTAATGCAGCTGTTTACCGTGAAAGGGGTGGATACTTGCAAGGCTGCCTATTAAAGATCCAGTGGGGGTAGGTGGGCATGTTCCATGGTCAGCAATCAAGGAACATCTTTAACCTGATGGCTCGGCTTTGCTCCCTCCTGTCACCTCCTTCCTAACCCTACCATCTCCCATGTGACGCTGTAACCTGCCTCCTCCCTCCCCACACTGTAGACAGACACCAACAAGGCTTCTCCCAATCAGCAGAGAACATGTTAGGGACATTGGGAAGAAGCAGGTTGCACGGTGTAACTATTTACTTTCTCTGATGGGAAACAAGAGGGGAGGGCAGCTGCTCAAATACAGAAGGCCCCTGTGGCGCCTTATAATGACAGGCAATTATTGCAAACCCCAACCTAGGTGAGACAGAACAGATTTTTAGAACAAAAGTAAGTGACACAAATAGGTGTTGAGGGAGACAATCTTCACACTGCTTGAAGCACAATGGAGAGCTGATACTGCATTTATTTGGTTGTGTCACACAGAGCTGGGCTGCTTTACATGTCCCTCCTACCAGGACACACCTAACCCAATATTATTTACACCACATGACAATGCTCCTTTCGCTGAGATACGCAGCCATCTGGTAATCCTCCTCTTCCAAATTCTGAGAGGAACTAAGCTACCAAGGAAAGTGTCGAGAACTGACACATTAACGTTAGGTGGCTCATGGAGCACCAGCCTACTGGAAGTTTAGTTTTGTTTATCTGTCCAAGTTTTTAATGCACCCATTTACAGACAGAGTCCTGAGGCACAGAGGAATTAAGTGAATAAGCCATGGTCATACATCTCCCGAGTCCCAGCCCCATGCTATAACCCCAAGACCACCATTCCTCCCCATTTACAGAACATCCGAGAACTTAGTTTACTACTACAGAGACTCTTGTATTAGAATTGGGTTTTGAGTTCTTCGGGTTTGTTTTTTTTTCATACAGTTATAGCTGCGCCAAAGTGGGAATGGGAGAAAAGAATCTGATGGGGAGGAGGAAGCATTCTTCAGGCAGAATTTGAGCTGCCTTGCAATTTGCCAAGAATTTGGTATTAATATTTTGTGTTCTTCTTAAAACCCCAGCTTCCGGAGTCATGTGATCACATGACAAACTCGGCCATCATTTACAGTTTTTTACCCTTATAGTTGCAGAGTCTTGGAAATGTGACACTAAATGTTCTTTCACAAGCAGACAAAAGAAAAAAAACACCATCACCTTGTGATTTTTTAAATAATCTGTTGGTTTTGGGAGCAACTAAGTCATGACTTTTTGAATGACTGGTGTTGGTAATCCTACAAAGTAAATCTCGGGATTGAAACAGTCCTCACCTGCACTGTTTGGAAACTGCTGCCCATTAAAAATCCAAAACAAATTAAAAAGACAGTGGCTTTCATGTGTGGGGTTTGAAGCCACACTGAGAACTTTGAGAAAGTCTCACGGAAATGCTGTTTCACAAAAGCTGACAGAATGGAAACTGATAGGCTGAGGAGGGTTAAAAAGACCCATTTAATTTCATTAGCCAGAGAGCAGACCAATGTCAGCACTCATCATGCTTCATCACCTCACACTGCTACCTACAGCACAGGCACCTCATTTCTTTTCAAGTCCTCTGCTAGTGGCCCAGTTGAGAAAAGCCAAGGAAAGCAATGTTTGTACCACCACCAGGCCCTTTTGATTACTGCAGTTAATCCCTTGCTCTTGTTGCCCTTGTCAAAGCTTCCTTCAGTTGGTGCACTTCCACCTCTCATGAACCACACAGTAGTCAGTATTTTAAAGCCCCAGCTCCTGGAGTTATGTCATTATATGAAACGATCACTTTTATTCTTTTAAACAACCAGTTCCTAGCCTCATGGTGGCAGAGAAAAGCTTGAAAGTGTGACTCATGCACACTCTAAATGCTCAGAAAACAGAAGGCAAGGGTGAGGGTTTCATGATTTATGAACAGCTGCAGTTGGAAACACTGCCAAGCTGAGCACAACTTTCACAGCAAAACTCTGAAGCCATGCAAACTCCATCCTGAGGAGCCCCCGAGTTAGACCAAGCCAAAGGGCAATGCATTCAGCAGCACTTACAGTCTCACTGCTCCTGGACAGGGCCACCCAGGAGCGCTGGATCTACAAGACACAGGAGGTAACTGTCCCACTCTGTCGGGCACTGGTGAGGCCTCAGACGCACTACTGTGTCCAGTTCTGGGCAAAGATGTGCCAAAACTGAAGAAAGTCCAGAGGAGACCAACAAATATGATAAAAGGGTTAGGATACCTGAACTTGGAGAAAAGGGTAAGAAAAATTGGACGTTTAGTCATGAATAAAGAAGGCAAGTAGGAGAGGGACCACATATACAGTCTTCAGCTGTATGAAGAGCAGCAGCTATAAAGGAACGGTTACGAAGCGGACATGATCAGTTCTCCATGCCCAAGGAAGGCAGCAGAAGCAGTAACAGGTTTAAGCTGCAGCCAGGGAGATGAAGCTTAGATATTAGCACAAACCTTCCAACAACAAGGCAGTTTCTAACTTTTGAAGCTTGGCAAAGGAGGTTGTGAAATCCGCATCACTGGAGGTTGCTTCCATAATCCAGCCTTAGTGCTGGGGGCTGCACTTAATGACTTCTCAAGCTCTCTTCCAGCCCCACAATTGTCTCAGCCTATTACCCACACACCCCCGCCACCAAGATACCACACGATTTGGGGCAGCAGACCTGTATTCTCCTACCTAGGGCATCTGCAAGAGAGGGAAAATGAGCAAATGGCAGTAATGCTGTACACCGTGCTGCCACCTCAGAGACCAGTCTTTGACTTATGAAAAGCAACAATCCAGCAACACTTAATCCCCTCCCCACACACACATCTGGCGATGTGAAAATCACTGGAAACAGGTTTCCAGCAGTCCCCCGACCTCAGTACACACAGGGTGGGCAGGAGACTGGCCGGAAAGCAGACTATCAGACTGTTACTTACCATCAAGGGGAGGAGGAGGTCGGCAAAGTAGACAAAAGCTGCTCCCAGAGTGAAACCAATGGCTACCGGCAAGAAAGCAAAGGCCCCAAAACTCCCAGATTCTTCAGCCAATTCAATGGCAGGGGCCAGGAGGGACCAGTAAGAAGCAGCTAACATGACCTGAGGAACAAAGAACATGAACAATTAAGATGTGATCAGATTGCCCCAGTCAAGATCAGAGTCCTACTTGGTTAGGGGCTGTACATATACACAACAAAAAGAGTCCAAGTTAAGGAAACCGAGGCACGGAACAGCAACCAGCTCACAAAAGCTCAATGGCAGAGCTGGAAACGAAAGCCATTCAGGTGCCCTACCCACTGGATTACTCTGCCTCTGCTTCAACACCAAGGATTTCATCAGACTCTCAGCAGGTTTCAATTCACACTGGCCTCAAACAGCCCAGCTTATTCACCATCGCATTGGCCGTCAAACTTGGCAATATGCAATGAGTGACAGAACCATTCACACTAATCAAGCATACTCAAACCAACTTCTGCACACAGCAGTCATCGAAGTACAACAGAGATAAGGTTGGGGTTAAGTGAGCTGTGCAAAGCTATCGGTTTTCACTCAGCCAGATCCAAGCCAGGAAAAAAAAAGGTTAAAGAAACATCTACACAGGCAGTAAGGGAGGAGAGGAGAGGTCTGGCTCCCATGCATGTACCAGTTCTTAGTGATGACAGGGAATGCCAGAGACAGAGGCATCTGAACAGTGCACCATAAAAATACAAACATCTAGTTTGCATCATCTCTTTTCACCGCCAAGCACATTCAAGGATGCTCCAAAGAGACCCCATCAAGTTGAACTCCAGATTGTTAACAACCCATGCTGGGGTTGCTACCAGCACTTTGTGTTATGAAAATACAGAACAGCCAATCAATTCTAATTTGTTTCTACCACTACCACCTATTGCAATGCCAAAAGTTACCAGTTCGCAAATGAAACCAGATGAGAGCCAATCTCACCTCCTAGCTCTCACATCTACCTAGCAGAAGTATTTCAATAGGTACCTAAGCTCTGACGCTCTCTCGTGCTACAGGGACTGGAATGTGGATGCCACAAATATGTGACAATATATGACTCCTCCTCACTCACACTCACATCTTATTTCCAGAAGAATTAAAGCACTTTGGGAGAAATGCTTCCACAGGTTCTCAGGTTTTGCAAACCTTTTATTTCAACAAAACCTAAATTGCAGGCCTAAATCAAGCCGACAGTGCATCTTTAAATAAAGTATCAAAAAGGCTTTAAGGAGACAAGGGAAGTTACTTTAACAAGTTGAAATTATAATGAAATGTGACAGATCACCAAAAATGTCAATATGCACTAGGACTGCCCAGTGCCCACACACCAGCTCTGAGCCACAAGCAAGCGTCAAGCCAACTTCAAGAAAGTGCTCCCTCCTAGACCTCTGTGCAGTATGGATTTTCCACTCCGACCAAGTTACAAAGCAGCTGAACATGGTCATTAAAGCCTGAATGACAAACAGACCCACGCCCTCTGCAGAGCTGCACACAGGAAGGAGATAGATCGGCCCAAGAGTCAAGCTAGATTCATTCTCTCCTTGAAGGGAAAATGCTGCAGCCGAATTGAGAAGCCAATATTCCAGGGCTATGGAAGGGCCGTGATCTCTGAGAAAGTCAGGCTCCAGCCCTCCCCATCCTGGAGCAACGGACAGGAGTGTGACACCCCCCCCAAGACCCTGTTCCCCAGGAGCTGTACTGCCAATGGCTCTCCCCCAAAAGGCTCAATCTCTGAAGGAGAGAGTACATGGAGGGAGCAGTTTGCTCGCTTGTGCAGTGAAATTCCCCTTAGATTCAGGGAGCAGCAGGCACCATGGAGTCAGCGCCTTTCCCCTCTGCCCTATTCCTGGTGCATGGTGCTCCAAAAAGGGCTCCCCTGAGCTCCCAGGAAATGGAAACCCACTGGTTGACCTCCACTGCTCTGACTCCATGAATTCAGGGGCACTTCTGCATCTTCCTTCCTCTCCAAGATGCCTCAAGTAGAGGAGATACCTAGCACAGTGCAAAACCCAGTCTTCACCAGTTCCGAAGCACCCTATTGCAAAGCTCAGTCACTTGGGGATGTTAACAATGCTACACAGGAACGCCAATCCAGAGCCAGAGGTGCATCCTTCTTGCAATATACAGGTGCCACCCATTGTCACCAGACACCAAGAGACCAGACAAGAGAATCACTACTCTGCCGGAAGCCCTGTGTGACCGTGGACAAGTCATTTCACCTCTCTGTTCCTTAGTTCTCCAGCCTGTCCAGAGAATAGCTACATCTCTCTGCGGTGAGGGTAAATTCACCAGTTACTGGGAGGCACACAGTTACATGAAAGACTGAGATGAACCCATTTTGTGTTACACAAGGAAGCTGACTCTGTTGGTAGGCATAACATTGCTCAAGATCTACAGGGCTCCAGTGGCCCAGGAGACTGGTCCAGTCCACTAAGAAGGGTCTGGGTTAGCTATATGGCAGTTTTTCTAGCTCTGTGAATTAATTACCAGGAGAAAAAGAGAGCAGGGGGAGCGGATCTGATCCAGTACTTCCGAACCAAAGCCTCTTTCTCTACAGAGAGCAGCACTGAGAAGAGGGTGCAAGGGGAAGGCAGGAACCCCAGGAGTCAATGCATCTGTTCATTCAGCTCCCTGCACTGAGCCCACCTGCTCCAGGGAAAAGGAACAAGCTGTATTGAGGTGTTTCCCAGATTACATAGCATGACACCAGGCCACATGGGAGAATTCAGCTCAACTCCCCAGAGCCCTGAAAAGAAAAAAGCATTGGAAAGGATGAGAGAGAATCACATTCCTTCTGAAAAAAAGCTAACCTGTGCTCACTCTGCCTCAAATCCCAGAGCCTCAACTGAGACATGCTTCCTTCCCTACGGCCAGAAGTAACTCATTTCTCATGAGATGCCCCAGGGCGCTATTCATGGCTGCAGAGCCCCACAATACACACTCCAGAGACTTCAGCTCCTGTTGTGGGTGCCCACGTCCCTCTGAAAATCAGAACCTAGGAGTTCCAAGTGCAGCCCTCAAAGTGAGCAGGGACTTACTGTTTTACCTGTGTTCACGCAGTGCTGAAAAGCATTCAGTTACTCCGCTGACAGGCATCGTATCTGAATTTCCAAAGGGATAGCCGTGTTAGTCTAGCCCAGCAAAAAAAAAAAAAAAAAAAAACCACCAAGGAGTTGTGTGGCACTTTAAGACTAACAGATTTATTTTTTGCATGAGCTTTCGTGGGAGAAAATCCCACTTTGTCAGATACTTTGAAGATAGGTGAACTATTTTCTCCCACGAAAGCTCATGTGAAAAATAAATCTGTCAGTCTTAAAGTGCCACACAACTCATCGTATTTGAAACCTACCTAGAAATGAGCCTCAGGATGGCAAACGACGACAATCTCATTGACTGCCTGCTGTTGGATTGCCTAGGTGAAAGACCTGTGTGGGGATCTCAGAATTGCAACCAGCAACACCAAACCTACCAGCCAACAGGCTGTCTTGGTTACGCCTGTTGCTGATGTCAGCTGGCGGCTGGGTCCAAACGGAAGGACCAGACAAAGGCCAGGGGACACCATACTGGCCCCTTAGAGCTATTCCCTCCACACCAGGGTTGACAGCAACTTGTTGGATGTTTACCCAGCTGCCACCTGTTCCAGGGTTGGAAAGAGGGTCCCAAAGACCAGGAAGAGATCACTGCTAAAAAGAACATGAGAAGACACTGAAAATATGGTTGATTTCCTTTCTCAACACACTGACAGGCTCGCTGCCCCATTGTTGTGGCCAAGGCAGTGAGAGCTTTGGGAGGAGCAGATGGGATGATGGGTCAGTATTAGTGCTGGCTCTTTCCAGTTTTGTTTGGAAGTATTTTGTTGTTCTAACTCATTGCTGCTGTGCCTTCACAGACCTCAGCGCTGCAGGGGAACCCAACCTAGGGCAGTTTCTCAGCTGAGACCCAGCAAAAGCCTTTGACTGGTATCCTTCCTCAAAGTTTCTATAACCTACAAAGTCTTTAAAGCTTCCCACGAATGGATCCATAACCAAGCGGTGCCCAACACACACAGTTCAGAGAATTCTGGTTAACAAAGCAGGGCCAACCATTGTAGATTTATAGGACCAGGTAAATGAAATATGCTCAATACTCACACTTCATATATTACGATAGGAACCAAGAGCCTTTCTCAGCTACAGTGGGCAGATAAAGAACAGCGCCTCCTTGATAGCTGTCCAGGATTTCTTTGTTTACCAGTTTTTCTTTAAATGCAGCAGACCACCTCTGACATAAAGGCTCTTTCCTTTCCTTTGCACACATGCTCCAACTGCTTGTGTCTAGCCATCAGCTAAACCCAAGCACCAAGGTGCGAAGAGGAACCTATATGAAACCAGTTCCTTAGCTTAATTTCGTTTGTCTCCCAGCTTGTAAACAGACAAGCAGGGAAGACAGGGTTTGGAGGGAAAGACGTGCACTCGCCCTAGGCATATGGGAGAGGGTGGATTTCTGCAGGTATGCCTGGAATCTCTTTGGGGTTGGTCCATCATGGAATCAAGAGAGTACAGGTTAGTTTTTAGCTTGCCCACAGGCCTCCCTTTGTTAGCACAAGATCAAAATGACCATAACATGCTGAGTTTGAATTCATGCTCCACTTGGCAGTTCCTTTCCCCCAGCCTTAGCTACCTTCGCTTCACCAGTACAGTCCACATCTCTTCAACCATACCCTGACCAATGAATGGGCACCCTTCAACTCCAACCCCATTGGATGGTTATACAGTCATGTCTTCACAGCTAGTGTAGCTTTGACTGCATGAAATTCTGCAGATGCTTTTGCATCTTTTAAAGAAGCAAGATAATATGGTGTGAGGAAACTCTGATAAGATTTCCCAGCCATTACACAAAAATGCATCCATTTTGTCCCATGCTGCCTTACCTGAGCACTGCTGTTTCAGGTGGAGACGCAGCCCAAAGCCTCCTTTGGCCAATAAGCCTTTATTAATATAGTGGAGAAATCCATTCTCCAGATTATGGCAAGGTCAGAAAGGAAACAGCAGATTCTCAAATACACATCCAATAGTTAGCATAAATATATACTTCATCAATATATTCATTTCCTTTCCTCCTTCCATCCTACATCCCATCCCCCTTTGTTAGATGTACCAGGTTGATTAATTAAAAACTAATCAGCCAATTAAGAGCCTTCAGTAGATTTGGTATCCTCCACCTCCCTCTCCCCACCCATCTACTTGTTACTGAAGCTACTCAGCTGTGGAAAGAAACTCATATTTGACAAACTCCACTGGGAGTCTTCTCATTTGCAGCAAAACAAGATTAGTTTCTTTTTTTTAAAAAGTGTAATTAGTCTGATGCCTGAGAACCATCAGCTAAGAAAAATGCTTAAGAATTAACAGAAAAAGGTTTCCCCAGGCTGGGATCAAACCCATGTCTTCTGGAGCCAGGCATTCTCCCAGCTTCCAAGCAGACATTCTTTTAGATCCTCCCTTGCAAAAAAGAGGGAGAAGCTGCGATTGAAATTATAGAATCCAAGAAAGACAAGGCTGGAAAGGACCTGGAGAGAGTTTTCTAGGCCAGCCACCTCAACTGAGGCAAGACCCAGCAAACCTAGAGCATCCCTCACAGGGTTTGTTCAACCTGCTCTGAAAAGCCTCAAGTGATGGGAATTCCACAACCTCCCTCGGAAGCCCACTGCAGAGCTAAATAACCTCATAACTTTAGCAAGCTTTTCCTAACACCTAACCTAGATCTCCCTTGCCACACCTCAAGCCCATTACTCCTTGTCCTACCTTCAGTGGGCAGGGAACAACTGACTGGTCTTCTCTATAACAGCAATCAACATATCTGAAGGAAGTCTTATCAAGTCCCCCATTTTCTTTTCTCAAGACTAAACATCTGTTAACCTTTCCTCATGAGTCAGACTTTCTAAACCATTTATCTCTTTTCTCACTCTCCTCTGGACCCTTTCCACTTTGTCCACATCTGAACACAGTACTCCAATGGCAAACAGAGCAAGAATTATTTCCCAGCTCTTACATTTGATTCTCCTGTTAATACACCCCAGAATTATATTAGCCTTTTCAACAATTGCATCAAGTTGATTCACTCAGTTTGTGATCCGCTACAACGCCCAGATCCTTTCCCACAGTACTGCCATGTAACCCGCTATTCTCCATTTTGCAGCTGTGCATTTGATTTTTCCTTCCCAAGTGCAGGACTTTGCCCTGGTATTTCTTGAATTACAACTTACTAAATTCAGGTCAATTCTTCAATTTGCCAAAGTCATTCTAAATATAGGCCTGTCCTCACAAGTGCTTGCAACCCCTCCCAGCTTAGTATCATCTGCAAATTTTATAAGCACATGTTCCTCTCCATTATCCAAGTCATTAATGAAAACACAGACTAGTACCAGACCCGGGACTGACCCACGTGGGATTCCATAGTTTGCTCATGAGACTATAACAAGGGACTGAATCAAAAGCCCTAATAAATTCACAATGAATCACATCTACTGCATCCTTCCACCCCCAAGGCCAGTAACCCTGTCAAAGAAGGAAATTAGGTTGGCCTAGCATGATTTGTCCTTGAAAAATCCACATTGGCCATTTATGAACTCTCTTCACCAGGGCTGGGTGCTCAGGCAGAGAAGAGATGGTTTGGGACCCCAGACGGAAGAGGAACTAATAAGATGAAATTCAAGGAAGACTTCCTAACAGGAAGACCTACTCTGGTAGGGGATGTCTCCAGTGAAGAGTGACAAGCATCTCTCCATTCAGCACACAACAAGCCTGAGCAGAGCACTGGGAAAGAGGCTACAAGATACAAAAAACACACTAAGGAGGCATGTGGCGCTTAAAGACTAACGGGTTTATTTTTTGCATGAGCTTTCATAGGAAAAAATCCTGCAAAAGCAACTGGGCATCACCTGCCACATCTTCTGCTATGCAAATACAGTGCAAAGAGCTCAATGAACTGTCAGAGGAGATGCCTAAAAGCCTATGACTGTTTGCCAGCCTGTTTACAAGAGCAGTCAGCAAGCAGAAAAGAACAAATCCATTTTCTGTATTTTGATGGCCAGTGTGTCTGCCTGTGAAGCGCACACAGAGCCACCGTGCAATCTGATGGCTCTTTTTAAGAGAAGCGGGATGGCTATGACTTTAGACAACAGTCCACCAGGGACCATGTCATCTTAACTTCCGATGCCTTGTAAGAAAATGGACTGTCATGTTAGACTTAATCACAGCTGTCAAACTTAAAGAATGACAAACTAGGAGCCTCCAGCCAGCCAGAACTGGACACAACAACTTGTTCCAACTCCATGCCCTAGCATCAACCAGAGAAGGACTGCTCCGTGGTAATGCAAACCTCTCCCCCTGGGCAGGGACACACCGGTTCTTCCCAGCACCACTGGTGGCATTCATCCCATGGTGTCCCCCTGCAAAGCTCAATTCCAGGGTCCCTCCTAGTGTTGCAGCCCATCACGAAGGGGAACGGTTTGAGTTTCACTTTGTCACCAGGGCCCAGGAACAGCCATCACATGAGCCCTGGAGACCTCAGCAACTGCATGGGTTGCAGATTCCAGCATGACAAACACAAGATCCCAATTCAGTCCATGACTTCACAGCAACCAAAAGCTTCATTGCACATTGAAATGTCTCCCCTGCATTGTAGACATGAAGTCACGATTCTCACCTTGATGTAGCCAGCCAAGGTAAACCCTCAGATACCAGCAGAGGTCTGACCTTGACACTCTACATCAAGTTAAAAGCCATCCTCTGTGCATCCTCTCCCACGGGATTTTCCATCACATTAGCTATCTCAACACAAAAAATACCACCCTTCCCCCCAGGGAAGAGAGTCTGTTGCTAAGCAGCCTCACGTTAGATTGAAACCACCCCACAAAGCTGATGCGAGACCAGAACGTAGGCTTTTGCTGTGGTTTCAGCGGCAGTTTTAACTCCACGCCAGATTAAAGCCACAAGCCTTGCAAGGAAGCTCTCCATCAACGGAAAAAAACCGAAGGTGGAGAAGAGAGAGAGAGATGCCCCATGGGACACTCCACCCACCCAATTCTTCAGCAAGAAAAAACTTTTCCTCACAAACATTATCAGCCTCACCCTTCAGAAAGCACCTCAGCTTTGTGTGTTGCAAACACAGTTTCATCCAGCTCTGAAAGGAAATATTCAATGCCCGACCACCTGGCTGCTGTTTGAAGCTCTCTCCCCTTCTTGGTTTCCATGCTTTGCCGAGGATGGCAAACCATGCTCCATCCTGGTGTGGAGAGAAGGAACAGCGGGCAGTGGGAACAGACAGCACTTCTCAGGCTTAACCTCCTGGAGCACTTGACGCTGAACAAAAAACCCCCATCACTCAGACTTCCAAGCTACTAAGACCTTATCACCATGATAACTAATGGCCTCAGTCTTCAGCCCACACAATCCTCCCGAGAGGCACGGCAGTGTATTACCCCAATTTATAGGTAGGAAACTGAGGCAGACACATCAAGAGACTTACCCAAGGTCAGACAGGATGTTACTGGCAGAGCAGGGAATTGAAGTCTGGCTTCTCAAGAGCCAAGCTAGTGCTCTAACCAGTAAACCATCCTTCTTCTAGAGGCAAAAGACATTGCTTTTCTCCCTTCCATTGGGTGTTGACAAAATAACGAAATCTCCTGTTGAAGCTTGGTTAAAGACACTCCAGGGATCTCAGGTGCTGGAACTGGGGTGGGGGGGCTCGGCCACACCCCCATCTTATGCAGGGTTGACAGTTTGGTTTGACAGCTCTCAGCACGCCTGCTATAGACATTGTTCCTGCCCCCCCCCCCGGTAACACTAAAGGTGAAACAAAACCCCAGCTACAATGGAAAGGATCCCTCATGTATATCGTTCCTTTCAGAAGGTCAGGAGATGCCATCTGGAAAGCACAGGCCTAAGTTTTCAAGACTGACTAGTGATTTTGGGTGGTCCATTCTTTTTAAAAGGGCCTGATTTTCAGAAAGTACCAAGCACTCACTTTCTGAAACAATCCTCTTTAGATGTCCTAAGTTAAGCACACAAAAACTGAGGAATTAAAAAAGCACAAGCCATTTGCAGCAGTTTAGATCACATGCTTCGTTCTCCTCCAAAGGGCAATGGATTCAGGCTATCATCGTGCAAAGACTGGACGTTCCACTGCTCTGAAATTCAGGATTTTGCTATAAAGCACCAAGACCAGGTTAGAAGTGTTCCTCTGAACCAGAAGATGAGTGACATGAACCAAAAGGACCCAAAATTATAATAATATTGCACAGCTGGCAACACAAGGCCAGAAGAGATGACCACATGATGAACGATTAAGAATGTGTATTATATGCACCCGACACGGAGCCTCAATTTCAAATTTCCCCTTCAAAACCCAGAGATTACAGGTGTATGAAGGCAAAGAAATAAAGACAAAATTAAGTTAAAATTTTTAAAAACCTAGCTTCTGTCTCTATTCCCTCCATCCTCTGAACAAAATGGAGAGGAGGCCAAAGATCAAAGCAATTTTCATCACACTCCATTTCACATATCAGGTTGATTTAGTACAGAAAGTCAAGGTCAGCATCTCATCTGTGTATCTGAAGAGAGGCGTTCTCCAGCTCTTCAATCCTCATGGACACAGAAACCCGCTCTCCCAGTACCTGGTGCGTGCGTGGGTGTGGAGGAAGTTTACACATAGATGTTGGCTGGCTTTTGTAGTGAAATGCCACACCGTCACGTTATCTCCCCACACGTTTAAACCCTCAGCATGGAAGGCTCCACCAGATACCCAGGAGCTAAGTTTTAATCTGAGATAGCAACTACAGTAAGTAAAGGAGCAACACTGGTCAGCTGGCAAAGCGATTTTTCTTGCAGCTGATTGTGAGCAACGGGGCTGGACACACCAGTTTGTTATTGTGAGGTTGTTCATGCACCACCAGCAGCTTTGCCTTTTAATGTCCATGCGTTCTCTGTGAAAGAGGTCTGTATACAAAAAGAACCAAACCACATCACCTAGAAGAGATAGGGAGGAGATCAAACCAGGAGCTCCCTGCCGTGACTGCAAAGGAAACAGACTGCACATATTCGCAGTAAGCAATCAAGTGGAGAAACAAGGGTTTAAAAGAAAACACATTTAACAATCAAAATAAATCCAAGACCCAGGCAGTGTGTCAGTAACAGCAACCGGAAGAAACAGCTTTTAAAGGGGGAGAGGATTAAGAAATAGCACAAGACACAACACATGGCTTTTTTTTTTTTTTAATAGTCTATTTTCCCATCCTATTTTTTTACGGGAAAGGAGCCCATCAAGAAAGCTTGGAAATCCATCTCTTTCTGAATTGCTCCTTTGGTCAGTCACTTAGTGAAGAAGGTCAAGACTGGATGCAGGAACTGAACAACCTTCCTGGCACCAGAGAGTCAGCACACCGCAAAGCTCAGGGCATTTGCTACACATAGTAAAGAATTCACAGCCTGACTTATTAACAAGCAACACTGTGGGACTCAGTTCGGCTTCCAGCAACGCTAGAGCCGAGATGTTTCTCTTTAGGCTCCACTCAAGCCACCTGGTGCTCAGATATGGCTTGTTTCAAAGAGCTTCACACAGCAGACACTTGCAGGAGATGGTGGTTTTCCAAAAGAGGAAGATGAATTATTCTTGGCCCGGTTTGACGCCAGACACAGAGTGAGGTCCAAGGGAAGTTTCTAAGTGATCTTGAAAGGTTAGAGTGTCACATCTGTAGGGATTCAAAGGAATGCCCACAATAACTCATAGCTGATTAACAATGGCTGCACACATCTCAAAAGGTGTCCATCTCCTGCTAACAGCAGCCCTGGTCGCACGCTGTCTAGGTCCAGGAAGCCACAAGAGCCGTCACTTTTATACAGAAAAATTGTCCTTTCAGTAAAGGGCAAGACAAGGAGGCAGGAAATGGACCCATCCCTAGCTCTGCAACAGACGCCCTCTGTGACCGTAAGCAATGTAACTCAATAGCTTGGTGCCTCAGTTTTCCTATCTGCACAAAAGGGATAAGTGACATTTTCAAACCTTCATTTATTAACAGATACAGAGAGCTTTCAGCATCTCTGATGCAAAGTGCTACACAGGGCCAGAGCATCACTGTTGCTCTGTATTGCCCTGTAAATCCCATCTCCACACACCACTCTGCTCATCCCCACCACTTCTCGCCAGAGAAGAGAGCTCTGAACAGCATCCTGCAAACATGGAACGGCCACCCAGCCAAACCTAAAGGCAACTCCAACAGAGGCTCCAACTCCCAACAGCTGTGCTGCCTGGGGAATTGCACCAGAACTAGTCAGATCATCAATCAGGCCAGTCTCCTGTTCTTCAGGAGCCAACTACAGTGCTGCCAATCATGTTTTAAATGCCCTGGACAGAAAGAATTCACACTGAAACACAAGCGAATTCTGTCACCCAGGAGCATCAGGCCACAAAAGCATCTCAGGCAATAAACAGCTCTAACAACAGTAGATGTTTTAGAGGAGCTGGGCTGAGATCAGTCTTTGGAGGAAGGTATTCTGCTCCTGTATCAGACAGACACAGCCATTGGAAACACATTTTGCAGAGAGGGTTTTGCACAGACATTAAGGAATAAATTTCCACCTCAACATTTGGAGCTTTAGCCACAACATTGCCCTCTCTAGACTCCCTGGACTGAGAGAGTGATGCAGCTCCCACCCTGGGAGGGTTACTCCACAGTTGCTTATGTAGTAAAAAGTGAGAATCTGAGACACAAGACCTATTCTAACAGGTTGGGTATGAGGTCTGAGCTAAAGTAATGGTCAAATGCTGCTAAGATAAGGCAAAAAAAAAGGCAAAATTCAGGCTGCAAAGACACAGCTGGGGTTGCAAAAAGACACATTCCTAAAGAAGTCCTAGGCACAGAACACACAGCAAACACATTTCAGAAAGCTGGTACCAAACATCCCAATACAAGCAATGCTACAAGCTCACCACCCAAAGATAATGAGGACACACCACCCCCTCTCTAAGGCAGAACACCACATAATGGATAGAGATGGTGTTTTCATCAAACCACACTGTTCATACAAAGGGCACTACTTTACCCCATCAGAGGGTGATACTATGAGGGCCAGAGGGACAAGCAAGTTGCATATTACATCTACGTATAAAAGAGAGTCTCAGAGGGAGCATCTTTGTCTAGCTGGGGGAGGAATGGAAAGTCCTGCCATTTTCTGAGCCAGTCCACTGTCACAGGCATATATGTGTTACATATAGGGAGCTTTTTACCATGCTGGCCTTGCGCTTTTGTTACTGAAACAAATCTCTGGTTTTAGGTAATCCAGTCATGCTCTGCTGTATCTAGACAGGGCCAACACAGCATACCCACAGGGAGAAAACTCACACAGCCAGCACCTGACAACGATCTATGATCCTGGTTTTGGCACCTTCATCCGAAGTGTCTTGTACTGACCCCTCTCAGCAACAGGGCAGTGCCCAACACGGATCCAGGGTGGGAAACATTACAGTCCCAGCTTCCTTTCTAAACCCGCTGTTTCCAGGAAAGTCAGAAGATGGAGGGTTTCTAATCCAGTTGTTTTCAACAGGAAGTCCGCGAGCTATGCCTAAGGGCCTGCAGTAGGTTGCTGTTACCACAGAGCAGTGATTTTCAGCCTGTGATCTGTGGATGCCTGACAGAAGCTCTGGTCCTCTGGGATTTAATTGCCCACCATGTCTGATGAATTCAGTAAACAGGACTGAAGCAAGAATGGGATACGGCCTTTCGGTTGGGCTCACGGTGTCACCAGACATGATACATGTAAACGTCCAACTGCAGCTAAGGAGATGTCTACACTACAAAAATGCATCAACATACTTTATGGCAACTATCGCCATAGCAGTGGCTGACGTCCACAGTGGTATCTTCCCTTTGATAGATTGCATCCTCACCAGGATGCTTCCAGGGAACCAATGGACAGTGTGGAGGGAGCTCTCTCTCAGCTCCCTGCTGGGAGACCCCAGCTTCTTACCTGCTGCCCTTCCCCTCCCGCAGATCCCAGCCGGGGCACGTCGACTTCCCCACTCCCAGGCAGGAGCCAGCTGCAGCTTTCCCAGTCCCAGCCAGTAGCTGGGAGACAGTTGTAGCCACCTGCTCCCAGACTGCCAGTGGGGCTGGACCCACTCAGCTGTAGCCCAATGCAGGCAGCAGAAGTCCTGTTGGCAGGCCGGATGGCTGCTGCCCCACAGCCACTCCAAGCCCCATGTCTCCAGCAGCCCAGAGCAGCTGCAGCCACAGGATGCTGGCAAGTCCCATGAGACCACGGCAAGCATCCCAGAGAACCTGCAGCCAACTCGCTGAGCTGGGCTCCAGCCTCCACCCTGTCTAACAGAGCAGTGAGACAGACTGGAATGACAGCCCCTTCACAGTTTACGGGGACACGGTGTCTACACTCTGGTTTTATTTTGTGGACAGAACAGGGCAATTTTGTGGACAAAAGGGTGGTTACAGCATGTACGCTGGGACTGTTTTGTCGACTCTTGCAGACAAAAAACTTTCCAGTGTAGACCAGGGCCTAGGCTGAGAGCCCCCTTTCTGTCTCACTGCAGACACGGTTCTCAAACTTTTGCACAACTGGCAACATTTTAATACTGGAGGAAAAACCCATGGACACCTTCTCTTCTGTTAGTCCCACAGCACCTTTGCTGCTACACAACGCAGCAATATTAGGAAAGCACTTTGTGGATTTATAGCTGAGCTCAGTGGGATTTAGCAGCAGAAAATGCAGGGTCACCATGGTCCAGCTGACTGCAGACCACCAGCAAGCAGCGAACAAGCCACAGTTTGGAACCCTCTGCCCAACTGCACAGCACAGCTCAGCACAGGCAAGTAAAACCAACCCTGCCCTCGATTGCACTCTGGCAATTCAGACCCACTAATATCATTCAGAAGCTGGACAATTTGGAGCTGGTGTTCTCTTCTTTGTGCCACACACTCCAAGAGGGCCCAGCCAGTCATCAGGACTTCCGCACTGACAGGCTCTCCTCAGCCAGCGTGGCAAACACTGTAACGATGATGAGCGTTTCCCCACCTCACCCCAGCCAGAAAATAAACCCTTCAACACTGGGGAAAATATACCCTGCCTCAGTTCCATAGCCACGTACATGCTGTTGTTGGGTTGCTTGTGGCCAGTTGGTTGTCCATGGGGTTTGTTTTTGTAGGGTTGCAAGCACTCACGAGCGACCCCGCTCCACCACACACATAGCTGGACTACTGAGGCAAAAATTATAATTATAGAGGTGGTTGTGAGCATCTGCCACATGACTCAGTCATCAGTCAATCAGAGAACTGCAATGCAGGAAATGCTTTCTCCTTTGCTGAAATGCTGCCCCAAGAACAGGACTAAGGGGCCTGTGGTTTGGAGAGCTAGCAGGAAAACTTTCAACAAAAACATTAGAGAAGACTTGGGAAGAGTAGCAACAACCTGTTTCATTTCACCCCGATCTGTACATATGCAGTGTTGTTTGCGACACAGACAAAAGTGACCCTTTAGGCTGCTGACTGGTCTCTCTACCACCAAGAAGAGCTCATCACCACACCCCATATCAGTTCAAGTCCCTTCCTTGCCACGCCACTGATTTGTTGCACCTCTGATCTTTAATCAAGCCCAGAATAAAGCAGCTCAGCACAAAGCCAACAACTACCTTGCTCCTACTCCTGGCTCAGGCACTTTCTTCCCCAAGCTATCATACCCTTAGTCTCACAGGAGGCCTGAGGAAGAGTTGTCATCTGACCAGGCAATCCCTTGCTCCCTTGCCACAGAAACCAACCTGCCCTCTGTAACTCCTCCCTTCTACTTAACTTTTTCAGTCTGTATAGAAATCAGTTGCTCACCCAGCAGGCATCAGACCGCTTCCCAACGGGGTGTGACCATCTCCTCTCCCAGGTCCGAACGCCTGCCCTGAAACACAGCCTCTCTCAGAACAGGGCTGACCACCCTATGACAGAGCCTCTCATTGGCTTTGAAACAAGTCGATGTTTCTTTGTAGAGGGAACAAGCATGAAAGTAGGTCACGGTTCCTTCCAGCCAACCCTAATGTTTGTTTTAAAAGGTGAATTAAGAGGTTACTGAAAATAGGTTTCCACTGAGCCATCTAAGTTCCCAAATCATTAACAGATCATGGTGACACTTGAAGGAAATACACTTGGAGACAAACTCACTGAAAGTCATTTCCGACTCATCTGCTTAAGACAATTATTCAAAGATTTTTTTTGTTTTGTCTCCTGAAAAATGGAAGACCTCAAAAAAAAAAAAAAAAAAAAATTAAAGGCCCAGAACTGTATTTCCTGTGTCAACATGTGGCACGGAGCTCCACTTTAGCTGTTAGCAATGTTATTAACTACTGCAGGAAAAACAAAGAACATTGTTGACAGGTGAATAGGTTTCCAGTTTACCTCAAGTGCAGATGGGCATTTTCTGTGCTCCAAGAGTTGCTGACACATACAGGATATGTACTTGATCAAACAGGATCTGCCTGTTTTGCAGAGTCGTTTAGCTATAAATCACCACCACATGCCTGATTATAGCAAAGATATAGAGGCAGGGTTTAGTGGGACAAACCAGGAGGTTCTAAATTAAGGCCAAAACTCCAGCCTCCTCCTATCACATTATGCCACTGGCTAGCAACCTGGATCCCAGAATATCCTGAGACAGAACTAGCCAAGATGGTTCTGGACTTTCACACCCGCAATGCCCTGCAACAAAACATCCTGGCCTCCTTTCCCGTGCCACACATCAGGGTCAGGAGCCAAAGTTCTCCTCCAAGGCTCTTCCACATGCTTCTAGAAAAAGTCACATGCTATGCAAGCCAGTCAGCATGATCACCCAGCTCAGGCATGGCCGCAATGTGGAGGAAGGGGAAATATTTGAGCTCCTGAAAGACAAGCCTGTGACCAGAATACAAGACTCCATGTTCACTCAAATACCTGGAGGTTCCCGCTAGCTGGTCCTGATGTAGCTTTAAGTCACAATTCACTGTTCTCCAGCACATCCCCTGAATTACCTCCTGCTTTACAGGAACACACAGTCTCAGAATATGCCTTCTTTTCACATAAGACTGCTGACCTAAGAGGGCTCTACCCCTGCCCACACGAGGGCTTCAAGCAAGCACCTGCACTCCCAGGGATCCTCAGACACAGAGTTAGCCACATATGTAAGTCTCTGCCAGATCAGGGTTCTTCCACTTCTCCTATCCACATCAGGAAACTCTGAAGGGCACAAATCAGAAAATCCAAGCAAGCTGCACTGATCTTGAAGGCCAAACCCACCACAGGTGCAAACTCTTGCCTTGTGCCAGACAGACCCCATCATCTGCACAACATCCACCCTCCCATAGGAAACACCAACATGTGACGGGACTTCAGCCATGCTGAGCCACATTCTTCTTCTACCTTGCGTAGCCATAGTTAGATCTCGGGCACATACAAGAATCATCAATGTGACGAAGCCCGAGATGGCTTAAGAGAGCGCATGCAGTGGATAACAACAAGAATTAGAAACTGTCCTGGCGGGTGTTGTACTTACCCCTGCAGCAAAGCCCAGGCTCCCATCTAGGATCCGCCTCTGAAAATTAGAACAGAGCACTTCATGGACCAACTGCTACGATAAACAAGGTGAAACAGCTCAAGGCATGAAAACAATGCTGAGGAGGGTCTCAGCATCTCTGGCCTTCATTCTATTGCACTCATGTGCTCCCACCCCATTACTGTACCACTTGAGTGCCTCCCAATTCTTTTTTCTTCAAAGCATCTGATAAAGTGGGATTTTCTCCCATGAAAGCTCATGTGATAGATAAATGTGTTAGTCTTGAAAAGTGCCCTAGGACTCCCCATTTGTTTTCCCAATTTTTAATGTGCACAACATCCCTGGGAGCTAGTGCAACTGTTCCCATTTTACAGATGGGAAACTGAGGCACAGAGCAGCAACATGATTTTTCCCACAGTCAAAGTCTATAGTGGACCAGGGAACTCGGATCCTCCGAGCCCCAGGATGGCATCCTAACCACTAGGGAAGCCTTCCTCTCAAGCATGTGCCTAACTCTGCAGGGTAATCTTTAAACACAAGCTTAAGTTCCACGCCTAAGTCTTACTCTGCTATAGGAAGACGGACCAAAACACATACTGAAAGTTAAAGACGTACTTTGCCTCTGTGAGGGCAGATTCTTGTTTGCAGTTCTTCGGTTGTCTCAAAAATTTGGTCCATCTCCAACAAACACTGAGACCAAAGTACCAGTCAACTAACTTCACAGCCAGTCATTTACTCAGGGCATCCTGTCCCTGGCTCGCTCATGGACTGATTCACCTCCCCGAAGGGAAGGAAGTTAATACACTATCATAACAGTTCTCTCCCTTCAAAACAAGACTTCTGAATAAATCTTTCAAGAAGAGCTCAAAAAAGAGAGAGGCTGGGAAAGCAGGATGGTATCTGAAGGCAACACTGACACAGGCCTGAGGCTTTTCTGAAGGTGGCTTAGGAGGCAAAGGACAAAGCAGTGTCTTGGCTAATTCAATCCTGGAGCGGTTCGTAGTTGCAGAGTAAAGATGCCCTGCATCACAGACAGCAGAGAAGAATCCACTCCAGCCGTTCTCAGCTTCCAACTTGCCCCTTGCTCCCAAAGGCCTGAGAAAGCAAACGACTGCCCTTGCAGGACACTGAGATGTGCCCAGATTTGGGCTATTCCAGAGCCTAGGCTCCCTCACTGGAAACACCTCAGACCTGAGAGTCACGCAGGGTTCTTTCCTTCTCAGGTACCATCACCAGCAATGCTGGCCACAATCAACCCTCAGTTATATCCAGCAACAAAATTTTGCTAAGCAGCTGAAACTTGGTTAACATCATCAACGCTGATGCACAAGCCAGAGCAAAATCCAGCTACCTCTGCAACAGCTGCACTGGCTCTAGGAGTAAAAGCTACTTTTTGTCATTAAAACCTGCCAATGTGCCTGTGCATACAGAGGGAGTCGGGACTGTTGGGGAAGAAACTGTCATTGCCACATTCCCTTTCCTGAGAAGAACCACAGTCCATGGTTTTACAGTCGTAATCCATTCATGCAGCAGAGGAAAATAAATGAAAAAGACTTTGCCACATAAATACTGGCCAGTTAAGCATCTGAGAGTTGGATTTACAAGGGGGGCAGGTGTCTTTGCGTTTACTGTTTTTAAACAAACACACACACCCGTGAATCGTCATAAGATACCAAGTAAGACTTTCCTCTTCCTATCCAGAAGTCAGACCCATATAGGCAAAATCAGGGACTAAGTAGTTTGTTTTGATCATGCTTATATGGAAGGAGAAATGTGTTTTCAGACCCACCTGGCCACTGGAAAATATGAAGACCAGCGCTGAGCCAGCAGCTGTCAGCCCCCAGGTAAATAAAGTCCCTAGCAGCGCTTGGACCACCGGACTGCAGTTGTGGATCATGCTGAGCGCATGTGTGTTTTACTGACCTAGAAGAGATTTGGTGCATTAGAAAACTCAGGCATTAGAGAGGACAACACATCCCCTAACTGTTACGAACAGCAGTACCTTAGCTGGTTTTCAGAGGGGCTAAGTCCATACACACTCCTCAACGTGTTAGCAGCTCTTTTCCATTACTTTCGGACTGTAGCCGAGAAATGTCTGCTTTTGCCCCTCCAAAGAACACTCACAATTTTCCACCCTACACAATTTTACCCTGCTTTAGCATAGCAGTGCATTCACGGGACTATTTAAGTTGCACTAACAGCTGACAGACACTTCAGTCATGCAGGAAGAGCAGCCAAAAGCAGTAGCGCACTTCTGAAAGTTATTCTGTTGCTACCAATAACATGGGGAAAGGAAGCAAGATGTTTTATTGTTTTGTCTGAGGAATGCCTAGTGCTTTACAATTGTTCTCACACAGTCCTAAGGGGACATTTACTGAGATACTTCTCTCTGCCAAACAGGAGTTCTTCCAGGGCAGAGAGGAAACACAAGCATTAGGGCAGAGATGAGCAATCTCCTTAGAGAGCTGTGTGGATTCTGATTCTTTCTACCTGCTGAACTTAATAAAAGTTAAAGGCTAACAAAAATGCCACCCTACACTACTCCTGCTTTCAGACTTCACCACACAATCTTACAGCTGAACCACCTCCCCAGTGCATCCCAAAGATATCAAACTGATCTCTTGGTCCAACCCAACCCATGTCTTTGGGCATGGGTAGGATTCCCAGACTTCAGACAAGAGGAGGACATGTCATGTCCTCCATCTGCTAGGCATTTTAAAAATATGTGATTTTGTCTGGCTTTTTAGTTACAGGGGGTTAAAGTATGCTGGAATGCACTGATACATCCTATTTTTAGGAGGAGGTAAAGCAGAAGAATAGTATATTAATACTAAATTTTCTCCAAGTGTCCACCAATGTCCTCCTTTTCATACTCTGCTGTCCTCCTTTCCATGCTTTAGTATCTGGTAACCCTAGGTACAGCTCACACAGTCTTTAAACATCCCTTTCCTTCTTAACAGGCCTTCTGCAAAAACAAAATACAGCAGGGCCTTGATAAGCTGACTGCTACCATTTCACCCACAAAAACAATCACACTCCAGCACAAGTTGACAAATTGGGCTCCACATGCTCAGAAGAGCCCAGGACTTGCCACCCCACTCAGTCCCAGCAACCTGTCACTCCCTCTGGCACCAGAAGCCCACAAAAATGCCCGCTCCCCTGTAAGTCACAGCAGTTGCCCTGAAGAAGCCAGCCCCAGCCTGCAGGCAGCGATTGCCTCACACAACCAGACTGAATGGATGAGCTCCCTTAGAGGCGGTGCAAAAACCTACACAAAATGCTCTTGGGCATTGCACGCAATGGTGGCCCCGTGCGTGATTGCTTTTGCACGCTCAGGGGGTCCTTTACACACTCACCCGCCAAGACATTGCAAATTTCAGCCCTGCTTCCCCCCCCATGTGCAAAGGATTTTGCTCCCTTTAAGTGCTCTGAGCTATTTGTGGGGTGAGTATTTTGGCTTCCCCAAGGCGAGTGTCCATGTTTAGCTCTGAGCTGCAGCCAGCCCCTCCGCCCCCTGCCCAGCCGAGAACCCCCCAACTCACTGCATGCACTGCAAGGACCCCAGCCACTGCCACGCGCAGCAGCAGCTGCCCCGCGAGACCCAACAGCTGGCGCCTGCCGCAGCCACTTCCGGGTTCCCCGCCTGCCGCCCACGTGACCCTCGCCGGCCCCGCCCACCCCGCAGCTGCAAACCCGTCCGCGGCAAGGAGGGCGCGAGGAGTCAATTCTGTGGTTCGCCTCCCCGCGCCGCCGGTGGGAAAGCGAAGCAGGCGGGCGCTGATGGGTGTGAATGGGGTTTGGCTGCGCCTGGGGCACGGGCAGGGATTTCCCTAACACCCCCCTTCAATTTCCCGACGCCCCCCCACTTCTCAGCTAATAATAGTTATACCAAATAGTGAGCACCCCTGCACCCACGCCCCAATTTCAAGACCTGGGCAGGGGGTAAATCCTCACTGGATGGTGCAGCCCCACTTCCCTCTGCTGTTGTGGCTTTGCAACCTCTGGGCTAGGCTCCTGGAGAGAAAGGGGGCAGTAAGGGAGCGTGCAGCGCAAAAAAGCTTAGTGCAAGAATCAGCGTGCAAACTCTTCCCTTTGCATCGCACCATCTGATCCTGCGCAGGGCTGCGGATTCAAGAATAGCCCCAAAAAAGCAAGGAGTCTTGTGGCACTTAAAGACTAATGGATTTCTTTATCGCATGAGGATTTGTGGGAGAAAATCCCACTTCGTCAGACGCTTTGAAGAAGGGGGACTAACAGAATGGGATGAAAATAAATGCAGGGGAGTGTAAGACATGGGATCAGGTCATACGGCAACAGCGAAGTGCCAAAAGACTCCTTGCTTTTTTTGCTTTACTAGACTAACACAGCTGCCCCTTTGGAACTTGGCAGTAGCAACCCAGTGGTTCTCCACCTTTTGCTGGTCATGACACACTTGGTGGAGTATTATAACCCTACAGGACGCAGACCAGCACGCCCACAGCAGGCCAAATCCAGCCATCGCCATCCAAATCCAGCCATCTCTCTGCGACACACTTACCACTGTGTCAGGACACACTAATGTGTCAAGACACAGTGGTTGAGAATCACTGCAACAGGAGATAAAGTGCATCCTCTCTTGGCTTGATTCAGGCCCAGACAGGGACATCCCTTCATATAAGGCAGTGGTTTTCAAACCTTTTTTCTCAGGACCCAGTTGAAAAAAATCATTCATGCTCGCGACCCAGCAGGTCCATCTTTGAGCAATGCATTCCACTCTTTTGGTGGGGGCAGCAGGGGCACCGCAACTCAGTGCCTTAAGGTCTGCAACACAATAGTGGGTCCCGACCGTAAGTTTGACAACCACTGATATAAGGGACATTCCTTAAATTAGCATAAGGGACAGGTTGTCAGCCTGCTTACAACTCTGTTGGTTTGAATCTGAATTAAGCTGGGCCTGTGCCAGTTATTTACCCTTTGACAATATGTTGACTTGAGCTGCCAAGTTTCGCTCAGCTCCATGTGTGACATTTTGTGCAAATTACTTCATGGACAAATTTATTTGCACATAACTACATACGTCAATTTATGGCTCATCCACCTTGGTCCCAGCAGGGATGGTGGCCTACGCAGGGTGGGTGAGCAGAACAAGGGGGAAGGCTAGTGGGTGGTGTCTAGTTATCAGTGAGTGGGTGGTGCACAGCTCCACCAACCAGGAGCATTTTCCAGGCTCCAGCCAGGCTCTAGAGAGGGGAGGTGGGAAAGATACACTCCACTGGCCAGGAAATTATCTAACATCTAGAAACAGGAAACAGAAAGAAAAGATTTTTTCCCTCTTCCTGGTTGTGCCTTGCCACGAGTAAATAGTTACTGCTGATTAACTAAGTGGTGCTGATTTTTCCAGACCTGTCTGCAATACTTATCTTTCTTTCTCTCCTTGTGACAATAATCATTATTACTTATTAACTATGGATTTCCAGTAGCCCTCACAATGTGCTAGGTGCTGGGCAAGCATAAATGCCAACCAGTTCCCTGCCCCAAAGAGCTTACAAAGATCCTGTTTCATTACATGCATTTTCATGGCCCCAAAGAATTACTATTACCACTAGAAATTTTAAATCACCATTCCCCACAGGGCAGCTTGTCAAATCCCTACACCGATTCTCCTGCCCAGATTCGTGAATGAGAACCCAATGCGCTGAGCTTTTCTGAACATTTGGTGCCCTCAGACCTCCGTGTGCAAATACCACAGAGGGCTGCCATCCAGTCTGAATGCTTTCCGGATACTGGTCCCAGTTCCACTGACTTGTTTGTTTGTTTTTAAATAACCTGCCACACATGAATTCAAGACAGAGAAGGAATTCAAGACAGAGGTACCGCAAGGTCTGTTGGAAAGGAAACTGGCAGATATAAAGAGGAATTCAGATGCTGTGGCCAGGAATGGATGAGACCGAAGGATGGATGCAAACACCTGGGAAGGAATCAAATATGGAGTGGTGGCAAGGAATTTATAGTAGGGAGTTAAAATTAAGGGGGAATCATTTGTCTTCTCCCTTTCTCCTCTGTTCATTCATATCTCCCTCATCTTTTCTTCTTCACTCCTTGCTTCCTTTGGCTCTTCCCTTTCCTTTCATCTCAGGCGTTCTCTCCTCTTCTGCCTCCCTGTCCACAGCTGAAGCCTCAAATTCCAGCCTGGGAACAATTCTTTTGTAGCAAGCAAGGGGGTGTCTGGGCTGGGGACCCAGAAGCAACCAAATGAGAGATAGCAGTTCAGCAGCCTGACTGGGAAACAACAGTCTAGTTCCAAATGTTCCCATATTTTCCAGAAAGCCTTGTCCAGCATTTGCTCAACAGCTGGCCAACCCCATCACCAGGCGCTATACAGCACCCTTGGGGAAACTAACATCTCTCCAGGTGTTACCTGCACACGCAGGGGCATCCCACCTTTACACCAATCTGTGGGGCACTGACCCAGTTCAGGCACCCCCCTTCTTACCCATTGAATAGGACAAAGGAGACCCCTGAAGCATCTGGCACCAACCACTGTCAGAGCCAGGCCAGTGGGCAAGATGGGCCATTAGTTGGAGCCAGCGTGGCCCCTCCTATGGGCCATTAGTCGGAGCCAGCATGGCCGCTAGGGTGATTCTGCATCGCAGTGATTTCATGCCCAACGGGGGCCCCTAGAGCTGGAGCACCAGGGGCAAAAAGACTCTAGTGGTGCTTGGACAGGGGAAGGCACAAACTGCCCATCCATTCTAGCGCTGGCCCACGTAGCAGTGCCAGGCTGACTCAGTGCAGATCAGAGGGGTTTGGCTCTTCGCATTCAGATTGCAGTGATGTGAAATAGGACAGCTGGGCTGCACCACCTGGTCCCTACTGATGGGTTGTGACCGACTCCTCCTGGGACGTTTCCACTGCCAGGGAAAAAGGATGGCTAGTTGCAGCGTCCCTGCAGCTCCCCCTTACCCACCTGCTATTTATTTTCTTGTTCTGAAGTGCTTTTAGATGCCAGATGAGTGAGAGAAAGAGGGAGAAGCAGAAAAGTTAAAGTAGCGAGGCCCGAAGATTAACAGAGAGGTGCAGAAGAGGTTGCTGGTGGCCGACAGACCCTTGGAATTAAAATTCCATTCTTGAGCCCAGATATTAAACCTGTGCGCCAACTAGACCGATGCTCTACAGCCACTCCTCTGATGGTCCAGGGCATTGGTCCAGGTGTGGGGGTCCCAGCTACTGCCTCATTGTTATGTACTGCGAGTGGCCACAGGGGCTCTTCCCCGGTAGAAATGTGGGTGGGAAGCAAGTACTCAGAGCTGGCTGTGGGCTTCCCGGGGACAGGCACTTGTCCCCAATCCATTTCTTCCCTTGGTCCCTTGCTGCACCATGTCACAAGACAACATGACACCACCTCACACAGGGAAACCCAGGCTGGCCAGGCCCCCTCTGTGTTGATGCACGTTGTCCACTGGTCCTACTTGTACCTCTGTCTTGGCCTGGCCTCCCTTCCCTGTAGCAGACTGGGGTGGGGATTCACTAGTTAAACTCCAGCCCATCACGTTCCAAGACAGAGAATTTCTGCTGCGGATAACCAAGTCAGCAAGGGTGGACGGGAGAGAAAACAGACGCCCTCATACAGAACCAGTTCTGCCCCTGATTGACATCGGTGGAAATCAGGAATGACGCTGACCAAGCCCATTTGAAGGCTCCATGATTTATCATTTAATCATTTTCCCTCTGTAATTGCTTGCACCCTTCATTAGCTCCTCCGCTAACAAGCCAGATGCGAGAGAGGTACCAGCTGAGAGAGATAAAAAGGCCTGACCTCTCCGCTTCCCCTGGGCCTGCCTGGGGGTCATGAATAGCTGGTTTGGCCCAATTTCTCCTCCCTGATCCATCACAAAGCCAGACAGGCATTGAAAGCTGACAGCAGGCCTGCGGGGGCACGGCAGAGTTCAATGGTCAGGTCAGCAATGCCGTGCGTCAGATGTGGAGGCATCTGTCTCCATAGCTGTCGTGTGCTCGGAGGGGGGCAGGGAGCCTAAGCCAGAACAGGGTCTGCCTGCCATGGGGCAGGGGCAGCCAGAGTAACTAGATTACAATGGAGTCCATCCCAGCATTGCACCAGTAACTGAGAGAAGAAGCTAGCCCATTAACTACAATGGAGTCATGCCAGATCTATGGCAATAAGTGACAGATCTGGCCCCTTATCTAAATGAGGGAGTCACTCTGGATTTACACCCATGAAAACCAGACCAGCCTCCAGCCCTTTGCTCCACTGTGATCTGAGTGCATAAAAAGTCCTTGATGTATTTTTGTTCTCCCCAAACCTACCAGAACATCTAAGATACCAGGGCAACTTTCTAGTGTCTCTTCCATACACCCACCCTTACATCAGCCTCCTGCCTCTTTGCACAGGCCCTAGGGTGGGCAAGGCCTGGCTTTTTTTGCACGGCTACTATGACCCACCGAGGACATCATGACTACTCTAACCTGAGCACCACTAGCTAGCAAAAGAGCCACCTGGATTCAGCCAGGCTGTGTACCAACATAGGAATGAATCTGGACCAGATTCCAGCTCTCTAGAGAACAAGGAGCTTGTGGGCCGCACAAGCCTGGGGAACAAGTAGCTGGAGAGGGAAGCAGTTAGCCAACAAGCACATCCAGGATGCACAAAGAGCATCTTGTCCCAACTGAATAGAGAGGAGAGCAGCGGGCTGGAGGAAGAAGCAGCCACAACAAGAGAGGAGATTTCAAGGCTGGGTACTCAAGACTCATCAAAGCCATTGCTCTGTAATTATGACTCATGCCTAATTGATGCAGCATCTTTCATGCCAGCCCCACCCCAAAGTGCCTGGCAGAGATCAGTGATCTAATTAGCAAGTCAAATAAGAGCAGACAGGGCTGAGAGGAAAGCAATGGTGAGCAATGGCAGAAGGCTCCCGCGGAGATAGCAGGGATGCAGAGGAGACCAGGGAGCAGGAGAGGAGAGTCCTCTGTAAGTCTGGGTGGCTTGGCCAGGTGCTATTTAATGGCTAAAATGTCCCTGCTGTGGCTGCGCAGATGAAAGACAGTGGGCAAAGGGTTAGCAAGTGATGGTCCCAGAGACACCACTATCGTCTGTGTCCTCCCCCGGTGCTGCGGGGAAGCCATGCAAAGGTCTCGCATAGGGTGGCTGAGATGGGTGCTGTGGCCCTCTAGGAAGACTCTGCTCTTTCCTTCCTGGCCCAGGTTGCATGATAGCAGTACTGACCGACCCTCAGGGCTGCCCTTCTGCCAGCCTTTGCCGTAGAATCCGTCCGTGAGGCCATGAGCAGAGACAGCGCCTCCAGCTGATGGGGCAAACAAGTGGGAAATGCAGCAACATCTCCCCCATTGCCTCCAGTGTCCCCATTAGCCCAGTCTTCTTACAACCCTCAAGGACAGAGCCCAATTGTGGCTTCCTCTCCAGCTCCCAAACAGCCAAAGCAGAGTTCTTCACTTCCCTCAGCCCTCCAGTGCTTGTCCAAGGGAAGGGGACAGCTAAGAGTTAAGATCTGCCCCTTTTAACCAGGGGCCAGGCCTGTCTAGTCATAGCCTGACACATCCCCCTTCCCCTGGTTCTGTTTCCACCAACAGGCAGTTGGCCTGAGTACCGTGAACAGGATCAAGCCCTTGGAAAGGAGACAGATATCTTTCTCCATGGTACTTTTTAGGGACTGTCTCGGAGCTTTGTTTCCATCCCCCAAAGATCACAACAGAAGAAAGAACATGGCTATTATGCAGCCATCACTAATGTCCTAATGCAAAATCCTGGCCAGCCCAGGGGGAAGATTCCTCTCTTGTGGAAGCTGGAGGCTTGTGTTCAGAAATGGCTGATTTTGGGCAGAGGCTGCATAGGGGCACGGTGCAATCCAGTGTGATGGCAGCACCAGCTGAGGGTAAGCAGTAGGTGTCCCCAGCCCAGCGTTTCCTGAGCAGTCAGGGATCCCCAGCCCCTGGGAACCTAGCTCACCAAATAGCTGCCGTGCTTGCTAATCTGGTTAGGTACGCCAAACACAGTCCAGAGAACATGGCAGCTTAGGAGGGAGTGGTAGAACCAGAGTCATAACTGTGCATTTCAGCGCCCCTTACAATGAGCGGCACCTGGAGAGAGTGGCACAGAACACGCCCTTTGATAGAGCGGCTAAATGGAGCTGCTCCAGTGTGCCCAGGGCAAATCCCTGTTCACCCTGCCGTAGTTATGGCCCTGGGTGGAAGGATGCAGAGAGACAATTCCACCTGGGCAAGCACAGAGAAAAGAACAGAGGCCAAGAGTTCACCTCACCACACTGGGAGCATCCATATAACCGAATCAGGCTGGAAACCAATTTGGATCTGCACAGGAGATATTCTTCCTTTGCACTCAGAGTGCCCTGTTTCCAGTTTGCTTATACGAGTTCCTTAAGTGCTTTAGCTAAAACTCATGTAAGTTCCCAGCACAGACCAGCCCTTTTCACATGGAGACAATGCTGTCTGGACAGCTCAGGGGTGCCCTGATCGTGGCTGGGTTTGAAAGGTGCTGTTACAATATAAAGGAATTAAGTTTCCCCCATAAGTCTTTCACTTCCAAAGCTGCAAGAGAAACAGCACAGTACTTTCTCCTAGCATGGAAACCCTGGACAGCTGTTTAGGCAAAGTGTTCTCTTATTACACCAGGGCTCAGGGGCTGGGTGTTTTGCTTTTTCACGCCACTTTTATTTGGCTTGGATTTTACATCCAAACAAAGGCCCCGATTCTGAGTTTGTGCATGCTGATAAATTCAGAGTAGCTGTGTAGCAATCAGCCAACAGGGCTATTTCAGCCAGATCTGAGTCACTGAGGTCAGAACCCAGCCCCAAAAGAAAGTATTTTCCAAGAACGCACGTAAGTGACCACGCTTATTTCATGTTCTGTGTTTGATAATAAATTAATTCTGCTGGGGGGACACTGTAACAAACCAGGCCCATCCCGGAGGCTAATAAGCAAAGACCAAGTTTCTCCTTTCCCCGTGGCATAATTAACTAACTGGAATCACATGGCTGACACAGTTGTTTTCCAGATTGAACTAAAGCAGGGGAATTCTATTAAGGTAGCTCTTTGCAGTGGAAGCCAAAGTAGGTCTGTGTGTCTGAGCTATAGACGGGAGGGGGCGGACGTGCAGACAGCAATGTGGTTATAGGAGACAGAAAGGGCAGCGCCTTGCTAGGCTTCCATGAGAGATGAAATGACACAGTCGCAGCCTTATCAATGTGCTGGCATGACAAGGCCAGCTGAGGGCTCCTGGTGGGCAACTGGGGAGAGGGAGGTTAGGGCTGGGAGTGCCCATATTACTTTGAAACAGTCTAATCAGACTGGGAGGCTATGTCTACACTGCACTTTTATTTCGAAATAACACTGGTTATTTTGAAATAAAAGAAATTTGGTCTACATGGCGTTTTCTTATTTTGAAAGGATGGATCCCGTCCTTTCGAAATAAGAACCATTGTTTCAAAGCAGGTTAAACCCCGATTGTTTCGAAACGGCTGTTATTTCAAAATGGTTATTTCAAAATAAGGCCGTTTGGACATGTTGTTTCGAAACAACATGTCCAAACGGCCTTATTTCGAAATAATGATGTGTGTGTAGACATAGCCGGAGAGAACGGGGAAGAGAAGTCTGTAACACCTTGGTCACAGCCCTGCTTCACGACTCCTCATTCAGTCAGCCCCTGGCTTTGGGCTGGCTGCGCTAGAAAGCTGCAGCAGTTTGGCTCGCACTGATTTAGATAAACCAATAGGAATCTCTAATCCAGGCACCGCACCCAGTTTAACTCTTATGTAGGTCACAGTGCCGCGAGGTAGCTTCTGAGTTGAGCTAAGTTAACGGGAGTGAAGATCAAACAGTGCATTGGAGAGCTGCACCACTTTAACTCCAGTTTTTGAGTGTGCATTGGCGATCTGGACTGGGTGATCATACAAAGCTACTCAAGATCCAAACTGGGCACTGCTCTAATAAAGTCCATTGACACACACAATACTTCTCCGACACGGGATACCTTCCTTTCCCTTCCCCCCTCAGTCCTCGTATCCTAGTCTCCTCTAAACAGCAACCTTGGCATCTGAAGAGAGCCCATCAGTCTTGTGATAGGGAACTAAAAATGTCTAGCATTGATCTCAAAGAATATCTGAGAACCCACACACAGCAGGAGTCACAGAGGATCCAGGCATCCCAAAACACAAAACTTATTCGGTTTTGGTTAGAAAACTGGAGTTTGAAGTGCACACTGCTTTTAGCAAATCATTGCTAGAATTTGCCTTATTTCACTGTGAGGCTTTTCCCATGAATTACGGTAGCACTTTGAGGCCCGCCCCAACCAAGATCAAGGGCCATAGTGCTAGGTGCTGTATATAAATATGGTAAGATGCAGTCCCTGCCCAAAGAGCTTCAACCTAAATGGACGAGACAGACCAAAGAAAGATTATTAGCTCTCTCCCACTGGGGGAACCGAGACCTGGTGGAACCAAAGGCCAGACTCTGCATCCATGAGTGTCCCATCACTGCTGTCAAAGTGACTTGCTAAGGTTTACGCGGTGAGCCAAATTTCCTGTGCCCTAGCCCAGGCCTCAGCTGGCCCTCAGATGGGTCCATGAGAGCCAGAACAACTTTGGCCCCTTGGCTTCTGGTTCGGTCTCCATGTTGAGGCTGCAGGGATATGAATGACAAGTTGTAAGGCTACTCCTGCAGCACATAGAGCTGGCTGTCCAGAGAGGGACACAATCTGGCCTGACAGCCTGTTCCTTTTACGCCTGTTGTTTGACACATGGTCTCTTTTACCCATCCATCCGTGCCTGCTGAGCGAGGCCCTGGTGTGGGACATGGTGTCGGAGACTCACCCAGCTCAGGGCAGGCCAGTGGGACAAAAAGGTGAGTTTTCCATCACCCTGGATCAGTTCCTCCAGCATAAAAAAGTGTCAGAGCGATGACCCAGCGTTTCTGCTGTCAATAATTAACAAGGACAAGAACATCAGGAGCCACAGAATTTGAGGACAGAAAGGGTCACCAGAGCCGCTACTCACAGAAGCAGCATGTTGCCTGCACAGGAATTTCCATATGCAGCAACCAGGCCAACACCCTAGTAAGTTCTGCTCCGACTGAGCATATTCTATTTATTAACTTCTTTGTTCTGCATCTCCAAGCCATGATTTCCCCCTCAGGGCATATGTAATTAATTCTCAGTTATCATTAAGGGAAACAGACACCCCCATGTTCTTTCAGGGAAGTCAGGCAGCTCCGTCTGCCACACTGTGGTGTCCCACGCCAGACAAATCCACACACACTAATGACGATTAGAAAATGACAGTTTGACACAGATCGTGACAAAGGGCCCATCCATGTGGGCAGCAGGGAATTGTTCCTAGGCAATGTGCTGTTGGAGTTGACCTCTGGCTGGAAGGGGCGCTGACTGGGAAGTAAGATGGGGAGAAACTCAGGAAGAGCCTGGCTTGTCTTTGGGTGGCAGCTGGAGTCTTAAGCAGCCAGGATGAGGGTCAATGGGGATATTTGGAGGAAAGAAAATACCCTGTGATGTTGCAAGAAATTGAGGCTGACTTCACTGATCAGAGATCCCACACTGTATTTATTTTCTTTCTTTATTCTTTTAAAACATTGGAATTCAAGTGAAGAACATAGAAAGGGTTTGTGGGGAATGGGGCTCCTCTTTGTGCTCTGCTGTCCAAGCTTTCACTAAGAAAAAGACCTAAGACTCAAACACCTACAGCTCTGAAGAAAGCTGTCAAAAACGTGTCCTGAATGTAACTGAGGCAACGTCATCTGCCTGCACCTGCAGCCAGCCTGAAACAGTTGCCCTGAGAGAAGTGTGAACGTCTTCATGCATTCCAAAGGAGTGTTAACTCTGAAACCTAACAACGGCCATTTAAATGCCAGTGCTTGACCACAGCTGATCACTCCCAGGAGAGCTGCAGAATACGATTCACCCTTGCCTTTCTTTTCTGCTTTGGATTTTGTTTTGCTGTCTTACATCGGTGAAACCTGGTTTGTGGACAAAGCGTCAAAGATCAGTGCTCCCCAACCCACATTTTTGTCCTGGGCCCAAAAGTCTTCTCCAGTTCTCCCGCGCTGGTGCCTAGCTAGCACAGGCAGAGTTGGAGGAGACAGACCACACAGGACACAGCAAGACATTAATAAAAAGGAAGCATTCAGCATCCTTCCATGAGCAGAAGGTGAGCCCCTTCCCCACACCAGGCCACTTACAAGCCCCGTTTTATGCTGCTTCCTCCCTAACCCTCTTTCTGTGATGCTTATCCCATGCACATTTGCTTACTGTGGCTGCTCTGCCCTCCCTGCCTGCCTTTAGGAAACCCATTTCTACCAAAGGGAGGCAGCAGTCTCTAGTGGTTAGGGTTCTGTATTAGGGGCCACAGAGCCTGGAGCATAATCCCACTTTCTTGGCCCATTCATAGCGTCCCAGTGTTTAACGCCAGAAGCAATGATTGGGTCTGTCCTTCTGCCTAGCAGAGGCCTTTAAATTTCACCCAGTCACCCCAGTACTAAGGACTACCTTGGCATGTCTTTCCTCAGGCAGTTCAGATGCATGCCATGGAGAGAGAACAGGAGAGACCAGGCTGCCACCAAGGCCCCTGCAGTGCCAAGAAGCTGCTTAGATAGGGTATACTCAGCAGCCGCCAAACAGCAAACCACACCCCACAATGCAGCGGAAAGCCGATACCCCCTTCAGCGCTACCACCAATCTCACCCAAAACTGTTGCTTGGGAGGACACTGAGCATGTGAGCAAGACACACTAGCCAGGTATCAGATAAAGAGAATTTTTTGTACCTGCTCAGAGCCCTGAGCCACCCTGTCCTATGTGCACCAGCTTCAGTAGTGGCCAGTCACTGGAGCTGTGACTCCTCCTCCGGGTCTGTTTTCCCATCATTGAGATGCAATAACACTGACCTATTTCTTGGGAGGAGTGCAGATGAGGCTTCGCTGATGCTTGTACAAAGCTTTCCTCTCCTCTGGAGACAGCTTCAGCAGACGAGAAAAGTGTCATGCTCCAAGTCCCAAAGGGACAACCGTGTTAGTCTAGTTCAGTAAAACAAACAAGGACTTGTGACACTTAAAGACTAACAAATTTATCTTTAAGTGCCACAGGACGCCTTGCTTGTTTTTATCATTCTGCAGAACTTCAGAGGAATTTTGCCCCCGAGGGGGGAAAGCTTTCTGCAATGACCCCTCTGCCTTTGTCACTGGTGACACAATATCCACTGAACTTTCGCCTACTAAGAGAATCTGGATTCGGCTCCCATTTGCTCTGAGCATCTGAGATGTCCTCAGCTTTGCATGACAGTGTCATTGTAGCTTTATTTTTAAACTGATGCCTACACAGTAAACCCCGTGTGCATCAAACCTCCCCCCCACAGCACTGGCAGTGCCTGTCCAAAACACAAACTGTTTCCCCAAGAGGATTCAAGGAGTTAAACGCTTGAGGAACGTGGTGGATAATGCCATGCTACACTGGTAATTAAATCCCTCAGCAATTTCACAACACGCCTGTAAACACACAATGGGTCCTGTTCTGTTCCCACTGACACGAGAGGAAAACAGCACTAGCGGCAGCAAAGTCAACTCAGGCTCCTCCTGGCGTGAGAAAGAGAGACGGGTACAGTGCAGTGAGCGTAACTGCTACCTCTAAGCATTACTGGTGTTGATCGAAGGAAAACATTTCTGTTTCCAGTTGGCAACTTCTCTGTAAGCTGGCTGTGCTGCTGCTCGAGAAATTACAAAGAAAAGTGAAGCCCGCAATGGGAAAGATACGGTCACAGACACACCATCACAGAGTTCAGCCTGCCAGGGGGCAGGTCCGGGTCTAGCAAAACCAATGACAACAGTCCCATTGATTTCCATGGGGCCAGGATTTCACTGCATGCAATGGGTCCAGATCCTGCCAATTCACCAATGTCCCTCCCTAAGGGAGAAAACCGTAAGGACAGAGTCTGAGCAATATCTTGGCTGAGCGACTGTCAAGCCAGCTTGCTAGTGGGGAGAGCACAAATAGGCAGATATTCTGGCCAAGTGATTGAAAGTGGCCTCTTAAGTTTAGCTGCCCCTATTTTTTCAATGTTGCTATCAAATATTCCCTCCTGTGTTTCTCCCCACTGGTTTCACTGCTCATGAAATCAGCATGGAAATTAGATGGGCTAAGAGCCCCCAGCCTCTAGCTGTCACCGACATGGGGCGTCCCAAGGAGTTATTCACAAATTATTCTAATGCTACATGCAGGATTTTGAACTGGCATGTGGAACAGGCTGCAGGGGTGGGTGAAATCAGAACAGTCCATTGACTCTGGACCATCAACTGCACAGATGGAGAGGACCAGCTCCTATGCTGGGCTAGGAACCAGTCCAAAATCTTAGCTGGATCTAAAATAGAAGGGTTTCAAATGGGTAGCTGTGTTAGTCTAGTTCAACAACGCAACCCAGGAGACCTGTGGCACTTAAGGACTAACAAACTTATTTATCACATGACCTTTCGTGGGAGAAAATTGAACTCCCACCTCAGCATAACCAGTGCCAGACCCTGTTCACCATGGCCAGCCAAATACCATTTATATTGGCTACGGAGATGCTAGACGGCTGTTTTTGTTGGTTTGGCTTCTGGATCAGGGTGGCTTGTACCTGAACGGGGAAGCTAAATGCACCTCAAGCAGCTCACAGATCTGTGAATCCACTTACAGCAAATCCTCAGAAGGTCCACTCACTAGGAAAGAAGGGCTCTGGGGCACTGAATAAAGCACCAGTCAGCAGAGAGTCTCTGCATTTAAGAAAGTCACAAAGCATCCAGGCATTGAGCCTGGTCAGTGGACTTTGTCACTGGAGGAAAGGACCAGGCTGGGAGCTCCACCCGAGTTACTGGGTGGAGGAGATTTCAGAGGTGAGGACAACATCTCACGGTGGATCTAGAATGATCAGATCCCAGGGAATAGTTCCCACCCACCCCCCAGGTTCAATGTAAACTTGGGGTGCGGAGAGAGAGGTGGAATGCCCCCTGCTAACCTACAGGGGGAACTGACACAGCACCCCAAGAGACAAGGTGAGCAAGGCGAGACTTTTTCTTGGACCAGCAGCTGTTGGCAAGAGAGATGAGCTGCCCAGAGCACTTCTTCAGGGCTGGTGTGGCTTTTTCAAACCCCTGCGTGACGTAGCTGGGTGGACCTAACTTTTTAGTGTAGATCTGGCCTGGTCTCTTCTATTCCTGACAGGAGAACCAGCAGAAGGAGGCTAAGCAGCCACTGGTACATATAGAAGGGTCACAACCAGGCCGCCCTACCTCCTAGTGCCCTGAGCTCCTGCTCATGGGCAGCGTTAAGGAATAAGTTAACCCTTGTGCAAATGTAGTTGCATTCCCGAGTACTGTTATGGGTTGAAGAAGCTACAGACCCTTGAAGGAGCCTTAAGTTCAGTTCCAGCTAAAGTCCCCAGCAATGTTCTTTGTGTGCACAAAAACATTTCTTTGTGAGCACCAATATTAGCACTATTGAATTTTTTTGTGTGCACTTTATTTTGTTGTGTGCGCAGGCTTCATGATCTGTGTGCACACGCACATGCACACAACTTAGAGGGAACAGTGGTCCCCAGCAGTGTCTGGTCTCCTAGCTCATTCTCATAGCCAAAAGTGCCCCCGGCAGGTGCGAGACAGCAGATCCTCCTGAGATGCCCGAATCTCAGCAGCAGGGCCCAGAACTGACGCTGCTGCAGTGTGGGACCCTGGAGGTTGCTGCGCAGATCAAGACAGGATATGCTGGCAAAGGGCTTTGCAAGGGTGTAGGTACATGGCACTTCACAGGCACCCATCCAGACCTGTCTCCAGCCGCAGCAGCTGGCCTGTTTGTTCAAACTGGTGCCAAATGGAACGGAAATGTTCTTCCCTAGGCTGGGGTGGGTGACAATGATGAGCAAATCACCTTCCTTTAAGTACAAGGGAATCAGCACACACGGCCTTGGCCACCCCACCGAGCAGCTGCCAGTATCAAGGGCAGCATCTAAGGTGCCAAACACAGGACTCAGCAAGGTACAAATAACCCGCTCACTAAGATGCTGACAGCTGCACCATCTGCTCTCTCATATCCCTGATACCCCGTGCTCCTTTATGAGCCTAATTTGGATATTTATTTCCAGGCTGTTTGCTTCAGAGAATGGATTTTTCCATCCTCCCTGGGATTTATGAGACTGCTCATGATTTTTCTTTGTACCCCCAAGATCCTGGGCCTTCAGCCCTGCCTTGGGAAATGAACTTCCAACCACACGTGGGAATTTTATCCCCTCTCTGGGTTAATCACCTGGCTCTTTGGAAGAAATTTCTAGCGTGCAAGAGCCTGGTGGCTGGTGGTCCTTTATTCTACCGTTTCTTTGAAAAATGATGAAGAGGGTGCAGAGGATTAGCTTTTATTTCATTGCCTCCAAGCTCTCCAACAAACCACAGCAGAGGTTATTTCCCCCAAGCTTTTCTTTTGGTTTTCCTGCTCGAGCCATTGTTACTTGGTAACTAACTTAGCAAAAGCCAGGCTGCCCATCAACACTTCTCTGTGACCATGTTATATATAGAGAGATCACGCTCTTCATGCAGAGATCTCAAAGCACTTTGCAAAGGTTGCCTTAAAATGCTCACCTGTCCCCATGGCCTGGCTTGACCACTGGGACACGGGGCCTCTGATTAGACCCAGGAGTTGAACTCATAGGGGCAGGTGTCTGTCCACGCACCTCTCCCAGCTGCAATTACTTCCTGTTTCAGGGCCACCAGGACTTTTCAAGTGATGCACTGGTCAGGCGGTTCCAGTGGTAGTGTCTGTTTTCTTCCTCATGCGCCTGGATTGATTGTTTTAAACAGGATCCCAAGGAGAGTATGGGGGGGGGGGTGCCCTCAAATCAGCCTGGAAACAACAAAGAAATTAAGTCTCACACACCAACTTCAAGGGAGATGATTCTATAGAGGTAAGGCCGAGGGCCAGAGATGTTAAGTGTCTCGAGGCCAGATCCTGCAACCTCTGCTGAGCCAGAGCATCCTGCTGAAGTCAGTGACTGGTCACCACAGCTTGCGTGCCAGGCTTAACCCTTTATTTGCGTCACCTAGCCAGCAATCAGCTGACCCAGGGGCTTCTGTTCATCTGAGTCCCTTGCACTAACCATGTCACTTGCATAGGCAGAAGGGGTTATGGGTCCAAAGGAAACTGAGTCAGGATGGAAAGGAAAACAACAGAATCTCTTTTCCTTGGCCCTTTCTCTCCCATCCAGTCAGAGAAACAGCCCCCTGGAAACAGATCCTGTGGCTTCCTGACCAAAAAACCAACAGGTCTGAACTGATGAAACGAAAACTTCCCAAAAAAGAGGGGTGGAAGTAAGGAGCATTGATGGGATTGGCTCTCTCTGAAATGGTTTGACTTTTAAACCCCAGCTTCAGAAAAGCTCTCCTGCTTTCACTTGTCTTTTCCTGTCTTTGCCCGAGCGCGTCGGCTTGCTCTGTGCCAGCCGGGTGGTGACCCATCTAAGGATTTTGTGAGCTTGCCAAGTTATCTTTTTTACACTCCCTGCAGAGGTGCCTTTAGAAATAAGCCCTAAGTCCTGCGGGAGCCTCCTGGGAGCAGCAATACTTCCAGCAGTGGCTATGCCCCAGTGGTGAGCTTGACAAACAGACCAGCTCCTCCTGGGGGGAGATGAAGCCATCAGCTTAGCTAAATGGGGAAACCCAGCACAGTCCATCATCAGCTGCACTGGAAGCAGAGTCCCTTGTGCCAGCCGCCTGCGCCGCCTTCCCAAGCTGGAATCGCTCCATCTGTTTGCTCTCCCAGACTGGCAAGTGCCTGTTGCAGAGCAAAGCTGGGTGATTTTGCCTCTATTTCCAACCTCCCACCTCATCCTTTCCCTGCTTTGGGGGAGTCTCACCTGCTTCCCCCCCTCTGGCTTCCCATTTCTCCAGCCCCCTTCCCCATCAAACCCACCCCTCGGCTCACCAGAGGTTTCCCCCTGCTTGCACCAAATCCTCCCTGGGGGCCAAAGGGCTCAGAGGAGCCTCCTCGTTTCTTGCCTGCGGGGCTGGCTCTGGGGGGAGCCGAGCAACACCCCCCGCATTTCTGCCAGAGGTCCGGCTGCGGGGCCAAGGCGCTGGAGGAGATCCCCCCGCCCCGCTAATGCAGCTGCGTCTGGGGTGGAGCCGCCCGCCCCTCCCGCAAACCGGCCCCGCACTTGGGGCGTGACGCAGGCGCGGTGCGGGGCAGGAGCGGGGCGCACGCGGCGCTTTGCAGAGCCGGCTGGGGGCACAGGACGGGCTGGAGCTGGAGGTAAGGGGGCCCCGGGTGCAAACTTGTGCGGGGGGAGCCCGGCTTGCTGCAGGAGGTGGAAGGGGTTGCTGGCAGGACTGGGGGGCTGTGGCTATTCTCTCTCGCTGCCCCCCTTTTTTCCATTGCTTCTCCCCAGCTTTGCTGCAGCCCCAGCTTGCCTGCTCCTCTGAGCCCAGCAGCTCCAGTTGCACTGCTATGGGTCAGCCCCCATTTATGGGGCCAGTCCTGGTTTTTGGGGCTCTTTCATGTATAGGTGCCTCTTTCCCCCACCCCTGAGCTTGATTTTTCACACATGCCAGCTGGGACCCCCAACCTCAGTTCCCTCTCCCCCTTCCCTGCCCCACGCAGACTTCCCACCGTACGTCCCCACTAATCCCATACGGGGTAAAAACCAGTGCACGCAGCTGGGAAAAGACCAGCACTCCTTGAGCCCCCTTCTCCATCCCTTCGGGAGCCCAGTTTGCCATGGTCTGCACCAGAGGTGCTCCAGCACAAGGAGCCAAGAGGGGCTTGGTGGACCTCCGGCTCAAGGCTTGCAGGCGCCAATTAAGACATCGAACAGCCTCCTCTGGCTCCTGGCAGAGCGCATCTGGAGCTTGAGCAAATGCACCCGAGCCTAGGAAGGGGCTGCTGCTGAGACTGAAGCGTAGGTGGCTGGAGGGAGACTGTGCTGAAGTTACGGCTTGAGAGAAGGGGGTGAGATGGAGGGGAAAGAGAAAAAAGTCCAAGTGGAAAACACACAAAGTGTTTCAGGCTCCTTGCTTAAAAAAAAAAAAAAAAAAAAAAAAAAATTTGCCTTGGTGCAGACATTTATCCTAAGTGTTCACAAGGGTCCAGCGCATGTTTTCCAAAGGAACTGGCCGCAGCAACAGTTCCCACTTATCTCCGGAGTCATCATAAAGACTGCTGTCATGTTTTAATTTGTCTCTTTGAAATAAGGCTCTACGACTGTATTTGATTTGTTGGGCCAAAAGGATTCCAGGGGGAACTCTACTGCCAGCAAGGGGCTTTCCCCAGGACTGGGTTTGGCCAGTAACATTTTACAAAAACAACACAGGAAGGAAGGAAGAAATTTCTAGCGTGCAGGAGCCTGGTGGCTGGTGGTCTGTCTTGGTCAGCCTCCTGAACATGACACAGGCTGCAGGGGAAGGTAATGAAAACCTGCAGGTGGTAGTTAAGGGGTAACTGTCTTCAGAAACGTCCTCATGACCCTCCCTCCCCTCATCAGTAAGAAGTTGTCTTAAGCCCCGGCAGCAAGTGGGATTTGGCAATAACACAGGAGCTTTGTTATTGTGGTTTTGTTCTCTGTTTGATTTCTAGATATGCTCCTCTCCGCCCCTCTCCCTTAAACAAAACAAGAATGAGAAGAACTCAGTTCATCTGAGACTCAGTTGCCCTGCGAACAACAGCACCATGGCTTTGGAGTACGAGCTGCCCAACGTCACTGAGTTCTGGTTCTCTTCAGCCTCCCAGTTCGACAATGTCTCCGTGGCGATGCCTGCCAATGCCTCCCAGAACATTACGGGCCAGCATTTTGACCTGACCAGCAATGTCATCATTACTTTTATCTATTTTGTGGTGTGCATCATCGGCCTGTGTGGCAACACACTGGTGATCTATGTCATCCTCCGCTATGCCAAGATGAAGACCATCACTAACATCTACATTCTGAACTTGGCCATCGCCGATGAGCTCTTCATGCTGGGCCTGCCTTTCCTGGCCATGCAGGTGGCTCTGGTCCACTGGCCCTTTGGCCGAGCCATCTGCCGGATCGTCATGACGGTAGATGGGATCAACCAGTTCACCAGCATCTTCTGCCTGACCGTCATGAGCATCGATAGGTACCTGGCTGTGGTCCATCCCATCAAATCAGCCAAGTGGAGAAGGCCCAGAACAGCCAAGATGATCATTGTGGCTGTGTGGGGCATTTCCCTCCTGGTCATCATGCCCATCATGATCTATGCGGGGGTGCAACACAATCACGGAAGGAGTAGCTGCACCATAAACTGGCCAGGTGAGTCCGGCGGATGGTACACGGGCTTCATCATCTATACTTTCATCCTAGGCTTCCTGGTGCCCCTCACCATTATCTGCCTTTGCTACTTGTTCATCATAATCAAAGTCAAGTCCTCTGGGATCAGAGTGGGCTCCTCCAAGAGGAAAAAGTCAGAGAGGAAAGTCACCAGGATGGTCTCCATCGTGGTGGCCGTCTTCATTTTCTGCTGGCTTCCCTTCTACATATTTAACGTCTCCTCTGTCTCTGTCATCATCGTGCCCACACCCATCCTGAAGGGTATGTTTGACTTCGTTGTGGTCCTCAGCTATGCCAACAGCTGTGCCAACCCCATCCTCTATGCCTTTTTGTCCGACAACTTCAAGAAAAGCTTTCAGAACGTCCTCTGCCTGGTGAAGGTTAGTGGCATGGATGATGCAGACAGGAGTGACAGCAAGCAGGATAAAGCCAGGCTAAACGAGACCACAGAAACTCAAAGGACCCTGCTCAATGGCGACCTTCAGACAAGCATCTAAGAGGACTCCAAGATCAATCCTGTCAGCTGTCTCCTTTCCTCCTCCTCCCCACTCCTGTATATGGCAGTAGCACATAGCTCGTCAGGTCAAAAGTACTCCGTCTTTGTTTGCTTGTCTTAGGAGATGGTAATGCTGAGCCTGGGGCCAGTGCCAGGAGCAGCCTCTCAACAGAAGGCAGGTTGGTTTTGTATATTCAAATGCAGCCTCTTACATGGACTCACATGCACGCACCCGTGTTTAAACATATAACCTGCATCCATGGGCCTAATTCATTCCTGTTGCAGCTGCGTGGATCTCACTGGTGTTGCCTTCAGGGATGTACTTGATCATAGAGTTTTTCCACATGTCTACACACACACACACACACACACACACACACACACAAAGGGGCGAATTCAGCCTCGTTCAGTAATGATACACACATGTAACTGAGGGTGACAGGCAGAGGAGGCATTCCTGCTAGACTTGTTTTGCACATGCCAACATGCTCCATGAAGCACAGACCATGTGTTTTTTTTACTAGCCAGCTCTGTCACTCCTGTGTCTTTGGAAAGCAGTAGGTGCAGCTGGTAAGGGGAGAGAACCATCTTAAGACTCAGAGCACACACAGTGAGACCCCCCCCTCCCATCCCAGCACATGAAAGATATTTAGTTATTACCCAACTAGCATTTTTTTTTCCCCAAGAGATACAGCAGCTGAAGCTCCCCTGGTTTTATGAGCATGTTACCACATTTCTGTAGAAGTTGCTTTGCCTGCACTGAGAAGCAACACAACAGAATGAAAGTAATCAGAGAAGAAAGAAAATATCTCATCCCTGATACAGGGTGTGGACAGATAGCCAAGAGATATGACTTAGATTTGCATGCACCTCCTAAAAAATTTGGAAGCCAGGTTCCTTACAATGAAGGGCTCTAGACAGTCTGAAAATTTTCTGCTGGTGCTTACAGGTGTGCAGCCAGATACACGCAGCAGCACTTATCTGAGCAGTAATATTCATTATGCATCTTTGATCAACTGACCTGGACTCTGTCCACAAGTCCATCCATTCAGAGCTACTTCTCACATCCCAGACTCTGAGCAGCTTCAAATATAGCCTGCTCCCCCACAGCCCAGACACGCGCACTTTAAACCAGCTTCAAAGAAAAAAAGCTCTTCTTCTTTCCCTCAAAATGTACAATTTTTTCCCTTTTGCACCTGAAAGGAACTATAAATACTGGTCCAAAGGGCAGCCAGGACAATGGTGGGTTTCTGCAGTCACACAACCATTGCTTTTCTGTTGTTTTCCTCCAGTGGAACGTGGCGGGCACATTTATAGAGTGTGTTGACTGCGAGGCCTCAGAGATTAACAACAGCATCCTTCACATAGAAGGTAGAGACAAGCTCAGAGAAGCAAGAAAGGATTCTGAGTGCCCTTGTGGTCCAGCAGTCATGCAAATGAAGTGAATGAAACAGCTACCTTAGTATTACTGATATGTGGTCCTTGCTCTGGGTTAGCACACACACTCTGAGGCTAAGCGGAATCCACTGGTTCTCATGCTTTGGATGCTTTAAACTCCCACACGCATGTTGTCTGTTGATGATGCTGGCCGACATCTGGCTAAGGAGGACCCCGTGGTTGTAATTCACAAGTTTCCGGCCATGAGGCATTACCAAGGGAATTGCTTTACTTTGTCATTGCTCTGAACAGGGACATTTTTGACACTGCAGAGGTGGCCTAAAGAAGGTTGGAGGTGAGCAGCGAAGATGCATCTGTTGACTCTATCTATAGCGTTGGTAGATGCCAGGCATGGTTGCTGCATGCTCGGTTCTAAAATCCAGGCCCAGCTGGTGGGGGGTGGGGGGCTGGGTTTTTGGGGGAAGGGGTTGTGATGCTGCCAGGCCAGGGGTGTAAATCTGAAGTAACTCTTTTCAGCAAGCAGAGTGGAGAGAGAGAGAGAGAGAGAGATGAGGCTTTTCCACACACGTGAAGCGGACTGAGTCACAGTGCTTGAGGGTGTCTGGCCTTGTGATGCCAAGATACTGTGGCGATAGGTGTAAACAGGTCAGCTGGAGCAATGGAGATTGCTCGCTGGAGGCTATAGCAAAGGGTAATTGCCGGGCTCACCTGGAGAGGAATCTACTGATGCTGACCAGCCCTGCTCCTGACCCCCGTGCTCCCATCAGAGTGGCTGTCCTGGTGGAGAAGGGGGATGGGATTCAGGGGGCTGACGGGGGGGGGGGGACACCAGAACAGACTTCTTTTTCCCTTCAGGCGCACACATTTGCACCATAACTAGCAACCTGGCTCTGGTCTCTTGTGACATGGTGCTTTTGGGATCAGAGGAAGCCCTGGGGAGCTGGGGAAGACATCTTTTCACCATTTTCAACTGGGAGTTGAATGCATTCTCCTGTGTTTTGGAGTGCTAGAGGAAGGACACCAGAATTAGGGTCTTGTAGATTCAGGGGAGATGTTTGCTACATAGAGCATATTTTCTGGATGTAGAGAACGCAGCAGATATACAACCACTCCTCCCCCCAGCTCTCACCTCGGTCTCTTACCAGTCCTAAGCATTTCAGCGGCGCTTGTCACCCTGCTGTCCAAATATTGCAAGATACCCCACCTGGAGGTTATTTCACACCTCCCCCCTTTTATTGAGGAGGAAACTGAACCACACAGAAGATAAAGCCAGGATTTTCCCATATGGCTTTTCGCCTGGATGCCAACGTACCTCTTGCTGGGCACCTCAAAGTAGAAGCTTGAAAACTTGGGCTGCAGCTGGGCCAGAAACCCACTCCCTGTTCTGGGCCCCAAAACACAAGATTTCTCCCCTGGGCATTGTAACCAACCCTGACCCTCTTCAGCTAGTACCGCACCTTCAGGGCCCATCAAAGGACACAAGGGGCATTCAGGACTAGAGTCCATCTTCCTGTGACACTCCGGCTTGATTCCCCCCTGCACAGACTCCTCTGACAGCCATTTACAACAATTTTAAAAGGGACAGTCGTGTTAGTCTAGTCCAGTGAAAAAACAACAAGGAGTTGTGTGGCATTTTAAGACTAACAGATTTATTTTTTGCATGAGCTTTCATGAGGGAAGATCCCACTTCCTCAGATGCTTCAAAGATGGGTGAACTTACAGAAAGAGCATCTGAGGAAGTGGGATCTTCTCCCATGAAAGCTCATGCAAAAAATAAATGTTAGTCTTAAAGTGCCACACAACTCCTTTATTGTTTTTTCATTTACAACAAGGCAAACTAAGTGCAAGGTGGGACACAGTGCTCCTCAGACAGCCCAGTAACCACTGACCCCGGGGTCAAGAGCTACACAAGGTGTGTGACTGTGGCAAATCGGGTCCCTGGATTTTAACTAGCACAGGCTAGCGTCCTGCTAGTGCAAAGCGGAGTTTTGCAGAGTGGGCTGCCATCAAAATGAATAGGCCTTTGTTAGTTTTAAACCAGCATCCCTTCTCCTCACAGAGGAGCATTCATTTATATTTAAAACCTGCTCAGGGGCCACATTCTGCCCTCAGTTACAGATCTGCAACACCATTGCCTTCAGAGGGTTGATCTTGCTTGTAAGAGATTTCCTGCCTCTCCCCACCTCAACTGTCTCTTCAAATATGTGACAATCTGACAGAGAACAAGTTTCTCAGCGCAGTCTTTTCGCTTGCTGCTGGCCAGGTGGCAGGGCCCCCGTTTTATCTCTAGCCTGTCTGCGAAGTATGCAGTTATATGCCAATTTTATAGGAGGAAGTAAATATTAACTAAGGCTTTGTGACAACAAAATAAAATATACTACTGATGCCCCAGGGATTAAAAACAAGAGAAAAATGTCACATTAAAATGAAATATTGTGTCATGATTGCCAAGCCCGATGCAGCCAGGAGGGCTTTGTTAGGAGAAGGTTTGGTGCTAGGCTGGAGGTGCTGAATCTCTCCGGAGTTATTTGTATGGTGTAAAGGTGGTGCAGGAGGGAGGTGGGAGACAGAGGAACTGCGATTTTCAGGACTTCTCCAGCAGAAACCTGGAACGCAGCTTTCTGTCGGAGACTTGCATTGCATAGCAACACTGACCTTGACTACATGCACAAACAGCACCTCTTGGACTTGAGTAGTTTTTTAAAAAAAATTAATTGAAACAATGGGAACTTGCTTCTTTCCATGTAAATGGGACTTGTGGCAGTTTGCTTTGCACTTGCTCCTAGTTGCCAGTCTGCTACAAATTTCCTGGTTTTAAATGAAATAGGAACGTACCCATGGCCATTGGCACCACCTTGATAAAAATTGCACCTTAGGATTAAACCATGGACACTGTGGCTCTCAGCAGCACCAAAAGGAAGGAAGTTGTGAAGCATGCCTGGAAGTCAAGTTACTGGAGAGCAAAACTTTTGACAGGTTAAATGGGTGGCTAATTACCACTGTCCAGACCATGGGGCCAAGCCTCTGCTCCTAAGAAGGACTAGTCAGCAAAGCCAAATAAGGCTTTTGTTTCGGGGGGGGCGGGGGCTCCTTCTTCTGGGCTCCCCACTTGCTTTTGGCTTTCCCACAACTGCAGTTGACATCACTAGGTGCTGCAGATGCTTGGCACCTCTGGAAAAAAAAAAAAAAATCAGCCTGGCTCCGAAGACTGAGATCCTTAAAACCAGTGGCTCCTTTTTAAAACCTCAGGCCTTAAGAAGGATGAATTAATAAAGTTCAGTTTGTCTTCCCAGCACGCTCCAGGTAAAGGAAACTGTCCCTGAAACAGTTTGGGCCTGATTCAGGACACAAGTCCCAGGATATGCAAGCAGTAGGACATCCAGCCTCGGGAAATTTAGACTCTCAGCTGGTGAGGGTCCAGCAAAACCTGCTGGGAGGTGGGTGGGTGCGGCTGCCAAAGGCTATTTGGAGTAAATGGAGCAGCAGCCAGGGCAGGGGTGAAGGGGAGGGGAGCCAACAGAACTTCCTGGGTGCCTGTGACAATGTGCCCCCTGCAAGTTCTGCACGCCGCAGAGTCTGCGCAATGACAGGGTCAAAGCACATGCCCAGCCAATGTCAGCTGTCCCCCTACCCCTGGCCCCTTCGAAGCAGGGAACCATGACACTGGCACAGGAGTGGGTGTATAAGAGCTGGTGGATAAGAAGAGCTGGTGGATGCTGCTTCCGTACATTTTTTAGTACATTTCCATCAGTGGTACCTGTGCTGCGCACCCCCCCATAGGCAGGTCTATGGGTCAGGATTCTCCCTGGTGGAAGGGCTGCAGTGCTGGCAGGGGTGGGTGGGTGAGGATCTGTGGCCTGCGTTGACTAGATGATTATATTGGTCTCTTCTGACCTTAAAAGCTATGACACGGCCTCTCTGGAAAAAGTGAGGGGCTCTGTACTAAGCCTTTTATCCTCCCCTTCACTTGGGTTACAGACATGACTGGGCAGGTTCATTTTGTGCACAGCCACTGCAGCTCACAATTGAGATGCATGGGCAAGCACTGTGGATGTCCAGCACCCATATGGTCTGTGGCCACACTAATTGATCCCTTTAACTTACAAATGTATTCTGTTCTGAGGGAATTTTTATTGCTTGGAGGAGAGCTGCTCTTCCTTTAAATTCCCCTGAAAAGGATTCTACCATGTTGTTTGCTTGCCATTAAGCAAGGGCAGCTCCCTTGTGCAGGTGTCTTTCTCACCCTTGATTTTCAAAAGAATTGGTCCTGGTACATTCTGAAAATGTCCAGGTGCCCCCAGCCATGTGAAAAGAAACCCCCAGTTCATTTCAGAGTAGATGTGTTGATTTTGCAGGTCTTGTGGTGGCTGAAGGAAGGAGCATATTCTTATTTTGCACTTTGGACTTCTCCAGGGGCTCCTTAGGTTAATTAAAACTCTCCTCGGTCTTAGCTGGGGCTGTAACAGCAAAGTACAATAAACCTCCTGGATGCTGGAAAGCAGAGAAACACTAAAGCTGCCTTTCCCAACTGTAGTTTCCTTCATGGGCCCAATCTTGCTTTCCTATTGGATTACAGCTGCTTGGTTTATTGTAGGGTTGCTTTTGAGTGTTGTGCTGTGTGCATTGCTTTGTTTATTGTAGGGCCCTGGCTCTGGCATGTTGAGCAGCAAATGTGGGTTTGAGTCCTGTGACATTTCTGGCAGGTGCCAGCTGGTTAGTGTAGGTTATTGCTGGTTTGTTAGTGTAGGACGGCTGGGTGGAGAATGCTGGTCCAGCCCATGCACACTCTTGGATTAGCTGCGCCAGGCTGCATGGTGATTCTGTGACACAGACAGATATCCAGTAAGAGCTTGGTCCTATGAGGCACTGAGTGTGTCAGCTCACATCCTTGGGATCTGGAATCAGAGGAATGAGAAGCTGGATCTCTGAAGGTGAAAAGCCTGAACGCTCTGCATGGTTGTCATGCAACTGGTGCATCTGTCCTGCTCAACTGCTGAGTGTTGTGGCTGCATAGCCGCAGCTGAAGGAACTATGTGTGCCCACAACTCACCTGTGAATGGAAAGCCTCTAATCATCGCCCCATGTTACACATTGAGGAACCAAAGCAGAGAGATAGTGACATATCCAAGCACACAGCAAGCCAGTCGCAGAACCAGGAGTTTGGACTGTGTGTTAGTCACTAACCCCTGCTTCCCCTTTGGGGGCAAGGGGAGAGCTATAAGCAAAACTGGAAGAAGGCTGGGGAATAAAACTTGCCAAAAGGCCCACAAGCAGCAGTTTCTGGCTGTGCTGACAATAGCTAGATGGCTTTGGAAAATTTCAGTCTGGGGAAAGAGCACACCAGAAAAAACGATCCCATAATCTCAGGCAAAGAGGGCATGAGAGCATCAGTCTCACTCAGGCGGACAATGCTCATTGTCAGCAGCAGAGACTGGCAGTGCCAGCAGCAGCTTCTGGCTCATCCTTCGGGTAAGCAGTGATTCTGGACTAGTGGCCATCCTGTCAATCTCTGTGGCCATTACTCAAGACGCTCAGGCCTGTGGACTCACGCTGTGGGCTCCCCTAAACCTCTGACTGCTGGAAGCTGGGACAGGACAATTGAGGATGAATCGTTTGATCCACTGCCCTGTTCTGTTCCTCTGAAGCGTCGGCCACTGGCTGCTGTCAGAAGAAGGACCCTGGGCTGGATGGACCATAGGTCTGACCTGCTGCAGCCGCTCTTATTTGTGTCTCCTTCTGATAGCCGGTGCCTGAATCTCACCACGCCTGCACAGGGAAGGAGCATGGGAGGCAGCTCTGCCATGCGCTGGCTGTGTGACCTGGAGCCAGGCACATCTTCTCTCTGCACCTCTGAGTGCTCATCTTTGCAAAGCAAGCAAAAAGCCTTAAGTGGAAGGTGCGAGTGAAATACAAAGCAAATGCTGAAAGGATGAAGGGCCCCGTTCCCTGCTTCTCACACCGCCATTGCAAAGGGAGCACAAGTGGCTCCCATCTTCATGTTGGCTTGGTTTCATGGGTGTTAATGGTGCAAGGTGCAGAGCCATAGCAAATCTGCACCTTTGGCCCCAGCTGGGGCCCATGACCGCTGATCTAAGTGCCCACCAGCATCTCATAGCCGGATGGAGAGGGGAAACCAGAACTGCTGGCCATTCAGCACCAATGCCCTGACAGCAGCATTAGCACCCAGGCTCAAGGAGCTGCCCTGCCCATCTAGAAGGAGCTTGTGGACACTGCTGGATCTTTTTAAGAAGCAGGGTTTAGGAGAGGATAAAGGGAGAAAGCTTTTGTTCCTCAGGGCAGGGCTCCTCTGTTTGTGCTCTGTGTACGTACAGCACCTGGCATGTGCAGGCCCCAGATGCTTTCACAGCACTTATAAAACCAGTATTAGCAAAAGCCAGAGACTTTCTCCCTTGGCCCTGGAATTAGCAAACCCACTCTGGTTTAGCTCCAGGACTGGATTCAGAGATTCCAAGGCCAGAAGGGACCATGGTGATCAGCTAGTCTGACTTTTGTTGGACTTTCCAGTGGCTATGAATTCATTCTGGGGAGCCCTCACCCAGCTCCTCACCACACCTGCAGGAGCCAGAGGCACAGGAGAGGGCTCATGGGGCTAGCTGTCCTCTTGGCCCTTCTCGTCAGTCCACTTCTCCTTCCTTCGTGTCCTGCTCCTCTGACTTGCTGGGGAGCACGTTGGAGCGTCTCCCAGCATCAGGCTCATTGCCATCTATGGGCGTCGAGCGTGCTTAGCTCCTGGCAGGACCAGGTCTCTGCTCAGAGTGGTGGTAGTGACTCCACTTTACTGTCCCAGCCTTGGCCTGCCATGCTGAGCTGAAGGGAATCCCAGGTGTTGTTTGAGCCAAGGCACTGCAGCCAGCCTCTACGGCACTGGCGTCTACGAGCCACAACTTCACAAACACGTCACAGGAAAGAGGACAGACTGGACTGGTCCTGCAGAGCTGGGCCAACCCTTCTCACCCTGTCCATCTGTGAATAGCGCGATTCCCAGCAGTCACATGACAGGGGGGTGGTTGTGTTTCCAACCACGGACCATGGATTTTGTGTGGTGTGCAGCCAGAGCAAAGTAACATGGGAACATTAAACATGCCCTCCTGTGCCAGGGAGGCAGCGGCTGTTAGCCATGGGTTTCAGATGGGGAAAGCAAGGCATAGGCGTTGAGTGACACGATAGAAGGGAGTCCCTGGAATACCTGATGGGTGCACACTTGTAGTTAAGTGGTGAAGATCTTCACAACAGTCAGCACATTGTGAGAGGCACAGTGTTTTCAGTTCCAGAAGGACAGTCAGCCATCCAGCAGATGCTAGAGTATCTGAGCATGGTGTTTATTAGGCACCAGCCCCTGTGAGCTCCTCAGCACTGCTTGCCGATGGTCCAGGGCAGTCAGCATCTGACAGGAGGAGGTTTTGGTGACTGAGAAAAAGTGGAGGTGCCCTGTGTGGTTAGTCATTGCACAAGGTCTCCAATTCAGACAGGAGCCCATAATCCCACTGGGGGAGATGGGGCACATGGGGCTGGAAGGGGTCTTTGGCTGGGCCACTGGGGGGCCCTGTCACTTCCTGAAGCCTTGTCTTTGTTCTCCAGGCCCTTCTGCTCTTGTTAGGGTGGTTTTTTGGGGGGAGGAGGATTGGTTTTGTTTGTTTTTGAGTTCCCCTCTGTTGATCCATCACCCCCAGAACTTGTTCCCCTTTCCAAATTAGGCCTAGAGTTCAAAACTAGCTTTAAAACTTGCCTGCTTGGTTGCTGGCTTGCAGGGGTCGGATACTGTAGGATCCCAAACCACCCAGCGCTCCCAGGCCCCACACTTAGAGCAAATGTCCTGATGGCAGAGTCAGACCCCACAAAATCCCATTAACACCCTTCCTGGGCTGAGCGGGGGTCACTTGAGAAACCTCTGTGGCTTTCTGGCCCCAAGAGCTTGGCATGCTGGCTCCGTAGCTCCCAAGCTGTGAGGAGGCACCCGAACACAGAACCCGGGCTGTGATCCCCATCCTGACACTAGGCTGGCATTGTGGAGCTCTGCCTCGATTACACTCTGCTTTGTTGCCTGGTTACCTCTTTTTCTGAAAGGTTTTCCTAGAGATTTTCAAGAGCAGAGACCGATTTCCAAATACCAGTAAACGAATCCCATTGCTCCATCAGTGTCCTCCCCTCTGCCCCGCATGGGGCGGGGAGGGAAAGCGTCACCCCTGCTGTTGGCACAAACAATTCCCCTTCTGCTCAGTTTAAGTTTGTTCTCTACCAAGATAAGCACACGCAGTGAGCAGGGTTATGTGCCACCAGAAGGGCATTCGGTGAGCTCATGTGGTTGCCCCTTCATGTTAGATAACAGCAGCACCTAACTCCCTTAAGCTCTGGAAGACAGTCAGCTGCAGTGTTAACTAGAGGACAGGCACCTGGCCACTCACTGATGTGTGTGAAGAACGGCTAAATGCTCATCCATGTAATGAGTCAACAGGAAAATATAGCTCCATACTCAGCTGCGGTCAGGCACTGAACAGGATCAGGGTTTATAACATGGCAGTAAAAGAAGAAAAGAGAAGCAGCTGCCACAGACCTCAGCCTGAGATCCAGGCCCAGTCTGTTGGCAAGTGAAATTGAGGCCTGAATTCCCAAATGCCCTGCTGTGTCTCCCAAACGCCCAGTCCTGCAGCCTTTGCCCTATGCAAAAGAAGAGGAGATGGGGGCTACCTCCTTGTGCACTAGTAGAACCCTGTCGCAGTTAGCATGAACACCGTAACTTCTCATGGGTAAATAATTTGGGAACAAATGGCTGCCCTAACAAGTCAATACTTGACCTGCCTCTTGCCCAGGAATTTCCCATGGACCATTACAGAGAAGCATTGAATGTGGTTCATTGCAGATGGGGTCATTGTAGGCAACTCTCAAGCTTTGGAGTAATGGTGATTTGAGCTCTACCTCTGGGCTGTAGCCCCCTGGGTGGAGAGATCAGGGCCGCTGCAGGTGGTGGAAATTCGAGAGGTTATGTGCATCATTCCAAAAAGCCAGTGCTCTTCCTTCGCTACATCCACTGCCACTCCACACCCTTAGGACATGTTTTCTTCTGTGGCGCCTGTGACTTCTCTGCCCCACCAAAACATAACCCCACTCTCTGTCAAAGAGTAAAGTTGCTCCATCAAATGAAGGGCTTGACTCTCCTTTCCTTTAATCCAGTGTCAATCAGGTTGCACAAAGTCAGAGGGGCTGCACCTGTTTGTGACCATGCTAAGGGCCTGATCAAAAACCCACTGGAGTCACTGGGAAGAGCCCAGGAGAATTAACCACTAAATCCAGAGCCCCTACCCAATTATTTTAACCTGAGCTGTCATTTTCTACCCAATGACAACATTCAATTTTTTTGCTTCTTCCCTATGGTTCTTTGATTCCCTGGGCTCAATTCCCATTGACTGCCCATTCACTCCAGAGGCTGGGAGATCAGGATTGAGTCCACTGGGTTTACACTGGCATGAAGGCATACCACTGTTCCAAAGGAGAAAAGCGCTGAGGATGCCTCAGCAAGGCCTGACTGATGCAGTGATTCTGCCCTCTTCTGGTTATGGGGCTGGCTGGACAGGAGAGAAGGTGTGTATATACCATGCAAAGCACCTTTAATAATTATCCTCATAGCGAGACACTTTGGCATTTTGTAGCCTGCTATTTTGCTGCTGTTCTTAGCGTTCACATCCATCACTGCATGTGCATTGTTTGTGCGCGACAGTCAGACCCTGCTTGTCTGGTTTCAATTAATCTGCGTTGCCTTCAGACCCAGCCCTGCACTCCTAGCTGGGAACAGGAGTTCCACTGAAGTTCCTGTGGACTACATGCAGGGGTAAGAGGCTCTTCAGCCAATAAAGGAGGTAAAATCCTCACCTTTGTTTGCCAGCTGTACAGACACGTTTCTACACCAGTAGTAGAATAACGGCACCACATTAGGGCAGCAGAAACTTCTTTCAGTCTCAACAACCCTCATGTCTCTCAGCCCCAGCGGATATCTGTTTCTGTTCTATATGCAATGTGTGTGTGTGTGAGATGTGATATCCAATGTGAAGTCTAGGACTAATACCAGGAGTAAAGTGACTTTACTGGCTTTTCGTTTCTCTTTGGAAGTGTGCTGCATACAGGTGTCAATGTGAAACCAACTCTGCTGCAAAGGGAGAGAGCATCTTGTGACCTGTCTACAAACAGAAGCCAAGAGCTGACTGGGGGAAGGGAGGAAGCCAACCAAAAAAGAAAAGTTTTAATTGAGTCTCTGGTTTTCCATGAAAAATGTTGTGAATCTATGTTATTTGCTCAGTTATAAGAAGGGATTAAATGTTGCCTGCAGAAGAGATTGTGGCAGTAGGCAGCAGGCCCAGCGTGGGGGACACAGAGTACTAAGCCTGTGCAGAACCGGGAGGTGCCATGACCCAAACACCCCTTTGAGTCACATGCTCCCTGATTTTTCCCAGGGACACAATATACTGCTGGCCTCACCCACCGTCAGAGCTACCACGAGCCCCTTTATGCTGGCAGGAAGCTCTACCCCATAGAGGGGGTAAACAGGCATGTAACTTCACTGACTCCTATGCACCAAGACTCAAAATCCAGGTAGCCCGTGCCGGGTGCAAGTATGCATAGGGATCAGTTACATTCTGTAACCTCCTTGCAAAAAATGAATCTGGCCCATTAATTGAAATGGCAGGGGGTGAAAATAACGCCTCTGTAACAGTCCCCCCATTGCATACATCCCCCGTCCGGGCTAGGTGTATGCAGCAGATCCAGGACAAACCTAAGCTGGTGTATTTGGGAGTAGGGGCTGCGCTCAGGCCACCCCCAGCTTCTCTCCCTCCACTATTCTCCCCTCAGCACATAAACAAAAATCCTCCTCACTGTGCAATTACTCCACAGGCTGGGACACCAGCTCCTTGGAGCTACAGACTGCATCTGGTCCTGCTGCTGAACAGGGGCTCCTTAGCCAGTCAGCCCTGTGGACTCCCCAGGAGGAAGGTGAAAGAGAGAAGCAGCCGCAGTTCACCTTCGTAGCTTCTCCTGAATGACAATTCCATTGAATAAAACTCAAAAGCGTGGACAGGTATGAGACAGGTGAACTTGGTGCATAGAAATGAACTGAGGAGACAAAGGATTGCATGCCTCATGCTCACTGAATTTTAAAAGTGGTTTGAGCATCTAACTCCTCTGAGCTCTTTGGAAAAGACTAGGCTGAAGTAAAAGTTGTTTTGGGAAGACTTCAGTCTTTTACAGTTGCCGAATGAGTCAGGAAGACAAACTGATGGCTGTGTAGGGAAGGGTCGTTTGATTGCTATAAAACACTGGAAGGATCCAAAATCAGCCTTCAGCATGACACCAACCTGGAGAATGAGAATAATTAGGGCTAGAAACTGACCAAAAATTGCGGCAGTCATGGTAAATTTAGTTAAGAGTCACAGGTTTAGTGACTGCTCTGAGGTTTTTGATTTAAAAACTGCTCTGACAAATGAGAGGGCACTGACCAGCCATAGGGTATGTCGACAGTGGATGCTCTGTCAAGTTGACTTAACAAGGTCGACTTTAAGTCAACCTAAATTCGACCTTGTTAAGTTGACTTAGAGAGTACACATTGAAAATGCCTGTCGACTGCCTGCGTCCAGGCCAGCAGGTGCTAGGTCGCCAGAGGAGTGGTCCATTGTGGGTAGCTGGAGGCCAGTCAGGTTGATTTAAGGGCTATTCCCCATCTACATTGGCTTAAGTCGACTTAAGCATTAAGTAGACCTTAAGAGGTGGTGTTATTAAGTCAACTTAAGGAAGCACTTAAGTTGACAATAAAAGCCCAGTATGGCCACAGAAGTCTCTAGGTAGACTTAACCTTCTTTAAGTTGACCTAAGGCTCCAGTGTGGACGTACCCCTGGTGTCTGCCTTAGCACAACCACCCTAATTCTGCCCGGGCGAAGAGAGGAAACCACACGGGGGGCAGGGGGAGGGCTGGAAAGCAAGCCTGCCCCACTCTCATCTCAGACATGGACAGAGAATCATGTGGTGGGAAGTGGCGCGTAACTGTGTTAAATTCAAGTGAGTGGGGCTGTGACCCCATGTGCCAGGGTGCAACACCCAGATCAGTAAGCCAGGCCCAGCTCCCTGGGACATAGGAACCACTACTGTGGGTTGGACTTTTTCTTCGACCCTACTGCTTCTTGGTAGCTCCCCTCCACACTGGGCTGGTGACCCACATAAAGGCTTCCTGCAGGGAATCACAGACAAACTGAGAAATCACGGTATCCGTGGTTTTCTGCACTGGGATGAACCTGCTGCCCAAATAATTATCAAAGAAGGATAAGGAAAAGAGGGGGAACAGGAGAGAGATAAAATCTCATGCTTCAGAGTTTCAGCCAGTCTCTATTAGGATGAGATGTTCAGTTAGGGGCTGGAGAGCAGGCAGATTATCCTGCGTGTGTCTCATGTGAAGCTTCTTGCACCGTCCCCAAAAACATCTGGCACTGGCACCTCTCAAGTGACAGGTTACTGGGCTAGCTAGTCCTGGGGTCTGAGCCAGTTCACTGGTTCCTGGGGTAGTTCCCAAAAAATGTTGCATGGCACAAGAAATACCAGTCCTTGCAATGTTAACTGAATCCATTTATAGCAAACCTGGTTGAAATTCTGGCTTTTCAAAACAAACACATTTGGTGGCAGTTGTGGAGCAGCTTAGCGTGCCTGAGAGTTTTCCAAAACAAACAAATGAAAGCTATAAAAACTCATAGCCCATTTTTTTAATATTGAACATTTGTTGACTATCTCTAATCTTTAGAGAGATTATTGCATTTGGGCCAATTAAGCACTGGGAACACCATGACATTTCCCAGAGCTTCACAGGAAGCGAATGTTCAGAGAGTGGCTGGTTCTGTAAACCTGCAATTAACCCACACACAAAAGCACAGGCTGGTCTGAAATCTTTTCTGAAGATGTTATGAGCCTTGTGAACAAAACTGCTGGTCTTCAAGGAAAGAGAGGCCCAGTGGGCCAACTTCTTGCATCTATATTTATCTGCCTTCGAGTGCTCCCTAATAGCTGGCATGTAGAATGGTAAATGTGCATGTTCATCTCTGAATGAAACGTGGTACGGTGTAATTAGCATTAAGCAGAGATGTCACCTGCAAGCAAGTGGTGTTAAGACTGCTTTTCATTGACAGGTAAGGGAGAGGGGGACAGGAGACATATTACCAGGGAGATGAATAGAGATGTTTACTGCAGTTGTAAAGAAATTGGCCTTCGTATAACTTATTAAAGAACAGCTAGTTCTGCAAGCGGAGAGCATTGATAATAAAATCACGCACTGCACCGGCACTCATAAAGAAGCCTTGGAGAGAATAAAGCCACTGAAGTGAACCTACGGTCAAATCGACATAACTGCAGAATGTGGTTTGGAGCATGCCCAAGGTTCAACAGGAGGTTGTTTTGTCTCATTACAAGCCAGCTTGGACATTTTGATCTGTCTTGACACTGCACAGAAGTTTGGGGGCTCCTTGGATCCTATCTTTACCAAATATTTACGCACATCTCTCCAGAGGCTCAGTTGTTTCGTGGCCGGCTGAGTTAAAGTGGAGTTTGCTTTTTTCCCATTGTGGCAAAACAGAGCGTTAGGAAACAGTATTTCTACAGCTTGCTTCCTTCTCATTCTCATCCCTCACACCACAAATCTGCTTCTTTCAGATCACCACTAGATATCCAAAAAGCTGTGAGCAAGGACTTGTATACATATTATTACACCATAACACTCACTGGAGAACAGTATAACCTGCTGAAGAGATCCATTCATTTAACTAGAATATATGTGCATGAGCTCTAAAGGTTTCTTCCAGGCAGGCTCATATATATGAAATCTGACAAGTCAGCCACTCTGCTTCACCCAGGAAGTGTTAAGTCTTTGTAACAAGGTATAATTCATTAACTGTCCAGGGAAGCTCCTGCAAGTGGTGACATTATTAGATTAGATGGAGCATGCTGGCTTCCTTATGTCTTTGTGGCATTTCATATTTTCTCATCTTATTCAAGTATTTTTGTGTTCCAATTCTTGAAAAATTCAGTGCTAGCAAATTCTCACTCAGCAAAGAAAAGGGCAAAGAATGACAACATGCACAGATACTGTGTGCTCACACAGGGCAATATTTGCTCACACCTCACAGCAGTGTATTGTCGTAAAACTGTTGCCTTAACAATTGTTCTGTTGAAAAACCTTCTTTAGCATGGTGAACTTTATCCTATTGTGCATATTAGGCAAGGTACTTGTTTACAGAGGGCACTGGTTAAATCCAAAGCTGTTAACGCTTGCTTTCATTGAGCCCATTGGTTATTTGACAGAATACAGAGCAGCCTTTTCTGTTACAAAGAAAAGAAACCCTGCTTCTGTTTTAGTACACCTCTTTTCTTTTAATGCACAGTACAGTTTTAGGAGTGATTATGTTATATACGGATTTGATATGTGACCATGTCTCCCCCTTGTGTCTGGCCCCAGCAGTTATACCACCACTGAGAGATGAGGTATCTGCATGTTATGTTAACATAGATGCAGTGTGCTTTTGTTTTAATAGTGGTTTGGATTTACTGGCCTGCATATGTCACCATCCTTTAATGTATTAAATTTATAAAACATGAGAAACAAATGGTCTAGAAACATATAGTAATAGGTGGAAATAACAGGCAGATTCCAACCAGAGGGTCAAAGGGTTTGCTGGATGGGCACACCTAGGTTTCATTTTCACTCTACGTACAAAAAGCCGGATGTTCCAGCTCTTAGCAAATAGATCACAAAATGAGAAGGAAGAAGTACTGCATAATACTGGAGTGCCAATTATTTTTGGAATGGTTTGATTATGGACCATTAGTAACATATCTCTAAACTCATAGGCTGTGTTCACACACAGCCATTATTTCGATACAAGTTGTGTCGAAACAACTTGTATCAAAATAATGCCTTATTTCAAAATAACAATTCGAATTAACAGTTTGTTAATTTGAATTAAGGAAAAAAGCTCAAAGCGAAATAGCCGTTTCAGGCAACAGTTATTTTGAAACAAGTCACTGTTGTTTCGAAACAACATGTTTGGACAGCATCGTTTCAAAACAATCGTCGAAACAACATTGTTTCGTCCCCACATGGGGTTTAACTGTGCGTCATGTGAACAGGGTATTTCTTATTTCGAAACAACCTCTGTTGTTTTGAAATAAGAGTGCTGTGTGAACATAGCCATAGACCCCAGTCCTTCGCCACAGGGCAGCATACAGAGCTGGGGACTATTTATTTATTTATTTATTTATTTAGTGGTGGGGGAAAGGTTTGCAGGGTACTAGATAGCATCCCTATTCAACTTCTAGCAATCAAGTTGCAAATTCATCCAAAACAGTATGCTAATTTGGCTTGCTGAGCATCCTCAACCATTAATCAAGGGTAGGAAGGAAATTGGCAGTGAGTGGAGTTCAGTACTTCCTAACCTCCAGGTACCTTGTTCTGGTACTGCTCCAAGTGACAGGGCTGTACTCTGAGATGCCTTTCCCATCTTCCCCAGACCATCACAGTTGGGTTAGCTTTAAGGGAGATTCTGTGCATTTCAGGCATGAAGGATTAAAGATCCAAACATGCACCCCTGCCCAACCCTGAATCAAGCATTCAGATCCCAACGCACTACCAGCAAGGAGTTAAGGAACCTGTAAGTGGAGGAAGAGTGGCACCTTACGGACAATGAGATGAACTATTTTGGATGCACAGTTAATAGATGGAAGGGCTCCCCCCACAGAGCAGATTTCACCAGTCCACTTTCTGCAGGATCAGAGCAGTGCTGTTAACATCACCCATTCCCTTACCTGGTGCTTGGAACCTGTATGCGAACATGCATTCTTGATTAGAACACAAAACCAATTATTTTCCATGATACCTTCAGAGCCTGGGAATTTAAATGCTAAACCTGCCGGACTCTCCACGGCATAAAAGAGACACTGGTTGCAAGGCTCATTGCAACTGTTTGCAACCCTCTCTGCTGACTCTGCCCCCTTTGCCTTATGAATGCAATTACTTGCTTCATTTTAAGCGGCCTCCTGCAACATACGTGAGCCTCTCCTGCTTAACAAGCACTGGCCCACTCTGTATTTTGCTGTGACACTCTGGTTATCTTCTCCAGAGGTGAAGGAGCCCTGTGAAGCTCAAAAATTTCTCCAATAAAAGTTATCCCCTCACTTACCTTGGGTGTCCAACCACGCTGCAAACAAACCACTACAAAGTTGTTTTAAAAGGGGAATGGAACAAGATAAACTCCCCCCAATTTATTTCACATAGTAGGAGAGACTGTGCAAGTTTTTTTTTTTTTCTTTCATTGCAACCATTATCTGAGCCCATACTTAGGACCGAAGCCTGAATATAGAAACACGGATGCCTCAAAAAAATCGAAGGCCAGAAGGAATCACCGAGTCTGACCTCCTACGTATCACAGATGATTACATTTCACTCTGTAACCCTCGTACTGAGTCCAATAACTTCAGTTTAGCTAAAGTTGATCTCGCATATGATGTTGGCAGAAACATTTTAAACATGCAATATACAAGTAAGATACGTATATACTATAAAACAGTGCTGTGTTACTTAGACTCAATAAGGCCAGTTTTTAGATTGACTTTAAATCTTCCCCCACAACAGGGAAATACAGAACCTGACTAAAATCTGAAGTAGATCAGTCTTTTCATACCGTGAAAGCTTCAAATAGCATGACAAATGAAGTGTAAATACACAGCATTTTAACTGAGCCACATTAGGCATTGTACAAAAACAAGAAGGTCGACTCCAGGCTTGAAGAGGTTAATGTGAATTCAAGGGAGACATCCTTTGTAAAACAAACCATTGTAAAAGGTGGACAAAGCTTGGAGAAGTCTAGGGGGTATTTTGTAGTCTCTGGTGGTAGGATTATTTTTTGTGGAAATTAATTTTCATCTTCCACAAGGCTAGATGCATTAGAAACGCAGAAAAAGAGTAGAAGAGAATAAGCCAGGGTGGGGGTATTTCAGGTAAAAACAGCCAATCTGATGAGGAGTTCTTTCCAGTTTAAAATTCTCTTTAGGTCAGCCATGCTCTTGGGGTCCAGGAGCACGAAGCATCCCCACCAGGGCATCCGATAGGACAAGGTAGGCAACCCCCAGCACATGTGCCGACAGTGGCACCTCAGCTCATTCAGAGCGGCACACAGCACCCTCTGCAGTACCACAGAAATTGCCACTGAAGGCCACTCTGGGCAACTTCCTTCGGGTACAGCTGGGACACAGGGGTTCCCCCTATGCCTCTATGTGACACAGAAAAAGCTGCCTGGAGGGGCTCCTCTCTGGAGTGTGATGCTCCCCAAAGGAGCCACTCCGGGCAGCTTCTTTCTGCAGCATGGCTGGGAACCCCTGCAAGGAGCCGCTTTTTTTGTGGCGTGCCTGGGGACCCCTGTGCTTGGGGACACCGCCAAGATGAGCCCCTCTGGGCGACTTCTTTCTGTGGCGTGCCTGGGAAGCGCTCCCACCCCAGCTGTGACTGCCGCTGAATTTTCAGGCAGCTGCCACATTTTTTCAGCAGAGAGGGCTGCCGGCGCAAGCTGAAGGCTGGGGAGGAAGGACCGGCACAGGGGTGGACAAAGGTTGATGACCCCTGCGATAGGGATAGCAGGCTGGGGTCACGTCAGCCCCGCTTGGGGGCCATGATGGCTGGGAGGAACAGCTGTGTCTGCGGGAGGAGACAGGACCCGGGGAATAGAGCGTGGGTGGAAAGCGATGGAGCCATGAATAGGGTTACCAGATACCAAACCTTGGAAAGGACAGGGACGTATGAAAAGGAGGATATTGGAGAATGCATGGGAAAAAAAAGTAATATTCTTCTGTTTTTAGGAGACCTGGAACACTTTCCCCTAAAAATAGGGTGTTCTGGGGCATTCCAGCATACATTAGCCCCTGTAAGTAAAAAACCAGACAAAATCATGTATTTGAAAATGCCTGCTGGATGGAGGACATGAAGGTAAAAAGGAGGACATGTCCTTTTGCCTGACCTCTGGTAACCCTAGCCATGAGAGCCCTAGGGAAGAGAAGGGAAGAAGACAACCTATGGGCTGGGAAAGGGGAGGAGCATTGAAGGGGCGGGGCCAGGCGCAGGGGAGGAGCCACGGGAGGGGCCAGAGCCGGGCGGAATCGAGTTGGAGGCGTGGCCAGGGAAGGGGGCGGGACCAGGGTGTCACTAGGAGAGGAGAATCAGGCGGCGGGCCGCCTTGCCCTTCACAAAGATGGTGGCCGCGCGGGCACAATAGCACTGAGGCGTACCGGAAGTGTCGCTGCCCTTCCCGAAGATGGCGGCCGGACACGTCATCACGGGCCCAGGAAGGGGCCGCTGAGAGCCAAGATGGCGGCGGCGGTGGGGCTGGGGACGCTGCCGCGAGGCGCGGAGGCGGCGGCGCTGTTCGAGGCGCACACGGCGGCCGAGCTGCGCGAGGTGGAGCGGCGGCTGCGGGCGGGCATCGAGCAGAAGCGGGAGGAGCTGCGGCAGATGGTGGGCGAGCGCTACCGGGACCTCATCGAGGCGGCCGACACTATCGCCGACATGCGCCTCAGCGCCGAGCGCCTGCTGGGGGCGGTGCGGGGCCTGCAGCGGGGGGCGCCGCCGGCGCCCTGCGGCCGACAGGTGGGCGAGGGGCGGGGCCTAGGCGCGGGGGGCGGGGCCTAAGCCCCGGGGGCGGGGGGGGGGGCCTGTGGTGGGGGCGGGGCCTAGGCGCAGGTGAGGAGCATGGGGCAGGTGAGTGAGCAGGGTACAAGGAGGCATCCCCCATCCAAGGCCTGAGCTGCGCAGCCAGGCTGGAGGACGCTCCCCGCCGGGGAGATGCCCGCAGCACCCTGGATGTGTCACGGGTCCAGGGGAAGCTCAGTGGCAGTGTCACAGCTGCAGCCCCCGCCTCCAAACCCATCATCCCTGTGCTGTCCGTTGGCCTTTTGAGGCCCCGCCGTGCGGCAGCTCCCCTCCTGCCAGGTCCCCTGCTCTGGGTTTTTCTTCCTGCAAGGGACAGCTGGAGAAATGCCAGTTAATCTGCAGCCTGGGTGTCAGGAGCAACTTCTGTGCCACTTTAGTCTGGTAGCTGTCACATGACAAACAGGAGCAAAGCTCAGGTAGCTTCTGGACCTGGCAGGATTTCCCCATGCGAGCAGATGTTCCCGTGAAAGCTCGGTTGCACCCGCAGTAAAAGACAGCCTCTCCTTTCGTGCCCAGCCTGTGCCACACTCCCAGGAGAAGTTTTGTAGCACCGCTGCGCAGATCAAACTGCTGCTTGAGATTCCAGAGAAGATCTGGAGTGCCATGGAGACCTCTCAGTACTTATATGCCACGCACCTCTACCTGCTCTGCTGCCATCTTCATAGCCTTCTGCAGCTGGATTCCTCCAGCTCCCACTACAGTCCTGTCCTTGCACGTTTCCCCATCCTCATACGACAAGTGGCAGCAGCCAGCCAGTTCAGGTAAGACATCCGGGGCTGTTGGCTGCACCATCAGAGCCAGTTTCTCCGTCAGAGCATTTCACTGCCATAGTATTTTGTCTACAAACTCAAAGGCCTCTTAAAACATCAGATTAAACCTCCTATCCTGTCTTTGTCAGCTAAAGTAGGGGGTTATTGCCTCACACACGCAAGAGCTAGGACCCAGAGGGAAGGCGGCTTACCCAAACACACAAGCTATTAACAGTCCATTCCAGCTGGATGGCTGAATTAGCTTTGACGCTGTTTCCTGGGAGAAGTCGTCATGCATTAACTTACCAACCTGGTAGGATCATAGAATTTAAACCACCTTTTTAAGACAGTACCGTTCCACCTTATTGTTTACAGCTTCTCTTACTCATCATAGGGCTGTGTTCAATCACAGTAACCCATTTTTATAGATCGGTTGAGGTTTAGTGTTTGTAATAGCCTCAGGTTAGAACGAGGCTTTTTCTTTGAATTTTGCAATCAACTACATTAAGAGCTGCCTCTTTTGCTCTCAAATAACTTGTGAAATCTTGGTTTGGAGCCTAAAAATATCCCAGATTATGTTCCTTGCACAAATACTGGCACTGGTGGCAGTCATGCCAACACCTTGTGATTGTGTCTGACTTGTTTCCTTATTAGATCCACCATACTCCATGAAAGCAAATCCCTGCTAAAATGTCAGGCCATTTCTGACCAAGCAGTGGCAGAGGCCTTATGCTCCATCATGCTTTTGGAAGACAGCTCTCCACGCCAAGCCCTGGCAGACTTTCTGCTGGCCAGGAAGTCAGCCATCCAGCAGCTTCTGAACCAACCCCATCACGGTCAGTACAATTAGCTTCTCTCTTGAACTAATGTTAAAGGAAACAAACCTTAGAGCTTCTGTCTGTGGGGGAAAGAGTGGACATTGAGCTAAATGGGGTCTGTCCTATCTTGTAGCCTCTGGGCAAACCTCATTGCATTGAGTCAAGGCTAACAGACAGCTAATTCTTTCATCTGATCTTTTAAAGCAGTGGTAGCCAAACATGATAGCTTGGAGCAGGAGTTGCCATGATCACAAGGTAGGGTAATTGGCTCAGTTGGCTACAGAAGTAACTGAGCCATCACAAGCTATCTGCTTTGGCCACAGGTATTAGTTACCCTGTGCTCAGTTGCTTATATTAGACCAGGGGTGGCCAAACTTATGGAACTCAAGAGCTGCACAAGTTGATTATTAAACCTTTGAGAGCCGCACTGAGGCATATAACCACATTTTTACCTACTCCAAAATTACTAAGCTTAATATTCATTGCGCACTTTAATTTTATTGAAAAATGGGGCAAATATTGATCCACTAATGTCAGATGCTAATAATTATTTAACATTACTAGGCCTATACAGTACAAATTTAGCTGTTGCTAGATGTAGAACACTACAGGCTTGTGGCAAGGTTGTTTTTTTTTTTTTTTTTTTAAATCTGGGCAGTAACTTGTCAGTGCAGCAGGTAAAAGCTCTCTGAGATGCTGATCTCTAAGAATTGCACAATGTTTCAAATTTCATTTTGGAATATGCTTCATAGCAGTAAGTTGTGCCAAAAATTGAAAGTAATCTATGTTCAGTTTTATACTTTTCTCCTTTGTATTTTCATTTCTTAGTATGTCACATCATGTTTTGGACTTGTAAAACATGGTTTTATTTTAACAATGAGTACGCTGCATTAGGGCCTAAGAGAAAATCTAAATATGCCATGGCTTCTCTGACCATGTCATGCTTCTCTCCCCCACCCCCTGTTGCTGCTTCCCTGCCGTCTCTTGCCATGCTGGTGCTTCTCTGTTCTCCCCAACCATGGCACACTTCTGCTTCCCACCCCATCCCGGCACCTACCATGCCACCGCTTCCCTGCCGATATTTCTGCCAGTAAACTTATTCACTAAAATACTCATGGACAGTGAAGACAAAAGGTCTGAGGACTCAGACACAATTAATTTTAAAATGGAAGTTATAGTAAGGAAAAATACTGCTCTCATCTTAAGCCTGTGCAGAGATGCACACAGGAACACCTTTTCAACTGTTCAGAATCACAACAGATCAGTGAGAATTTATGGGGACAGAAAGTGCAAGATCAGAGCCTGTTTCAGTAAGTGCTTTGGAGTCCATGCACAGAAGATACTATGGAAAAAAATCCCATTGAGTTTATTCAGTTTGGGGTCAGGCCCTGTATAAATTCTAAATATCAATATTTGCTTTTTATAATACAAAGTAAAATCTTTATCAGTGAGATTTTTTTTTTTTCAGAAAGTTTACAACACAATTTTCCTTTCTCAGCCCTTCACAATAATTACTCTCATCTAATGGGCTCAGATACCCATAGAGTCATTCATGAAGACTGCACTGAAATATAAATGGATTTTGACTATTAGTATACAACAAAGGAGAATTAATACACGTTGAATGCTATTTAATCAGTAGAAGTATAGTGCTGCTATTGAACTTTGCAGTGAATGTAAATTATCTTGGTAATTGACTTAGTTATATTAATTAAAATTTTCTTATAAAATGTGCTAGCAGTTCCTTCTGCAAACAGATGACATACTGATGTCCGAGGCACATTTGTTCAACGGACTTAAGGAATTTTTTTCTAAAACCAGTTTTCAGTAGTGGTGGTCTGTCTTAAGTCTAAATCATTTTGCATGCTGAAAATGAACCATGATCCATAATAAGTACTTGTAGCATTCTTTAAATAGAGGGTTTTTTTAATAACCTTTTGACAGTAGTCAGTGGTTTTGGATGTAACCCTTGTGTCAATTTTCAGTCATTTCTGATGATTCTTATTTAATTCTCAAAATAGAAATACAAGAGAAATAATTTTGCATTATATTACAATATCTGGAAATGCCAGGTGATTTTTAAAATAGAAAATTAATTTACAATTGCTTTTTAGGTTTAAAATTGCTAATTATCATCACTTATCTGTAGTTCATTGTAGACTTGATAAATTTATGTTGCCAGTTTTAAAAATATTTACCTAGAAAACAATATCAAAAAAGAAAAGTATTTTAAAAAATCATGCACTGATGTAATTAAAGACTGTATCATTATGCACACAGACAAGGAGGGTAGAATGAATATTGTGGGGGTAAACTGTAGAATCTGGCAAGTACTTGCTCTGAGTGCTTCTCTTTACACCTAACTGAGGACTTGTTTTTTCCCTGCGGGCTCTGACAGTGCTGCCCCTCCCCTCCCGGCTCTCACCACGCTGCTTTTTTCTGCTGGTGAGGCTCTCACAATGCGGCCCTTCCCCGCTCTGACCAGGCTGCTTTTTCCCTGCGGGCTCTCCCAGGGCTGCCCCTCCCCCAGCTCTGACCACACTGCTGTCTCCTGCAGCTCTCACAAGGCTGCTCTCACCATGCCGCCACCTTTCTGCTGTCCCTGATCACTGCAAATTTCTCGCCCTTGGCTCCCGCCCTGCCGCCCTTCCCTCCTGCACTCTCCCAGGAGCCACAATTTTTCTTTAAAGAGCCGCATGCGGCTCGGGAGCTGCAGTTTAGCCACATCTGTATTAGACCCATCTTCATTAACTGTGCAAGCAGATAGCTAACTCTGGGAGCTACCTCCACTGGAAGAGTTTCACTGTAGCTACACATCTGCTTGGAAAAATGTTTGTCCTTTCAGGCCAGCTTTATTCTTATGGGACTCTATGACTGAGAAAGGTTAGGGCTGCTGTCCTTAAATCAAATGTTATGTCTTTTTAGGTGCTGGTATAAAAGCTCAAGTGTGTTCATTGATGGAGTTGCTCACCACCACCCTATACCAAGCACATGCCCTCTTCTACACACTTCCTGAAGGAGTCCCGTCAGACCCATCTCTGCCCTGCAGCTTGCTCTTTTCAATGCTGGAGACCACAACAGGACAGGATCCAGCAGGTGAGCAGTTTGGGACTAGTGTCACCATATAATGGCCACTTGTGCATGTTCCTCCTGCTACTAAGGTTTAGTTAAGCCCTCACCGAACGCATCCCACTGATCTGGCACAATTTTGCTAGGTAAAGGCATCAAAGTTTTGGAAGAGGAAATGAAGCTGAGCAGCTGGTTCAGATATCTACCACCATCCATAGTAGAGTTCCAGCCAACCCTCAGGACACTGGCCCATCCAATCAGCCAGGACTACCTAAGAGACACTCTTCAGAAGTGGATTAACATGTGAGTGTATAGCGGGAGCTTCCCTAAGGGATGGATTCGGCCAGTATTCAGTCCATCACTGTATTCCTCCTCCATTGAAAAGGGAGTAAGGCTTTATCAGGCAACAGCAGATATGTCTGGTGCCATGGAGAGCGTCTGCAGCAGCTAACTAGCTCAACAGAACCCTGTGGCTGTACCATAGGTTGTAAGATGAAGCCAATGAATACTTCTCTGATTTCCTGTGGCTCCCTGTTACCCCCATAGCCCACCCCAGGACACTCCTGCCCATCATATAAAGGCTGTGATTAGAGGATGGTGCAGACTAAAAGCTTTTTTAAAGCCTCGCTGTTCAGTACACTATAAGGCATCAGATTACATCCAGACCACTTCCCTGAAATACTGAAAAATTACAGTTGAAGTCCAAATAGAAAAATGTCTCCAGGTTCTTACCTGTAATCTTCAGTTTCTTCCTTGCTGAAGTTGTTCTCAGCACAGCACCTCTTTTCTTGCTGCAGTGCTCCTGAGCATTGTGTGTGAGATGGCAGAGCCAGCTTTATAAAGGTCCCCGGGCTCCTCCCCTTTCCCAGCGTGCCCTGCCAAGAGCATGACCTCCCTTCCCTCTACTTAGTGGCTTAGTCAGCTCCATGTGACTTTTCCCTCTACCTGTGAAATGCATGAAAGTGTAATCAAATGGTAACTTAACTACAGCCCTAAGCTTTTTTTTTTTTTTGGTTGAGAGGAAAGCATATCCCATATCCCCTGACTGCCCCATTTCATCCTCCAAAGAACATCTCTCAAAGGCCTGTGTGCGCTGGGTTGGCTAGAGGAGTTGTTACAGAGTAATGTGATGTTTTTCTCAAACTCTTAGCCCAACATTGGTGCTCCCAGCATCAGCAACAGGACCCTGAGTGATGTGGGCTAGGACTCTGTAGGGGAGAGCATGATTGGGACCTGGGGATTACTCAGCACTTGGGTTAACACACCTGAACCATTCTCAACCCTGCTAGGGGCATCCTTAGTGTGCCCTTGCAGTAAGCCATAAGAGTGCCTCTGCAGTAAAGTAAAAGTTGGCTGCTGTGTTTTCTGGATCTGAACTACAAGGGAATGGGATTGACATGAATATTGTTTTCAGGTGTAATGAAGATATCAAATCTGGGATCACCAGTCTGCTGGTCTATGTGAAGAGCCTGAAGGGCCTGGCTGGCATCCGGGATGCCGTGTGGGAGCTGCTTACGAGCGAGTCTGTGAGCCAGAACTGGGACGCAGTGTGTCGCCGACTCTTGGACAAGCCCATCTCCTTCTGGGAGGACTTGCTGCGGCAGCTTTTCTTGGACAGATTACAGGTGAGATGCTGACAGGGTCTTGGCCAGGCTGACTCCAGCAGCTTGAAATTACTGTATAAATGGTGTTTGCTTCACAGCTGAGAACAAGTCATAAAAAGCAGGACACAGAGGTGTTCCCTTTATGATAGGAGGGGCGCATACTGGCTGGGCGAGAGGAGGCTGGCGTTGCATGGGGAAGCTGGCACAGCTGCTCCACTGTCTGTGGAGAGCAGCCTTTGACCTCCAGGGCCATCCACACTATCTTTCAGCCCTGTAAAGGGGCTTTTAAAATGGGTGATGTGACATTCACAGGGAGCTCAGAAAGGAAAGTTCTCTCTTCCAGACGCTGACCAAGGAAGGATTTGATTCCATTTCCAACAGTTCGAAACAGCTTCTCAGCTTAGCCCTGCAGGAGCTTGAAGTCAAGTCCAGTGCCTCCACTGCCAGCAAACACATCCAATTTGAACACAACATGGTTTTGTTTCTGTGGTCGGAGAGCCCCAGTGATCTGCCTTCTGATGCCGCCTGGGTCAACGTAGGAAACCGCAGCCAATTTGCAAAGAGTGGCCTCTCCATGAAGGCCCAGGCTCTCACTCCTTGCGTGCAGAGCTTCTGTTCTACCTTGGATACAAAACTGAAGGCCAAACTGGATGACCTTCTGTCCTACCTACCTTCTGACTCTTCCACACCCAACGAGATCTTGGGAATGCAGTCCAGGCACTCTGCTTTTGATAGATATGCTGATGCTGGCACTGTTGAGGAGCTGCTCCGGGTTCACTGCATTTCCTGCATCCAGTACGTCTTGGGCTGTCTTAGAGAAGAGCTGCAGAGTGCTGAGGACAAGCTGAAAGGACGCGTAGATGCTCTGAACGATGTCAAACTTAATGCTGTCCTCTTCATGGCACGACTTTGCCAGTCACTAGGTGAACTGTGTCCTCATCTGAAGCAGTGCATTCTGGGGAAATCAGGAAGTGCAGAGAATATGATGAGGGAGACCCGCTCTTCTAAAAAGCTGGGGAAAGGGAAAGCCCAGGAGGTGAATCCCATGCAGGCTAAGTGGCAGGAAGTGAAGGAACAACTCCTGCAACAGAGCTTGTTGGCATATCAGATTTGGAGCTCGTGTGTTATAAAAGTAAGTAGCTGGTTTTCTGGGCAGACCCCTTACATAAGTTTCTCTGTCACCCCTGCCCCCGCCACCACTGCACATGCTAGTTCTTCAGGGACATTCCAGGCATGAATGTGCCACTACTGGGGTTCAGGTACCTGATCCCTCTCCAATGAATATGGCTGAGCTGTGGCTCAGAAATAGTCACACTTTGTGTTGCCATATCCCCTTGGTAGGATGCTGTTACAAGACAAATGGAAAATACTTGGCTGACCTGTCTCCTCAGCAGACTCGTTCAGTGAAAAACACAAGGAAGCCATAAATAGACTGCCAGACCATTAGTGCTTGTTACTGAATATATGTTTCCCCCTCCAGGTCTTGGTTTCCAGTTTCACGCAAATGTTGTTGCTAGATACAGCTGGCTCTATCTTAGCTACAGCCACCAGTTGGGAGGAAATTGAAATTCAGGAGGAGACAGAGAGTGGAAGCAGTGTAACATCAAAGATCCGACTTCCCATACAGGTGAGAGACATTTCCTCTATAAAAATGGAGGGAAGTAATCTTTCCAGCTGACAAAAACTAGCCGTAGCATTAATCTCTGAGGCAGCTGCCTTATTAAATAGCCAGCAAACCTGCACTTCACTGCAAGAGTGAATGCAATGAAACCTGTCTTCTGCAGTTGCACTGCATGTCCAAGTTCTAGGCTGCAACTTGAAGACCTTAGGACTTCTGCCAAAGCACATGCATTCAGGGATGGTATAGCCGTCTTGGTCCCAGCACATCAGAGAGCAGGAATATCTTTTATTGAGCTGGCTTCTCCTGATGAGACAAGTTTTTGTGCTTACCCAGAACTGCTCTTCAGGCCTGGGCTGTTGGAGAATATGAAGGGGAATATGCAATGAGGGACTAGGTCACCATTCCCCCTCTAAATAAAAGTGGGCCCAACATCCACATAGCTGACTTTATGCTGCCTACACAATGGCTGATGGTCACATAACACTGTGCTTACATCACCTGTTTCTCAACTCCTTGGCTTTTATTATTATTTGTGGTCCTTTCCGTGTGCGCTGGGTAGCATGGAAGGAGAAGAGTCCCTGCCTGGAGATATTCTGGCTGCAGCAATGAGGTCAGGGACGGAAAATTAAAACAGGAAGTTTACACCATACAGATCACTAAGATTCCCTAAAGGCTGTACAGCAGAAGTGGGTTTAAGACACTCAAATGTGAACAAGGGGCTGTAGTAAAGATGGCAGAAGGGGACTGTGTGACACAACCAGGAGGGCTGAGACACGGCAGCACTTGCAGAGGAGTTGGGATAGTGGCTACATGACATCTGACAGTGGCCTCTGGAGAAATAGGGAGAGACAAAGCTGCTTCAGTTTTTGAAGGTGGGGACGAGAGGCTTAAACTTGATGCAGTATTAATTGGGAAGCCTGAGGAGGGACTGAAAAAAGGGAGAAGTCACCTGATCAGCCGGGCAAGAAAAAGGAGTTTTTTTGGTGTGTGTGCAAGGGAGATGAAGAGGGAAGATAAAGAAAGCAGGCTATACTGAGGGCCTGAACAAGAGACCTGACTGCAGTGAGGGAGACCAAAGGACCAGTTTCAGAGGTGTAGAAGGAAGTAGCAGCAAGAAATTTGAATGCTTTACAAAGGTGGGGTAAGGCAGGAGAGCAAATACACACTCAGTTGTAAGCCTGAATAACTGGGAGGATGTCTTTGTGAACACTGAGAAAAATACAGAAGACAAGTTCAACTGAAGATAGCTGTCTTCAGTACTTATCTGGCATCCACCACTGATCACCTTATCTTTAATGCATTTAACCTCCTCACACTTCTGAGGAGACAGAGTTGAGATGTGGGATTGGATAGAAGGAGACAGGCCATGGTAGAACAAGATGGGAGTCATCAACAATACAGATGACGGCTGACACTTTTTGTGAGCAGATCACCAGGGACAAGGTATAATAAAGGAAGAAGTGCAAAAAGGACTAGGGAGCGCCTTGCGTAACCACACCCAGAAACACAGAGAGGGGGAAGCCAGGAAAGGACAGTATCTCAAAACCCCATTGAGGAAGTCAGGAAGGAGAGAATGAACAGCTGATGAAGTAAAACGAGATAGTGAAGAAGCTCTGAAGTTTAGCCAAGAAGAGAGAACTGAAGGCCAAAATGAGACCGGTTTCAGGAGGGTGGAAGAATGTCAGAAGAACACAAGGCAGAACTGGAAGAGGGGAAAGCAGAGCTTTGGGTGGAGACTATATACTTGATTGTGGGGAGGGAGGGGAGTGACAGCAGGAAAGGCAAGCGTGGGGGGGACGGGACACAGATGGATTTGTGGATAGGGGAGATTAGGACATACTTAATGAGGGGAAAGCCAGAGGATGAGGAGAAGGAAAGCGCATGTAGAGGGCCAGTAAAAGTATGGGGGTGGGACATAAGGGGATCGCTAGCAGGACTGTAGGAGGAAAGGCGGCTTGGTGATGGGGGATATCAGATCAGGAGAATGCCAGAATACACATTCACACCCCTAGAATAATGCCAACATCCCCCTACAGAAAACTCATTTTTTTCCTCCCAATAGCCATCCTGGCATGTTCAATGCCTCCTTTTCAGCTTGTGTCAAGAAGTCAATCGGGTTGGAGGTCACACACTGCCAAAGCGTACCTTGCAGCTGCTGCTGAAGACCTGCATGGCCGAAGTGCTGGCTGGTTATGAGAAACTTGTTGAAGAAAAGCAGGAGAAGGTATGTGGCTGGGCTGCACACAGGGAAGAAATGCTGAGTTTAGGGTTGTACTAAAATGGGTCAGTGAGCACCACTGCTATTATAATCAGTGTTGCCTGCTGATGAGGGAACCCAGAAATTCATCTCTGAGAAGCCCCCAGAAGTGTTAGTATGCTAGTTAGTATGTTAGCCCTGACAGAGATCTGGATCTAGGGCAGGCCTCCTCACTCCTGTGCCTCAGTTTCCCAATCTGAAGTTATCTTCCAAGGTCCAGTTTTGAGACCATCTGTACAATTGTGAGCCCTTCAAGAACTGTACAGGAAAGGGAAGTTGCTGCTTGCATGGTTCAGTAACAACACTGCTCCATTCTTCCGTCTGTGTGCCTAAATGCCAGCAATGGTCACGGAAGGGAAACTCAGCTTTGTAAAACCCTACTTTCCAGTTTAGCTTGCTGCTAACAGATGTCTGCAATTCTGTATATTCAGTTTCTTGGAGGCTCTCTTGGCCCAATACGTGTCAGAACATACTTAAGTCTTTTCTCCTGCTCCTGGAGATATAGTACTTGGCATAACCACTGAAGAGAAATCACCAGACCAATTCTTTGCTAATGGGTCCAACAGCCCTTCAGAACCGTTATAGCTAATGCACTCAAACAAGCCCAAGTCTGTCTGGAGGAGCTGCCAGAATGTGGCAGCATACAAAGATAGTTACCTGAATTGGTTAGCTAAAGGCTGCTGCTTGTTGGTGCCCAAATAACGTTTGTCTTCAAAATCCTTTAGGAGCAGGTCTTGTGAACAGCGGTGTTGAATCATACCCTTCTGTCTTCCATACAGAGAGAAGGCACATTCCCAATGACTCAGAACAGGGCTTTGCAGCTGCTCTATGACCTGCGTTATCTGAACATAGTCCTAACAGCGAAGAGTGAGGAAGGTAAAGGCAGCAGGAGCAAGCAGGACGCCAGGTACAGTGCACAGCCCAAGAGAAGCTGTTCAGTGTCAGAAGCAGATTTTTGGTCCAACTCTGACATCCTGCTTCCTCTCACTCTCACACACAAAACTTAGAGGCAATCTCAACAGAGAAGCAACACTCAGTGATTCACAGTGACAGACATTCTTGAGAACAAGCTAGAAGCTTTGCAGGGCAGCACACTGGGAATTGGTAGCTCTGCCTCTAACCATTGTGCACCTGTCCCATGGATGGAAGGCCAGAGTGTCCAGCACCAGCTCCACAAGCTGTTTGAAAATGTGGAGTGGGACGAGGGTGGGATATTGGAGCTGCGCCTGGCCCACCATACCTGATTCCAGTGTAGAACCTTGTACTTCAAACTAATGGAATTAGTCAAGGATTCTTATTTTTAGAAATCTCACACACATTCAGCAACAGGCTTATGAAGCAGAACAGGGAGACACTTCAGAACAAATGGGCGTCCTCTAGGAACGTTCTGTACGCAGGTATAAAACAGCCTTAAAAATTGAAGTACTTTCATTTTTCCCCTGCTGCGGTTAGACGACACAAGAGACCAATGGAATGCAAGTTTCCCTCTGTCACAGGGGACTTGGTGGAGAAGGGGCACTCCTCCTCTGATTAGTGCCTCCTGCTTCTACTCAGACAGATCTCAGGAGCTCGCTTTGACAGACTATTGAACAGCAGTTTCCACTTGTCCCAGTGTAGACATTTGGCCACCCTGTAATCTTTTGTTTAATACACAGATTGTAATGGGATGTTTCTGAACTTGTTGCAGGATTGAGAAGGTGACAGATTTCTTAGAAGCCAACATTGATCCATTTGACTTGGATGTTTTCACTCCACACTTAAATAGCAACCTCAACCGCCTGGTGCAACGAACTTCTGTAAGCCCCTGGAAAAGTAGATCTTGCAAAACCTGTTTGCCACTCTGCTCTACTGTCATCTTATCAGGCAGGGTTATCCTTTTGTTGAGCTGTGCTGTTTAGCAGGAGCTAAGGGTGGGGTTGGGGGAGGAGAGATATTTAAAGCCAGCTGGAGCTAGGCGTAGCTTGCAGAGTGAGTCCTGCAGCATGATATGTGCGTCAACTTGGCTCTCTTCCTTTTTGAGCCTAAGAGAGAATCATTAGAATCTGTGAAACACTAACTGTCACAAAGACAGCCCTGGATTCTGCAGCTGAGGCGTGATCTACACAAAGCATGTATGTTGGTTTAACTGTTTGCTCAGGGTATGGAAAATCCACACATGAGCAATATAGTTATAGTGGCCTAACTCTTGATGTAGACAGTGCTGTGGTGACAGAAGGGCTTCTTACCATCTCACAGGGAGGTGGAAGCAGCTCTGTTGGCATGGCAGTTTTCTCTTGCTACCACAACTGTGTGAGCATAAAGGAGACTTGATTAAAGGCAGCAAGTTTGAGACAAGGGCCGACAATAGGCAGCTGCCTTGAAATACAAAAATTAAGCATTTTGGGGAAAATAATTCAAGCACTGCTTCAAAGACAACTGAATTTGTGGTTGAGACCTGCTGTATATTTGTTACTAGAGCAGTTGCTGTATAAGGGAATCCTCAACCACCAGAAAAAAAGAATACTTACTTCCCACCTGCCTTTCTAGGTCCTGTTTGGCTTACTGACTGGGGCAGAAAATCACTATACCCATAGAAGCAATAATTTGAGCTCCCAGGAGCCTCACAATATCCTGCCATTAGCCACTAGTCAAATCAGGTAAGCTGCTCAGCTTTGCAAATATAGTTTTTTTAGAAAGCAAACTTCTAAACCTGACACTCAGTGAGAGTCACTGCATTTCCTTAACTACCATTTCTTTCTTTCAGATTTGGACTTCTACCACTTAGCATGTCAAGCTCTCGAAAGACCAAATCTGCTATTAAAACCACAGAAAATCAATCTCAGGTGGGTGAAATTGTTATAAACCCTCCTAATCATACCCCATGTCCCTTCAGTGTAAGAAGGGCAGGTAGGCAGCCTTGTGGAAGTTAAGTGTCGTGGACCTGCTGAGGATATTTTAAAAAGATACAAGAACCTGGTTCTGGGTTACTAAGAAGGGAGAACTGGTTGAGCACATATGTAAGAGAGCAATCCCTACTTCTCAAACAGTCTCAAGCAACTCTGGCAGCTAAAAAATTCCTAGGTTGGTGATGGTGAGCTCAGATTTCTAGTTCACACCAGACAGACCATGGAAGTGCAGTGGTGACTGGGTTTTTACACTGGTAACTTAAAATGTAGCTTCTCTATTTAAATACCAAGGAATCCTATCTAACTCTTCTACAAACTTCATTCCAGTGTGATGGTGACCTGTCCTCCTGAAGAAAGCTTGCCTGGGTATTTAAGCTTGTGTGCATTCTGAGTGGCTTGCTTCACCTTCAGTGGCAATTAGTGTTGTCCAGTTTGATGCACTTTAATATTAAGATAAAATGTGTATCCTGACACACACTTCATGCCTTAAATGTCTGTTTCAGCTGAGGACAGGGAGAGCCAAGGAATACCTAACTGCTCCAGGGAGTGGCGCTCATCCCTCCAGTTCATCACTGAACTGTGCCCCAGCACCGCCCTGAGTGCTTTCATTCAGTAATGATCTGTTGCTCTTTTATAAGAGTAGAGATGTTTACCTAAATGGGGGTCCAGCTAGCACATTCTGCTGCTTCAAGTTCATGTAGTTCAGTGGGAGGCATCTGCTGTGTGGAACTTCCTGTTTCAAAACTTTGAGGTATTCTCTATCTCCTGCCCTCAGGGTATCTAGCATAGCTTAGAAGTGTGCAGCCATGGGTCTTCCATATCTGCCCTGTGTGTTACTAGTGGTGGCTGCAGTGATGCATGTCCATACAGCTTTATGGAAAGCATGTGTCTGAATTCCTGGCATATCCGCTCTCTCCGGGCTCACTGTGTAGCGAAATACAAGATTACTTAATCAAACAATTCTGTGCATAAAAGCAACAATGGCATTTTATCATTTCTAAAGGAAGACAGAAACCAGAGCAGTAATCCTTTCCTGACACTGGGTGGGGAAACAGTCTCATTAAGTGGCTCTTACATACCAAGTACTTAGCAGCAGAACCCTTCTGTTTAAAAAGCTATACTGGGTGGAAGCTCTGCTGTGCTAGAACCTAGTATCCCCTCTCCAGTACCAGAAAATCAAGGGTCAACAAGGCCGAGTGATCTTGTACATGTAAGGCAAGAGGCAGGAGTTCAGGCTGCATCCAGCAGGTCCCACTCTGTTCTTTATTCTCGTACCTTACTGTGACTCCCTGTAGCTGCTAACACTTGGCTGTGCGTGGAATCAATGCAGGAGGCACTGTAGCTGTCACTGATTCTCTCTTTTAAAAAACAGGTTCCACCTTCTTCAGTCATAACAGCAGAAGAGGAAACATTCCGCCCTGGTTCCTTGTTCAGACAGCTTGCAACTGAAGAGGAAGACACAGCCACACCATCCTTGTTCAAACTGGGTTGGCTTTCTAGCATGACCAAGTGATTTAATAAAAGGTGAAACACTCATTTGTCTACCCTTTTGTTTCCACTGAGAATGCACTCTCCCAGGCCTGCACTCGTTAAACTGTTCAGGATCATTTACTAAGAAATTAAGACAGCATGCTCATATCCTCTCCCCAGACATTGTATTTATTATCCTGCTGGTTAAACTAATTACTGCAGTGTGGCTGCTAAAGCAAAACAGTAACGAATGTGCCTACCCTTCCTTGCTCCCCCACGCTCAGTTTTAACACAAGGTAAATGAAGCTCATATATTAGACCACATAAACCCATTGTCGTCTGGAGTGCTAAATTCAGCTTTCCCGTGAGAAAGTGGCATGGCCTGCTTTCTGAAGGCATCCCATATCACCCGTCTCAAGGGGTTAGGACTTCATGTTGAAGTTCTTTTCATAGTTCGAGTTTCAGCTGTTTAAGTTTCCTAGTCCAAGAGGAGGCTTTTCCTGTTTGTTGTATGTACAGCTATGTGACAGCCCCCAGAAGGCAAAGTTTAGTGGGATTCTTAAGCTCCATGGACAGTTCTCTGGTCTTTCAGTTGCATAATCCTGGGTGATGACGACAGTGTCTACAATCCCTTTGTCGATCCTGACCTTTGCAAATACCACTTTACCATGGAAACTTGGTTACTAGTTTATTGAAATTAAAAAAGATTTATAAAACTGAAGATGAACATTTGAAAGAACTTTACATAAAGCAACATGTTGCTAAAAACAGATTAGGCAGTCACTCTCATGGACTCATTATGCACGCCTATAATACAGATGTCTTACATGTATCTGATGCCCACCCCAAAAATAATCCTATAAAAATTGCTTCAAAGCCCCTTTTGCATTGCAATAGTGCAGCAAACCACAAGTAAACAATTTCCTGTTAACCTGTTATTTCAAATATAGACTGAAAAGGCAACAGGCGTTTTGTGCAATTTCATTTTAACAAACTTGAAGTTGAAATATCAAATCTACACAGTGCTGTCCCTTCACAGAAGGCAAGGAACTGCCAGCTCATCATGTAGGAGGACGCCCACGGTTCTGTAAGCTGTGAAAGTGGGCCTCCTTCAGGATCTGATTGATGTGGAAGTAAGGACCTTGACTTAGTGCAGATTGCTCATGGAAAGATGGGGGGGTTACAGGACTGGATGCTGCAATTATCTGGTTTAAGCTGGTTTCTGGACCACTTGCTCTGTCGGGGCTGTTGATGCTACTGCTGCTGCAACTGCTGCTGTCGCTGCTGGAGGACTAGGAAACAAAGAGAAGGTTAACAGGAAGGTAACATTTTCCTCCTAGGCATATTTATAGCTTGATTAAGCATTTTTCTCAACATCTCCCTCCCACAAAGTTTCAAGGGAAAATGCATGAAGTAAATCCAGTAAATATCTAGGAGCCACATTCAGTTGCATCTGTGACTATTAGAACAAGGAGAAACTTGAGGAAGCCAGGGATGTGCATCTGTGTCCAATGACCATTAGGGTCGTTTGACCCAACTTATTGGCAAACCACAGGTTAACAGTTTCTAGTAGTAAGGGCCTCAGACTCCATCCCATTACCTGCAATAGCACAAGTGAATTTTAATTCATCTTTTATCTGTTGTACAGTTTCAGTTTTGCTATTCTCATCCTATGTCCACAATCTTGCAGCATTGTATAAGTGCTTGAGAATCAAAGTGCAAATACTTTATGTATCATCTACTGTGAATTAAATGCAAGTTGTGAGCATTACAGAGTAAACTTGCAACATTCTGTAATCTAAAGGTGATGATAATGCACTTTTCAAAAAATAAGTCATCTGTATTTAAGATTTTTTTAGCCTGAAAATGTCCCTTTATCTTGGCTTACATTACTTCAGCCACAAAATGAGGAGAAATGTTTGCAAACATACATGTATCCTACAAATAAACCCACCTCATCTCAATCTTTAGTTTAAAAACAGTTTTTGTACAAAGTACCACCACTCAACTAAAGTTTGTATTGTATAAATCAAGGTGTGGCAGCCATTAAATTACTTGTTTGGTGGATATCATGTCTTTAGAACCATCAGCAGCAATTTCAATGATCAGAGTCAAACCCAAAAAGACAGCCAATTTAAGTTTGTGTTCACAAAGGAGGCAAAAATTTCAGGAGATCACTAGATAGTGATGCGGACCAAGACACCAAACTGTGAAGCTGGAGCGAATGATGTTGATTTATACAACATTATAATGATTCCACTATATTAGCTGGGAATTCCACTTTGGTTTTTGGCCAACTATAATTAAAAAAGCAAGAAAACAGCATGGAGGCAGATACAATGACTCAGTCTCAATTTTGGGCATTTGAAATGAGAGCAAGTGAATGGAGATAAAATTAGGCAGGTAAACTAAAAAGAAAGATTTAGAACTTACTATTAAGAGAACAATAATCAGTCAATGCATGAGTGATTGGCTGTTTGTTCGACAAGTGTTATACAGAGGCATACTCTATGGAAGAAGGGTTCGTAGTGGTGGCTAATCCACATTTGCTAAGTTACCTGATTTTTACATAAACTACTTAATGTATGAAAAAATAAACTGAACACTGTTAACACTTGGCAAGTTACAGCAGCCTTGGAGAGAAACCCACCGCACAGGACACTTTGTTTCCTTTTAGTCTGTTTTCCTTACAGTTTTTCGTTACAGGCACCTTCTGAAAATCAAGGTAAAAAACAGTACTTAATACTCTATACTTAATACTACTTAATTATCAGTACTTAATAATACTTAAATTTCAAATTGTAACAACACAATTTTTAGAGCCATTCCTACTGATTGAAGATGGTTTCCAGTATCTAAAAGCATTCTAATTTTAACTGCTACATGAAAATACAGCAGATTGTGTCCTGGGACGTGTTTCCTACTTCTAAGGCTGTTGACAGGTCTCAGCTATTATCAAACCCCTCTCCATTTCCTTTTTAAAATCTGATGTTTACCAAGAAACCAAAAACCTAGAATGTAAAGCGCTTCATTGCCCTAACCATCCTGAAGACATACTCTGTGATTACATTGTTGTAAATCAACAATTCCTTTCCATATAGGACTATACTGAGGCAAGTAAGGTCACTGCTGAAATCATGACAGCCACTTACTGTGTAGATAATCATCATATGCAAGATCAAGAAGGGTTACAAAAATCTTCAGTATTAAAGATCATGTTGAAAATTCACCTGTTGTACCTAGCCCACATTAAACATCAATACATTTACAAACTAGTTACAACAATTAGAAAACAGCACTTGAATTCAAATGATGGGTCACTGGTTACTTTGCTGTTCTATGATGGAGCACCACACAATGCCTGAATCACAGAAACCAAAACATACAACCCTTTTTAGACCACCATTTGCAGAGTCTTCCGAGAAGTTTGGGAGCAGGACTAAAACTAAAAGAGCTGCAACTCCCTCCCTTGCCACAGTACTTTGTGGGAACCTGCCTCCCTGCCATGCTCGGCAGAAGAACCCTGTTCAGATTCTGAGAGCAAGAGCCTAAAAAAATCACACAATGGCAACCCACTCAGTTGATGGAGCAGTATTTCTAAGCCAGGGTCTCCTGTCTTCAGCCTGACTAGCCGATGACCTTAGGGCATGGGGTAAAGATGGAAAATGCTATTCAGGAAGGAAAAACATAAGTCAGTCAAAATAAGGACCATCCTCCATCCCTCCTCAGGAGAAAAAATAGTCATTAGTGCTCCTTACCAATGAGTCTTCACCAAAAAAGGCTCCACTCAACACCCCAGTAAGCCCCTAGAGTGACCTCTTGTCACCAGGCCACTAAGATCACTACAGTCTTGTGCAAAACCATATATGCTACTATAGCAGTTGATACAAGAAGTAAAAAAATACAAATATGCAGCTAAGGGCAGCACCAACTTTTCTAGCTAGTAAATGGATATTTGTAGTAAGACTAGGGATACTGCAAAAGTATTGATCTAATTTTGTGGCTTGGTTTCAGGGCATGCTTGATTCAGTGATATAAAATCTTGGTGAAGCCAGAAGGAGGACAAAATAGCCTGCAAATTCGGTTCTTGCATGAACATCGTACATCAGTGACAGAAATTGTCCAGTTTAGTTCATATTGGCAGAGGTATTTTTAACTCCTAAAGCTGCTGGGCATGAACACTCCCGTGGTTCAACATCAGTAAAGAGATTCTAATTTTTCTGCTCCTTAGCATTTTAGCTCCTTTTTTCTGCTCATTAGCGAGTTCTAATTTGTCAAAGAAATACATGTGCAATGTACGTGCATGGATGAAACAGCAACTTCAGCATTAGATTCAGTAGTTCAATTTCTGTCCTGGAATGGCAGGTAGAGAAGCCACTCTAGGCTCATGTCAGTGCCATTATTTGCAGACAATTCTTTTAGAATCACAGAGGTTGGCCATAGCCAAGCTTTATTATGTCATCTATTCTCTCGCTCTCTAAACCTACTACATGATTATTCCCACCTCGATTTTACTGCTTTGCCCAGTCTAACACTAAGTGTTTATATGATAAGCAAAGATGCTTCAGCACTCGCAATTCTTTTCTCCCTTGATATTTTAAAATTTCATTGCTCCTAGTTCAGTTGCTTCCTACACTAATTCTTTCTCCCCCTCTACTGGTGGGCCAGTAGGACACACCTGGAGAGATGTTTCTGTTGGTTAAGTTGACTCAATGCCAAATGGCAAGCATATGTTTTGTGCACTGCTATGACCCTGGAGAATAAATAAGCACCTCATCCCAGGAAGTCTTACTTCCTGTGAAAGGATAATCTGAGAAGTCAAGGCTTTCATGATGACCGGCTTGACTGTTTATTTTCATACAGTCACAGTCAGTCACGTCTTTCAGAAGCAAGACTCACCCTTCAAGTTTTACAGATAAACAACAGGGTGAGAGTTTCCATATTGTTTTAAAATTGAACAGTTTAAAACTATGATAGTAAAATAAAGAATATTTTGCTTAAAATAATTTAACACACCAAAATGTGTGGCCAAAATATCAGTAGCAGGACTAGCAGCTTCTACTAATTCAAATACACATACCATACCACCTCTACTAATTCAAATACACGTACCACACCACCTCTTTTTTTTTGCCACAACAAAGACAGACTTAACAATAAACAGCCTACACAAAAAACCCGTAATATTGAACATAACTTTAGAAAACAATTTCACTACCATCCAAAACATGAGGGTGTCTCCTCCTTATGCACGTTTCCCTGCCAGTTTGTACTAGGAAGTTACTGCAATTCAGAAATGCATACACTAACTTCTCACTGTCAATAAATACGATTTAGCAGCACAGTTTGGAAATAAGTATTTTTACCCACAAATCTCACAGCTAGAAAGTCAATACTTTGCCTTTGCATAGGTCCTTCCGTGTGCAGATCTCAAAGTGCTATGAAAGCATCTAATTTAGGACGTGAGCCTAATACCCATAGAAATAAATAAAAATCATTCCACTGACTTCAACAGGCACTAGGGGCCTCAAGCTCTGTCACACCTGTGAGATTTAGGCAAGTGTTAATAACATTTTACATAAGGAGAAAACAGAAACAGAAGGGTTAAAAGGTCACCCAGTTTTTCCCAGAGAAAATACATAGCAGAGCTAGGAGAATTCAGATGAATGGCATCCAACTCCCATGTTAATGACAAAAACTCTCTCTCGAAACTGAAATACTTGGCACTTTGCAAACATTAAATCAGCACTGGTGTTTATGAAGAGCTCTGTGAACCACACCGCTTACTAGCCATACAGTACCATTCACGTAGGAAGCCTGTTCATTAGTTCTCTATCACTCATCAATCATTTGTTACTAAGAAGTACAAGAAAGGCGTACTCTTAAGTATTAACATATACAGCCAGACAAAACAACCACGTGTTCTTGTTACCTAATCCTTCCACTTGTCTTCCCTATTACATCTAGTTTGACTGTTGACACTGCAGAGGCAGAAAATGTCTCTTTTCTAGCTGTAAAGTGCTAAGCATACTCTCAAAACTATTTTTGTCCAACATCCAATACAGTAAATTCGTAGTTATAACACAGTACATACACATACAGAAACTGTTTGATGAAAAAATAACCAACTGTCATGGAAAGTATGCTGATTTCCAAATTATGTTAAAAGGCAGCAGCATCTGAAGTGCAAAAGTATGCCCAGTCTCAGAATTTAATATTCTAACCACGTAATAAAAAGCCACTAAGTTTTATTTAGCTGTTCTCACAGTTTGATTATACACAGTCTAATCATAGTTCCAGCTTAGCAAACTAAGTGAAATGTGGCATCTACTTGCAAAATACCTCACCTCAGTATCCCACGAATCCTGAAGGACAGCACTTCTGGTACTACGCTTTGTCTGTGGGATGTGGCCATCTTCTTCATTGCCATTCCGTCTCCTCTTCCTGAAGCAAGTTATGGAGAAAAAAGTAAAAAGTCCACAGTTTGTTACCTCATTTTGTAGCCAATCCCATGAATCTGTGACTGACTTGGTAGCAGAAATTGTGCACTATAGTTACTTATTAGATGCTTCAAGAACCCAACAATTGCTTAGGACTCCTCATATGCTTTCTCAAGTGCTCTCCACTGAGTGAGTAAATTCATCTCTCTCTTTTCACTATGTAACCAGCTAGAAGTTTTCAAAGCAGCCCAGGGGATTTGGATTCATCATCCATTAAAATGAGAGAAAAGTACGCTTCAATTATCTAGACTACTTCAAAAGTCTTAGGCATACATAGAAGACACGTAATATGCAGACACTTATAAAAATAAACCTGGAGTTGCTGAATGACATCTGATAATAAGGAAAGCAGCAGGAAAAAGTATGGCAGTTACTAAGTTTTCAGTAACCACCCAATTAAATTAATCTTGCTTTTATGCTGTAGACAGACACCCATGATGACTTGCTTTGTTCTCTCAACTCTGACAGTATTTGAAGTTAAAGAAGATTCATAGTCAACATTTCTTCAGACACAATGAAAGCATCCCAATGGAGTCTTTGAAGACATAATATGATAGACTGGCCCTGCTAATCTCCCACTACTTGGGGATTGCTTTGTCATCCTCTTATGACATCGTGCTGCTTCATAGTATTGTGAAGATGTAAAGGTAACAGCAACCAAGAGATGTTTAACATTTTAAGATGCTGAAAACCTTAGTACTAATGAGATACAAACCTTTCCATTATTTATATAGTGATGGCAGAAATCAGTAGCTACAGTCAGAATCAGAGCCCCAACATAGTAAGTGTTGCATAAAATCTAGAACAAAGCTGTTATAGCTTCTGGAAAATACTATATATCACATCATGGGGTTTAAAAAGGCACTTACAGCGTGGCAGGTCTAGAAGGGCAGAATCAATATTAAAGCCAAGTGGTTATTCTGGTCAACACCTTCTGGATACTTTTAAAAGCTACACTATTATTTTGTGATTTGTGTTACTGTAGCCCCTCTGAGCTCCCAGGCAGAGAGCAGGAAGCCCTGTGTGCTGTGCGTGGTACAAGCACAATGTAGATAGACTGTAAGCACTTGGGGCAGGCACAAGATAGATACAGATGAACTGACAGGGGAGTAAAAGGAAATCAAGAGATGATATTGGTGAACATGATAGGATGTGGTTTCAGCACACCAGCCACTTAACCCCTTTCAAGTTGTTTATAGACACTGTGGCAGAGGAGAGTTTTGGGGGGAGGGGGGTCTGGCGGCAGACAATGAGTTTGCTTTATGGATTTTCAAGGGAAGTTCCTCACAAACATGAGGCACAACCTGGGAGAAAGCCCAAAAGTACTAACACACGGCTGATACAGACTGGCATCCTGTGCCAGTCAAGGTCGGAGCTGACCTTTCTAAACTGAGAGATGATAGGTATGATGGAGATACATACTGATGGGCTGTGAAAGTAAAGACAAACAGGTTTCTTAATATGATAGAAAAGAGGCAGTCAGCTGAGGGATGACATGATCAAGGTGATCGACAGGAAAGAAAGTGATTTTTGCACCACTTTTCTGAATGGATAAGAGCAGAGGCAAGGTTGCATTGGTCCAGGCTAGAGGAGAGAATGCTGCAGTAATTAAGATGCAAGAAAATGAGAGCCTGGACAAGGTTTTTAGCCAGGTTTGGTTTTAGATGGATAGAAAAGGCCCGATTTTAGAGCTGTTACATAGAGAGATGGCAAAATTTAGACATCCTGTAGTCTGGACCTGAGGTTCTAAAAATGTCTGAGTTTAGGAAAATGCCTGAATGTATCCCCAGGGCTGCAAGCCTGAATATATTCAGAGTCAGCAGAAGAAGAGAGTGGAAAGGGAGAAGAATAAAAGGATTAAGACCTCTGTTTCAACTATGTTGAGCTGATCACTAGACGTTCACTAGCTATCAGAGACTGTCTACTCTACACTGCAGTTAGACTGCTGTGGCCAGCCTGTGGCAGCTCATTTGGGCTTGCAAGGCTCAGGCTAATGGGTTGATTACCAGCAGCCCAGACATTTGGGGTTGGGATGGAGCTCAAGTTCTAGGGCCCAGTGAGATGGGAGGGTCCCAAACCTCAGGCTACAGCCCAAGCCCCCATGTCCACGCAGCAACTAAACAGCCCCTTCGCTGAACCCCTTCCAGCACCAGTCAGCTGGCACGGGCCAGCAGCAGGTGTCTGACTGCGACCCAGACACATCCTGGGCAGGCAGAGTGTGAGCTGGATGTTCACAGGAGCACCTGTAAACATGGGAGCATGGCCGAGCAAGGGCAGGCACCCAGACAAGTGTGGGGGCAGCTTCTTGCCATGTCCCCACCCATTGCTGCAGCGCTGCTATTCGGTCTCCTCCCCCCCTGCGATCCTGTACCCCAAGCACTGCCCAGCCCCCCCTGTAGGGCCTGCCCCTCTCGTGCTAGCCAGTGACCCCCTCCCCAGCAACACCGCTGTCCCCACCTCCACCCCCACCAGCGACACAGGATCCCCCAAAACACCTCCCCTTCCCCCATACAATCCTGCCCCCCAAACCTTCCTCCCACGCCATCCTGCCCCTCACTACCCCAGAAACCCCCAAACCTTCCACCACCCCCATCGCATCCTGTCCCCCTATGGAACATTCCCCTCCCTTCCCCCCCCCCCCGCAGCTTCCCGTTTGGAACGTTCCCCTCGCCCCCCCGCAGCCTCCCGTTTGGAACGTTCCCCTACTTCCCTCCCCCCACTGCCTCCCGTTTGGAACGTTCCTCTCCCCCCCGCAGCCCCCCGCTTGGAACGTCCCACCCCCACAGCCTCCTGTGTGGATCGTTCCCCTCCCCCCCGCCCGGCCTTCGCTCACCTCTGTCGCGCTCCCCGCTCGCTCGACAGCGGCTGCCGGCAGCTCATGGCGGGGCTCGGGAGGGCTGGGCTCAGAAGCGGGGAATGTCTCCCGGCGGAGCCCGCGCCGCGCCCCGCTGCCGTCCGACGTTAATCCCCCTCCCCAGCTCTCACACAACCGCTTCCGGCGTCTCCGCCTCGCGCGCAGGCGCATTAGCGATGTTCAACCCCGCCTCCTCTACCTCCGCTTTCCTCCGCGCAGGCGCACCACGCACCGCCGGCCGCCACGCGTGCGCACTGTCCGCGCATCCGGGGCCTGCCCTTCCTGCGCAGACGCATTCACTACGCCTCACTGCGCTACGCAGCAGTCTCGTAACGCGCTTGCGCGCTGGGTACCAGCCGCTTCAGTGAACGGTTCTGCGCATGTGTGAAGACAGGCCCACAGACCTGATGCGCAGGTGTAGTCAGGGCAGCGCCGCCTGAGCCTTCAGCGCATGCGCCTGACCTTAACCGCGCTAGGCCCCCTAACCTCTTCTGCCCAATCGTCTGCTGCGCTTAGGCCCCCGGCGTAGGTGACCCCTGAAGTGCCTGTGTGGAAACGTAAATTTGCATCCTGTAGGTGGGCCCTGCGCTGGGTCACCCTTCAACAACAGCTTTATTGTTCCCCGCAGTGCAAACAGGCCTCTTCAACAACAGCTTTATTGACATTCTCAGTGCAATGGAGTCCTGCCCCCAATTAGCAAAGGGGGGGGCCTGTTAGTCTAGTCCTGCAACAGGAGCAAGGAGTCCTATGGCACTTATAAAGACTAACACATTGATTTATTGCATGAGCATTCCTGGGCAAAGTCCCACTTTGTCAGATGCTTTGAAGCAGCTCCCACAAAAGCTCCTGTGATAGATAAATTTGTTAGTCGACAAGGGCTGCCGGACTCCTTGTTAGTAAAAGTGCGAGGGAGGATGCCCTACAGTCTCCCCTTCTTGTCCTGTTTTCACACTGAGACTGGTCGCTAGAAGGCCTGGATTTAGCCTCTGCTTCCACCAACACCCAACCCACCATTTTAATCATAAACGTATCAGTATTTTGTGGGTTGGCTAAAAGGCCCAGCCCCTAAAATCATGTGCCAATCCAGCTTTCATATAAAAACAAAAGTATGTTTCTAGCCCTCACGGTTGCAGAGCAAAGGTGGAAAATGCCACCCATGAGCTCACACCCCAAAAGGCACATTTTTTAAAATATCCCCCATATTACCTTCAAAATCTGATTTTTAGGTCATTTCATAAGACGGGGCTGACTCAATATTTCTGAATTTTTACCAAAGGGGAGCTATGTTAGTCTAAATTTCCAGAGGCATCTGATGAAGTGGGTTGAAGCCTATGAAAGCTTATGTTCAAAGAAATCTGCTAGTCTGTAAGATGCAGCCGGACTCTAGCTGCTTGTGTTAGTCTAGTCCAGCAAAACAAACAAGGACCCTGCTGGCACTTAAAGACTAACGCATTTATTTATTGCATGAGTTTTCGTGGGAGAAAAATCCCTCTTCACTGAACGCTTGAAGAAAGCTCGTGCAATAAACAAATTTCTTAGTTTTTAAGTGCTACCAGCCTCCTTCTGCGTTTTGCTGAACTTCTGCCATTTGCAACACCGAAGCCCCAAAAAAGCCTCCCCTTCCAACACAGTCTCTAATAGTCAGTCTCTTGCAAAGTTGGTCAGGTCATGTGACAAGGTGAAGCTGCAACAAGAGCTTTATTGACACCGAGCGGCTCTCAGAGAGCGTGGGAAGAGAATGAGAGCAGATGCAAGGGGGCTCGTGGCTTCCCGGGGAGCTGCTCTTGCAGCCTCCTAGGACTCTCGGGGCGCCTGGAGCTAAAGCTGCCCCATGCACGTGTCCCCACTGAGCAGGTAGGAGTGGGAGCAGCTGACCCTCCTGCCGCAAGAGGAGAGGGATTGATTGTGCTTGGAGCAGGGAGAGGAGGAGCTGCAGGAGTGCAGAAGGGGAGGAGGTGACATACCTCTGCTCAGAGCAGCTGCCCCAGAACAAAGTCTGGGGAAAGGGGGTTTCTTCCTCTCACATCTGGTTACCAGGCAGTGCTGTGAGCCCCCCCTTTCTTCTCCCCACTTCCTGAAGCTACTGGGATTTTCTCCCAGGAAAGCTCATGTGAAAAATAAAAGTTAGTCTTTAAGTGCCACACGACTCCTTGGGTTTTTTTGTTGGAGGGGGTGCAGGAGTCAGGCAAATGCTGCTTTTTCATTGGGAGGATGTGTACCTCTAATTGCTCGAGGAAGGGGGAGGGAAAACACAACCTCAGCCGGAGCCCTTGGGCTTTGCAAAATTAAAATCTGCCTCCACAGCCATGGTTGAGGGGGTTTTGTAGGGTGCTGAGATGGTGGCATGAATGAGTTCTCCTACTCAGGGACCTCTCCCCATTGCATGTGCAGAGATCACACACACAGCCAAGGCAGGGATCCATCATTCAAGGTTTAATGTAGGACATATGCAAGCAACGTGCTTAATTAAGGATAAATTTTATGATGATCCATGCACGGCATTCATCTATGATTTTTGCAATTTTGAAGTGTCTGTGGCTTTATTCTTATACCTCAGTTTCACTCAACCCTTTTATATTTTTACATTGAAGGGTTTTTTTCTCTTCCTTTAACAGTCCATTGTTCCCTTTTCATACATTTTAACCGGTAGTCTAGTAACTTTCTCTTGCTAACTGGCCCCTGTTACTGGCTTCTTTCTGCTCCCGTCTACCTTTCCTGAGCAACATCTCACCTAATTCCTGCCCCAGAATCGCTCTTTGTTACATAAACAAAAGCACACACTATGTTAGTAGATAATGTGCTTTATTTTCCTTTTCAGAAAAAGGGATGGCAGGTGCCCCATCAGGAATGGAACTGTGTCCCTATTGTAGAAAGCCGTTTAAGCGACTGAAGTCCCACTTACCATACTGTAAGATGGCCGGAAAGATGAAAACTGCTTTTGACTCAGTCCAGGTGCCATCTGCTGACTTGGATGCCTCTCATTCAAAGCCAGTTAGACTCCTGGCCCCAGAGAAAATAAAGGGACAAAGCAAAGAGAAGGTCACAACCACAGACAATGGCTCAAAGAGAGAGAGTAAGAAAAAAACTCTTGACAAGGTAAGGAACAAAGCAGAAAGCAAACTAAACCCGTTACAAATCAAGGGTGGTACTGGATTGGAAATAGCCAGCAGCTTGCTTGCAGAAAAGCCAGATGAAACTACAAAGTGGCAAATTAAACTGGCTTCTGAAAAGACACACAGAGATGAAGGAATGAATACAGTTGCAGAGGCCAAAATGCACATGAATGCAGCAAAAGAGAGGACTTCAAAAGCAAAGAAATTACCCACAACACAGAAAAGTCAAAATAAAAGTACTGCTGGTGGTAAGAATTCAGCACCTGGTGGCATTTTGGAGTTTTCTTCATTGAATAAGGATGGAGTATCTGCTTTGAATTTTTCTAATGACTCAACAGGATCTTCTGCACAACAGAAACAAAAAAAGATAACGTCTTCAACACAGAAGGTGGCTGGCTCTCTGGATTTACTGACTGGTGATAGTGACAGTATCTCTGGAGCCACTATTGAGGGTGTGAAAGTAGTTATTGAGAAACATCGTGTCAAAGTGCTAAGAGACAGGAATGAATCCAAAATTCAGGGTGCTCTGGCAAACTGTGCTCCCACAGGCAACTGCCCGTCCCAGGCATGGTGTGTGGGGATACAGGCTTCAGACTGCTCTGAAAGCCATGCAGGTACAGTCCAGCCTGACCACTGGAAGAACATGAACACAACTTCTTTTACTCCTGAGGTTGCGGAGAGTAACACCTGGCATGGAGAGCGTGAAAGAGACACTAATTTAGCTGCAACTGAAATGCATGTACTCAGTGATCATGCTGAGGCTGACTGCAGGAAGATCCCTAGTGAGTTCATTCAACAGGACAAGGTGGATAAAAGTGAGGCAGAAAAGCAGCAGTTTTGCTTAAATGGCGATGTGGATTCTAAGGCCTCTTCCTCTGCTTCCCTTACTAAGAAGCCCCACTCTATTGTGAGAGAGAGACTCAGAGAAGCCAGTGAAAGAATAGCCAGCAATTACCTATCTGGTGTACCACAGCTTTTAGAGGATGGAAAGCATGTTGCCTTCATTTCTGAGTCTGTTCTTGATAGAGGTACGAGAGACAGTGAGCTGCCTTTGAAACAGCCCTTGTTCCAAACCGCTGAAAACCAGCCTACAGTTCTGTTCCAGTCTTCTGGCCAGAACATACAGGCAAGACCCCTTGGGCTGGAGTGGTTTCCAGAACTGTATCCCAATTATCACAGGCTGAACATGTTTCTAGGGAGACCTCTTCAGGGGGACGCGGAGATCAAGATGAAGAAAACAGGGCCCAGTTTCTTGCAAGGATCACAAGGTAAAATGAGGCTTTCAATCCCCACTTCTGTGCTATACTGTGTAGAGACCACTGAGAGGCTATGTCCCTCATATAAAAATCAGGATAGGAGTTGGGGGTAAACTTATTCAGTGATTTGTCTTTTTAGTGAGCCCTCTTATGGTCTGTCATGGGGGATCGTAACTGCATCCACTAGGAATAACATGGCCTTCGGTAGAAAAGCAAGCTTGTTTCCTTCAATGTGGGTGGAGTTTTTTCCTCAAGAGGAGATGCCTCTTGGTGCAACGTAAGACCTCTCCAGTCCAGGGGAAAGAGCTGAACATTCACCATCCCCCCAAAAAGCAGCAAAAGCCCAGCTGTTGGAGTCAGTTTGAATTACACAGATCGTTCCATGCACAGAGTATGGTCTGTCAACCATGGTGCATGTGGACAAAATGACCCAGCCCTGTTTTCTCTGCTCTTGACTCTTGTGACTCTGTTTTGTAGCGCCCCTCGGAGAAAGGCGTCTCATGGACGTACAGCTCAGGGAGCTGCCTGGCTGGTTAGCAGCTTGCGACTTCTCTCCAAAGGGAGTGTTCGGGACAGTACAGAGAGGTGAGCCTGGATTCTCTCCCCTCTAAGTGTAAAAGAACCAGCCCAAAACAGCAGCAGTGCATTGGTCTGGGAGATAAGGAGGCTTGTTTGCATGGGTTAGCTGCATGTAAAAGGAAGGGGCTTGACTGATCCAACCATTTGGCTTTTAAAATTAGAGCCTGTCAGCCCTAATTTGAGATGAATAACCAAGCTGGCCTTATGTTTCTATTTCAACAGGCTGGAGCAGCTACTACAACAAATACATTGATGTAAAGAAGGGCGGAGCTGCTGGGATCTCCATGCTGTTGGCTGGGTACTGCATTCTGAGCTATGGCTGGAGATACAAGCATATTAGTAAGGTTTTCTTCCTGCCATTTTTGTCTCTGCCAAGCACATGCCATTTGTTTGTTTGGGGTTTTTTTTGTTTGTTTGAGAGGATAAAAATCTGTTCATTATCCAAGGGATTTCAGGGTTATAAATATAGTTGCCCAGTAAACAAATAGTAGAGCTTTCCATCAGACAACTGACTAGGAGTTGATGAGAGTTATCCATTATCTATGGATTTTGAAGCCTTCTGAAGGAAAGCAAAAGCAGACATGGTAGTGTTAGCCTAGGTGGGTTGGGGGTTTCATATCCTGAGATCAATGCCCCCACACAGGAGGAACTAGGTGTGCTACAGCAGCTGTGGTCTTGTTCCCCAGCTGGTGGAGGGGCATACCCTACATTACTCAACTCAGCCAGCTGGTCTCTGAAGGACTTTGAAGAAAGTGACAACTCTGCCTGCCTGTCCAGAAGGATGGTGACTACAGTGTGGGCTAACAGGCACTGAGAGTATGCTGCATTCCCTTTTTCCTTGGGAAATAAATGGCCTCTGTGCACTCCTGGCTCATATGATTTCTAGAGCACAGTTTTTCCTTATGCTTTCCCACCATGTGGCCGTTTTTGAGAGAGCTGTTTCGGGAGCCTTCGTTATAAAGGCTACCATCTGTAAATCGCTTCAAAGACAAAAAGAGTTATTTAAAAACTGAATTTTCCAGCCAACTTCCCCTTTGTCATACAGCTATTGTCAAAAAAGCTCATGCAAAAAATGAATGTTAGTCTTTACGTGCCACAAAACTCCTTGTTTGCTTGTTTTACTGAACTAGACTAACATGGCTACCCCTTTGGATCTCAAAAATATTCTATAGAGGTTCTCATATAGTACATGGTAGCACCATTTCAACATGTTTCAGTACTGCCCTGAGCAATGTGATTACCGAGCTCTCATATGTGAGTTCTCTCATCCTCTTCCCAGGTGGAGGAGGAGCCTCTGCGGTAAAATGTCCTGTTTTGGTAGAGCATTAGGTGGAGGGGTTTTTTTGCATTTTAAATACACAGAAACACATATGTTTATGTTACAAAACTCTTTATTGCTTGAAGCTGGGTGTAATTAGGATTTAAACCTCTTTATATTCTTGCCACCAAGTTAAGTTCTCTTGCTCCATGAACTATCATGCATCAAATGTCTGGCATTTACAAGACAGCAGAGTCAACTCCCTGGTGACAATTATGGTAAACTGCAAAGATCCGTTAAGCCCCACTACAATAAAACAGCTTAGATATCTGGTCATTTGAACGTCTAGGAAGAATTTAAACACTGTTAGAGAAATATTATTAGTTTTACACCAGGAGTAACATATTCCAGCATTAAGTTTGTATTTCTCTCTCTCTAAAGAACAAGATTGCTGGCGCAAGTATCACTGAGAAAGGTACTGTAATGGAAAATAACTGACTGCTGATGAGGATCAGGCACAGATGGTATGAACTGCATTCCACCAGCAACCCTGGACTTCACAGGACAGCTGACTAGTCTGTTGTACTCAACTACTGCACATTAATTTATGGCTGAAGGGAATGCTTTTTAACTTGCCCTCCCCTCCAAAGTGCTGTTAGCCAGAGGAGTAGGCACACGTTTTGCATAGACTGATGGTCTCCTTAGAGCACTCACAGGAAATCTGAGTTGATGTTTAGTATCTAAACAGCAAGAGCCGCATTATAGGGCAGAAACTGGAGGATCAAACTCCACTAGCTGCTTCTTTTAGCCCCTGTGAAACCTGAATCTGTTTCCGCATGTTCTCAGCCCATGAGAATGGCTCAAGTTTGGAGAGAACTACAGGTTTTGCTTCCCTGATGTTTTAGTTTCAAACCTGGATTGGAGGTTCCAGTGTGAGAGAGGATCCTAGCCAATAAGAGAAGTTTGGAGGGACTCGGTCAGTTGACTAGTGTTACAACCGACCCATGCTAAGCAAAACATACTATTTGTCAGTGGGTTGTGTGAAAGAAAAGGGAAGAGAGCTGCACTAAGGAAGATCGGCTCTGGACAGTAACAAAACGTTGTTTGACTGTATAGAAACCTGACTTTTTCCTACCCTTTCTCTATCTTACTCTACCCACTGTAAAACAAACAAGGAGTCCTGAGGTACTTAAAGACTAACAAAATTATTTATTGCATGAGCTTTCATGGGAGAAAAATCCCACTTCATCTGCCGTGAGATTTTCTCCCAAGAAAGCTCATGCAATAAATAAATGTGTTAGTCTTTAAGTGCCTCAGGACCTCCTTGTTTGTTTTACTGAACTAGGCTAACACAGCTGCTCCTTTGAATCTACCCACTGTGTGCACATCAACAGAGACACCCCCACAACACTGCCTCTCCTTTGTAAACAATCTGCAGGCCTATCGAAAGGTGCTTTAGCAATGACCTGTAAAGAGGCAGTAAAGGAAAGCCTGAATAACATTAACAGCACAGCATCTGAGTGCTGGCACAAGGCAAGCCCCTAGTATTCACTATTTAGGATGCCCTGTTTCAGACTGTTGCCCTTCTAGAATAAGAGTGCATGATCAGAATATTGTGGCACAAGATTTTAACCCCTCTAGGACAGAGGGAGTTTGAAAGTACACTGCAGTCATGAGGGACAGAAGAACTGTTGACAAAAATCTTTGTTATAAATAAGTAGCAGTAGCATTAAAAACACACTCCTCTTTTGAAGCAGAATGAGCAAACCACATTTCACCAAGAACTTTTTTGCAATAAATCTGTGTTTTCTTATGACTTTGTACTATCTGTTCATTTAAAAGGCAATACTTATCACACCTTCCATTGAAGACTTTGTAAAGCAACTAAAGAGCCTAAACGCCCCTCTGAAATAGTGTTATCCCCATTTTACAGATGGGGAACTGAGGTGCGCTGCTATCATATGACTTGCCCAAGTCACACATCAAGTTAGAGTCAGTGATGAAATGCAGTCTTGGTCCCCAGCCTGTACTCTAGCTGCTTCAAACTACACAAAAGTTAAGCTTCTTTCTCAATCTCCTAGAAAAGCCTTTGGCAGAAAGTTGCATGAGATTTTTCAAGGGAGACGATCTCACATACATGGAGAGGGAATAACTTTGTTTCTGCCATGAATACAAGGCACCCTGCTAAGTGCAAAGAACTGCGCAGCTACCCTTTTCACCGTCACTCCTATGGAAACACTTTCTTATCCCTGCACAAACCAGTCTCCTGAATATTAAGCAGAATCCAGAAAGACTGTTTTACTGTCCCTTTCAAAAATCATGTTACAGGATTGGTGTGATTATTGGTGCCTGCCACACCAGTCTGAAATGCGAGTCACCTGGCAATCCAGCAGTAAGAGGTCAAAAAATACCAATTTACAGTTACAATATAGCAAGTGTATTTTCCCCTTCCTTTTGTCTTAGCAAAGCTCTGTTAAAAAAAAAAAAACTGCATGGAGCTGGATGGCTCTGATGGGTTTCTATTATTCAAAGAAGTCCACTGTCCTGAGTGGTCTCCGGTTGTTACCATATCACAACACAGCATCTTCCTCTAGATTTTCTTCCCAAAACACAGGTAAGTTATTTCCCCAGCTGGATCCCCAGGTGCCTTTTGCTGCATTTGTTGTCATAGTGACCCTTTTCTCCACACTGGAAAGGAAGCGAATAGGAGGACATTGACTTTCCTTTGTGTAGCCCCTAGGATCAAGATCTCCCATGAAAGCTCATGCAAAAAATAATTTTTTTAGTCTTTTAAGTGCCACAGGATTCCAGGTACAGCAGACAGCCATTCTCCATGATGGAGATTAAAAAGAAAAACCATCTCGTCCTGATAGAAGAGACAAAATGGGGGTTGATATGACCTAGCATGACTCTTCTGATGCAGAGATACTGAGAGCCCAACCCGAGCCACCCCTATGTAAATTCCCACTACCTGGAAGTAGGATTGATGGTCTGTAGCTCAAGCAGTCAAGGTCCTGACCAAAAGAACTTGCACTGTTGACCAAAGTCCCTTCAGTGTTGTTAGTGTCCCTTGCTTCTCACCCCATAGCACTGCAGTCTGAGAATATTTTGGCCTTAAGACAATGCCCTTGCCCTGCCAAAAGCCCCATGGTCCTGGGGGCTGTATGAGAAAACCATCATGAGACCAGAGAGGCTGAGGAGCAGAGGGCTAGTTGCTGCGAATCAGTAAACTGCAGAGATTTTGAAGTTGTAGCTGACCAGTGTTCCTTCCCTGTAACACCACCAGTAGGGTGTAACGGCCTAGAGTTCACTGCTTTCTCAGTGATAATAGCCTTGGGAATAAGAACTAACCTTGCTCCAAGAACTAACCTCAGTTTGGAAGAGGCAGGGTCGCTGGTTTTGATACAAGGGGTTCCCCAGCCACCCAACACTGCCTTGAAGCACAACTTACCCAAGGGGCCCAAACATTTGGTGTGGGCGGCCACCAGCCTCCTGTAACCACTTAATCTGGCACTGAACAGCCCTAGCCCCAGGCTGCTGAGAGAACGATGGGACTTCTGGGGCTCACTACTCATGAACGCTCTTGCCATTGGCAGCCAGGGAAAGTGACAGCAGCCCCTGAAGCATACAAGAGAAATCAGTCAAGGGAGGTGAAATCATGGATCTCACCACAGAGCACAGATCCAAGGCAGAAACCTAAGGATTTCTGGCCTTGTGAACTGGTGATTTTGTCAAAGTTTTCTCCTCTTAAAGACCCAGCTACTGGAGTTGTATTATTAGCCAAGATCTCAACTTACATTGTCATGAATGACAATTACAGTGGGCCACAGACCAAGAACGACTCTATAGGCTGGTGATGAGGGCAATGTGTTCCCTGCTCCCATGACTAATTATTTAGATGTGGCACCACAGCATCAAGACAAGAGACTGAGAAAGACCCACCCCAGCACAGCCCAGAGCTCAGTGGCCGGGACATAAGATACTTGGTTCAAATCCTGTCAGTGCCTCAGGCAGAGGGGACTTGAACACTGGTCTCCCACATCTTAGACCACACTAAACACTAGACCAGGGGTTACAAAGAAGCACCCTGAAGCACTTAAAGACTAACTAACAGATTTTATTTATTGCATGAGCTTTTGTGGGGAAAAAATCCCACTTCATCAAAGCATCTAATGAAGTGGTATTTTCTTCCACAAAAGCTCATGCGATAAAGAAATCTGTTAGTCTTTAAGTGCCACAAGACTCCTTGCTTCTTTTGCTGAACTAGACTAACACAGCTGACCCTTTGGAACTTGGCAAGGAAGAACCCTGTGCTCAGCCTTTTGCAAATCTAGTCCTTCGGCTTCCAAAAATACTTCCCCACCTGAAGTAAGAAGTGTGGGCTCAGTTACACTGTTAGTGAAACATTTTATGTTTTTGGTTCCATCCAAGTTTCGCAGGGAACTGGAAGCCAACAGTTTTGGGTCAACCAAAATGGGGTTTGGGGCAAACAATCCATCACTGAAAAAAGCTCCACCCAGCTCTCCTTGGAAATAGACCACTTAACACTTTTCCAGGCCTTGGGCAGCCTTGGGGCTAGAGATGGTGCAGAAAGTAGAGGACAAGTCAGCACCTTTTAAGTATTAATCCATTCAAACCTCATGGGAAGAGCCTGGCTCAGAGCCAAGGGGCAGGGGTGAAGGCGTTCCAGTCATAGCAAGCTGTAGATTTGATAAGGACAATCACTATGCAAGTTTCCGTCACATGCAGTTCTGCTGGGCTTGACCAGGATGTATTGTGCAGACTTGGTTTTGACTCTCAACCAACTTCCAAAGGGGTGAACAGAGGGGGCCCTCGGTGGGTTATTTTTTCTAGGGTGCAAACTCCTTTCTGCAGTCACTCGCCCTGTCCAGCAGATGGCACCATGGTCACAGGACAGAACCTGCAGGGATGCATGGAGGGGAATAACTGAAAAATCACACCCCCCCCAAATAACATAAAACAAATAGAGCGGCGTTGCAGAGAGGAAGGTCGTGCCCTGCCGGGGCTTAGCTCATCCATCTCACAGTCAGAGACGGACTGCAGCAGAGATCGCTCTGCTTGGCCATGCAGGCTGAAGACTCCCCCAATGCCACGGTCGCAGCTGTTCTTCTACTCCCCCACCCCATTCATACTGCATGAATCTGCATTTGGATCCTTTGGGGCAGAAGCTGGCTAAGTCATTGAGACGACACCTTCCTGGTGTGTTTGTATTTACACAGCAGACCTGCCACACGCACACACACATATCAAAAGAGTGAAAGATTTCCATCAACATGGAAAGGAAGCGTGGTTCGGGGGGGGGCTGGTTCAGCCATGGCCACCATTCTGGGATCAGAGTGGTGAGTCCAATGGACTACCTGCTCCTGCTCTTAATGGGGAGTCAGTGACCACATTTCTTCCTTTGCAGCCCATGTCCCCATCCAGCCCTCAGTGCTGAGAATTGGTGAGAGGATACAAGCCAACTGACTGGCATTGTGCAGGCCAACGATAGAAGCCCCCCACTGTGTCAGCCACCAGGCAGCTTGGCCATGCAGCCGCTGGGTCTTCCCCAGGGACAGCTAAAATTCTGTTTGGGGTGGGAAGCGCCAAAGGCGAATAGAGAGAAGGACAGAGGCACAGGCGACATCCAACAACCTTGCACTGGGAGGAGAGGTTTTTCTATCTCTAGCTCCGGTCAGTACGATACTTGCTGCTGAGTTTAATTAACCTTCATTAACCATCATTTGCTGAATTGTGAGATGAACACTTGGGTCTTGTACCACGTGCATCACTGGAGGACCTCAAAGCACTTAAAGGGCAGTCAATAAACCCCGGGAACTGCAAGGAAAGTATTTGACCCATTTTTACAAATGGACAAACTGAGGCACAAAAAAGACTGATCAGTGTCTCAGTATCAGTGGGAGAGCCAGGGACAGAACCAGAACCAGAACCAGAAGTCCTTCAATTTAGTCCGCATGCTAAGCCCCTAGGTGGTGCTCCCATTCACATAGTTATGGAGCTGAAGGTATTCACCCTGGATGCGGGATCAATGTGCAGGAAGGGACACTCTATTGCTGCACTCACCTGGAGAGAACATTTATGAACAGGGAAGAGTTAGTCATTTATCTGAAGTCCTGTTTTACACCTTCCCCTCAAGATAAAAGCAGGCAAAGAATTGCCTGTCCCTTCAGGTCACCACCACCACCCCTTTGTAAAGTACAGTGAGCATAGCGGTTTATACAGCACCAACGTATTTCAATGCCACACACACAGCTGCAAGGGGCAGCCACCTCTGGGCTGGAGCACCGCCCCCAGCTAGCAGAGACTATGCTGCATAATAAGAAGGGAAGAAGAAGTTTGTGGCCACTGACATGGGGCTCATTGGCAAATGGACCCAATTCACACAAAGCAAACTGGGTCCTTTAGGTGCCAAGCCAGAGACACCCTCCTCCCCAGCCCCTAGCAAAAACAACAGAATGAAGGGTCAAAGTTAGTGTTGATCTGGGGGTGGGGGCCAGGTGTTCCCTACCTGATGCTTGGAACAGTCGCCATCTCAGGGTTTCCTGTAGCCCCCCAGCTTGCCAGTCAGTCATTCACACTGGACCAGAGCATCAAAAACCTTAGCAGCTAGCAACCTAGTCCCAGGCAGGGGTTTCTGATAGCACCCCCTCCCCCAGCTACCACTGCCATCACTGCTGGAGACCCAAGGGGCTTCCAACGCACACCCTGAACAAGAACAGGACCTGCAGCACTTCACTCTGGGGCCTCCACCCCTGTGGGTGTGTTGTTGTCGGGGCCAAGCCCCCAGACCTGGCCCATGGAGTGGATGCCTGAGAAGTCACCTCTGCAAGGAGCTGGCTCAGTGCAGCTGGGAATTCCCGTAGCTCCTGGCAAATGGGAACCTGCCACAGACCAGGGGCCGAGCTCCCCAGAGAAGAAACACAAGGGAGTCCAGAGAGCAGTTCTCCTTGCACACAGAGGGTGGCACTAACTTGCCATACTCAAGTGTGTCTACAACCAGGGCACTGATCTGGGTTATATTACAGCAACTCAGGTCAGCCAGAAGAATCTGCCTCTGACAGGCCACTGGAGTCACCATCCCCAAGCTTCCTGGCAAAGCAAACACGGGCCCCAGACAGGACCAGAACTGGCTCATACAGGGTCAGAGTACCTGCAAATGCACCATCCACCTCCCTCCAGATAAATTTGGATTCACAAGGTCTCGTAGCCTTGCCCCAAAGCTGCCAGGCCCCCACCTGGCCACCAGCACCTACCAAAATTGGAGTAGAAACAACACTCTGGCATCTTGATTATGCCATACTCATGCAAGAACTTGCACTGGTCTCCCTCTTGCAGGCTCCAGAGACAGTGCTTGCACACCACCATCTTCTCACCACTGACCTGCCAGAAAGGACACATAAGGCCTGGACACAGAACAGAGGGGACGCCTTTGGCCCTGCCTCCTCCAGCATACCCGACCCCCCAGAGTACCCAAGGAGTCACTTCATTCTGCACTGGTGATAGCCTGGGCTGGGTTGTGGCAACCAGACTAAATTCCCCTCCAAAGCCTGGTGCTGCTGCCAGTGCCCTATCTGGGCATCCTCGAGGAGCTGGGGAAAGACATTGTCCCCACGTCAGAGATGAGGAGATGGGCATGGAGAGCGTGAGTGACAGAAAAACCAGCCTCTGGAGCAGTCACAAGGCCACCCTTCCGTCTCACCTGTGATCTCTGCTGCCAACCCCAGCGTGGGAGCCCTCGGGGAGGATCAAGGCAGGGGCAGGCTCCAGACAGCTAGTTCATTCTGTGCTGTCATTGCCAAGATGACTGGTAGGGAGCCAGCTCATGCTACATGTGGTGGCTGTTTTTGGAGTGACAGCACTTGCCCATAGGTGATCAGGTGGAGACCCATCAGCCCCTAGGATGTTGACCACTGAACACAGCCATCATCCTGGGCTGGTGCTGGAATCTGCAAGGGGGCCTGGAGATAGAGGCTCCCTGTCGGCTACCAGTCCCACACTCTGCACCCCATGCCAGCTGGATCTAACAGCACCTCTGCCTCTGCTGGGTGGACACTCCCTGGCTCCCAACACCCACGCTTTGCACGCAGCCCTTGCAGGAAGAGCTCATACACTGATGTGCCCGACACTCAAAGGTGAGAAACTGTTGGGAGAGGGATGAGGTATGGATGCACTCTCTCGTAGCCACTTGTGGGGCACCACGAGGCCAAGCTGCTGCTCCATGGAGATGGGAGCTCTGAGCTGGGTCAACCACATCAACCAAGGCAGGCACATTTCTAATGTAAAATAACCCACTGCTGCCCACCCAGCTCCATTCACCATCTTCAGCCTTATCTGAGATCTTGGAGCAGCCTCATCACCACAGCTGGATGTTGGGGAGCCCCCCCCAGGCTCCCCTCCATGCACCCTCCACTCATACGGCCTACATTCAGCCCACCAAGTGCCAGCACTCTGCTAGGCGCACCCCGCCGTACCTGGCAAATCCCACAAACTGCTCTGCGAGGAAGCGGACACCCTGCCTGGACCTAGCAAAGAGGTGGCTAGAAGGGACAACGCCATGCTCCAAAAAGCTAGGAGCATGAACACAGCTGGCAGGGGGTGGGATCAGGGCCATCAGCCCCCACGACTTGGAAGCAGCAGGTTCCTCCTCCACTTGCTTGCTGTCCATACCTGGGAAGAGCAGGAGCAGGGCCCCTCACATCCACCTCCAGCTCAAACAGGAGCATTGCCACCCCACGAGCTAGCTAGAAACCACCCACGCCCAATAGAGCCAGGCTACCCTGCCATCTGCAGCCTCAAGCCAGCTAAGAGACCCAGCTGATGAATATGACATTGAATAGGGGCCAGCCAGCTACAAATTCCCTCCCCCTCACATCCACCCTGCCCCTTCTTGCTCATTATTAAAAGCCAGGGGGCTGCAGCCCCCTCTAGCCTTCCTCCCTTTTCATTCCTTCTCAGGTCAAGATGGGGAACTGGGCCGAGTCCCCTAGCTCAGGGCCCCGAGGAATCTGCCCCATTTCCTGCAGCAAGCAGAGGGAACAAGGAGGCCAGGGTGTGGAGGGAGAAACTCCCAGCATCTGATCTGGATTTGCAGCCCTGATTGAGTGGTGCTGTGGCCCAGCTGTAGGGAAATTATGGCTGGGCCCCACGCAGCCCTGCTGTATTCACCCTCCCCCTGCCTGGCTCCCTGCATAGACATCTGCTTTCATTATGGTCGCCCCCAGCCCCAGCTTTGCCTGGAGACCACCTGGCCAGAATCTCCCACAAGAAAGAGCTGGTTTCTGGATGCCTGGCCCTGAGCGGTTTGCATTAACCCTCTCCCTTCCAGGGCTCGGTGCTGCACAAAGCTCAGGTGTGGGGCCTTAGGTGAGGCCTAAGCTAGGTCCTTGAGTGGGATTCAGCTGCTGGAGCCTCGCAGGGTTAGTTTCTCCAGAATCAGTCTGGAGAGCTGGCCCAGTCCTGGTCCCAGGGACTGAGAAACAAGCCACTGCAATTTTCATTGCATCACCTGGCACCGTTCATCAGTAGCAGTAGTGCTTCTAAGTAGGCACGAGCGGTACTAGTTGCCCCCCACCCAGCGTCAGCCCTGACACTTGCTCTTGTCTCCTCTGTGCAAATCCTGAAGGTCATGGTCTGTGCCATCTGCTCCCCCTTCTTCCTGTGCCACCTGGGCAGCCGAATGACCAAGGATGTGGGCCATGTGGGCACCTCAGCCTCCATCCCCATATTCCCTACACTCCGTCTGGCGTCCAGCACAGCACCCCACGCTCGCATGCCTGCACCTCCCTCTCCCCCTCTGCTGCTGAGCACAGGGCCCTTGCTGATGCCGGCTCAGTGAGCCATGGTGTGCTGCCTGCCCTGTCAGCATGAGGCAAGCAGGCGCTCTTGGACGGGAGGCTGAAGGCGACAGGTGTCGGAACGATAGTGGGCGGCCGCTTGATGTTTGAAGGGGGGAGATGCGTGGCAGGCACCTTCCCTGCAGCTCAGGTCTGCTCTCGCTGCACCTCAAACTGAGGGGTTGCCTTGCGGCAGGAGAACAAAGGGGAAAAGTCAGTTGAGGAATCTCACTGCATGCTTCGCCTTGGCCACCGGGGCCCTGCTTTGAGCACTCAAGCCACAGACCTAGTCCCTGGGGAACTGATGGGGTTTCCTGTTTCCCATCCCTCTATGGACCCTACAGCAGTAAGACCGTGAGGAGCTTGCTTTTCAGCAGCACCGACCCCACAAGTCGCCCCTGACTTGGCGATTCCCAACATCTTTGGAAAGCACAATTTGGGGGAGCTGCTACAGGCCAGAGAAGGGCAAAGACCTCTCTGCATGCCCATGTGTAACTGAGCAACATGGTCATGAAGCAGGCATTGCTCCGGTGATGGGATGGGGGTCCCCAGTGGCGCTTCATAGAGGTCACTTTTCCCATGGCCGCCAGGACAAACGAATCTGGTCTGTGGTTATTGGGCTGTCCACATCTCTGGAGGATCGAGAGCCATATGCAAGAGGGTTTGCAGCCATTGTAGGTTGCAGGCACTAGAGGGCTGTGATGAAATGGGAAGATTCTGGAACATTTTTATGATGCCTGCTTGTGCCTCGTGTGACAGAGACCCCAGAAAAGCCTCTTGGATCCCCTCTATCCACAGCCAGTCAGGACTCTGCTACGGTGGAGTCTCCTCCCATCCAGCACCCGGGTCTCCACGCTCCATGCAGCCAGCTCCCAACTCCAGGCTCAGATCCTTGTTCTGTCTGGTCTCCCTTGGAGGGGTTTCCTCCCTCCAGGAGGGTCCCAGCCATCCCAATCAGCAGCGACTCTCAGCCAGTGTGGCAATCAGAGGGTTTATTAGCAAACCAGTTCATACAGCAGCAAGGACAGTTGGTATCAGCATCATCAGAACAACCAGAAGTGAAACCCCCAGGGGATTAGGGCTACACCCCAGGGCAGGGTCCTGTCTCTTGGACCCTCCATTTCCCTCCTCCCCTCCTTCCCCTTGGTCCTTTGTTCCCCTCCTAGCTCTGCCCACCTCTCTGCCCCCTGGTCCTACCAGCTGAATCCAGTGGGACCAGTGGGGGGGAGGGGGGTGTCCCAGGTACAGGCTCCCTAAACACTACCCCCCTGCCCCCTAGTGGCTCTACCTCATATCACCCACCTGTGTTCCATCACCTGAATAGAAAAGAAAGAGGGTCAACAGCCGTGTCTTCCCTTATTAACCTAGCAGAGGGTCCCCACTTCTCCACACCTCAGTTTTCCCTCTATTTCACATGGCTCCTCAGTGGAGTAAAAAGGATTGTTTGCTTTCTGGGCTGGCTGAGAGACATAGGTCAGTGTGTAACCAAGCTGTGAGCCAGGATGGGCCATTAAAAGGGGCTGGGCAAAGCCACATCCATGGAGAATCCAAGAGGAAGGCAAATCCAACCAAAAGGCCCTTGCCACCTCATAGCCACAGCCCCCAAGGGAGCTGGATTTTCCCCCCATCTCAGCAGAGAAGCTGGGCAAAATCCCCCAGCTGAAGAACCTAGGACAGAAAGGTATCCATGTAAGAGCTGGAAGCAGTCAAGGCCCTCACTCGGGTTTTGTCGGAGCAGGTCAGAGAGCGAGACAGCCAGAACCAGAACAGGGTTCACTACAACTTGGCAGGGCTTTATGCTGCCCACGAGAGCCTTGGGCTCGGCTTCCACCTTCCATTCTCTACGCTGACTGCAGGAAATCCTCACAGTGTGCCAGCTGATCCAAAATCCCAACACTGGGCCCATGTCCTGGCACATCCTCTGTGTGGTGTATTCATGCCCACAGTGTGGCCACACATCACTGCTGGGCATCCAGCTCGCCTAGCTGTGCTGAACAGAGCTCACACGGCTAAATTGGAGGAGTTGAGCCCAACAGCCAGTGGAGGCTGCGTGGCAGGAGATTCACAGCCTCTGGGGGTCTGGCACATTTGTAAGAGTCTCCATGAGACTGTTCCAAACCATGGGCATAGCACCACACCCGCGGTGCTGAAAAGGGCTCCAGGATCAGCTGCACACACCCCCATGCTGTGGCGGTGAGAGCCTGGAAAGCTTCCGCCAACGGACACCTGCACTGCGCTTTCAGGAGTCATTGTCTGGCTCTGGCAGGGATTGAGCCCCTCTCCAGGGGCCCGAGGAGCAGCCTGACTGCAGGAGGAATGACAAGCCAGGATAGAGGTGCACCTCCACTGACAAAGGGGGCCAGGACCTGATGCCACCACCACAGGGCTAGGTGTGCCAGGAAAGGTGACTGCAGCAAAGAGCTGTGGGTTTAAAGGTTTGGTTGGGAGCACGGGCAGGACTGCTGCTTTCCCCCCAGCTGTCTGGCTCCAGGTTCTGCAGCTTTGCTCAGCCCCATTCATTAATAAATTCCTCGCAGCGCCTGGCAGATGGCAAACACGAGGAACAGGACCCCCTCCCCCATGGGACGATGATGCCCTGGGCCTTTAAACAACAGAGAGCTAACCTGTCCTTCAGTCAAGCACTTGGTGCGCCCCCCAGCCAGCTGCTGTTCTTTCTTTCCCCCAACAATAGGCCAATGTCCCAGGCCAGTGCACCCTTTGTTTTGGCTGCTGCCTGGCTCTCACATAGAGCGTGCCTTGTATTTGAGTAGGGTGGTCCTCATGCTAGGTGCTTAGCACTGTGGTCCTTTGGGGAGTGAGATACAGGCATCACTCCCCCCATGCCCACCACATTCTCCATGTCCACCCCTTCACATTGCCCCATTTGGTCTCTCTCCAGCTTTCTGCCTCCTTTGTAATGCAACCTACATGCAGACGGAAGGAGCCATGTTTAGATGCCAGGGTGGACCTAGGGCATCCCTGTGCCCCAGGTGATGAGGAGGGGCAGGCAGCCTGACTGTGCTTGTTCCTTGGAGCTACGTCACCATGCCAATCCAGGCCCGTGGACACCAGCAACTGCTCCCAAGAATCAGCCATTTGGTGACACGTGAAACAAAACAGGTAACGCTCAGCCCAGTTGCAGGCTGCATCCACCCTGTGCCACCATTACCACTCTCACCTTGCCTTGCCAGCACATGCAGTAGATGGTGGGGACACAGTATAGCTGGCTTGATCCCCTGCTTTCCCCATATTCAGCAAATAATGGCCAGACAACACCCACCCAGGCCTGGGAGGAGCTGCTGCATGATCTGTTTTCTCTTAACTCCCCCCAAGGAAATTAGGAGGCTGTGTAGCTTTGAGGATCCAGGCTGCTACCCCCACGCACCTCCCCTGCTGCCCCATGGTGAAGATATGTCCTCACACCCCTGCCACAAGGAGGGAGCTACCCTTCTCTGCTGCTCCATGGTGAAGAGCTAGACCTTCAGCCCCAACCCATCCCTGGCCTAGGCATGTCTCCTTCCCTCTTAGGCCTGCTTCTGCCCCCCCCCTTTTTTTTTTTTGACCCTACCACCCCTCTGCTCCTTCATGGTCAGCTCTCTAATGGCCGTTCCTGCCCCACACCCTGACCCTCATAGTGTACCCCCTCCAGCCCAGCCGGCTGGCACAGTGGGGGGCAGCTCTGGGGCCCTGCTGGCAGAGGCGCGGGAAGGGGGTAAACATCCTTGCGGGGCTGAAGGTTATGAAAGCAGCAGCTGACATCCAAACACTGGCGGCGTTGTGCATGGCCCAGCTCCCTTGAAAGGGTTTCTTTGTGCCGGGCCCCACCCGCTGTGGGGAGAGACAGACAGGGCCACAGCCTGCAAACCAGCGTTTGCTGCTGAAGCTAGCACAGGCCCATCACCTCCTAGGCTATACCTGAGCATCCCCGGCTGAAGGGGGACCTAGCCTAGGATGGTGTCAGTTGGTGGCTGCCCAGCAGGGCTGGCAGATATGGCTAAGCCAGGCACTTGGTTTGGGAAGACAGGGGCGAGCCGAGCAGAGCAGTCAGCTGGTGTTTTAGCCCAGAGCCCAGCACTCCTTACCACCAACCACAGATCCCGGATGCTGCTTGGCTGTCTCACTCCTCAAACAAGCATGAAGGGGAAAGTAACACACACAGCCCTCAGAAATCAACACCTCATCCCTGTCTGGACCTTCCTGCTGCTCTGGCCAGGCTACTGCATCCTTCCAGGGGCTGTGGTGAGACAGGTGCTCACATAGCAAAAGACAACCATGCCCCTGGATGGAGGGGAACCATGTGGTTGCAGTATTCCCCAGCCAAGTGATGGGTCCTCTCTGCCATGCACATCATGCTCCAGGAAGGGGCATGACCATGTGAAAGCTTCTGGCAGGCACAAGGTGAACCCAGCACAGCTGTGTGGACCCATCCCTTACACCTGTACAGACCAATGGGTGATGCCAGGTGCCATTTTCCTGGAATACAAAGATCCAGAGGCCGGCACTTGCTAGAGGGGAAGCTAAGAGCAGGATGAGACTCACTGTGTGAAGCCAGAGGGAAATGTACCCTACTTGTTCCATGGTGCATCCTCTGCTGGCTAGGGCTCAACAGAGGTAAGCTCAAGCCATCTACGCTTCCCCCCAACCCACAGGTCCATTTTTCTGCCACCCCACTGATTTCTCCCCCCAGGCTGGTCCCATTTCCCCTTCAAACACTGGGCCATAAGCCCTTGGAAAGGGAGGCTGAGCACAGAGGCAGAGTTAATTTGGTTGAGGCTGATCCCCACTAGAAGTCGTCCCCAGAAGCAGCAATCTCACCCTTCATGGGGCACCTATGGCAAGAGGCCATCTCTGGGCTCCAGCAGCTGGGCACAGGGCTTTGGTGTACCACACTGGGGATGCTCACATCTGGCACTGGAGCAGCTCCTGGTTTTGTGACCTCTGTCTTAGCCCACCTTGCTCACCTCAACCCTCTCTGGCCAGACAGGCAGTAAGGAGGCAGCAGAAATCAGGCCAGAGAAAGGGCTCCGCTGCATGACTGGGCTCCAGCCCTACATCAAAAGACCTCCAAGAAGACAGGTTCTGCTTTCACTACCGTTTAATTCTGTTCTGCATTTTACATACTTCATTATAAAAAAAAATCCTCCATTTATCTGCACCAAACCAGCATGCGTACAGCCTCCTGCACACAGGACAGAGCTACACCACAGCTGAGGAGTGCCAGTGGCTGCTTTCAACCCCAGGGAGAAGGGGAGAGAATCCAGCACCTGTTCTATGAATAAGTTAGAAGAGACCCATGTTTAGTGTTTTATTGCTAGAGCAATTCTGGTTTCCTGCACATGCTGTCCATTCCCAGACCACAGGAGGCTGTGCCTGTGCTCTAAACCCATCAGAGACTGGCTCCCATGGCCATAGGGGGCTCACCCCCTTCCCCTGCCCTTATCATTCCATTCCTACAAGAGGGCAACGGGGTCCCACCCCATCTCTGCTGGGCTGAGGTTGTCTTCCCACCTGCACCGGCAGCAAAGGAAAGGCACAGAGGGGTTAGGGCTGAGGGCAGGCCAGGCAGGGGTCAATGATGGTAGATATGTTCAAGGGACCAGTAATAGGATAGTTGGGGGGCCAGCCAAGTTCTCTGCCTGATAGCTAGGGGAAGGGGACTCCCCAGAAGGCTCCTCCAATACCTACCGCTGTAACCCTCAGGCACACCTGACCTGTTAACAGCACCAGGCCTGCAGGGTTTAGTGCCCAGGACAGCTTTGCACCCCACCACTGCATAGCCATGACAAGGCAAGAGTGGTCAGCCAGCACAATGCCAGAGATGTGATGCTACAGGGACCAGAGGAACCCATCTGGGATGGATCTGGGTCCAGGTCCAGCATACAGGATCAGCTGCAGCAGGCTGCAGGGACCCCATGGACCCAAAGGTGCTGCAACATAGGACATTTAAAGAGTAAAAAAAATAATCCCCACCCAACCTCTGGCAATGCAGCCCCACCCCCACCCCAAAAGTAGTACCATCAACCCAGCAAATCTGCAGGCTTTGAAATGGATGGATTTCCAAGCCCCTCTCAGTCTACAACATGCTGAGTTCTAACCTCTGGAACCAAGTTCTCTGAGATGGGAATCCCCCTCTTGTGGCCATTAAAAAGGTCCAAGTACAAAGCAGAGACCAATAAAAACACAAGGGGGGAGATGTCTTAAAGGGCACTAGTGCAGAAAGCCTTGTCCTTGAAACTTGACTCTCTATTGCTTTCTGTGGGCAGAAGATCATGTTTATATCCAAAGTCCAATAGAAACAGAAGCAGGTTTTCCCCTTGCAATACACAGTGGAATTTTCTTGATGAGTAAACATCTCCAGACTGATGCAAGGGCTCTTCCCCAGCTTGCAGAAACAGCCATTTTACAGGAAGAGGTTGTTTGACATTATCCTCTGACTATATAAACCCAATTTTCTCCCGCAAGAACAGCTCCCCAAAAAATCCATGTTCTTCATTGTCTTCTGATTCCACAGGTTCACCCAATGCCCTGGAGGGACGTCAGGGAGAAGGGAAGGGAATCCAGCCACAGCCCTTGAGGATAGGAAAAGAGGTTAGAGTTAAGCGTTTCCCTATGCCATTTCTTCTGACGTTGTCAGTTTTAGGTTATTCCTTCCTGTGCTTGACGTCCCACATATAAACCCCAGATCCATCAGATCAGCTGCCTTCCTACACTCGGATCTCATCCTCCTCCTCATCTGCAAACGAGAATTCTTTGCCATGCTGCAAGAGGGGAGCAGGCCCGGTGCCGTCCGGCACCCCGTAGCTCTGTCCTTCAGGAGTTGGGCAGCGTTCCTTTGGCACACCTGCCGCACAGCTAGAAACCGCAAAACCGTCCCTGATGAGCTGGTTCCCAGTGCTACGGGCCGAGCCCAGGCTGTAGCTCACGGCTCTGCTCTCGTCCTGGCAAGTTGGCATTGTCAGCAGGGGGTCCAGAGAGGGCTTCCCTTCCTGGCTGAGCCGATGGGCTGAAGGTACCTGGGGAGAGCCTCCAACCCTTTGGGGCTCCTCAGGGACCGTGGCACCAAAGCCTTCATCCAGGCTCCACTCCTCCTTGTCCATGATACTCAAGATATCCCCAAGCATGGAAGGTCCCAGGTCAACGTGGAAGGACATGATGGACTCAGCGTGCTTCATGCCAGTGCTGCTCTTTGGCCCCATGACAGGCAGATCCGTCAGGTCCCCAAAGTCACGCTCATCCAGGCTGGGGCTCTGGGGGTGGGCGGCTGCACCGTTGGGATGTGGCTTTTCCTCAGAGATGGCCATCCCCTCCGGGGCCTTCTTAACAGGGCTGGAGGAGAGGCTTTTGGGGAGCTTCCCTCCACTCTTTTCCGCCTCTTTCTCTGTGAGCTGCGGCAGAGAGACGGCATTCTTCACGAAGATGGCCGAGTCCCGCAAAGAGCCCAGCATGTCCCGTCGGTCGCCACGGGTCACCGACTGCGACCGCTTGCTGCTCCGGAACTTGCGGGACAACAGGCCAGCCTTAGAGGAGCTTGCTTCCTCAGGGGGCTCCGGCTCGCCAGCCTTGCTGTTGAGGAAGGAGGTGTCTCCGAAGGCGTCCCCCGCTCGGCCCACATGCATGGTGTGGCGGAAGTCGCCCAGCGGGGCACTGATCATCTCAGCCGTCAGATCCGCCCGTGAGCGCCGTTTGGAGTGGGTTGAGTTGGAAACGAGCTGCTTCAGGATCGGCATTGTCTCCTCTGTTGGGCCCTTCCACGGGGGCTGGGTCACGCACCCAAATCTCGCGACTGGGCGTCAAGTTCTCACTGTCCTTGTTGGTGGTGCCTACCTAGGAAAGAGCAGATGCAGGTTAGGCAAGTGGAAGCTAGGCAGCACATTGCAACATCTCACTGGGGCCACACCGTCAGACACGTCAGGGTGAGCCATCCCTCGAGTCACTTCCCACACAGGAGCTGTGGCTCCCATCCACTCCCTCCACCCCTCAAAGTGTTGACCCTCCTAGGGTGCATTCTCCCACCCCCAAAAATCAAGGCATCCCAGGACACTTTTCTTCTTGCTGGGCCAGGCCTGTTTCCTGCTGAGCCCCAGGGGCTGGGAACTGTGCATTTGCAGCTAGATCACACCAGCTCAGCTCAACTCAGAGCCCTGCAGGAGCTCTTCAAAAGCCTCCCCACAATCAACAGGCCTAGGGCTCCCCTTACATGGGGCCCAAAGGCAGGAGGTCCAGACTGCAGGCCCCTGTCATTGTGCCTCCTTCCTCCCCATCCCACTCCCATGTGGGGCTGCAGAGCCACAGTATGGCCAGGTGCAGAAGGGGGAAACTGCACCACCCAAAGTTAGCCCCATGCAGTTGGTTCTGCAGACAGTGCTGGCTGCTGGAGGAATCCAAAGCAGGTCAGCTGGGCAACGGGGACAGGAGGCTCCGGGGATGGAACGAAGTTATCAAAGCACCAGCAGCAGGCGCTGCCTTGGAGACTGGCCCTGCCTCACAGAAGAACAGGCTTCACCGGTGTGCCTGATTCCCCCAGGGAGAGCTGGCCTTAGCTGCCACTAATTCTGCAGCCCCAGCTCGTTCTCAGCTTCTGCCCTGCAGCGTCACTTGGATACTGGCTCCCTCTGGCTCCATCTCCTGTGCTAAATGGTCACGCACTACTGAGACGCAGACACACCCCACCCCAGAGCAGTTCACTTCCAGCTAGAGGCAGCTGATATTCAGCAATAGGGCTGGAAGGAATCTGAGCACTGGAGAAACTGAGGCTGTGAATCCCAAGAGGGGCTTGAAGATGTCAGAAACTAAAGCCCTGGCTGTATTGCAGTGCTGGCCATCCATAGGGCAGCACAGTTCACACTGCAGCAGCCCTGGGCCTCTTACCCAGAATGTGTGGCAAGGTGGAGGCTTTGTTCAAAGCCACATGGAGAAAATATTTTGGATTTTTTCATGCTTTAAAGTGAGCAGCGAGGAGCAGACAGCAGGAGGAATTGGAAACAGACGGCAGGAAGTGAGCAAAGAGGGTTGGAAAATGTGGAGAGGCCCTGCAAGTTCAGGACTGCACTATGCAGGCAGTCGGATTCTTAGCCTTTCCCATCCCTGCTGCCCTGATTAGCCGAGAACTACCCAAGAATCCCTCTTCCAACCAGCCAGAGCCTCCTTGGTGCCCTCCCAGAAGGAAGGACAGACTGCTCATACACAGCCCCACCAGCACAGGTGGCGTGTCTATCATATGATGTTTTCCACATCACGCTGGTTCAGCTCCACCAGTGGGAGCATTTAGCATAGACAGGGTTTAAACCCCAGGGTCTAGCTTTGTTCCAAGACCAGGAGGCCAAGCATCTCCTGATGGAGCTGAATTGGTGGGAATGTTCTCAGTGGAGACCAGCACAGACCCAGTCAGAGAGGTTCTCCGTGCTGATGAGCAGCAGTCACCAGCCGAATGGAGGCAGGATGATGGCTGAATGACATTTACAGCACCTCCCGAGAGATGATGGTAGCACCTAGACAGGCCTGCAGGAAGCTGGAGCCCCTTTGCTAGGAGCCGCATTGATCTGCGCCCCACCTCCCTGGGTGTTTTGATAACACTATGAACCACCTCCAGCACCTCTGGCAGGAACCCTGCACAGCTGGAGAAAAGGGGCAGAAGCAGAGGAAGGTGCAGATGAGGGAACTCCCTGACTCCCAAAGCAGGACCTAGCTGTCACTGTGCCTCTCATCCCTGTTCTGCCTTAGCCCACTGTGTGTTATACGCACAGTGACAATGGACTTGTTCCCTTTCCACCCAGCCCCATGGGTCACTAGAGTCTTGGATGCAGTTGGGCAGCCAGTGACAGATCAGGACAGGGTATCCAGCCCAGTAAGCGGTGCAGAAAGAGGCCTTCCTAGCTGCCCTCAGCTTCTGCCTGTGCTGCCTCCTTGCAGCAGGCACCTCCCTCAGGAGGAGGAAAAGACCCTGACTCTGGCTCCCAGTTCTCTGGGCTTTCAGCTGACACCCTCCTGCATCCACCCTGCTGCATTTGGCCACATGCATGAGATTCCTTGGCTCTCTCTCATGGAGCAGCCTAGCGGCCAACATCTCTGGAAGGGGGATCCCCTGGGTCCAAACTGGCTGGGCTGGGCTCTGCGTGGGTCTGTTGAGCTGCCCCAGAAGCATACAAACAGCATCTAAGCAGATGCTAGAGGTGAGAGTTGGCTAGAAGCACAGGGAGGCTCTGCCCAAGGGCTCAAGCAATGTCTGCCCATGCTGGTCTCAGTGCGAGGCCCCAGGACAGGAACAGCAGAGGGTGGATGGATGGGCACTGGGGGGGGGGGGGACAGTGCATGACCACTGGAGACTATTTAAAACACATCCCAAGGGTGTGGTGTGATTCTAAACCAGGGAGCCAAGCCTGTCCCCAGAGGGGGTTTGTGATAAGCTGCAGCGGAGGAACACGTGTCTGCAGACACAGCCCCTTTGAGTGCAAGCTCTGGCTCTGACAGCACAGGAAAGGAGCGAAGGTCACTCGCTGCACCCTGGTTTACGTGGACGGAGCCACGTGGAGTGGGAGCAGGAAACAGTGCTGCTCTGGAACGCAGACAGACCTCAGGAGAGAAAGGGAGTCTGAACAAATGCTCTAATTTGCTGTTACTGTATGACCCGATTCCATGTCTTACAATCCCTTGCATTTACTTTCATCCCATTCTGTAAGCTCCCCCTCTTCAAAGCATCTGATGAAGCGGGATTTTCTCCCATGAAAGCTTATGTGCTAAATAAATCTGTTAGTCCTGTGGCACTTAAAGACTCCTTGTTTTCTTTTTAACCCATACACAGGAGGCAGCCCATTTCCCTCCACTCTGCTTTGATTCAACCCTCCCCGACCCATAATGTTGCCGTTTTGATAATCCCCTCCCTAGCTCAGGGGCCACCAGCAACATCATCCCCATTTGCAGGAACTGGACCACTTTCCACATCAGCACTAGCCCACCAGGCTTTGGAGATGATCTCCTTGGGTTGCTGGCCTTCCAAGGCTCCTTTGAGGTGCCCTTCACACCAGACCAAGGGCTACTGACACGTAGCAAGACCCTGGGGCCAAGGACACAATACAACATCACTGGAAATAGCACACAGAAACTTGACAGCAGCACATGCCAAGTGGGCCAGGAGTCCATGCTCCCTCTGCCTATTAGAGCCGTGCAGGAGTCAAGTCTGGCGGGAAGGGTGGAGCAAGCAGTTTTGATAGCCCTGGGAGACCAGCTCCTTTACCCTATTGGGGAGATGGGTGGAGAAAGAAAAATTAAAAGCAGAGGCTCCATGGGACCCTCAGAGAGATGAAAGGATGCTGAAGTGCACCTAAGGGCTTGTTTCCGCTAGGACCAAGATCAGCTCTAGAGGCAGCCTTGGCACATATCCCCCTTCCCCGTGGGAGGAACGCACAGGATCCAACCATTTGATTTAGGAACAACCATTGCCGACGGCTGTGACCCCCTCACAGCAGGAACAGGGTATCCAGGGCTGCAGAGGAGAGGACAGAAAACAAACGAGCCAGTGTCCTCCTCTTCCCCCAGCCCCAGCTCACGCTGGCTCCTCACAGAAGATGCTGTGCCATGGCTACGAGTGCAGCCTCCTTACAGCCCCACTGACCTGCCACCAGCTGTGGGGTTCCAGCCCCACTGGGAAGGGAGGAGGCAGCTGGTTGCTTTGCCCAATGCACCTTTGCCCAAGGCCATTCTCCCCCTGCCCACTGCAGAGTTCAAGCTTCCTGGCCTCCTAGTCTCACCCTATGGCACCTGAGCCGAACACTCGCCCCAGAGCAGGGACTGACAGCTTGTCAGAGCAGTGCAGGAATCTAGCGGCACAAGAACCAGGCTCCAGGGTGGCTGGGACTCTGGTTAGAAAGATGGTGTGGGGTCAGCCTGGGCTTCAGACTTGAACTTGCTGGTCTGAACAGCCACAGTAGCTGCTCCCCTCCCAGCCTCTCCCCAGACAGCCAGGCACAGCCCAAGGCGCTTGATCCTTCACTGGTTCACATCCTCATGGGGATGCACACACATGCTATCTCACCCCATCTCTGGATGAGAGAAGACAGGCTAGCCAACTTGGGGGTAGAAGGTGTGTTTCCTCTCCCAGACGATGGTTGTACTGCCAGTGGGGGCTCTAGGAGGGAGTGGGTCTCTCCTCCAGGGCAGACAGTCCCGTAGCACCCCCAGCCCTGGGGAGATCGGGGCATCCCTCCCAGCCCACAATAGCTCCAGCTCCTACACACACCCAGCAGCTTTAAGCAATGGGGAAGACTTTTGCTGCCAGGCAGGCAGTTCAGATCCAACCCAGCTCCACCATTTTCCAGGGGAGCGATGAGCTGGCACCGTGGGGGCTGATGGATACAAACTAGAGGCTTCAGAACAACCCCCCTTGGAAACAGCAAAGACCCCCACCTGCTCTGGGACCTGTCAAAGCTAGTAGCGATCAGTCCTCCGGTGGGAGGCTAAGCAGAAAGACCAAGAACTGGACACACCACAGGAATGTAACCGCCTCTGGCCAACAGGCAGGGTCCCTCCAGGCCAGGTCTCACCCACATTTGCAGGGCATGAGATACAGGGGATCTTGACAAACCCACTCCCTGTGTTGTGCTGGAGAACAGGAATGAGCTGAGTTCAAATCCTGACTCTGTCACACACTCATGCGTCTTGAACAAGTCACTTTATGTCTTTGGACTTTGCTCCCACCTGGGAAACAGGAAAAGACGAGGAAATCCTGTGTTCGATCCCTTGGTGTTCGTGCCGCACCTGGCTGTGATTCAGTCGCCACCGCTAGGAACAACAATCCTTGTGGCTTTCAATCCAACTGCCCCCTGTTCTCCATGCACTTGCTCTGGGGAGCTGATCCACCTGGAGATCCTAGCCTGCTGCTGGTCAGCATCCCACGTTGCCCAGTAGGAGCCAGACATTGCAATCACTTCCACCTCTCTGCTCTCGCCATGGAGAGCGTACAAAGCTCAGACTGTTCTCTGGCTCCTACCCCAATCAAACAATAACCTGTTAGATAATCTTTCCCCTTCAGCACAAAGCAAGGTTGCAACTCCCTCCCTTCAGTAGCACCCTTTCAAAGGTTACAGAAATATCAGCTACACAGTTCCGGCCAAACGCCTGCCCCTCCCAGGCGGTTCAGAGCTATAGATCCGGCCAGTTCAGGTGTTTGTGTATCGCCCATTGCCATGGCATCTGACTGCCTTACCAAAGTACTGATCCCCCCCAACAAAGACACAGGTTTGACGGCCAGAAGGGCCCATTGTGAGGGTCTAATCCAACCCTCTGCATGACATGGGCCACAGAACTGCCTAGCAACAGGTGCTGGAGCAGATCTTTTTAGGGAAAAAAAACCAGCCTCAGGAGGAAGACCATGAAGAGCTGAGACACAGACACACCAAGGGAACATCTACATGACAAAAACAAACCACGCCAGCAACTTTGAACTCAGATCAACCGAGTCTGGCTCATGCAAAGGGGATAAAAATAGCAGGGTAGTCACTCAGGCTAAACCTAGTCCCTGAGAACCTCCCTTCCCCCTCTGCTGGGTTTCAGAAACCAGGCAATATTGTGCACCCCAAACATTTACTCTGCCCATTTTAGCCAGCTGACCCAGGCTCTTAGACTCAGTGCCAGGTTTGAGCTAGGCTGGGGTTGCACAAGGCAGAAGTGGAAGCTTATGGTCAAGCAGAGATCTGACTGCTGGACTCTTGAGTCCGGGATCAAGGCACTAAATTGAGGTGCTGTGGTTGGTATTTAAAGAAAACACTACATGTTTAAGTGCGTGGGTTCCTGCACCCCACAGCACAATCTCACATAGACAGTGTCAGTTACTGGGCACTAGAGCCAAAAGCAGGTTCATGGTTGAAAGAGTGGAATGGGAGCCTGGACTTTTGGGTTGCACAAGATCGGTGGCTGGACTAAAGCGTGAGCTGGAGCACGTCACTTCCATATCCATAAACTACATTTAATCCACACTTACAGGGTCAGATCTAACCAATCCCCAACCCTCATTGTGGTGTCCAATTTCCTTATTGGTCACCAATATCCCCGTAGACTGAAAACAAAGCCTACCCCCCCCCCCAAATCCTTCTACAGCCAGGAGATACCAGTCACCGAAAAACAGACTAGTCGGTTTCTAATCAATTTCATGGCTAGGTTCCCACAGCCTAGCTCATTGCTGCCTGCAAGGAGAGACTCACACACTTGGAGACACTTTTTCCTTTCAAATGTTCCTCATTTCAGGCCACATTTCTATTGACCTTCAGTTTTACATGCAATATGTAAATCCCCCACGCCAGCTCCACAGCCCTTACAGTCAACAGCAATTCACTGATGTAGGCCAGCTGGGGACCCAGCCCTGACAGCTAAAAATGGGAATAAATCTTTTTTAGCATCCATAAGTTCTGTGGCACTTAAAGACTAACAAATGTATTTATTACTGAACAGCTTTGGCCTCTCCAGACATTTCCAAGCTGCTGTGATCCCAGAACAAGCCATTGCCTTTCTCCTTCTAGATACCAGGAAAGGAGTGCATTCTCAGTGCCCTGTTCTCATAGGCCTCATCGTCTCTTTTCTGCTAAGCTGTTGGTTTGCTCTGTAGACAGTTGTAAAAGATAGGGGGAGATGTAGGGGATTTTTCATATAACGGGAGGCCGCTGAGGCTACACTGCAAGCGTCCATAGCTATCCAGTCCCGAAAGGGCTTGCTGCAGTAGAGGGGCCGGCTTGGGTCTATCTGGAGGAAGTGGGAGGAAGACCACTCCCTTCTCTGCTTCTTATTTAGCAAGAAAGGAGAGAAGATCCTTTGACACTCATGTTGCTGCTTTTATAAATCGCAGAGAGCACAGCCAGAGCTTAACAGCCACCTCCCAATAATCCATTGAGAAAGCGCAAGTGTAACCTGAGATATTTAAAAATTCAATAAGGAACCAGCAGCCCGCATGCTGGCGCAGCCGGCTCCAACTGCCCCCACCTGAGCACCACAGGAGGCCAGAAAGCATTTCAGGGGGCAGCTGGCTAGGAAGCAGTGGGGTAGGAAGGGGAGGTCAGAGGCACACAAAGATCACTGACCAGGTCAGTCACTTACATCCCTTTCCCTCCTCTAATTCAGGTCTCTTAAGTTTGCTCTCTTGGCGATTTATGTACTTGGACTGCAGGCTCCTCAGAGCAGGACCCAGCTGTTCATTGCCAATCCATTCTCCATCACTTGCTCCTTGTAGCCTTTTACACCAGTGAATCACTGCGCTGGTTTACGAGCACTTCTCCCTGGTGCAAGCAGCTACACAAGAGGCTGGGTGAGAGTTCAGCCCAGTACTGCACCTGGCGCAACTGGTCCCTGAGCACAGGTGGGGCTAAAACCCAGGAGCTCTGAATTCCCCAACTATCGGTCCAGGCCACAGGGCCACCTCTCCTTCTTCCACCCCATAGAGCTGCCTAGATGCGACCAGCCAGGAGTTAACAGGAATACAAGGCACCGACTCGGGGCTTTCCTGATGCATGCTGGCTCCGACAAGCCCCATCACCGCAGCTTGTGTTCCTTTGCCAGCCGTAACTCAGGAGACGCTCCATCAAGGCCAGCTGGCTTGAAATTAGAGCCAGCAGCGGTGTTTTGGTTCATGAGACAGCACCCTCAAGCAAAGAGGTCACAGGAGGGTCTGCCCCACCCCCTTCCTCCATTAGGTTCACTGGAGCACAGCCCCCCGATTGTGAGAGTTCCCGCCTGAAACTTGGCAGAGGGAACAGGAGAGGTGAATCAGACAATGCTTGTCCTGTACTATGCAACAGGAATCTCTTCTTACACACATCCGCCCTTTTACAGGTCCTGTCTACACACCTGACACCCAAACAAAGAACCATCTCCAGCCAGCCGGACCTGGAGACTTTCATCATCATTTTATCCCACTGCCTCTTGGACTAGCCTTTGCCAAGCCAGCCCCCTCATCCCTGAAGACAGAAGCTCATCAGCCAGTCAGCCCTTGGTGCCAAGACCCAGGAAAAGCCCAACGACAGATACATACACAGAAGAGAGGAAGGAGAGTTTTGCACTTTTCCTTGAAGGGACAGAAACAGCCACAGTAGGACTGACAGACGAGATGTGCAGCAATGATGTGCTGAACCTTCCATCTATTTATCAGAAACATCTGCAGGACCTACTGTAAAGCAGGTGGAGAATATCGGGCACAGCAAATCAGATCCCTATCCAGAGTGAAACAGGATTCTCGGCTCTTGCCAGCACAAGGGTGTACACACACGCACACTCAGGCTGAGGAACTCATTGTCACCAAACATGACCCATCCAAGAAGCTTAACAAGATTTCCAAAAAGATTGGGCAGTTCTATGACTATCCAGGAAGTTCAAGCAGATCCAGGGCTGTACTCAGTACTGAGAAAAACAGGAGCTTGAGAAAGGCCATAAACGCTCATGAGCCAACCACATATTAGTTATGGGATGACAAGGAGGAAAACATTCCCTGGGGAAAGTTTATCCCAGAACTGCCTCTTGCACCTTCCTCAAACAGCAGATGCTGGTCGGCATCTTTCACAGACAGCTGCTCTGGTCCAGCCTTGCCACTCCTGCGTCTCCTGTATTTCGACCATGAGTGGGTAAGGGGCGAGCAGGCAGATTTCCTCCAGTCCATTCAACTGGTGAACAACGACCAGCCCCACATCCTGGTTTATGCTCGGAACAAAACGCATAGAACAATGTGACCCAGAATGCTACAGTCAGCAGAAATGGCTCACGTCAGCTGAAGTCCTTTTAAACGGCTCGGGTCCTGGACACAATAACCTGCTATCATGCGGCCTGTGGACAGAGAGTCATTACAGGAGTCATTCAAGGTACAGAGCTGGGATCACCAGCTCCCCCTGGTCTATTAACAGAGGCTGCCTCTCCCGGTGTGACAGGAACTGCCTAACAGCAGGGACGGTGAGGCACCGAACCAGCAGCCACCAATGACAGGAAGGCACACAACTTTCTATCTGGGGCCAGCAGAGAGAGACTGAATCAGTTTCACTCGGGAGTCTCGGTCCCAGAGGCACAAAGATGTAGCACCAAACCAGGATCTGTCTGCAGCTTGGCCTGGTGGATCGGGCATAGAGCAGGACTCAGGAGCACCAAGTTCAGGGTCCCAGCTCTGCCCTTCCTCTGCTAACGGGTCCTGCCAAGTCTCATCCCACCCCTTGCCTTAGTTTCCCCATCTGTAAAATACGGATACCATGGGCTTTTATAAAGTGCTTGGAGAGCTATGGAGGAAGACTGGCCATCTTAAAGCCTGGGATCATCATCAGAGAGACTGCACCAACTGCACCAACATCCACATTTTCACACAGGGCAGATGTCCAACAAAATCAGGGGCCAGGCCACCCTTTATACCCACTTCTTATGCCTGTGGCTGCTAAGGCCCTGTGCCGGGCTGAGCTGATGAATGCAGAGTGGACCGTCCCACGGCTTGGCAGAGTGCCTGGTGCTGGAAGTCAGGGCCCCCACTACATCCCCTAGAGAAATGCGGCACCACTGAGCAAGAGACAAGCCCCGAAACTGGGAGGCCCTCAGTCTAGATCAGAGCTCGGGCATGGCTTGAATGAACACAGCAGGCTGCAGGGGCCTCCGAACAGAACTAGCAGTTGGGAGAAAGAGGTCCTCACTCAGTCATTCACAGCTGATCTTTGCCCTGGCTCCCATCTCTCTTCCCACGGTGCTGTGCTCCCGGCCCCCATCTGGCAAACAGAGCTCCAAGTTCACTAGCTAGCAAAAGGCAGGATCACACCCACAGCCCTAGAAAGCCGAGATGGAAAGTGGGGTGGGAAAGAGGCTTGAGTCCTTTGTCCCCCATGTAGACAGCTGTACCCAGCCAGAGCACACCCATGTTCACAGAGGATACTGTGGGTCCATCAGTGGGTACTAGTCAGGATGAGCAGGATGCAACCCCATGCGTGATGCGTCCCTAGCCTCTGATTGGCAAAAGCTGGGAGTGGACAACAAGACGGATCATGCTACGACTACCCTGTTCCATTCACTCCCTCTAAAGCACTTGGCACCGGTCACGTCTTCCAGTCACGGCACCAGGTTAGGGGGACCCTCGGGCTGACCCACTATGGCCACCCGTACATTCTTATACCTCTGCACGGCGGTGCAAGGTGGTGCTACTGATGCAGCAGTGGGAAAAACCAAGCCTTGGCTAGCAGCAAGCTGGCAACCCTCCTCCTGCCGGCTGCTGGGGCCCCATAGCTCAAAAGCGGCTGTGGGCACCATGGAGATGGAGGCCTGACCAGCCACAGACCTGGCAGAGGTTTTGTTCTCTCATCACAGGAGAGGCCAACAGAGTAATTCATGGGCACCGCCAGGCTGCTGAAACTGAAAGCAACAGCCTTTTCACGAGGGTCCCTCCATGTGAGGCCAATAGGTTTTTATAGCTCCTGGTGCAGCAGGGGAGGCCAGGTAGGTTTTAAGAACTTCACAGTGAAGCCTGGCTTACCCACTGGCCAGGGAGTGTTAAAATCCACCTCCTTCCAGCCACAGGAGGAAGGCTAGCCCTTTAGCAAACATGTTTTAAAGAAAAACCACACATAGTTAGCCTAGCGCAGACAGGCCCTGGCATTAGTCACACTCGCATGTCCGGCCTAGCACACAAGGGGCTCAGCCAGCCCCAAGCAGAAGGGTTTGTTTCGCAAGAGGCGCCCTGGGATCAGCAACAAAGTTAGTCAGAGTCGGTCAGACTCAGGGAGACCAGGAGACACTCCCCATCTCTCCAGTCAGCTGAAACCCTGTGACGCACCCGAGCCTGGCAGGGCAGCTGAGACACAAGGATGAGGAAGAGGGACCCCAGAGGCGCCTTTGTGCCATCCAAGTTTGCTCCCCTAGGCAGGCGAACAGGCTGGAGCGAGGGGACCCTTCTCATGGGCACCCCGAACAACTGGCCCTGCAGAGGAACCAAACCGGGAACCCTGAATGGGAGGGAGTCCATGGCAGACCCCAAGCCCCATCATGGATGGAGGGGGGCAAGTGGGGCTGCTCTGGGCCCATTGCCAGCTGGAAAGGCCAGAGCAGGAACCGATGCCACTCTGGGCACAGGGCAGCAGGCGATGGGCTCTTCCCCCTTCCTAGCTCAGGAGTGGGGATTTCCCCGACACCCCCTGAATTCCCAACACCCCCGCTGGCGCTTAGTAACACTGCCAGCCCAAAGGGGTGAGCACCCCCCAAACCTGCCCCCGAGAGGATACCGCCCAGGACCTCGCTCCCAGCGGGCTGGCCACCGAGGCGAGGCATTTCGGCCTCTGGAAACCCCTCGGGGCCAGTCCGGCCGCGCACTTTCCCACGGCGCGCAGCGTCTGCGCCCCCGGGCCGGGCGGGGGATAATTGGCAGCCGGGACTTGGGAGCCGGCGGGGCAGGGGCGGACTTTGCCCGGCAGCGGCCAAACCCGCGCCCCAGCCTCCTTTCCCGGCAGCTGAGCCGAGAAGCGCTTTGAAAATCCCACTGCGCGCAACCCGCCAGCGCCCCTCCATTGCCTGCGCGCCCCGTGGGAACCGGACCGGGAGCGGGACCGGGACCTACCTCGCCCCGCCGCCGCCGCCGCTCAGCGCTTTGTTCCCGGAGCCCCCAGTGCCTCCATGGCCCCGCCCGGCTCGTTTCTTCTGCTCCGGAGCCGATCAATCAACCCCTGCAATTATTGAGGGTGATGTCATCGCTTTGCCGCAGCCAATGGGGCCCGGCGGCGTCACAGGGGCAGCCCCCCTCTCCTCCATTCAAAATTTGAATGGCTCGGACTTTCGCTTCCATGCGGGAGGGCGCGGCGGGGTTGCCCAATGCCGGAGTTTTCCTTTTCCCTTCCCCGCTCCCCAGCGCGGGGATCTGCGGGAGAGAGCCGGGCCCTGACCCACGCCTGACTCCCTCGCTGCTGTCCCGGCCGCCCAGACAGGCAAAGCTGGCCAAACCCAAGGTTACCAGATACCAAAGCATGGAAAGGAGAACCCATGGAGAAAATGTAGTATTAATGGAATAGCCTTCTGTTTTTCGGGAATACCTCCCCCCCAAAAAACCAGGGTGTTCAAGGGCATTCCAGCATACTTTACCTCCATAAGTAAAAAGTCAGAGAAAATCACATCTTTTTAAAATGCCTGCTGGACAGAGAGGGTGAAGGTAAAAAGGAGGACACGTCCTCCTTTTGCCTGACATCTGGTAACCCTAGCCAAACCCAGGTCTGCAAAGATCCAAAGGAGCAGCTGGGTTGGTCTAAAAACCAGCAAGGAGGCTCCTGGCGCTCAGGGCCGGATTTTGGTAGGCACCTTCACTCTGAAATGTGCAAAAAGAGGGGTGAATGCCAATTGAATTGCGTCAATTGACGTGATGCTTTTTAAACTATTCTAATGCTAAACCACAATTTTCCTTATTTTTCCTGCTTTTTTAATTTTTTCCCCCTCCTTCATAGGCCCTAAAAATTTCATAGGGCCTAGGCACTGTGCCTAGTGAGAAAGCCGGCACTGGTGGCACTTAAAGACTAACAGATTTATTTATCATGTGGGTTTTCATGGGAGAAAATCCCACTTAGATGGGGTTACCAGATGTCAGGCAAAAGGAGAGCACAGCCTCCTTTTTACCTTCACATCCTCTGTCCAGCAGGTATTTAAAAGTACATGATTTTGTCTGGCATTTTACTTACAGGGGTTAAAGTATGCTGGAATGCCCCAGAACACCCTATTTTTAGGGGGAAGCATTCCAGGGCCCCCTAAAAACAGAAGAATATTACATTACATTAATACTCCATTTTCTCCATGTGTCCTCCAACGTCCTCCTTTTTAGTACTTCCCTGCCCTTCTTTCCATGCTTTGGCATCTGGTAACCCTACACTTAGACACTTTGAAGAGGAGGAACTTGCCAAATGGGATGAAAATAAATGCAGGGGAGTGTAAAGGGAAGACATCAGGTCATACTTCAACACTCCCCTGCATTTATTTTCATCCCATGCTGTAAGTTCCCCCTCTTCAAAGTGTCTGGCGAAGTGGGATTTTCTCCCATGAAAGCTCATGCAATAAATAAATGGGTTAGTCTTTAAGTGCCACAAGACTCCTTGCTTTTTTTCCTTTGCTAGACTAACACTGCTGCCTCTTTGGAACTTGTGTTAGTCTAGTTCAGCAAAACAAGCAAGGCATCCTGTGGCACTTAAAAACTAACAAAGAGACATTTGTGGGTTTGCAAAAAAAAAACAAAAAAACCAAGGAGTCTTGTGGCACTTAAAGACTAACCGATTTATTTATCACATGAGCTTTTGTGGGAGAAAATCCCACTTTGTCAGACGCTTTGAAGAGGGGGAACTTACAGAATGGCATTTTCTCCCACGAAAGCTCATGCAATGAATAAATTGGTTAGTCTTTAAGTGCCACAAGACTCGTCGCTTTTTTTGCTTTACTAGACTAACATGGCTACCCTTTTGGTACCTGTGGATTTGCACATGCAAGGTCCTGTGAACACCAGTGCTGGGAGGTCACAACCACAACTACACTACACTCTGCAACAGATTGGGCATGTAGCTGTGGGCATGGCCCTCTTTTCCCCTTTCTGTCCTGCAAGGCAGCAGTTCTCAACCATGGGTACATGTACCTCTGGGGTCTGCAGAAGTCTTGGGGATGGTTACATCAGCTCACCCAGCTATTTACCTAGTCTCACAATGGGCTACAGAAAAAGCACTAGAGGGGTAGCCGTGTTAGTCTGTGTACAGCAAAAACAACAAGCGTCCCATGGCATCTTTCAGGCTAACAGATTTCTTCGGGCATAAGCTTTTGTGGGCTCCAACCCACTTTGTCAGATGTGACTAGCACTACTAGCTCAGTCAATGCCAATTAAAATGTCATGATGACTTGTTTATGCTGCTCTGTACAAGGAGATGTAAATACAATATTTATGTTCCAATTGATTTATTGTAGAGTTATACAGTGAGCACGAGGTAGTCGGCAATTTTTCAGTAATAGGCTGCTGTGACTCTTGTACTGCAAAGTCTAATTAGGTAAGTGAGTCATTTTTAGGTGCAGTGAAACTTGGGAGTACCCAAGACAAATCAGACTCCCAAAAAAGGCACAGTAATCTGGAAAGATGAAAACCCACTGCTCTCAGGGACTGCAGAATTTGCCAAGCCCAAGTGTTGCAAAATCATGACGCAGGTTCCCTAAAAATTGTAAGATTAGGTTCAAAGTCACATGATTACATCAAAATCATGGATTTGGATTCCTATTTTTTTGCCTGCTGCTTTTTAGGTGTGTTGGGGGGAATCGCCTTTTGAAGCTTTCTCCACTGCCATGAGGGCTTGAACCATTTTCTTGAACAGAAGCCGAACTCATCACACAGTCATGTGACTCCAGGACCTGGGGCTTTAAGGTCAGCAATACTTACCATGAGGCTCATGACAGAGTCATGGGAGCTGGGAACACTGCACAGCAAAGTTAAATGGCTTCTTTGGAGGATACAGCAGATCTCCAGCAATGCTTAGCTCGCAGCTGCCCCCAGCACCAGATCTGTGCTTTGCCCTCTGACTCAGTTGCCTCTCAGCCGTTTGCATTGTCCTCTGGCTCTGCACAAAGACGCCTTTCATTTCTACCTGGACGGCAGCCACTGACCGATTTCCAAAAGCAAACTCAGTTTAATGGCTCATCTGCTAGATACATTTATTACTGATGGTGGCTCCTCTGCCATCGGGGACCTCGCTCTTTATTACTGAGCACTGCCAGAGCAATGCAGGTCTTCAGCCTTGCAAAATGATGCTGGGCTGGGATTTGCTGACAAGGAAGCCATCTGAGCTAAGGGGCTGCAGGCCCTGAACATGCCTTGGGCTGTTCTTGGCTGGGGGCCGTGCTGGGTGTTTGTCATCAGCGTCTGTGCCAGGGGTCCCTTCTCTGGGCCCGCATGTCCATTTCCTGAGTCCATCTTTTGAACAGTAAGGGCAGAGATGTTCAAAGGAGTCTAAACAATGTGAACCCTCAATGGCCATTGAAATTCAATGGGATTGGAAACTGTCCTTACATTCCCTTTAAAGCCCCCAGGAAAAAATTAAACCCCACCTAGAACTTCTGCTGCATTTTTTTATCCAGCACTCACAAAGCAGCTGACACTATTATCCCCATTTCACAGCTGAGGAGACTGAGGCAGAAGAAAGCTGAAGTGATTGTTTCACAGATTAAACTCTGAGTCCAGTGCAAGAGCTGGGACTGGATCCAACCTTGGTTAAGTGCTAACCTGGGGCACTACCCGCTTCCACAAGCTCTCCGGCTGGGTATCGGCTGATAACTAACCGTTTGCACACAGAGCACAAACCACGTATGCCAAAGCCCCCCCGCACAGCTCCAAGCTGCTGCATTACAGGGCACTGGCATGACAGCACGTGTCTGCATGCGATAGCACAGTCAGGCAGAATTAAAATCAATCACCCAAGCTGGGCTGGAGGAGGGAAGATTGGTGTTTGCAGCAGCCGGAGGGGTGGCTGGACTGAGATGCACAGGCACCCTCCTGACCTCAAAGAAAAACTCACCAGTCAGCACTGGGTGCTCCCAACCCACCCCAGCTCTCTTTGGCTCTAGGTTGCATTGAGCCCCCTGGACCCAGCCGGGAGGTTTGGCCACATTTCAAGGCTCAGGAGCCAGGGTGGGGTGAGGGAGCTGAATCAGGAACAGCCCTACAGAGCCTGTGGTCGGGTTCATCACACAGCTCCTCAGAAGACTCTTAAGAGAAGCAGCAAGACACCAATTAGACGACGTTTGCTCACAAGGCCAAAGAGACAGTGCCAGCCCGTCAGTCTTCATCCCTCCTGCTCTGAGCCCGGGAGACAATTACATGCCAGTAGAGATCATCTCTGGGAACACAGCAAACCTTTTTCAAAGGGCACAGCCTGAGAGAGGCGGCTTCCCTTTCCAGTCAAGTCCATTGTCATGCAGGGGGACCTGTGGGAAAACCAGAATGACCCAGGTTTGGTTTACTCATGAACATAAGCACCGTTAGACTGGATCATTGCTGGACTTGCTCAGGTCCACGGACCGGCTAGTGCAGCAGCCTGGCTTCCCACCAGTGACCCGATACACCAGGGGAAAGTGCAGGAAATCCTGTGGGAAGCGGATGGGGGATAATCTGTCTCCTCAAGAAGGTCTGAGTCTACTCCCTAGTGGAGATGGGTTCAAACCCTGGAACATGAGGGTTTTTTTTAAATATTAAACTCTCTGCCATCATTCTTTTGTTCACATGAACTACAGTTACAACTTTCACTGCCAAGATTGCCCATCTGTCGTTGAAATTTGCCAACGGCTTGTCCTCAGTGACATCCTGTGGCAGCAAGCTCCACAGGTTAATCACACATGGGGCCAAAGGCATTTCCTTTGCCTTGTTTTGAATGTGCCACCTTTTCATGTTCATTATTTGTCCCCTTGCTTTGTTTTCTGCCTGGGTGAGCTCTTCTTATCTATGCCTTGGAACAGGGGAGTGACTTCCACAGGGGTGGGAAAGGGTGAGTGGTGCTGGTCTCAAAGGTGTGTTGGGCCACCTTTGAGACCATACAATGAATACCCGATCTCTACAGAATTATATATTCCCTCTAGGGAATCACACACACTATAAATGGTCCCTCATCTGTAGCAGCATATGACTACGTGAAAGCTGTTCAAGAATTGAGTGAGTGGAAATCAGTGGATTTAACCCTGCTGGTTGGGTCGGAGGTTTAGAGAATGTCCCTTTGTTGTATGTTGCGTGTACACACGCACGTGTGCAGGGACCGAGCGGCATGAGCTGCAGCTACAGATCTCTGACCCAGCCCCCCTTCCTGCCTTTACCGGTAACATGAAGCAATGGGTCTGACTGAGGCCAGGACTCAAACTCTGCTGCCGAAATTCCAGTAGAGACACAGATGGCTCCCTCGTCTGACCATCTGGCTTCTCTTGGAGGATGGGGAGGAGCAGGCCAGGCAGAGGACTGAAAGTTTCAGTCCAAAACAAAGAAAAAACTCCTTCAGGTGCACAGCCAAATGGGGCGGTGACTAAGCAGGCCCCGAGCAATGCCAAGGGAGGTGTGCAGCTGTGTGTTTTACCCAGGCCCCACTGCACGGGCACAGCTGTACTTGGCCTGGCAGTTCCAGCCAGCCTGTCATTCTGATGGGGGGACCATGATCCGGGCCTGCGAGTGGGCCCTGGGGCTAATCAAGAAGGGCAATTAATGGCGTGGGTGGCTCAGAAAACCCAGCAGGGGTGGTGCAAATCACATACGACTTACCCATGGAGCTGCTGAGTGCAGCAGGAAAAGCAGCTAAGCAGGGGGGCTGTGTGTGAGTAGCCCTCTCTCCCCCTTCCACCCAAACGAGGTCCTTGCTTTAGACATGCCTCGTCTGGGTTTCAGGCTGCTGCCCCCACCCACACTTCCTCCCTGCATGTCACCCTTTTGCACCTCTTGGGTCTGACATACAGCTTGCCATGGACCCTTGAGGCCTTAAAGTGGCTGCAACCACCCCCATGCACGTTTCCCCCTCATGTGGGAGTCTGCCACATGGTGGAGTTTGGGCACTTAAGTCCTGCTCTGCACTCATGGTGAAGGCATGGATTGTGGGCAGGCCTGGCATGGCCGGACTGCACAGCCCTAGACTAGTCTCTGCTCCACAGGGAACGGCACATTAGAGCAGCCCTGAAACTGCCCTAGGTTACAGCAGGGCTCGGTTGGACCCTGCCCAGAGGAAACCAAACTGCCTCTGTCTACATCCTCAAGGACAGGACCCACATCACTGAGAATCAAGCCCCCTCTCATATACCAACCCTGTTCCAATCTCATTCACTTCCCTCCAAGCTCCATACATAAATCACACCATTTTATGCTGCACAAAAGCAAAATCAGTGCATGCGATTCCACCCCCTTTCCCCGCCAGGAAATTGCAAGGAGCAGGTGCCCACACTGGTGTGACTGGTGTAATTCACACCCACGCTGGTGTGACTGCAGGCTACATTCTCAGGGCCCTGTCTGCTATCAGCAGCCTGGAGACAAGCAAGCTGGGATTCTTCATACTGACCTGTATCGGCTGTGCCTATCCAGATACCTGGGGGACGCACCCTGCCCTTGCTGCATGTCTCAGCACAAGGTTTCAGCCCTTGATGTATTTGCTTACACCAAAGCCAAGTTCTGTTCTTGGAAACTTGCCAATGTCACCAAAATTCACGGCACGGTCCCATCCCACATGCTCCAAAGGGGGGGGGGGGGGCGCCTGTCCCAACCAGAGGGCTCTCATGCAGGTGGCAGGAGTGGTTGGAGGATCCCACCAGAATCTCTGACATGCTGTGATGTGACACGACCTGGTAGGCGGCACAGGGCAGGCAACTTGAAGGAACCGGCGTTCCTCGTTAGATCTGATGCTGGACTGCAGCACAAGGACAGAGATAACCGCCAAACTCTTTAGCCAGCTGAGGAGACCTTGGCTTTGCATGTTCTGTGAAAAACAGCATCACTAGCCAGAGCAGTGGCCCCCATCCTGTGTAGCCTCCGCTCAAGGTCTGCTGTTGGCTCCTTTGCCTAGGTTGCTTCCTGGAGAGCCTGTGGGGCCAGAACAGATGCTGTGCCAGCCAGGTACCCCCCAAGTGCCAGCGTCCAGACATTATCCAGACAAGGGGGGGGGCCCAAGCCCATTCCACCCTGCGTTCTGCACCAGTGTAGGGCTGCAGCAAAGCAAATCTAAATTAGCATCTTGGAGCCCTTTATCAATCACAGGGTAGTGACTGTTGGGATCCTGGCACATGCTCTATCTACCATGGCACTGGACAGGCCCATACGCACAGCATGGACCCAGCCGTAACGTGCAGAGCAAGTGGCTGTTTGGGGCCTTTTCTGCTGGCCCCAGGCAGGCACAGGACCAGCTCTGTCCCACCCAGTAACAGAGAGAGGTAGAGCCTGGGAAATAGCCCCTGGGTGACCAGAGCAGTCAGGAGGCCATTAAAGCTGCCTGGGGGCATCAATCCCCTTTTGACCCGGCTAGTTCTGCTCTCAACCGGAGCAGCGGCTCCAGCCCTTGGTCCCTGCTGCATGGGATTTGTGCAGCAAGTGCTGCGGGAAAGGGACATTGCCATTTTCTTAGCAAGGCTACCAGCCGTGGTTCAAGGGCTGAGCTCTTGATGTTGGGGGCCGGGGCAGCTGCTCTGACAGGACGGCTCCTTGCCCCAGAGCTCTGCTGGTGCAATGGCTCCTGTCTCGCCTTCCTCTACACTTTGCAAATGACTGATAAGCGACTGTTGTTTTGCCTTGGGAGAAACTCAGGTCATAACAGTGAAAATGTGCGGGAGCCTGTCAAGGTCTGTTCGGGCCCCATGGCCTGATCTGAGGCGACAGCCCGCACTCATCAAGCCCTATTGCTCCCTCGTACGCCTCAGCTGATGAGTGCCTGCCAAGCCCAGCTCCCGCTCGGCGATGAATTCGAGGTGACTGTGCTGCAGCACCAGCTACCGGAGAGGAAACAAGCACACTGAGCTGTGGATGAGCCTCCTTCCTTACCTGCCCAAGCCCCACTGCATGGCCCAGCTCCCCCTGTGCCAACTGTCAGCCCCAGAGCCAGGCCAGCCCTTCGAAGGTTGAGAGTGGCTGCACTGGGAAATGTGTCCCGTTGTGGCACAATGTGGGTGTGCGTGACAGCGCTCTGCCTGGTCCCTCTCTGCACCCCAATGCCTCTGCCCCTGGGTCACCTAGGTCAGAGTCAGCTGCCCCATTTTTCTGATGGGGAAACTGAGGCACAAGGACGGGCACTAGCTACCTAAGCCAAGCAAAATCTTGCTCATTTCCCTGTGCTTCTGCAGTTCCAGAGGTGGCAAGCATTACTCCCCCAGGCCACACCATCTGGTTGGGCAGAGGGGCGTGTGGCTTGTCTCAGGCATTGAGGCACTAAGAATCAACCCATCATCAAAGCAAATTTTGCTGATGAGCTGGTTGCAACCACCCAGGATGTCTCTGGCCTGCAGGGCTAGATCCTTCAGCTCCTGTTTCCAAACTAAAAGCAATTTGGCTGTGCTACCTGTGCCGGCTCCTTAGTGGCATGCAGGAGATGGCAAAAGGGTGGATGAGACAGCGGCTTGGATCGATGGGACTCTGCAGCCGGATGCTAGTGTGTGAAGAACACAGTCTGTTGGCTCAGGATGGGGACACTTCCCGGGACATGCCCACAGCAGGCCAGGCTGTGAACGCAGAGCTCTCAGGGGCTGTTTCCTTCCATCTGCTCCTCTTTCGAGGACAGCCAGTGGGCAGCTCAACCAGCCCCTCCCTACAGGGTCTGTGGCAAGGCTGGGACCCGAGCCCCAAGCTTTGCTCCAGTCCAGTCAAGTGCAGAAGGCCCAAGGAAAGGTTTCTGGCCAAAAGAAAGAGGCACTGGATGTTGCTCTTCAGGGCCGGTCTGGCAAACACCTTTCACACCCTTTGAAGCCGTGGAGAGGGTGCCCCGGATAATGCCCTTGGTTCTGATCTTTCCTTGGCAGCTGCAAGAATGGTGCTTCCATTTGGAGAACTGCTTACCAATAAACAAAGCTGAACCCAACCCAGACCCTCTTCCCAGGCTCTGCCCTGATCCCCAGGGTTTGGATACCCAGAACCCAGCTCCTGGAGTTTGGTTGTGCAGAACTGGAACCAGCCTGGTGCTAAAATCCCTGCCCGTTCCCCATTCTGGATCAAATGCACCCTGCTGAGAAGCCAAAATGCTGTCAAACTGCCAGCTCAGCCCTGCTCCTGCCCAACCAAGCTATCCTCGCTGTGTTGTACAGTGCCATCATTCTCACCCGCCACAGTGATTCCTGGCTCTGAGCCCTGCTGGTTCGGCCATGATACCATGCTATGGGCGCGTCCATCCAGAAACATACGCTAGAAATGGAGTCCGAACTGACCGGTGCCTGCTGTCAGCTTTTCCACTCACTGTTTTTCCAAACCTTGCCGAGACCACTTAAAGTGGCAAATAAACACAGAGGCATTCCTATAGTGCCAGGGCGGAGAGCAGCAAAGACCTGCCTGTGGCATCTGGCTGGGCATGGCTCCCAAATTCAGCAGCGTGCCTCCCAGCACAGCACCGGTGCTCTGGATCCCACATACCACTCAGATGGGGTGTCAGTCAGCCCAGGACAGAGGGCCAGCCCAAGGTGCTGAGCAGCGCGTGGGCCTCCTGCCAGCTCTCGGCGGGGATTGGGGGCGGTTGTACGCTAGGAGCAGAGCCCCAGGGGCTGGTGCTTGTGTGGTCACTTTTGCCTCGGTGCCCAGGAGACGCTTGCAGCCCAGATCTTGCCACCCGTGCCATGTAATGAACCAGCAAAGCAGCAAAACCTTTTCGGAGAGCTCAGCTTTGCAAGGAAGCCCAGGCCACCTTGCTAGGTTCTGGCGTTGGCTCATTTGCCAAATGACCGGGACTGGGATGTGGTGTGCGGAGAGATGTAGCTCCTGATGCGTTGCCATGGAAATGGCAGATACTCAGTGCAGCAGCGACTGGCCTGGTGCTTATAGGGGAGGGCTCTGGTGCATCTCATCCTGGACTTGGGAGTGTAGCTCGCCCGCCGTTCCTCGCCCTCCCTCTCCGAGCTGCTTGCAAGAGGGTTTAATCTGGGCGTGGAACCAGCCTGAATGCTCAGTCAGCCAGGCCTGGAGCTTTCCTTTGAAAGCAGAGGCTGAAAGGAAGAGACGTACAGCCCCCCAATTCCTATTGCCGCTGCAAACTCAACTTATGACAGTCATTAGTGGGGGAAAATTAGGAGCCAGGCAGCTTCAGCGCCTAGTTCTGGACCCCTCTGTCTTCAGGCAGAGACGTTACACTCTCCGACGTCCTTCTGGGCCCCCTTTAGGGTGCTGCTTTTCCACTCAATCTTAGTCATGACAAGTACCAGCCATTGGCAGTGGGAAAAATGTGGCAGCAGAGCAGTCCAGCTCTTTGCTTTGCCACCCCCAAAGCATCACCACCTTCCAAGGAAGCCAGCAGGCTCTGCCAACTGCTAGCAGCCTGTGGGGTATGGATGGGAGGGTCAGCCTGGCTCACTCAGGGGCCAGACTGAGGCTTCGTGTCAGTAGGAGCCAAAGTGCTGATCTTGCCTCTGTTTGGACTGACATGTAGGATGCTGAAAGCAGATTTCCAGCTGCTGAAAGTCAATAGCAATGAAATCCCCAGCTCTTTTCCAGAGCTTTCAATGCACAGCTTTGCAGCCAATATGAAATTACCAGGATGCAAAATCAAAACATAAGTATTACTGAAGGGACCATAACGATTGTCTAGCTGGCCCTTCTGCTGGCATCGGCCAGAGACCCTCACCCCACAATGTCTGCATCAAGCTTATACCTCCAGTTTCAGCAAGAGCTGATCTCCTAGAGCAGTGGTTCCCAACATTTTCTATGCTGTGGCACTATTTGCTACCTTTAATTAATTTGAGGCACACCACCATACAGTTGCCAAATGAACTCATGAATATTCACGAGCCAATGAGCCAATCCAGAGCTCTCTGAATAATTTTTCAAAAAATTTTGTGGCACACCTGCTCAGACCTCATGGCACACCTGTGTGTCATGGCACACTGGTTGGGAAACACTGTCCTAGAGAGCCAGTCTTGCATTCAAGACATCAGATGACAAAGGAGACAGAGCCACGATTGTCCTTGGTAAGACGTTCCAAGAGTCAGTTGCCCCGCAGCTAACGCTATTTCTAGTCTGAGCTTGTCCAACGTCAGCTTCCAGTCTCATTAGGCTTCTAGATCACAGAGCCATCTATAGCCAGAAATCTCTTCCCCTGGTAGGTACTTAAAGACTGTGCTTGATTCACTTCTCAACTGTCTCTTGGCTAAAACCCTCAGAATTACTTTAGCATCGCATCTAAGGCAGGTTTTCCAGCCCTGGAACCGTTCCTATTGTACTTTTAGAATAGAATAGAATAATTTTCTGGATCTTTTCCATTTTTCATGCAGCCTTCTGGAAGTGTGGACACCAGAGTGGCTGGAGCATTCTAGAAATGGCCTCCTCGATGTCCCAGATGAGGCTGTATCCCTGCCTGACTTCTGCCTGTTAGTCCCCTCCTTAGCCATCAGAGCCTGCCTTGCATTGTTCGCTTTACTGTGGCACCACTCCAAGAGCATATTCACTTAGCTGCTACCATAACATCAAGTCCTTTTCAGGCCAGTGTCACCCACCCGACCAGTGCACCCCACAGCCTTTGTTCTCGATGGAGGGCCCTGCATTTGGCTGTATTAAAAGGCAAGGTGTGCAAATAAGCTGGCTCGCCCCATGCTCCAGAGCATGCTAGAAACAGCCTATCGGCATCCTCTGCTGATTTCTGAGTCAGCTATAAACTTCACCAGCAACCATCTTATATTTCTTGTTACAGATCTTTAGTAAAGGAAGTGACCCAAGCTCCCAGGCGCCTGCAGGACCCTCTAAAAACACCCTCCCATAGCATGCCAATTCCTCATTCACAATTACTTGCAGCTCACTGGTTCCCAATGCACTTAATGCAGGCTACATTGCTGAGTCCTGGCTAGATAGAAAGGACACCCGCTGGGTGACCCTCACCCTCTCTGTGTTCTTCCTTATGTCAGTCCCATCTGCAGCTGAGCCTTGAGGACTGGACAAGCAGCACAAGGCGGGCCCTTTGCAGGGTTTTCTTGGCCTCACTGCATGAATCCTTCCAATGCTGGAAGTCTGAGCCGGGCTGTGGGTGTGTGTGAGAGCCACTCCCCACATAAGGGCGCCCATTAACTTCAGCAGGTTGGGATCCTTTTGTCTGGATCCAGTCACCTACCCCCATTTGCTCCACTGGCAAAACAGCCTCTTGTTAATGGGTCTGGAATCTGCAGATTAAATTCCCAGCTGGTCCCCCGGGGAGTCTTTATTACCTGGTTCCTGCGTCTGGGCTAATCCTTTCAAGTGAGCAACCAAATTACTCCATGGCCTGCAAGCCAAGAAGGCCAGGGTCATTGTCGCTGTGTATTTGAAGGTGCTGATTAAATCACCGGTCATTGAAAGCCCTGACTGTGGAGAACTGAAGGGAAGAAGGGGGGGGAGCACAGCTGTGCTCTTGTCCCCTTGATGCAGGTCTAAACTAGTCACTCGAGTCCTACAGACGCTTCCTACCTTGGCACACGGGGTCTTCCCTTGCAGCAGTTAATGCATCTGTCCATGAGGCCATTGTCGGAAACATTCTTCTTCTGACCCAGCCATGTCTCCACTGGGCTTAGGTTGACTGAAGCGCATCCCATAGGGTGTGAGGTTTTTCACAGCTCTATGCTGCACAGCTCAGGCCTAGCTCAGACTATGGGCAAGTCACTCATCTTCTCCAGGCCTCTCTTCTCCCTTCTTCCAGGCAGGGCTGAGACCTCAAGCTACGTCACAGGAGGGCTGAGATTTGGAAAGCACCACCCTTGTAGAGCAAAGGCACAGCAAAGGGTGAGCGACAGGGTCTGTTTGGCCCTCGCCAGACATCTACAGAGCCAAGACTTGATGAAGTCAATTAAATCTCAGCCTCCAGGGCCAGTGCAGGAGAGGGGCAGGTTTACCCAGGTCTTCTTAATGGTCAGTCCCAGGAGAGCTGGAAACACAGGACTAGGGAAATCAGGTTCCTGGGGGATGCATCCTTTCCTCCCGCCTCTTTCCATCCAGGCCATTAACCTGCTGGGCATGTTGGACCTTCTATTTCTTACAAACTGGCAATGTTAAGCTACCGTGCTTGCTAGGTCTGCCCTTAGCACTCACACAACCCCACTTTTCAGGTGCCAGTGGCCACCTACATGGGCACACCCACTGCTAGAGCTTTATGCTACATGTCCCAATGCAGACAGGGCGAGGGGAGTGATGGGCAGAGTGCTGCAGGGAGAGCATCTCTGAGACTGTGACTGGCACCAGAATTGCACAGCGTCTCCCCCCGACACCCTCACAGTCACAGAATGATCTGCAAGGTCCTGGCATCCATCCCCTGCCATGAGATAGGGCTTCGCTGAGCGATGGGGCAGCTATATTGTTCACACAACTCCCTGGCTGACAGCTCTCACCACTGGGGGTTTGGCTCCAGAAATGGAGATGCCTGGAGTTCCTTTTCCCAGGCTGAGACCCTCCCACAGTAGCAGAGCAGGATCGGGGGGTCACACGGATTTGAACCAAGGTGCACTCTCCTGGCTTCACGCAGTCCCTTGCTCTGGTCATCAGGTGGCTGCCTCCATGGGGACGTGGCGAGCCCAGGGGCTGAGCTGCACAGCAGCTGCCCGAGCGAACTTTCTATCTCACCTTTGCTTTGGGCATGCCCAGCTGCCCTGAATCACTCCTTGCCTCCCTGCACTCCTGCCCATCAAAAGGGAGCCTAGTTGCAGGAGACACCTTTGTCCAGTTCCAGGCTAATGGGACACAGCAGAGCAGCCTCTCCTTTCTGCAGGTCTTCAAACCAGCCAGGCCCAGCTTGATGGTCCAGAGCAGGGCCACGTAAATAGGGGAGCTGGCTGACTGTCAGAGAGATGATTCCCCAGCAGACCTGCAAGCCACAGGTGGGTCGCCACCTGGCCAGCATGGGGTGCAGACACTGACTAGCACCTCTACTGGGTGAACACCTGGCAGCAGGAAAATGGTTGCATTGGGGCATTAATTGGAGAAGACTCCAGGACCTTCACTGTGGATCTGATTCCACCTCCCTCTGGCCTTCCCAAAATAACCTGTGTCTGGGACACCTGCACCGAAACTGTCCGTCCTCTGCACACCTGAACGTAAGGGAGACCCCCATGGTCCAGAACTACTCCTCTACATCACTTGTCTTTGGATGAATACACAGATGGGACGTTTGGGGTGCTCCCAGCTGCACCCCTCTCAAGTTCTGCCAGTTACACGGTCAGCCCTGCACATCGCTCTCCATTTTGGGGAGAGAAATGAAACAAAAACTGCGTCAATGCTTTTGATTCTTTATTAAAGGGACCCAACGCACCAGCTTCAATCCTCCCTCGGCCAGGCTGGGCCAAGAATGTGCAAATACAGTGAGGGGAGAAGGGGCACAACGGCCGCAGTGATTTCACCACAGTGACCGCTCCAGCCCTCCCCTCTCCCCCTGCCCGAAGGACAAGGGCCCAGTGAGACAGCTCAATCTCCCAGCCTGGATTTTGTGACTTTCTTGTCTTGCTCTTTCTGAACTGGCGCCCTGAGGAAGGGAAGACGGCTGAGGACCCAGTTGACTGTGCATATTTTGCCATTCTGAAAACAACCACCACAACCACTAAAGATCCCCCTCCCACTTCACACATCTGGATTATTGCCCCCTCCTCTTGCAAGCCACCACCAGACCTGTGCACTAAAACAGAGCATGAAGTAAAGGCTGCTGATGTCAATCCACAGGGCTTTGCTCCTTCCCAATCAAATCAAATCAAAGGGAAAGGTGCATCATCTCCAGTTTCATTGGCATTAAAGGGCTGGCCTCCCTCATGTGCCAGGAGGCGACAAATTCCTGCCATGTCACCAAGATCCACACCCAACGCCCGACACCAGCCACATTGTAGCTCCAGTGAACATTTTGCAGTTGATGGGGCTGAAGGAAGATGTTTCCTGAAGAATTCAAGTCAATTGATATTTCTGCAGCATCTGCCCGGCCCAATCCACTCTCCACCCCACATCCCCACCCCAATGCATCAAGAGAAAGGGATGCATGAGGTCTTTGTTTTTGGTTGGTTCCTTGTCCACACTCTGAGGCAGCGCATCCCAGGGAGGATGTGGTGGCAGAGGAGAGACCGGAGAGCAGAGCAGGCAGCCTGGCAAAGCCAGTTCCATGCCCACCACATGGATCTGGCACTGCCATGGCCCAGGGGAGCAAGGGCCTGTGGGTGTTGTGCCCACCTAACGCTTAGTGGAAGAGCTGTGCCATGCCTGTCCCCTGTCAGGTTCTGCGCCACTGGTAGCTGCTCTATGCTTGTTCATCGGTTGAAGTCTGGGGCGGTCATGGTGCTCGGCATCATGGCCACGTCTTGTTCCTTTGGACACTGCAGTGCACCAGGGGTGCTGCTCGTTGGCCGGCCTATCCATTATCACAACCTGGCTCGGCCTCCTCCGAGGGTTCACCCAAAGAAAGCTTTGGCCAAAAAGGAATGTGTTTATCCTCCTGTCAGCAGAGTCCGTTAGGCATTTTGCTCCACTTAGCGTTGAGAAAACCACCAGCTCTATGCAGAGACACTGGCTTCAGCTGGGTGCCTGGCTGTTGTCCTCTACCCACAGACTTTCCTGTCTGAGCCTCCACATCAGAGACGAGGGAAGGCCCCTCTGGACGGACACTCAGCCCTGTCTGCTGACAAACTGCCCGGCAAGGTCCTTTAAAGTGGCTCCTCTTCTACTGAGCTCCAGGCAACTTTAGAAGCAGCAAAGGATTAGAAACTGAACTGGGGCCACTTGTCTCCCACCCAGCCTGCCCTGGGCTGGTTCTGCCGGGACATCTGCTTCACCTTGGAAAAAATAACTCTGGACGTAAACATGGGCGTGGGAATCTTTGTCCTTTTTCGCTTCTCTTGATTGCTTTTTAGAGCCTCAAACAAAGGAAGAAAATCCCGCAATGGGCGCTCGAGAGCCAGGGGCCAGGCTGCTGGGGGGGCGGTACAGGGTGTTTTGCTGGCTGGGGGGGTTGACGGGTGTTTGGGGGGTTGGAGTCCTACTGACTTTGGGCCGGAAAAGGCTGCCTTGCTGGGTGCTGTTGCTGTTGGACAAGGGGCAGTGGTCAGGGTCACCGGAGTCGCTTTCCGTGTAGCTGTAGGCCTGGGCCCGTGAGATGCCCTTTTGCTGGCGCCGCCAGGAGTTGTAGTAAGTTGGGTCACTGATGTAGTGGTTGACGAAGGAGTGGGCCTTCTGGTGGTTCTGATCCACTTCGTATTCGCTGTCGCTCCCCTGCACAGACAGAGCGCTCGGTTACTCTGAGCTGGCTGCTCACAGCAGCAGCACCCCACCACCCCAAGGACAGACAGCACATGTCCACACAGACACAGCACTAACAGGAGGAGCTGTGGGGACACCAGCTGGGCTGAGATCCTGCAAGAGGCAGTTGGAAACCGTGACCCTACATGACTTCTTCACCAGGCCCCATCCTCATGGGCTGGGGAGGGACGGCCAGGTGGGCAGCACCGGCAGATCAAGGAGCAGAGGTCTCCCATGCACCAGTGTGAGTCCAGAGTGACTCCATGGGGCAGCACGGAGGTAAAAGAGGGTTGGAATTGAGCCCTGGGGAAGCTGGGGATAGTGAGAACATGGCTGGACCCAGTGAGAGGCCAGACCAGTGTCACTTTTCCATTGCCCTGATTCAGCGAGCACCCCAGCCTGGCATCCCTTCCCCAAAGACCAGATCCAGCATCTCTTCCCTGATGATCAGGCCCACTGCACACCCCGCCCTGGCAGCCATATGGGGGACCCTCTTTGAAAGCCACATGGTGTCCCGGCATCACTACTGGTGCTGCTCAGACCCATCAGCTTCCCCTCTGCTGCCCCACTCCTCCTTTTCAGGGACTACAGCTGCCTGAGATTTGCGAGGGCTCAGCATCAGATCTCCCAGGGTGCAAAGCTCTTTGGAAAGGCCGGCCCTGCTGAACTTCCCAGCCTAGCTGAATGCAAACTCCATCTGTGGCGAGAGGCTGCAGCTAGGACCCAGAGCCCTGGCAGTGCGGACCCCATGCTCCGGCTCTGGGAACAGCCGGGGTTATTTTTGTCAGAGGGCATGGGGAAGGAAGACAAGAGAGCTCAAGAGGAGCTGGGTTGGCTCCCATCCCTCCTTTCAGCTCACCCTCTGCTTTCCATAATTGAATTCGGCTTCCCCCTCAGTGGCAGACATAAAGGGGCCATTCATAAGGAGGCTCAGGCTGGCCAGGAAAGCAATCAAGTGACAGCTTTCAGCTAGTGCTGCTCTTCACAGCTCCTCAAAGACACTCAATCAGGGAGAACGGAGAGGGGGGTTCAGCTTGGAGTCCTCCCCAGTTTGGAGCAAAGGACATGCTCAATCTGGGAGTCAGCTGGAAACCTGCAGGAGCCCTCAGCTGTCCCTTCCCTTCCCTGCTCGAGACACAGCAAGTGGGGCCCTGCACCGTGATGGAATTGGCCTTGTGCTGGGACCCTGGAGACCAGGGAATTCCCAGCTCTGCCACGGATGCCGGACTTAGCTCTGTCCAACGTGGACAATAACCCACCCTTTGTCTTCTCTTCTGTGAGTGCAGGCTCCTGGGGGCAGGGACCGCCTTGCACACCATGCCCAGCATAGCGGGGGCCTGGGCACAATTGGCTGGGAACAGCCCCATCTCCACCTCTTCTGGCTGCCAAACACGCTGCGACCATTCTGCTCCTTTCCAGTGCTCTTGTGGCTGCAGTACTGTCCCTGCCTCACCCTGTCGCTGTCACAGCCCAGGGTGAGCGGCTTCATGGAGCCACAGGGTCTGTTTTGACCTCGCCAGATGCCTACAGAGCCAGGACTCCATGCAGTCAATTAAATCTCAGCCTCCAGAGCCAGTGCAGGAGAGGGGCTGGTTTACCCAGGCCTCCTTTATGGCCAGTCCGCGGACAGCTGCAGCTGCAGTACCTGCGTCTGGAAACGCACGGCTAGGGAAATCGGGGTCGTGGGGGACTATGTCCCCTCTTGCTGCCTCATTCCTTTTGGGCCATTAACCTGCTGGGCGTGTTGGACCTTCTCTCTCCTACAGACCCTGCCCCTCTGGGGCCAGAATCACTCTAGCCACACCTGCCCCCCAGCACGGCTGCCCTGATCATGCTATCACTGTGGGGACTCAGCTAGGGGACAGAGACAGACCCTGCAGTTCTCTCTCTTGTTAGCCCCCATCTTGTGCCACTGCAGAGGTTTCCCTAAACCCTGCCGGGGACTGTGCCATCATGAGCTGCTGCTGCTGCTCGCTTCCACGTGACCCAAAGATGGGAGCATCCGAGGGGGCACCGGCTCCCCAGAACAGATGTTTCCTTTGCCATAAGCCAGGCTAACAATTTGGCAGCCATGATGTGGTCCAAGGCAATGTGGGGCATCTGGTGGGGGTTTGATACCAATACAGAGAGAGCCCATGGTATGAGCTCACTTTAACCATCCCTGGCAGTCACAGTCCCACAGATCCCTGCAAAACCTCCTGCAGCAACACTCAAATACTTCAGCTCCCCTCTCTCTGAGCAGCCAGGAGAGCCAGGGAAGGCCCCTGATTCTGGCTGCGGAGCAGCAAAGCAGGCGAGGTGCATTGGGGACTGGGCAAAACTCCCATCCTGCCCCTGTGCTTTGCCGGGAGTAGGGTGGAACAAACACCCCAGGGGACAGGAGCAGAGCCATAACGCAATGTTTTGGTGCCCAATCGGAGCACGCCCCTTGCTATTTGCAGCAGCTGGGGCTGGGGCTGGAGGCGTGAAATGCACCCTTTAAAGGAGCAGCTCTATTGAGCCACACTGGGGCGCCCAGGGCAAAGCCCCGTTCACCTCACTGTAGTTACAGCCCTGGCCAGGAGTTTGGCGTCCCTCAGGCTCCACTGAGATGATAAACCACAACCCTGGGAGCTGCCCCCTGCCCCTGTCACTGCCCTGCTGCTCCTTGGGCCATACTGGCCTCCCCAGGACAGTGCCCGTCTCTCTGGGAGGCTGCAGCAGCTGCTCCCTGCAACCCCCTCGCTCCGAGGGCCAGCGCCAGCCAGGTGCCTTGTTGTCGACTTAGGCATGGTTTTGGCCATGTCCGCAGGCATCTCGTTCTCGGGGAGGAGCTGAAGGTGCTGTTCTGCTGAGATTGGCAGGGCTGCAGACTCCAGACCCTGGGCCCCAAGGGACAGCTCAGCAGCCTTAGGGTGTGTGTGCCCACCAACCAGGGCTTGTGTGGGGGGTATGGAGCGCTGAGACTCCTGCCCATCTCTCTTCCGTCCCTTCCCCACATGCACCCCATGGCTGCCTGCCTCTCCCCAGCTGGCTGTAGAAGGGGGTGTCCTCTATGGGAAAGCACAACGTGGCAAAGGGTGGAAAGCCCTTGTGGTCCCTGCCAGCTCTGCCCTCGCCCCACTGCTCCAGGGCCCTCATGCTGCTCAGCGTGGGGCGGGTTGTGTGTGTGTGTGTCTGGATGGCCTGCAGATGAGCTGAGGGTGGAGGAGGGCGGTGTGGCTTCATGCCCCATGGTAGGAGCTCTGGGCAATGCTGGAAGTTCATTAGTTGGGTTTGGGGAATTGTAGAATTGCTCCCTTTCCTGGTGTGTAGTGGGGCAGGCCAGTTCAGGGTCCCCTTTACAGGGCAAGGGGAGGTAATGACTCTCTGGGACAAGGAGGAGGAACTGGGGAAGATGGATGGGGGACTGGGCATGAACCAGGCACTGGGTACAGAGCAATTTACTCACCTCAGGGGCAGTGGCTGAATGGGGTGCTCCCTCCAATCCTATGCCCCATCCCCTTGGGCGGGAGACGCTGCTCACCTGCTAGTCAAGCCCAGACTGCTCCCAGGGTCCAGGAGAGAGCCAGGACCTGGTGTGAACTGCACCTGCCCGGCTGTCCAGCACCACACAGACCCGCACCATAACAGGGGCCCTCCCAGCACCTCCCAACCCAGACCTGCGGAGAGTCCTGGATTTGATGGGTGGCCCCTCACCTGGGAGTCTGAGATCTCTGAGGGCTTCTCCGTCAGGCTGCCACTCTCGGCCGGGATGAGATCATTGTACTTAGTCACGTCCTCGTCGGAGTAGTGCAGGCTGCCAGGGCTGGGCCGTGGTGGGGACCTCGGGAGGGAGGCAGAAGATTTATATTTCATTCAGAAAGGGGAACGCTGGTGCTGCAGCCACTCGGGGAGATCAGTCACGGTTCCCCTCCATCCCTCTCTGCAAGTACCCTGGTGCTTGGCTCACAGGGGGGTCTGCATGGGGCCACGTGCTTCTGTGGGGCTGGGCTGGGATGTTCCAGACTGCCCCCCACACAAGGACCAGGACCCGTGTGGAGGGGAGGGGACAACAAGCCCTCCCTCACCTGGCCTGTCCGTCAGCCTCCTGTACCCCAGGACATGCCCTGCAGCTCCAGCTCAGCACCCGCACAGGCAGCCTTTCTTACTGGGGGTGGCAGGGGCTGAAGGACCCTCTCTGCCTGACTGGCCCACTGGCCTGGCTTCCCTCCTCCCACACACAGCCCTTTCCAAGACAGCGCACAGAGATGCTATGGTCAGCTCAGGCAGTGAATGGGTCGAATTCACTGGGGTCGGCCACAGGAGAAGAGGGCTAGACATGCCAGGAAGGGAGGCAGGTGGAGATCCAGCCCCATACTCAGCGCAGGTGGGGTGACTTGCTGGGTGTAGTCTGAGGGATGCTGCCCCTCTTGCTCCAGTGCCATGGGGGTCCACACTTCCCTTCTGCAGCCCCCTCCCTCAGTCCTCTTCCTCTAGGACCCAGAGCCTACCGTGGGACCCTTTGGCAGAACGGGAATGTGTCCCCTGAGTTACTGTGCAGCAAGCAGGGGTCCTGGGCCCTGGGAAGCAGCTGGGGCCCCCAGCAGTAGGACGGGCTGCAACACAGAGGCATCCTTGGTGCCTTCTCTGCCTGTGCTGTGTTGACCCATGAGCTGGCCACTGGGCCCCCTGGCCTTCTGTGGGGCAGGCTGGAGGGACTGTGGCCTGGAGAGCGAGGTGCGCTGGCTGCAGACAGCTCATGGAGCCAGCTGGGGAACAGCCAAGCAACCTGTTGGGTGCCCAGGCTCTGGGGGGACAGATCCTTTGGGGGTCTGAACAAAGCCGCCCTACTGGCCCCAATAGCTTTAGGTGGAGAGTCTGATCCGGAGCCACATCTGACCCTTCATTGCCGCCAGTAACAGCACTAGCTCTTGCCTGTGGGCACAGTTCCTTGCATGCAGGGCACAAGGGTGGGGGACCAGCCTCAGATCTGAGCTTGGGCACTCAGCTCCCCTGGGCTCCAGCTTGCTGGTTCCCTGACCCGGGCACCCAGCTCCCTTGGTTCCCTGCCCCCACGGCCGGTACCTGGTGTAAATGCCGTTCTTCCTGCAGAAGGAGTTCTTGACAGAGAGGCGCCGGTTGTTGAGCTCCAGGGCAGGGAAGCTGCTTTCATCCAGACTCACCATCTCGCCATGGCTCAGTGCATTCGACTTGGAGTTGTTCCCTGTCAGACAGTAGGTGGCTGTCAGCTGGTGCAGCACCCAGCCTCCATGGGAAACCCAAATATCACATTCTCGGCCATGGACCAGCTTGCACTCCTGACCTGAGCCTCTCAGACTGCCATACAGAGCAGCAGGCCCCCCTGCATTGGCCTGGGATGATATGGGCCACCCCTAACAGCAAGGGAATTTGGAGGGCAGCCCCCCTCCACACTGAGCCTGATGGAGAAATGGAGCAGGCAGTGCACTGCAGCAAGGGGTTCCCCAGGTCACTGGCCATCTCTCCCCAGGTGAGTGGGCAGAGGACTCCCCCAGCTCAGCCAGCCAGTCCCAGCTCAGCACACTCAGTGGCAATGAAGGCGTTGGGCAGTCTTGGCCTACCCATCTCGTAGCTCACTCTGGGCCGGGAGGGCTGCGCGGATGGGCTCATCCACTCACCAGCTGGCCCAAGTCTCCCAGCTCAGAGCCATCCTGTTATGGCATCTCAGTGGGGCTCCAGGATGGGGCGCGGCTCTTACAGCTCCCCTGTGTGGTTGGGGGGTGCAGGTTCCTCCCAAGGACTCCTCGCGCCAGCCCAGATCCCTGTGCAGTTGGAGGCATAAGGAGCGGACTGCGCTGGAAGTCACTCTCAGCTCCGGGTCTGGCCAGCCCTGCTTGTGTCTGGTACAGAACCTGTCAAATGCTGAGGCCCTGGAAGAGACTCCATTTCCCTATCCCTGAAATGGGGATATTTGAGGCTTCACAATCTCACCAGGGGTCAACTCATTGAAATGCTTTGAGACCCCTGCAGGGCAAGTGCTGCTGACTGGCACAGATTCCTCTGCGTGTTAGCAAACTGCTGCAACAGACCCTTGCTCTTTCCAACAGCTAGCGAGAGGGAAAGTTGGGGGGTCTCAGGATAATACAGGACTCTGGCATGTGCTGTCCAGGCTGTCGGGGCTCACCAATTCCACAATGGCTCTGCAGAGCCGGCGAGCACCCCAGATCCTGCCAGCAGTGGGGCAAGCTGAGCCCGAGAAATTCAGGCCACGTTGTCACGAGCAGCTGCTAAATGGGGGGGGGCACCTTCCATTGGGGGTGCCCGACTCAAATTCCATGGGGCCCAACTGCCCCCTTCCCACCAGCATGTGTGGGCACTGCCTAGCACTGAGTTGGCGCACCAGTGGAGTGAACAGTGCGGTGGCATTTGGGGAGAGAGGCGAGTAGAGGATCAGGCCCCTTGACTTCTAACTTTGGGCCCTATGAAGCAAGCAACTCGCCCATGCAGAGCCAACCCCAGAAGTGAGCAGTCTATGCTCTCAGTGCCAGACATCTCCCCCTTGCACTGCAACAGAAGCGCAGTGATTTAACAGGGAAGTCTGGAGCAGCCCCACAATCCAAGTCCTTGGTTTGGCTAAGAAAACAGAGCAGCTGACCAATTATACCACGACCTTTCTTGCTCCAGCAGCTCACAGTGAGAGAAGATGCTGGTTTAATTTTGAGCTGCCCATGACATTAATGGGGCCAGTGACGTATTTTTCTAAGTTGCTGGGGCTGCAGAGGGGCAGGAGCTGCGTGTGTAACTCTGCATCCACCCGCAGGAGAGCTCACAGATGAGCAACAGGGTCCGATTTGCAGGCCAGGGACGTTAATGGAAAGGCTCCCACTAATCAATGGGTGCCAAGGCCACTGCCTGGAGTCAAGCGCTGGCCACCCCACAGGGATGCCGGGAGCACACTGTGCACCCTGATGCCAGCTCCCCTGGTTTGGCCTCTGGCTGAGCCACGTCCTGCCCTGATACCAGGGTGAGGGGGCATGGGTTCACAACTACCTGGGGTGCTGCCTGGAAGCTGCAAACAGGGAGAGGCAAAATGCGGTCCTGGTCTCTGGTATGCAGGCACGGCACTGATTGCGCCTGGCTCCCGGACCCCAGCGCTGCATTTCTGTCACTGAGATGAGGCCGGCTCAGAGCCAGTCCACCTGGGTCCCAGCAGGCAGCCCCTGAGATGCGACGTTCTCCTAGGTCAGGCCAGGCAGTCGTACTCCTGGCTGGGTGGGAAGTGAGCACCTGCCTTGCCCCTAGGGATGCTCACCTGAGTCTGTCTTCTTGGAATACTTCTTGCTCTGCCCACGGATGATGAGGACGAAGACCAGCAGGAGGATGAAGATAAGCCCCACCAGGGCGATGACCACTAGGAACCACCACTCCTCATAGAATGGGTTGGCTTTCTGGGCTGGAAGACAGCCGCGGAGAGCAGGGTGAGTCACCCACCTCCTCTGTCAGCTCAGACTCTGGGGCCTGTCCTGGGCACTGGGGCAGGTCCAGGCTGAACAAAGACCGTTTCTCTGCTCCCAGGGAAGCCCCTTTAGACTTGTAAGCAACAGACCTGTTTCAGCTTGGGGGCTGGGGGCCCTGGCAGGGCTGCGCAGGGACACCCCAGTTGGGCTAGCAGGGGCAGCAGGGGGGGAGTGAGGGGCACCGGCGGTGTTTGTGGGATTGGAAGAGGAATCACCTCCAGGGGTTCAGGCTGTACCAGCCATTCTTAGAGACTCAATCTCCAGGCTACACCATGGAGTTACCCAGCACTTTTTTCTGTCCAAGACAGTCTCTGGCCATGTGCCAGGGGAGATCACCCCCTTCCTGGCTGCTCTGCTCCAATAGCCTTTAACTAGCGCCCCCCCCCTGACTGAGTTCTCCAGTAGGATCTCCCACTCCCTGTTACTGGTTTCCCCAAATGCCAGATCCCCTCATGCAACCTACCCTCCCAGCCCCAGTGCCCGCACCTGAGACAGAAGGGGAGGGCGTGCTTGGTGTCCCATAGCCGTAGTCATTGACAGCGATGATCCGAAAGTCATAGCTCACCCCCTGCTTCAGGATGTCCATGCTGAAGGTGTACGAGGTCACCTCCTTGGGGATGTCCTTGATAAGGATGTCCCACAGCCCTTCATCTGGCGGAGAGGAGATGCCCGGCATGGTTAGGGCAGAAAATGGCCTTGGAGCACAGGGGCTGGGCTCACAGGGAAGGCAACAAGTTCCCAGCTCCAAGTGACAGGTGCCAAGGCCCTGGTGGCACCAGGGGCTGGAGTCAGCAGCCTCAGGTCTCTGGAGCAAGCAGGGAATCACCACCTGTTGCAGCAGCACCAGGGCTTATATCTCCACAGGTCTTCAGCCACCAGACGGTGCCTATCCTGTGACACGCCTCAGCCTTAGTGTTGCTAAGGATAAGGCTCAAGGGCACCTCCCCATGGTTGGGCTGAGCTGGCTGTTGCTTGGGTACCTGGAGAAACATCCTCCCATGCAGCTCCCTGCAGCCCTAGACCTGGTGCCCACAGCTGATGAGCACCCACTCTCGAGGGCAAAGTGACGGCACTGCTTCCCTGTTCCAGCCCTCAGACACCAGGCTCAGCCCCAAGCTGCCCCCGGCCTGGGAGCTGGATCTGTGTCCCAGATGCCACCTCGATATCCTGCAGGGCACTGCCAGGGGCTGGCATGCTTTGCAAGGGGCACAGAGCCTGCCGCTCTTAGCAAGCAGGGGCCAGATTAGCACTTGGGATGGTGGGGGCCAGAGCCTGAGTGGGCATAACCCTGCAGGTTTGGCTGCCTTCAGAGGAGCCAGTTTCCATTGGCTGAGGACAGTCAGTACCTCATGCCCCAGCAGAGTGATGATGAAAATCTGCTGTGCATGTTACGGCAACCCCTGGTATCTGGAGCTCACACCTCTACAAGGCCTGTCCGGGGGGAACCCCCAGCACAAAACTTGGGTGGCTAGGGACGGTCCTTGCTTTGCAAGGTGGCAGTATGGCCAACTGGGTAGCATGTGGGCTAGGGCATGAAGAGTCCTGGGTTCTAATCCCATCTCTATCACTTACCTGCTGGCTGACTTTGCTCAAGTCATGCCCCTCCCTATGCCTTGGTTTCCCCCTTCAGTGAATGGGGACACATTCTGCCATCTACCCCTGAAAAGTGCTCAGTAGCATCATTGTTCTGCAGCTCTAGACAACACCCATTCAGTGCCTGGACCAGACAGGACTTTCCAGTAAAATGTTCCCAGGACTCTGTCCAGGACAGAAGCTGAGGCCTGGGGTGACCCTGATGTTCCTGGGACAAAGGAATACAGGGCTGGCTCTGCAGGGCTCACGTGCCCTGGTTACCCAGGGGGTCTCTATCAGCTGCTGTCTGGCTGCTAATCAAAGCTGCTCCTGAGAGATGAGGAGCCTGGGGGAGCAGGTGTCACAGCCACTTGGGAAGCAGCAGATTGGAAACTGTCTGGAGATGGAGGCCGGCTCTCAGCTTTGGGTTTCTTAGGAGGCTCTTGCAATTTGACTTCAGGCATGAGAAGCCAAGCCAGTGAACTGACAAGAGGCCCTGTGGTGCTGGTGGGGGCAGAGAGATGGGGACTGCAAGAGAATTTGCTGCTACCTTTATTCTCTATCCATCCATGCACAGCCTATCTCAGACCATTCAGCTGCTCCTGTGGCCCGCATTTCCACAGCTGTTGGGGAACCCAGATGCAATCCATCTGGTGTAACCCAATTTGGTCCTGCACTGCAGAAAGGCCCCACATAGAGCAAGTTACCACAGCTTCCCTGGCTGGCATGTGTCCACATAACCCACTGCAGCAAATTCCCAGTCTTTGGGGACGTCCAGTTGTAGGGCCCGTCCTGCACTGAGCCCCGGTGCTGGCCCAGGTGCCTCGCCAGGTCTCCAGCCCTGTGTTCGAGAGCAGAGAGAGAGCTGTGGGGGGAGCGTACAGTACCTGAGGGCCGGGCCTCAATGACATATCGGGTGATGGGTCCCTTGCCATGGTCCCCACTTGTCCAGTGGATAGTGATGGCTGAGCCGTACCGGGAGATGAAGGGCTCACCTGGGGGCCCAGGGGCACCTGGGAAACGAGAGGTAAAACCCACAGTCACAGGAAGAAAAAGCAAAACTGTCATCTAATGTTACTTTGGAAAGAATTGCCCAGCAGGAACCCAGCCCCCTGCCCTCTGTCCAGCCTCCACTTCCCTCACTCACCAGCCCCCCGGTACCACCCCTCTCCATGCCAAACTTTAACTGCCTGTCCAGTTTTCCCCTGCATCTCCGTCAAGTGACTCCTTCCTGCTCTCTGCTCTCAGGGATCCTGAGGGACCTTCCCTCCCACCCCGACAGGCAGTGCGGTACCTTCCCCTGGCCCCGTGGTGATGTTAGCCTCAATCTCGGGTCCATAGGCAAAGGTTTTGGCCCGGATCCGGAATCGGTACGTCACGCCCTCTGCCAGGTCCTTCACCTTCATCCACAGGGGGCTGTTCCCCTTCACATCCACCGTCACGATCTTACTGACACCTGGGGGGGGGCACAGAAGTGGGTGCCCATTCTTCCTGACAGCATCCACTCCCTTGCTGTAAGCTCTGGCATTGGGTGATAAACTGCGAAACCAGTGCAGGAAGCGGCCACACTTCCCTCTCACGAATTCATCTCCACACAGCCTTCACTTCAACTTCCTGCAGCACAGCACTGAGCAGCCTGCAGGGGACCCTGCCCAGGTGGGGACTGGACCCCAGGTCTCCTACACTACTGAATATACTGGGATCCTCTGACACATGCCTACGTGGCTCCATCAGACCCCTGGCCCAACACATCCCACGTCCTGCCTCCAGCCCATAATGCTGTCTGACAGGGCCTGGGGACAGCCTTCCTGGCCTTGCAAGATGGGTGTGCTTTGCTTTGCATAACCCCAGGCCTCTCTGTGTTGCAGCAGACAGGCAGCATTTGCAGGATCAAAGGTCATACTCTGAGGCACAAGTTCAAAGCAGCAAAGCCTCTCTCCTCACTCACTGGGGTCAGCTATGCCTTCTCCAGAGCCCTTGCCTCACAGCACGTCCTCTGAACTCAACTCTCCAAAGCCCAAGTGGTAGCAGGGAACATGGAGCAGTCGTTGCTCCCTCTGGCCACCCCACACCTGCACCCCACTCCACTCTCAGGCTCCCTCCTGCTCGCTCTGGATGCCTCATCAGCCACTCGGGGAGAAGAGCGGAGACAACATTCCCCCTTGAATGTGTTGCTCCAGACACAACTGCTCCCACAGACGCTGGTGGTATGGGAGCACTGGGCAGGGCACCACAGGGCTGCAGAGAACCAGGGGGAGGTGCCACACCCCTCCGAGGATGCAATAAAGATCATCAGAGCTGGTTGCAATTTGACATTTTTATCCCACGCAAAGGCCACTGGAGTTGATCTTCACACCAGGGTTGGGGATTTTTCTTTTCTTTTCTTTTCTTTTTTTTTTTATGATACCCTGAAACTTTTCGCCAAAAAAGGGACTTTGGGCTAATTTTCCACTTTCTTTTCCACCATCCAAATGCCTGCATGGAACATGCGTGCCCTGCTCCTGCAGTGACACTTCGATGGCGTCCTGGCCTGTAAGTCACATGCAACTCCTCATGCTTTGCACATTGACCTGTGGGACAAACCCAGGATTGCCCCGGCCTCACTGCCGTGTGGTCACCTCTGGGCAGGAACACTGGAGCAGTTTAAAAGTGAACAGCAACATTTTGTGCGTGGGACGTGAAGAGCCCAATGTGCAGCTACCACTGCCGGAGCTGGTTGGGGCACCGAATGAAGGGGCATAAGCAGGAGCTGGGCTGGGAAGCTACACTCGTGCCCCAAACCCTTGTGATGATGCCACAGGGTCACAGAAAAATTCTAGCTCAGCACGCCTACCCTGTCAACTTAATCCCACCCCTCCCTTTTTCCAGACAGATTTTCCTGCCTCTTGGGCTCCAATACAGTCTTTGCCTCCCAAGAGTGGTGGTCCCCGAGTCCCCATCATTCCTCCCCAGCTTTCCCCGCTGCAGCAAGTGGCCCTGCCCCACCATCCCCATTCGGCTCAGGACCCTTACCATCCACGGGCATGCATGGCTCATAGACCAGCCTGTATCCTTCCAGGATGCCGTTGGGCAGGAGAGGGGGCTCCCAGGAGACATTCACTGAAGTGGTAGTCAGCTCACTGAACTTGATGGCGCTGGGGGCGCTGGGAGCTGCAAGAGGCAAGCAGAGAAACTTTGCCGTGGGAGCCTTGGAGTGAGCTGCTCTGAGGAAAGGAGGAAGAGTGGGGGGCCGGACTGTGCTGGGGTCTGTCTGTCTGATGACTGATACTGAGGACCCTTTTGTGCTGTCCCACACAACTCCCCACATGAAAAGGGAAGGATTCAGTCACTCTGTGTCAGCATAAACAGTGTGTATGTGTGTGTCTGTGACCAACCCAAATCTCCCCCATGTCTCTACGAAGGGGAGTGGAACGTGGGGGCCTGCCCCACACGCACAATGCATGGAAAGGCCAGAAAGCTAAGACCAGGGAAGGAGACAGGCAACCCCAAGGAGCCAGCTGAGAGCTCCAGACTCGTCCCACTGGTGCAAAGTCTGCAGTAACACTCCCCATTAGAGGGCTGGGTTCTTCATGGCTCCCCCAGAAAAGAGTGAGACACACAAGTGCTCTGGACCCTGCTGGAAACAACCGATCGGCACTGATGGACCCTCTGCACACACAGTCTGCAGGGCTATGCAGACCCAGCCAATCTGAGCCTCTTCTCCTGACACTGTCACAGCTTGCGCCCCTGGTTTCCCTGACAACAAGCACCCGTGAAGACACCTCACGTCTGGGTTATTTTGGGCAGGTGTGACTTCCTACTCTGCCACCTCGCCTCTCGGGCAGGCAAGAGGGGGAAGAGGTGAAAGAGAAATGCCAGAAGCTGGTCAGAGGCTGCAGACGGGTGAGCGGGAAATGCTCCCGTTCCACTTTCACCCGGGGGGCCAGAACTATCAAGAACGAGGCCCAGCAGAGCTGGCATCCTGGGAGCACCAGACTGGGCTACACGGGGCACCGACGGGCTGCAGAGAGACGGGTGGAGGCACTGGCTTCCCTACACGCAGCAAAGCATCATGGGGCTTGCCTGAGAGGGCAAAAGGTTTATTACTGCTGGGGGGTGGGGGGTCTGCCCCAGATGGGAGCCCCAGCGCTACATGGGCAGGTGCAACACAACGAACCTGGGGTTTAATTTCAGCATCCTCCTTAGCACTGTGCCAAGAAGACCCCCCCAAGAATGAGCCATGATGCTGGCTCTGACATTGGCGCCACTTTGGCCCTGTATGCGAGGGATTGGGACTCCTGGGCATTAGCCAACGCAGGGCCAAGGCTGGCAGCAAGACAATGTGCCTGGACCTGGCAGTGAATCAAGCCAAGATCTCTCGTGTTGCCCCCCCTCAAGGACCGCTTGGCCACATTATTTTTCAGATGGAAAAGGAGGGCACCAGGGGCTTCCTCAGGAAAAGTGTGGAGCCATCATGGGATCCCTACATGCAGAATTTCCTTCCCTGCCACATCTGGCTTCAATCCCAGCTCAACGCCAAAAGTTTAGCAAGTCTGTCAGGTCTCAACTTCGAGCACTGAATTACCCCCTTGAGCACATCTGGCTTGACTTTCAGCCTCTGCTTGGACAGGACTCGAATACAGCGGGACGGGGTGGCCACACAGAGGGGTGGGCAGAACTGGGTGTGGAGAGCCCAGAGCTGGGACAATGGGGGTGGCTGCAAGTGGGATGAAGCAGCCAAACCAGCAAGTAAACATCTCTCCCACCCCACACAACAGGTGAGCCACTGTGCTGTCCCACCTGCTTTGTGGCCCCTAAGCAAGAGGAGGATGGGCCTGATGTCTCCTAGCATCGCCAGGAGCTGGGGGGAAGTTGGTGCTGAGAGCTCACCTGCCTGCTGCGTCCTGCCCCTCACAGGGGTGCTGCGGGGCCCATCCCCAGCAGCATTGAAGGCCGAGACGCTGATCAGGTATGAAGTGTATCCTGTGAGGTTCTTCAGCTTGGCCCCGTTCTCGGGCAAGAAAAGTGTCTTCACCCGTTCTGTGCCATTCTGGCGCTGGGCCTCCCAGAAAAAGATCTGCAGGGGTTGGGGTGAGGAAAGGAACAGGGTAAGGAACGCAGATGGGTTCAACATAACTGTCAGCCCTGCTGACACCCCGGTGCTCCCTTTTGCACCCTGCCCCAGGTCAGGGCTCACGACTGCCCATGTGCAGGTTCAGCTACCCGAAGATCCATCTTGCCTGGGCATGCCTCCCACCGGGCAGCAACTGGGGTAGTTCTGGCAACTGCTCTGCACTGGGGGAGATGTACAGCCTGACCTCCAAGGAAGACCCATGGTCCCACAGCCACCTATTTTTCAGTGGGACACATCCCAGGAAGTTGGGAAGCTGCCAAAGGCCTTACCAGGCTGCCTAGTTTCAGCAGCCTTGTGGTAGTGGAATTGGAGGAGAGGCCCTCACTTAGCTCAGGGAAAGGGGAGGGAATTTAAACCAATTTAGTGACCCTATAGACTGTGGGGTCAAAATCAGCTTTCCTGGGTTTGGCTTGAACACCCTGATCCGTTTCAGCCAAGGGCCAGCAGGCTGTTCTCCAAGTGAAGCGAGTGCATCCACATGGGACTTGCATTAAGCCGCAATTTCAGCCCTGTAACATTAAACCCTGCAGCATCTGGGTCTGGAGAAGTCCAGGGGCTGGGTTCCAGAATCAGCAGGTGGCTCTGTTTTAGAAGCCCCTCGAGCCATCCTTCTAGTTCAAAGGGCCCAGCCAAACCCAGTCCAGGATATGGAGGACACAGGTCCTGGGAATTCCCCCTTTCCCATGCCCAGAGGAAAGGGGGGAGCTGGGTGCACCGGATGGAAGATGGGATCAGATGTGCTCCGGGGTCACCCTTGAGCAGTGCCCCAATATCCAGCGCTCCTATCCCTACCCTGCTTCCCTGAGACCCCCAAACTGGTCGTCTGCAGTGTGTTCTGGGGAGGGGCCTGGCCCAGCATCGGCCATCTCCATGGACCCATCCCCACAATTGCAGTGAGCATCGGCTATGGGAATAGGCCAACCCCAGCCCCATGGGAATGTTATGAATGCAGTGCCTGGCCAAGCTGCAAGCTTCCACCAGGGAGACGCTGGAGGGAGGTGGGGAATCCTGGCTCTGCTGGGCTGTAGGGGGGCTCAGACCCTCAGTGGGGCAGAGAACGGGCTGGTGTGGTCTGAAGTGCAGCATTGCCACCTGCGGGGCACAACAGGAACTGCACACACCTTTGACCAGTTCCCGAGTGTAGAAGGAAAAGGTCCCATCCCTCTGTCCTGTCCCTGTTGCATTTCTGTGGATGCTTGCAGGCCCCAGCAATCCCCAGCTGGGTTCTTGTCGCTGGACGCATGCCCCATGCAGGCTGGCTAGGCCCTCCTGAATTACCGAGAGGGTGATGTTTTGTGCAGACATCGGAAGTTGTGGTGTGTGCTTCCTGGAGTCTGCCATTAATCTGTGGCGGTGTAGCTCTGGCTAGCCATGCTGACAGTCTCAGGGACCCGCACAGCACCCAGGCTGGAACAGCATGGTCTGTCCCTGGGGGCCATAAGTGCACCGTGGCTGCCAGGTGGTGACAGACATAGCAGGGCGGGGGGTGGCTACATGCCTGATGCATTGACTGGCTGCGCTTTAGCTCCTTTGGCCTGGATGGACTCGAATCAAATCAGTGCCTTGTGTATCTGTAACACCTTCCAGACGAATGCCACCCAGCACTGACAAATTAAACTCATTCCCTCCTTCTTCGCACCAGTGGATCAGTACTGCTAGTCCCATTTGGGGACACTGAGGCATAGTGGGGTTTGCAAGCCATGCTGAGATGCCCCTTTGAGGCTCAGGGCTCCTGGCCTTTGTGCTGACTTTAAGGCATTTGTATAGCTCGGTCTGAGACAGTCTGCCGGAGATGGGGGGACGGTACCTTATAACCCTGGATGTCGCCATTCTGCGCTTCCAGAGGCGGTGGTTCCCATGTGACATCCAGCTGGGTGGCTGTGGCAGTCTGAACGGCCACATTCTGCGGCGCGGCGGTGGGCACTAGAGGAGGAGAGTGAGTTGGTATGACAGTACCAGAGCTCCTGTCCCCTGGCATTGCAGGAGGACGGGGCATCCCCTCTTTCATCTTTTTGTGCATGCCTCCTGTGGACACTGCCTCCCGTGGGTCTCTCCTGCAGCAACCATGCTGCCAGCCATTTGCCAGCTCAGACAGCATTCTGCTACTGGCTGGCTGCTGGGGAGTGAGGCAGCCGTGGGAACAGGCTGGCAGCTGGCTGCGTAGCACAGCCCCAGCTGCCTGCAAAGGTGCAGTGACAGCTACCAGCTCCAGGAGAGGGTCTCTTAGGTCACCTGGGCAGAGCCTTGATTTCCCTAAGGAGCAAGCGCTGGATGTGGCCAAGGGGTGGGGTGGCCCTTAGTGACCCACGGGAGTGTTTGAAGCCTGTCTTGAACCAGAGGTGCCTGCACAGGCCTGACTTACCCGCCTCGCCCACAAAGACCTCCTGGGGGGGGCTGCAGGGGCCATCGCCTGCTGCATTGTACACGCTCAAGCAGATCTCGTAGCGCTTGTGCTTGCTCAGATCTGTGAGGGGAGAGAAAAAGGGAAGTGGGGGCCAGGGACAGCCTGCTGCCTAGGGGCATGTCCTGTCCTGCGGGGATGCCCTAACTGCAGCGGATCACTCTGACGGTATGTCTGCCTCTCCTCCCAGGTCTGACCAGCGAAGCGACTAACAGTCACCTGTATGCACCCATCTAATGCCCCAGGCTGGCTAACTGGCTCCAGAAGGCCCTGACTGCTCTCCTGGGTCTCTCTGTCCCAAGGAACCTCCTGTGCCAGCCTGGGGGACCAATGTTCCCTCTAATTTCTCATAGGCTGTGTGCACAAAAAAATTCTGTTGTGCAAATTTTTGGAACCAGTGTCCAAATTTATGAGCACTCCAGTGAGTGTGGTCATACTTGTGAGTGTAACAAAGCAAGTGTGTGTGATGCAAATAATATCTACATTTTACTTTGATATGGTGATGGAAATGATTTTATAAATTACAAAACCTTATTTGAAACATGCTACTTGGAACTGCTTTCTTAAAGTGGCATAAAAATATTAGCACTGTTTAATTTTTTTGTGCAGGCTTTATTTTGTTGTGTGCATGGGTTTCATGACCTGTGTGCGCACACACACGCGCACAGCTTAGAGGGAACATAGCTTGGGACCCCCACTCCCATGGGATCTCAGCTTGTCTGGGACCCCTGTCCATCAGCCTGCTCTGGACCCCTGCTCCCCACTCTCTGGGGCCAGCTCAACTGTGGCCCAAGTTTGCACCAGAGCCGGAAACCTGCTGCCAGCCCCACACCAACCCACTGTTGCAGGCCCGGCTGAGAGAAGCTCCACAGGTATCATGCAAGGGAAAAAAGGAGAGAAGGAACGAGTGAGATTTCCTAGTCTGTAACCTCTGGAGGGAGCTGTAAACGTGAGATATCCCAGCACAGCATTTACTGGCGTGCCCAGCCCTCTAGGGAATTAGCTAAATGACAAGCAAGCCCAGCAGCTTGCTGGAATCCACAGGGGGTAGGGAAGGCAGGAGGAGAGCAAGATGCAGATGGACACACGGACAGGCCTAGATCACAGGAGTGCTGAAGCAGAGAGCGGAGACTTACTGTCCAGTTCATGGTGTGTGAGGCTGGCTCCGGTCAGGTTTCGTACGGCATACCCTGCTGCGGGAGGGGGGACGGAGGGGGTACGTAGGGGAGAGCAGGCGGTGGGGTTAGTCACACACAAACACGCTTGACAGAGCAAGCAGGCCAGACACCCCATGGCGGGTTGGCTGCCAGGGCTAGCGCAGGGAGGCTGCACAGCTTAGCGGGTGGGGTGGGGGAGCCCTGGGAATGGCCAGGATCAGTGACGACTGACAGTTCTCAGCACAGCCACCCTGGGAGTTGGGGGGACAGAGCTCCTCTCTGGGGGTGGTATAAATTTGGGGAGGATCTCAGCTCCTGGCCATGCCCCCTGGCACTCAGTGCCTGTGATGTAAGGTCTGGCCAGGCCACGTGGTCAAAACATACAAGAGACTTTGCAAACAGGAAGCTGGGAAAAGAAAGCATCGGGTAAGATCTTGGGCTCTCCCCAGCTACCCAATGTCTCTCTCAAACTGGTGCTCTGTGAGCCGCCCTGATTGCTCCAGATCAGAGAGCACAGTCTTGATTCCCTGTCCCAGCAGACAGCATCCCACCCAGCCGTTCCACCCCCAGGCTGTCAGCACTCACACACAACCAGCCGTGTCCTCTCCCATCCCAGAGGCATAAGCACTCCATCCCTTAGGGTGTCACAGCCCTGAGCTACATTCGCAGTGGGACTGGTGTTCAGGGGCAAAGCATTTGGAAAGGCAGGGTGGAGGGCAGGGCAGGGCAGGGGTTGAGGGACACAGAGAGCCCCATGGGCTCGGGTGTGAGAAATCCCCCTATGACATCCCCTGCCAACCCATCCATCTTCCCAGGGGACACCATTCCTGCCCCCCTGTAGGAGCCAACTAAGGGTACTCACGGGTGAGCTCTGTCCATTTGGCACTGGGGCTGCTAATGCCGCGCGTGGTGAAGCTGCGCAGCCCATCATAAACCAGCTCGCGGTAGTGGATCCGGAAACCCAGCAGGATCCCATTGATTTTGTCCTCAGAGGGTGGCTGTGTGGGGGCGACAGGAGTCAAGAGGTGGATGCAGTCAGGGAGGGGCAGCCTGGGGAGATGTGCATGGTGTGCTCCCTCCTCTTGCTGGTGCCAGATTGCCCCCCTTTGCTTGCTGCCCCCTAAGGCATGCCGCTGCAAGGGGCCTTGCTGAGCCCAGCACTGGGGAGGGAGAGGTGTGAGGTGCCCTGGCAGCACTCGCAGCCCTGGCAGATCCCTGGAGGCCTCTGAGGAGTGGCAGTACCTTTCTGTGGCAGGCATGCAGTGCCCTGGACCAGCAGCACCCCGAGGGACCTACAGAGTGGAGACAGCACCAGGCACCGGGGGCATGGCCACAGAGGTGGCAGAGACCCAAAAGCGGGACCCTGCCTGGAGAGAGCAGCACAGATAGGTTCGGGGTGGGGATGGGGCATGGTGTCCAGAGGACAGCACTCCCAGGCCAAGAGCATCAGTCAAGCCACCTTCTTACAGAGACGGGAAGTTGGGGGTACAGTGTGGTGCTGCATGGTACCTGCCAGTGGATCAGGACGGAGGTGGTGGTGTGAGGCGTGACCGAGAGGATGGTGGGAGCTTCCTCTGGGGCTGAGGGGAGAAGAAACCCAGGTGAGATGCTGAGAGGCACAAGGGTCCCTTCCTCTGGGCCATGGAGATGGATGCTGGCTGCCTCCAGACCCGGCTCCCTCCCTACGCAGCTCAGGGTTCCTGATTTGAATCCCAGCCACTCTGAGAAGCACCAAGGGTTACGGTCCCCTTCGTGACCTATCTGGAGTGAGCCGACAGGTTTACATGACCAACCCCTCACCCCAAGGAGTGCCAGCCAGCCATGTGGCCAATGGCTAGCTGGGTTCTGAGGACTGAGCCTGCTACTCAGCAGACAAAACTACAGGTCAGAGCTCCCAGCATGGTCTGCAACCTTCCTCGCAAGAGAAGTGCTGGCCCTGGGTGGCCGGCAGCCTCCGACCCCTCCGACCCAGGGAGCAGAGCTGGTGATGGGGGCACCCTTCTGGGCGCAGAAAGGGAAGAGCACTGACCAGCCTGCAGGGTGGTGACAGACTCCGACTCAAGGCTGGACTCGCTGTCCCCAATGTCGTTGGTCGCTTTGACGCGGAACTTGTAGGAGGTGAAGGGCTTCAACCTGGGCCAGGAGCACATGGGATGAGCATGAGGCACAGAGGAGGGCAGGGCTGTAGGGGTCCAGTTTGAGTCAGGGTATGAAATGGAGCAGCCCTGCTTTGGCTGTGTGTGTGCAGGGATGACATCAGTCCAAGCACACAAGGGGCTTCCTGAAAGCCGTCTCCCCGTTTCACAGGTGGGGAAACTGAGGTGCATCATGGTGCCAAAGGTCAGTCACACAGCCAAGAATAAGTCAGGTTTTCTGACTCCCAACCCAGTGCCCCTAGACAAGCTGCCTAGCCACTCCCCCAACCCGCTCCAGGAGCCCTAGCAAACTTTGCCCATCACAAAGGCCCCTGCTTTACCTGTCCACGACGAAGGAGGTGACATTGTGGCTGATGGAAGCAGAATGCAGTGTCCACTCGCCAGCTGGCAGCTCGCGAGTCTGCACGGTGTAGTATCTGACCGGGGAGAGGCCGTCGCTGCCGGGTTCCCAGGACAGCAGCACGCTCCGGGCTTTCACGTCCTCTTGTTGCACCAGGGGCTTGCTGGGGGGCTGCGGGCGGTCTGAGGAAGGGGAGAAATACGTGAGGGCTCAGCCAGACAGCCTCACCAGCTGCGCTTGTCCCCATCCCCTTTTGGGGAGCAAAGCAACCTGCCCCTTTCTCAGGAGACCCGGCTTCCTCGCAGCCCCACAGCACAGGGCTCCCATATCCAGCTCGGAGCAGAACAGAACGCACTGCATGAGCCCTGTGGGAAACAGCAGCCTCCCGCCACCCTGGGAGAGCACTGTTCCCTGGCACGATTACCTCTCTTTTCCGTGGTCACCACCAGTGCCTCAGCCGCCTCGCCCCAGCCTTTGCGGGTCTGCGCTGTGATGCGGAAAAGGTAGGTCGACTCCGGCTCCAGCCCTGTGGCCGTGTACTGACGGGCACTGGGGTTGAGCACCTCCACGGTGGCGGCATTGGCGCTGGTGGTGTTCAGGCGGTGGGTGATCTGGTAGGCTGCGGAGAAGGGGAATGGAGGTAGTCAGCAAGCACTAGGGCAAGGTGCCCCCCATCTGCCTTCCCAGTCTGCAAGGCAGCAAAAAGGCTGCTCAAGAAGTGGGCAGAGACAGGACCGGTGAAGGGAGGGACAAACAAGCCAGGAACTAGTCCTAGAGCCAGCTCCCTCAGCATGGTCCTGGGAGTTGACCCCAGGCCAGGCGTTGGCTGGCTCAGTTCAGGAGGATGGGTGAGATCGGCTCTTTCGAGCTGACAGTCCTCGCCACCCATGCCCACTTCATCATGGTGCCTGGGGGAGCTCCACTAGACCTGCCAAGCCCCACTTTGCAATGATTCGCTGACCCCAGCTGGCCACCTGCCTTGCTCCAAAGGGCCAGTGGGATGCCAAGGGGATTCGGCGTTCCTCCAGCAGGACCGGGACACCCCCAGCCAATGGGGTTTCCCTCACCGGCTCTGAGACTGATCAGGGAGCAGCTCGAGCACACCCAGAGACAGAGACCGAGACCGATGGCTTCTGCCTGGTGCAGAGGAGTCCCAGACTGGGGGAAGAGCTGGGACGGCAGCCGCCATTCCCTCAGTGAGAACACGCATGCGATCGCCACACCCGCCCCTGCCGAGCTCAGCTCAGCTCAGCTCCGTCCCCCACCCTAGCCCTGACACTCATACATATGGCTGGACGCTCGTGTGATGACATCCGGCCAAGGCTGTCGCGGCACAGTGATATCACGCCTTTCCGCTGCCAAGTGCCCCCCGGCACGGAGCCCAGCCCCATGTACTGTTAAGGGCATGGCAGGTGGCTTGGAGAAACCCTTACCCAGAATGATGCCATTAGGTGCAGCTGGGGGCTGCCAGATAAGCCGGACTGAGGTCGTCCTCACTTCTGGGAAAAGGATGCCCACTGGGGGTCCTGGCACTGGGGGAACGAGAGCAGAGGGCACGCTGGGTGATGGGTACATAGGGATTGATCCACCACAGCCCAACTGGGGGAGCCCTCCGGCCAAACCCTGAAGCTAGTGGCTGCTGGGCCTCCATCGCAGAACCCTGCTAAGTATCCAGGTGTAATGGCCTCCCCCAGAGCACCTGGGGCAGGAAGGGAGCAGGACCTCCCACTAAACCACTGGGGCATGTGTGGGGGTCAGCTCAGGCCAGTGGAGCAGGATGTATGGAAAAACAGACACCTACATTTACTTATGGACAGACACACACCCTGAGGAACACACACTGACAGCCCCTCCAAACCCTTGAGGGAGACCACCATACCCACAGCCCCTCAGTGCACTCCTCTTATGGGCGCGTGCACACACACAACACACCTGTGCACATACAAACACACATGCGTGGGGCACATACTCCATCCCCATGCTGTATTTCTGGGTCTGGTGCCTTCAGCCTCTTCTGTGCAGAGACCTGAGCCCTCCAAAGACAGGAAGACAGAGGGAAGAGCCTGTCCAAAATGAGCTGGGCTGTGGGACAGAGGGCCAACCATGGGCCATTTTCTGTCCATCCCAGGGTGATGTGGGCACTCAGCCTTTCTCTGACTGGCCCTCCTTTGCTCCAGGGCTCCCCCTGCGTCTTACTGCCACCCAGCCCAGGGCCCCCAAAGGCCTTTGATTCTCCCTGTCTCCCATAGCACCCCCCTACCATCATCCAGAGTCCTCTCCAGGACAGGTGGGGAGCTGGGCATGCCGTCGCCGATGCGGGTGAAGGCCAGCACGCGGATCTCATGCAGCACGTACTTGCCCAGGCCGGTAAGCTGTGCACTGCGGGAGGCATTCCCCTCCACCAGCCAGAAATGGGCCTGCGCGTCCGAGTCCTTCTCCTTATACATGACCTGAAACACATCCTGTCTGAAAGGCACGGAGCCCAGCTGGTGCCTCCCTCCCTGGGCCATTCTCTGCCAAGCCAGCCAGACCCACAGGACATGGAACGGGGTCCCCATGCAGGGCAGGAGCATTGCCTGGCACATTTTGGGGAGCCCAGGGCTGGGACTGCTGGGGGGATTGTGGATCAACACTCGGCGGTGCTGGCACCGCTGTTCAGAAATGGGGATGCTGGTTCCTTATAAACTGCCACCCACCTTGTAGCCTAGGATGAGCCCGTTGCGATCTGCCTCGGGGATCTCATTCCATCGGACCAGCATGCTACTGGAGGTGGTAGCCAGTGCTGACACATTGGTGGGGCCGGATGAGGGGACTGGCCAGGGGAGAAGAAAGCAAAATCACAAGCTGGCCTGTCCTGCTCCCTGTGGTGTGGGGAGGGGCTGTGTGCCCCGGGCAGGTGCCACAGGCTGGCAGACAGGGACCTGCCAGGTGGGTGAGCAGGAGGTACCTGACTCCCGGGTGCGTCCCACCACGACGGGACTCCAGGGCCCAGCCCCAATAGCGTTGAAGGCCTGCACCTGCACGCGGTACTCCGTCCACTCCTCCAGGTCCTCGATGGTGTACCCCCGTTCTGCCCGCTCATGGATCACATGCACCACTGGCCTGCCTCGCCCATCTGCCCGTGTGTACCGCAGCTTGTATCCCACCGACTCTGGGTTCCCGTTGTATTCTGCCTCAGGGAGAGGCTGGGCCAGGAGAAGTGGGGGAGATGATCAACTCCAGACATCCTCACCCCACCCCAATCCTGCCCTGTGGGGGTCTCCCAGCCAGCTTGGCACACAGACCCCCACTAACCCACGGGCCCTCCCTCACACCCTGCACAGCCCCTGCCAATCTGTATAACCGTCCCTTCCCTTCTGCACTCCTCAAACAGCTCCCCATTCATCCAGTCACCTCCTCGCCCAACCTGGAGCCGCCCACGCTAACCCACGTACAGGTTCTCTCCGCACACCACAGACGAAGGCCTGTTAGGCCCCTGCCTTCCCGTGCTGAAATGCGCAGACACGATGCTGCCCTGCCCCTGGGAAAACAGATGCTAATGCAGTGCTAAACAAGGCTGCTTGCCCCCGACCCGCAGCTGTTCTTTTCTTCCTGCCCTGGCTCCCCAACCCGGGCAGATGTGGTGGCAGCAGCTGTTGGGCAGGACCCTGCATTTCTAGCCCATGCCCCATGGTCACTCACCATCCAGCGCAGCCACAGGCTGGTCTCGCTGGCCGTCCGCAGGGTGACGTTGGCGGGCGCCACGTCCGGGGGAGCCTGCAGCGTCTGCAGCCTCCTGGAGGGCAGGCTGGGTGGGCTGGTGCCCACGATGTTCACCTGCCGCAGGCGGAAACTGCGAGGAGCGGAGCCAGGTCAGGTAGGGGAGACTTAGGAGGGCTGTGGGCACCGCTGGGCCCCCTCTGCAGCGCAGGCCCCAAGCTGTGCTTCAGTGGATGATGCTGCTGGGGAAAAGTTCAGCTCTGCCTGGTACCCAGAGCCCCCTCCTTTGATGCTTTCATGCTCTGGAGGTGGACGCCAGGTGCATGGTGCCAGGGCTTGGGGGAGCCCTGGTTTGGCAGAAGTTTCCTAGGGCCCAGTGGCCATGGCCCCCTGCCATCCATGGTGGGCACTGGCTGCCCATGGGGTGAGCAGGGGGGTTATAGCTATGATGGGTTACCCGGGTCAGCAGCCTCACTTGGCACCCACCTGTAGTATGTGTACGGACGCAGGTTGGGCACCTCCATGGAGCGGGCGTCGGGGTCATTGGCCACCTGGTGAATGAGCTCCCACTCCTCGTTTTCGCCGACGTGACCTACCTGTGGACAAGGGTGGTGGGTACGTGGGGCATGGAAGGGACAGGGATGCCCAGTCGTTCCTGTCAGTGCAACATCCCAGCCCCTCCCCCAAGTACATGGTGCTGTACGCACCCACTTTGGGATCCCGCAGACCCCTTACCTGAGCTTCCACCAGCCAGCGGGAAATGGAGGTCTTCCCATCATAGCCCGGCCGGAACTGCAGCGTCACGGAGCGCGGGCCGATGTTGGAGATGCCCAGATTGGTTGGTGCACCAGGGAGCTCTGCAGGGAGAGGAAAGGATGGGCGGGGAGGTGTGTGTGTGTTGGGGGGTATAGCCAGCCTCCGTATGGAGACAGGCCAGTGCAGGCACCAGAGCTTCAAACACACGCTCCAGGAGCTCTAGTGGCCAAATCACCCAGTACAGGCAGCCGGGGCCCATGGAGAGCTTTCTTCAGGGCCTGGCTCTCCAGGGGCTTATTTCCTGACTCTCCTGCAGGGTGACATGCGGAGCTCACAAAGACACCGCAGTACCCAGAGCTAATGAGCCCCACATCCTTTTCTACCTGTCTCCTGCCACTCTGCCCCTCAGTAGCCCTCCACCTACACGCACCCAGCATGGCCTGGCCTTCCAAGACTAGCTCAGGCCCTCTAACAGGATCAGGTCTTGTGACTGCAGAGATCTGGTCAGGTTAAAATCCACAGGACAGGCTCAACTGGTGTCACTGTGCAGCTCTCCTGCGTGCAATGCAGTGACTGCCATTCACACCAGCCGGGGATCTGGCCCACTGAGTGCAACGGAGTGACACCCATTCACTCCTGAGAATTAGAAAGATTTCCTAACATCTACCTAAATCTCCCCAGCTGCAGGATAAGCCCACTGCTTTCTGTCCTGCCTCCAGAGAGAATGGATCCCTGTCTTCTTTATAAGAGCACTTGACATATTTATTTGAAGCCTGTTCTCAGGGCCACCCCTACACCCCTGAGCCTTCATTTCTCCAGGCTAAACATTCCCAGTGCTTTAAGCTTGTTTCCCAGTTCAGGGTTTCTAGACCGTTGACCCAGGGTGTTCACCACTTCCCTGAGCTGTGCTGGCCAGAACAGGCTCAAGGCCAGGGAGCAGCTACCAAGGCGATCAAACAGCAAGTGTGAAAAATCAGGATGGGGTGAAAGGTGAGACATCTATAAGAAAATGCCCTGAATATCAGGATCATCCCTACAAAATTAGGACACTTGGTCACTCTCTGTCTCCCAAGAGGGAGGAAGCACATGGGGGCTTGTTTGAAACGATAACAAGAGGGTAGTGGAGGGTCATTGGTTTTCAAAGGTGCTGGCCACCCTGAGTTTGACTGGAGGGGCAGGGAGGAGTGGGGAGGGTCAACCAAGTTTCAGGACCCAGGCCCTGGGGCACCCACTGTACATGCCACTCTTCCAAGCGCTGCCTCTGGGTCTGGGGAAAGGAGCCGTCCTCCTTGCAATGAAGGCCTTGGGGCTCCCTAGCAGAGTGTGAAAGGCAGCTTGATGCTCCAATGTGCCAGTTGTCCAGGGTCCCCCCCACTTCGCACAGCCTCAGAGGGAAACACCTGGGTCCAGACTCGTAGAGGCATTTTGGCACTGCTGCATTCAGCAAGCTGTGGGGCAGAAGCTCCCCATTGAGTCTGGGGGTGGCAGGAGTCAGCTGGTTCCAGGTCAGGAAAGGATGTCTTGGTGCTTCCTCCCTGGGCACCTGATGCCTTGTGGTGTGTGCGTAGGAAGCCATGGCTGGTCCTGCTCTTGCCCCCAGGAGAGGGATGGGGGTGGAAAACATTGGAGCCCCTCCATACACGCTATATCCACTGCAGGGACACTAGCTCTGCCCCAAGTCTCAGCAGTGTAATGCCCAACTGATTTAAGAGCCTAAATATTCTCAGGAGGGATTTAGGCACTTAGGAGCCAAGCCCAGCAAGGCCTATACACCCTTAAAAATCTGGACCCTTGGAGTTATCTTGCCTTTGCCATCCTGGTGCTAGATACGATGCTGAGGGTTCAGAAGGGGGCGGAGAGCCGGGTTTACCTGGAGGGACACCGGAGGAGATGGTGGAGGAGGACACCTGGCCATGCCCCTTGGACGTCATGGCAGCCACCTCAATGGTGTAGGTGGTGAGGGCGGTGAGGCCAGTGACGCGGTACTCCAACGTGACGTTGGGTAGATAATGTGTCACTCGTGTGTTTGTGCGGTTGTACTCCTCCCAGGAGATCCGGTAGCCTGCAAAACACAACCCAGCCACATGCGCATGGGCAGATCACACTCTACTTTCCATGGCAGGAATCCCCCAGCGGGAGACTCCTTTCAGCTCGCCCATGCCAATTCCCCAGGCATCGCATGGGCCTCAAACACATCCTGCCAATGCAGTGCACCCCAATTTCCTCTTACTGCACAGAGACCGCCCCCAGCAGCCTAACACCCTGGTGCAAGGAGAGGCCCCTAGCCAGAGGCAGAGGGGCATGGCAAGCTCCTCTAACCAACAGCGCTCATGTCTGCCCCTCACTTGCCAATTCCTCTGCAAAGTTTAGGCACCAGGGGTGGGTTGGGCAGAGCCACCTGTGGGGCTGGGAAGGTCCCACCTGATGGCTCTTGCTCCAAATTCTCCAATGAGTATTTGCCATGGGGCCAGTTCACCACCCTGCTGCACAGCAACTGCAATCCAGTGTGGCAACCATGCCAGCATCTCTGTGGCATGCCAGGAGGCAGAGGCAGAGGGATCCGGATGTGGCTGGGATGTGGAGGATGGGGTCCATGGGAGCAGGAGGGGAAATGTGGCTGTTGAAGTGTCCCAGGAGAGCAGCAGTAGCTTCAAGAACTTTAGAGCCCAGCTCTAAAACAGGAAGGAAGGTGCAGGGGAGACAGCGAGAAATGGGACTGTCCTATGGCACAGATCATGTTCCCGGACCCAGCTGGGACAGGGGAGTGTCCAGTGAGCAGCCCCCTGGGAACCTTACCAGTCAGAATGCCATTTTTCTCCAGGGGCTCCCGCCAGCTAACCTTCAGGGAAGTGTCCAAGATTTCACTGAAGCTGAGGTGCCCCACAGGGCCAGGAACTGCCCAAAAAACCCAAACTGTGAGTTAGAGCCCAGGACCCCCAGGCAGCCAGGCTGAGGTGAGTGGGGGGGGTGTCTTCCCAGGGACTCGCCAGTAGGAGAAAATCCTGGGGTGAATAGGAGTAAGAAGAGTGTCCCCGAGGTATCCTCGTGGGGAGCTGGAGTGAGCGGGGGTCTCTCCAGGGTAAGTTGGGGCAGGCTCTAGGGCCCCAGGCTCCTGGCTCTGCAGGTGCCTCTGGGACCATAGGAGCCGGGGTGCTCACCCCTCCCATGTCCCAAGGCAATGCAAGGCCTCCCCGTACCGTCCTCGTGGGTGCGCACCAGCTGCGGCGGGCTGCGCGGGCCGTCCCCTGGTGTGGTGAAGCACAGCACCGAGGTGAAGTACTCCGTGAACTTCTTTAGCCCCCAGATATAGCCCACGTGGATGCTGTCCTGGAAGTTGGGCCTCACCGTCACCACAGTCGCCTCCTCTTCCTGCTCTGGCTCCCATGCAATCAGCTATTGGGGGGAAGAGGGGACAACAGTGTCACCGTCCCACAGTGTGAGAATCAGCCCATGGCTCCCGCAGCAGCATCCTCTCCTTCCAAAGGGTGGCTGGGTGAGTGATGAAAATGCCTGAGTGTATCCCCAGACCACAGGGACCAGAAGGATGCTAAGAATTAACATCCCAGCCCGTCACATCACAGCATCCTGGGCTGATGGGGCGCAGGCTCCATAGTTACAGCTAGCTAGCAGGGTATACATGGCAGGGGTGGGGGAAGATTTGAAGGAGAGGGGACCATTCTGGGCATCTGTTGTTTCTGTCCTCCTCCATGACAGGCCAGAGGCCCTTGCCAGCACAGTCACACAGGCTGAAGGAGCACACACCTTTCAGACATGATTTAAAGACACCAAAATGGAGAATTTACAGTCTCCCTTTAGCAACCCATGCTTAGATCGCTGGTTCCCAACCTCTTCTCTCCCGTGGCACACCTTGATCCCTCTAAGTATTTTGAGGCACATCACCATATAGAAGCTAAATGAATTCACAAATATTCATGAGCCAATCCGCAACTTTGAGTAGTTTTTCAGAAAATTCTGCAGCACACCTGCTCAGGCTTCACAGGCACACTGGTTGGGAAACACTGACTTAGACAGACAAAGGTGGCCAGAGCCATGTGGTGATAGGTGATGCAAGGACGTCCCAATGCACTTTTCAGCTCCTGCTGGCTCCTGACCTTGGGAGCCACGGCCAAGCAATGAGTTTGTTTTCTGAGGAGTCCAGTATAAGGTTTGCAATCTCCAAGTGTAGTTCACTCCCCCACCGCTCTCTGTGGGAGTTAACTCTCGAGGGGCGCTGTCAGACAGGCCATGTGTGTGGGGGGGAATGGAGCGACTTCATGATATAAACATCAGCGAGTGTTTAACCAGCCCCGAACACTGCGGTCCCAGCTAGGGCAGGAAGGAAGGGATGGGGTTGCTTTCAGTGCAGGAGAAAAAATGAAACAGGTCAGAAACCAGGGAAAAGGAAAACTGATGTGTCAAGCTTAGCCACACAGCTCATGATGGGGGGTTATTTTTGAATATATGACTTCTAACCTTTGATAAACATTGTTTTAAAAACCGCCTCATTGCTATTATTATTTGCTGTGGTGGGTGCTCGATGAAAAGAGCAAAGACACAGACACTGCCCTGCCAAGCTGTTTCTCTGAGTGCCTAACAACTTGGCTTGGCAAACCTCGCCAGCTCGCAGCCCCGCACGCCGCCATCTGCCACGCTGAACTCTGAGGCATGCCAAGGAGTCCTGGTGACAAAGTGGAGATCCCCCAATGTTTTCTCTCAGTGCTGTGTGCGCGCCTCAGTTTACTCGTATGTGAGTCATGCATTTGGGGGATGGGAAGCGGTGCGTGATCACTGCAGAGACCCCTGGGAGGTGGATGGGCCACCTGCATGTAGCAGTCCACCCCACTCTGACCTACTGGGTCAAACAAGTAGTACCAGTGTGCCTGGGAAAGCGACAATGGACAGAGGGAAGGGGTCTGTCTGGTGGCTGAGAGGAGAGGGAGCGGTGCCTAAGGGTGGGACTCTGAACCCCCACAGCTGGTTGCTACTGTTAACTACTGGCGAAATCTGCCTATGCTTTACAACCATGGGAACTAATAAACACTTCTGACATCTACGCTGGCTGGGAATCACGTCTGACTGCAAGGTGGGGTGCCTGGCCCTTTGGGGGCATAAGAGGACTACCCAGGGGTCCCGCAGAGGAGATTCAGACAGAGCACAGGTGCTGAACCATCTCAGACCAGAATCACGAGGCGGCTGCACTGATGTGCAGAGATCTGAGGGCAAACTCTAAAGCACCAGTGTCTTGCCTGGTTGCGTCCAGAGGTCTCCGTCACGCTCCTCCTGCCTTTCCGCCCTCAGAAACCTTATGGGAATGTTTTGTTTTCTCCACAAGACTGCAGATTTGCTTTGGGTGGGGTGGGGGTCGCCCAAGACTTCATAAAGAAAATGCAAATCTGCTAATGCATCTCCCGAGTAAGGACTTCCCTTTGGATCCTCTCTTTCATTCAGAGTTGATTACACATAAATTAACAGGGAAAAGAAAGCATTGATGTGTTTTAATAAGCGTGAGTATTTATCCACACAACACAATATACAGTTGATGCTTTGTGATTAACTCCCCCCAATAACAATGCGTAATAGCCTGCTTTGCTATGGTATACCATCTAGAAGGGATGTTTGGGCATCTAATTGGGACTGCACAAGATAGCCTATAGCAAGTTAATTAGATACTAATTAAGCCCTAAAATACTAATCAAAAATACTAAGTGGCATTTAATAAGAATATCTTGCTTATTCTGGTTATCTTGTTTGGTGACAATTAAATTCCTGAACTTCTTTGGAGTAGATTAAGAAACAAGTACAATATTTTAATTCAATTTAATTAATATAAATTTGAATTAATTATGATTTAGAATTAATTACAGAGCATCAGAGTCTGAGCCCCTGCGTAACGGTTAAATCTTAGTAAATATTGAGAGTCAGCCTTGACTCAATTAAAAGATATGCTTTGGAGGGGAGATAATGCAAAGGGAAGCCATTTTTGTTAAGGATTGGGAAGCTGACTTTCCTCGGAAAGAGGTTTGGAAAGCTTGAGCCCAGGAGTGGGAAATGATGGTTATTCATGACACTGGCTGGCCAATCTGGCAGAGAATTAAGACAGGGGCGTCGTTGTTGGGGAAGCTGAGTTGTAAAGGCCAATGACTCCTACAAACTGCAGTCTGGAGCAAGGCTCTCTGAGCACGGCCCTCAGCGTTTGCAAGGCAGGGGCACAGCATGTCCCTGTAGTGGAGGTACCAGTGCTGTTAGTCGGTGGGGTTATTCTGCCAGTGCCACGGGAGAGGCTGGTACTGGAGGCCCCAAGTTAAAACCCTAGTGACAACCCATGGAGAGAAAAGGGCTGGAATTTGGGGAAGTTGACGGTGCTCACCCCCTATGACAGCAGGAAGGAGTGGGTGACCTGGGGGTGGCAAGGGGTGGAGGGATTCAGGGGCACAGCTGAGATGGAGAATGGTCACATTGTTTAGCTCCTCTGACTTGTTACCACTCCAAGCAAACAGCTAAAGGGAGGACACAGGCAGACAGTCAAAGTCGGGGTGGGCACAGCACACAGGAAATAGCCTCTAAGCCAAAGAGAAACAGAGAACGGAAAACTCTTTGCATGTCATGGCCTGTACCAAGCAAGCTCCTTCCCATGGGGAAGGACAGACAGGCAACACGGTGCTAGGTCCCATGGAAAGAGGAGTTCAGGAACACAGGGGTAACATCCAAGGATCAGATGGGGGCAGTGCCAGCTCAGGCCATTCCTACAGAATCTAAACTACCAGTCTGCACCCAGGCATCAGGACACAAGAACACTAAGAGGAGGTTGTTAACTCTGAAACCTACTGACAATCATTTAGCTGTTGACACAACTTATTACACCTCCCATCCTTGTAGTGGCCATCCTTCTGGCAAAAATGAGCAGGGCCACAGACAGTGGATTGAGCTAGAATATAGCACCACACCCAAGCTGTCCCCCAGCTATGACCGTGGAGGTTTATAGCTTCCCAGAGAGCAACCGCATGGGAGAGGCTGCAGCAACCCAATGCATGGGGCAGCAGAGCACAGAGAGAGGTGAGGTGGATGGGGTCTGTGGGGAATCACCAGTTTCCCCCCACACCAGTAGCGCCCTTACCTTGTATCCCTGGTTGATGCCGTTGATGAACTGGGGGCTGGGTGGGTTCCAGGTGAAGCGGATAGTGGTGGCATTGGTGGCCTCGGCTTGCACGTTGCCTGGGGGCACGGTGGGAACTGCAGGAGATGAGGGCAGGCTCTTAGCATGAGTGGGGAAGGAGAGGGGAGAATGCTGCGCTGGATAGAGGTGCCACCTGCCTCCTGGGACCCACTGCTGGTGCTCCTGGTTTCATTGAGTGGCAGGCTAGGCTCCAGCACCCCATGGCTACTCGTCCCCCACAGCTCTGAAACCTCCCTGGGGATGGGACACTGCACAGCCTCAGGAGGTGCTGTCTCTGTACAGAAGATGAACTTGATCCATAGCCCATTGCTGATCTCCTGGCCCACAGCAGCTTGTGAGCTGAGACCAGGCAAATGCAGAGATGCTCCAGGGTCCAGCACCCCTGGGCAGATGGGGCCAGCAAAGACCTGGCTCCTCCCATCCCCCTGGGCTGAACAACAAAAACCTGAGATGCAGGTCAACACCTGAGCACCCTTTCCTCACCCACCTCCCTGCAGGGTCCACTCGGTCACTCTGGAGCTGTACACCCCCAGGCCAGCGCTGTTGTAAGCCGCCACCTCAATCTCATAGTTGGTCCAGATGATGAGATCCTCTAGGAGCAGGTAGTTGATGTCGGCATTGGTGATGTTCTTGAACTGGTAGCCAACGGGCAGGCCGGCCAGGCAGAACCTGGGGACAGACGGAGGGTAAGTCAAGCTGGTGGGTGGCCAGGAGACCTCTGGCTCCAGAAGGTCCACCTGGAGGCACTGCCCCCCACCTCCTACCAGGAGGTAGGTAGCACCCTGGGGACCAGTCGCTGCCCCCCGTGGCCCACCTGATGAGGTAGCCTTTCAAGATGCCGTTCTGGTGGTTCTCAGGAGGTGGCTGCCACTGGATCATGATGGACTGGTTGGTCCTGCCGCTGGCAATGACGTTCTGGGGGGGTGCCGTGGGGGGTTCCTCTGGCAGGGACACCCTAGGAGGAGATGCAGTAAAGGTAGAGAGTGACACCCCCGTCCCACTTCTGGATGGTGCATGCCCTGCCCCATCTTACCTCTCAGTGTCCTTGCTGAACTGCCCTTTGCCCACGTTGTTGATGGCGCAGAGGCGGAACTGGTAGGAGCGAGCTGGCACCAGGCCTCTCACCATCAGGGAGGTTGAGTCGGGGTCAACGCTGGCCAAGAGGGTGGTCCAGGGGGCGTCTGCAGGGCACAGAGGGAAGGAGTGAAGTGGAGAGCTGGAGCGGAGCTGGGCTGGGGTGGGCAAACACGTTCCTTTTGGGAGCCTAGAGACTCCAACCTTGCTTCCCGGCCTGCTGCTCACTCGCCAGCTTGGCCATGCAGGACACCTGGGTCCTCTGTCTGGCTGCTGGCATGCAGCAAGCCCTGAGGGTGTCGAGAGTAATCTACGCTGCAAGAAAGAGTCCTGGGCCTCCTCTGGATGGCGTGCAGTTATTGACGCAAACCACTGAGCTGTGCATGTGTGAGGAGCCCAAGGCGTCGTTTGCACACACACAGGTAGCTGGACAATTGTACACTGAGCTGGCCCTGTAAGAAGGCCGTACAGCCGCTGAGGACAGGGTGCAAAGCTCCCTCCTTGGTAGTTCAGTCCAGCATATCAGGCATGTGCACACCTTTGCATGTGCTCCTCACGCCTGGTGTCCCAGCCCCGCTCCCAGTGCCTGGCAGTGGGGTGGAGGTGGCAGGTGCCTTACTGTTCTCGGAGACCTCCACGACGTAGTGCAGCAAGGGGCTGTTCCCGTCGAAGGGTTTCGCCCATGTTAGGTTGATGGCACGCTTCTCCACTGGGCTCAACACGGCCACGGGGTTTTCTGGAGCGTGGGGGAGCTGTCTGGAGGGAGAGGAGAAACCAAAGCTAGAAACCATGGGGATGGTTTCACAGGGAACTCTGCCATGCAGAGAGAGCGAGGGAACTGAAGGTGTGTGGGGGCAGTCACAGGAGCTCCCTCAGGCTGGGGACTGGCACTGCTAGGCCAGCCTGATGCCATGGCACAGGAATGCTGGAGTTTGTGGGCCCAGCTGCAGGGTGCCTAGATGAGCCACATCGCAAGGGAGAAGGGGACGCTGCGGCAAGAGGCTAGCAGGTGGGAGGCCATGGCAGGGTCTGTAGGGTATATAGCTGGGAGCAGGAGCCCCCCTACGCTCCCCCACCATTCCCACCCCAGGTAGGGGCTGCATTCAGGTGGCTTCCTCACCGGACGCGCAGGTGAGCGCTGCGGGAGTCATTGCCTCCAACGGAGAGGACTTTGCAGGTGTAGGTACCGATGTCCCCTGACCAGGTCTGGGAGATGTGCAGGGTCCCCTCCTCGTCCAGTTGGAGCCGTGGGATGCCGTCCACACTGATGGGCATACCGTCCTTCTCCCAGACGTACCTGCCCCAAGGGTCCCGACCCTGCCTCAGTACTGGAGCCGGGAATGGAACCCAGGCATCCTGAGCCCAGCCACCCTGCAGCGACCACCAGACCCCACTCTCCTGCAACAGCTGTGGGGGAACCCAGGTGTCCCAGCCCCCTATTCCTCCCCAGACCACACTCCCGCCCAGCAGCAACACTCTGTTACAGGCTGATGTCCCTTGCTCTGGATCAGTCCCACCAGCACCCCCACACCCTGCATCTCTGCAGCCAGGTGGAGAGCTTGGGAGGGCGACACAGGCTTGGCACCACTCACAGACTCCTTCAGCTGCTGTACCCATGCTGGGCACTGTGTGGCAGCACGGGGCTGCAATGCACCACTCACGGGGCGAGCGGATCAATTTCCATCTGAGATAGCAGAGTGCACCCGCAGCACTTGTCCCCCCAGATACTCAATTGGGGCTGTGGGGTGTTTCTGACGGAGCTGGGGCTGGTGACTGCAGCTCTGCAGGGAGGTTCCCTGGCTCCTGCCTGCCCAGCACCGAGGGAGGGGCGGTTCATCCATTGTGTCTCTGTGCCTGGGGAGCTGGGACCCCTATGCCTCCAGGCATAGGGTGGGGACCCCTGAACACCCCACCAGGACCCAGGCATAGGGCTGGGAGCTGAGGCTCCCTGCTAGACCAGGCCACGTACCTGACGGCCACACTGGGGTCGTGGGTCACGCCGCAGCTCATGGAGGCTTTGGTTCCCTTGATGACGCTCTGGTCCTGAGGGGGGCTGCTGATGCGAGTGCGGGCTGGGGAACAGACACACGGTGAGGGGCAGCCACTGGGGCTAGTCCAAACCAGGGGCCAGCGCATCTAGGGCTCTGCTTTGAGGGCAGAGGGCAGGAGAGAGTGATGGAGAGGTCACTCTTCCTCCCATGCCAGAGAGCTCGGGGAGAGCCCTACATGACCCTCCCAGTGGGGCTGGACGGGGGTGCTGGGGAAAGCGGGCCTCGTAGCAAGTACCCTGCAGTGTTGGGGCTGGAGTGTGTGTCTGAGTCTGGGGCTCATGGGGCTGGAGGTGGGGGCTTACCCCAAACGACAAGCTCCGCCGAGGCCTCGTCCACCCCACGGGAATTGGTGGCCAAGCAGGTGTAGCTGCCGGCATCACTGATGTGTGTGGGGCTGATGAGGAGACTGCCCGATTCCAGCAGGGTGAAACGTGGCAACTGCACTGAGCCACTGGCCAGGATCCGCTCACCTACGGGGAGAGGAGGGAAACCCCCGTTACTGTGGGAAACAGTGAGGTGCACAGCTTGGCGGCTATGTGCTGTGTGGGGAGGGACAACTAGGGAGATCCTGCTGCCCACAGACTGTCCCAGCAGTCACTCCTGAGCAAGATGGGAAAGGGGGACCTGCCTGCTTACAAGTGACACGAGTTTGCAGGTGCTCCAGGCCTGGCAGAATGGGGGCTGCAGGCTGGGACTGATGGGTACTGGCAGAGCTGGGTTGGGTCCCAGGCTCAGATCCCAGCTCTCAGTCCCTCAATCTCACTGAGCCAACCCCTCAGCCCGGGCTGAGGCAGCCAAGTTCCAGATGCCACCTGGAAACTGCCCGTCTCTCAGGGACTCGGCCATGAACGGGTGGTGTGGGACTTTGCCTCGGGCACCTCCTCACAAGGAGAGCTGCTGCCTTACAAGCCAGTGCCTGGCTGCTGGTGGGTTTTGAGAGGGCAGTGATGGGTGACAGAAAGACGAGAGGGTGTGGAGGGAGCAGCATCACCGGGAGCCATCGTGTTGAAGAGGCGGGTGAGTCTGGCATGTCAGGAACAGGGCACGATTCCCCAGCTCCTGACATTGCTCCTGGAACAAAGGGGGCATGCTGGGAGCACATCAGCAAAGGGACCTGGCCTGGCCGTCCTCCACGCAGTGTTATGGGGCAAGGATGGCACCGTCTATGGGGGAAGAGTCCAGCTGATGCCCCCACCGCTACCTGGCTTGGGCATGCTGAGTGGACTGCTGGAAGCGGCCACCTACAGTGAATGGGGACGCTGGCCCCGGCCTCCAGCCATGGGGCAGGAGGAACCAGAATGCTGCCCCTGGCCCTGAAACTCTGTCCAGGATGGATGCCAAGCCCAGTTCACACTGGGCCAATGGCCACACCCAGCACATGCCAACACTGATGCGAATCGCCCTCTGTGCTGGCTTGGCATTAATCCCGTCTGAGTGGGGGTCCCCAGACTCAGCAGCAGAGAGGGAGTTAGCTGGAAGGGGGTCAATGCCCTTGGCAGTGGGAAGGCTGAGCAGCTATGGGGAGGGCCAGGTGCTTGGAAGGTGGAGCACACGCTGTATGGGGGAGAGGAGGGCTCGGCAGTAGGGTGGGGAGTTGGGGATGCAGCTGGTACTATTTACCACCTCACCCATCTGTCTCTAAAGACTGAAGGGCTCATGTGGGCACTGCCGGATAGCCAGTGCAGCCAGGCCTGCAGCTCTGGGCCTTGTTAGGACCCCATCTGACTGTGCCTGGAGACGCTTGTCCTCCCCGTGGCCCCTTTACCTTTCTGCCAGGTGATGGCTGGCCTGGGCGCCCCTGAGGTCTCGCAGCTGAGCACTACAGACATGCCATCGATCACGGTGCTGTCCAGGGGGCCTCTGGTGATGTTGGGAGCAATGCCTGAGCAGAGGAGACACGGAGAAGCCTTTGAAGCAGCCCCATGGCTCAACTCCAGGGTGACCCAGTGGTTGCCATCAGGCTGTGGTAGCCCCTGGCCCACTTGGGCTGTTGCCAACTTGTCCTTGGGCTGATCCATGCTGTGGACATCAGTGCCCCCCTACAACCCCACCCCTGCAGGACTGTGCCCCCTACCCTCACACTGGTACCCCTTGGAGGTCTCCCAGCCAGAGGCAGCCTTGGCCCATCCCTGCTGGGCTGCTGGCCTGTGGGCCGCCAGAGGGGCTGGTGCCAAGCATCGAAGGGAGCAGGAGCCACGAGCCCTGGGCATGTGGCTGGGCACTAGTCCATGGCCTGCGGGGCTGAGAGCTGGCACCTACTGGTCACTGCCAGGTACGTGGAGGTCTGCACCTCGCCGGCGGCATTGCGGGAGAAGCACTGGAACATGCCGGTGTCCTCAGGCACCAGCCCACTGATCTGCAGGCTCCCATCCCCAAGCAGCTGGAATCGCGAGAGCTTCTCCACGTGGATCAGGGCTGCATCTTTGTACCAGGCCATGGCTGGTGGTGGGACGCCTACAACCCAAATCCCACCCCAGAGAGGCAGCGTTAGCCACAGGGAACCCTGGCTCTGGGCAGCAGCAGAGCACCGGGAAGGTGGTTGGGGGGCAATACCTTTGGCTAGGCAAGGAATGGCCACCACCTTCTCCATCTCTGCTGTGATGTGTCTCTCTGGCTCCTTGACAAACTGGGGTGGCTCTGCAACAAGAACACAGAGGTGGAGGCAGGAACAGATAGAGCAGTTCCCTCCCCTGCCATGGGATGGCTCAGGCACTCCCTGGGGCCTGGCTTTGATGGGCTCCAGCCACAGGAGGGGCCTGGCTGAGCATGGGAGGGGAGCAGAGGCAGGTGTTGGGCATGTGTTCAGTTTTGGGCTCCCCACTACTAAAAGGACAGGGACATGCTAGAGAGAGTTCAGCAGAGGGCAACCAAAATGATTAAAGGGCTGGAGCACAAGCCCTATGAGGAAAGACTGAAAGCATTAGGCTTATTTAGTCTGCAGAAGAGAAGATTGAGGGGGGATTTGATAGCAACCTTCAACTACTTGAAAGGATGCTCCAAGGAGGATGGAGCTCGACTGTTCTGGGTAGTAACAGAGGACAGAACGAGGAGCAATGGTCTCAAGTTACAGTTAGGGAGGTCGAGGCTGGATATTAGAAAAAACTTTTTTACTAGGCGAGTGGTGAAGCATTAAATGAGCTGCCGAGGGAGGTGGTGAAATCTCCATCTTTGGAGGTGTTTAAGGCCCGGCTGGACAAAACCATGACTGGGATGGTTTAGTGGGAGTGGTCCTGCCTCTAGCAGGGGGTTGGACTAGATGACCTATGAGGTCCCTTCCAACCCTATGATTCTATGTTGGAGGCTCTCAGTTGCTGCTTTCAGGGGCTGCATTGGGGGGCAGCACTAGCTTCTCCAGATCCCACATCCTCACAGCACGGCCCTGGGAAGTGTGCAAGAGAGGGAGAGGGAGCCAAGGCAGCCCTCAGCTCCCAGCGTGGGGTGCTGGCAATGCCCGCAGGCTGTATAGCAACCCAGAATGACAGGATGGGTGCAGAACTCTCCCCAGACTCGCTGCACATGTGCCTCAAGCCAGAGATCCAGGCACCTTCCCCTCACCCAGCCGGCCACCTGGCCCTTACCAAGCACGGAGAGGAAGGCGCCTTCGGCCACGGCGGGCACGCTGCTGCTGCGCAGGACAGCCTCGCACTCGTAGTAGCCGCTGTCGCTCAGCGCGGGGTTGAGGATGGTGAGCCGGCGATTATAGTCACTGAGCCCACTAGAGAGCGGCACCCCGTCCTTCTTCCAGATGATGTGCAGCTTCATCAGTGGCCTGGGATTGAGGGGACAGAGAGTGTGGGAGAGCCGGACACGGCCCCTGCATCCTAGGGGCAGCACCATTGCCTCCCACTGAGCTCCTGCCACAGGAGGAAATCTGCCAGCACATAGGGGAATGGGGACCCAGGCATTCTAGCAGGAGGGAGGTTTCAGACCTGCTCCTTGTGTGGGTGCAGCTCAGCACGGGGGGCTCCAACCCCAGGGGCATCTTTGGACATGACCACAACATGGCATTGTCCCTTCCCCACCACGCCTGTGTCACTAGGCTATTGACTGCCCCCTCAACGGGAGGTGGATTTGGAGCCATCTCAATCTGCAGTGTTCCCCTCTGCTCTGTTTCCAGCCCCCTCTTGCTCCAGCAGCCTTGGGTCACGGCCAGGTACGCCTTCCTCACTATGGAGCAGGGGCAGACAGAGCCATCCCAGCCCCTTCCCCCAGAACCAGGCCACCAAGTGAACTTCCTAGGCCTCCTTGCCGTGGAGCAGGGCCCACCCTGGGGCACATTCTTGGCATCTTCTGCCAGCTACCCATGCCAACAGGGGTCCCCAGGTAGCAGACCAGGGGAGTGAAACTAGTAGTCTCCTGTTCCCATCAGCTTCGCCCTGCAAGGAACCCAACCCGATCCCTAGGCAGGCTTAGAGACGCCTGTTCAAGAGCTGCTCCATGAAATACAGGACCAGCCCTGGACATCCTGGATGGCAGGGATGGGCCCATCCACCTCCACTCGCTACCCACCTGGCATTGGCCACACACTCCATGGTCACTTCCGAGGTGCCGGCCACCACACTGGTGTTTCTGGGTGGGATGACGATGGTGGGGGCGATGGGATCGGCCGGGCCACCGACATCTAAGGGGAGCCAGCATGGTGAAGCAAGCCATTAGCAACCCTCTTATCCCACAACCCAGCACTGGCTGGGGTGTGAGCCAGGCACACAGCCCTCAGTGACTGCCATTCCCTTTGGGAAGGGGCTTCAGATGGTCTGTGACCCGCTCTCCCACACCCTCCCTATGAGCACTTCCCAGGCAGAACTCAGCCTTGATGACGGGTGGGCCTCGAACATCCATCCTACCATCCCTAATCTGGAGTGATCTTGGCAGCCTTGTGCTGAGCACGGCTCTGGCATGGCAGGCGGGAGAGGGGAAGCGTGTAAAGCAAAATAATTGCAACAATAAAAAACCCTCATGTAGGTGCTGTAAAAAAGGGATCGGCGTGAAAGCTGCTGATATAGCTGAATCTATAAACACGGGCTCGGTGTGGGTTATTTACATGAAGGGACGCCTTGGTACAGACCAAGGGATTAATAGCGTGCTGGGAGCAGCAGGGCAGATAAAGCCCAACAGGGAAAGCCAATAAATAGGCTGTGGAGCAAACAACGGGAGGGAGGTGGTAAAGGGAAGAGGCTGTGAGGGCTACTTGTGCTGTGGAACCAAACACAACCAGCGGCCTTTACTCAGGACAGGCTTGGGAAAGCAGGGGCTGTGTCAGGACCGAGGGGCACCAGCAGAGCTCGTGGGGTGCAGGACAGGACTTGCACACTTGGGGGGAGATGCAGGCAAAGCCAAGGAGCTGGAGCATGGCTGCACTGGCACACAGGGAGATCCAGCCTCTGCCAACAGCTCCTCACACATGGGCAGGAAACATTTGTACCAACAAAGCTAAAATGCCCACAGGAGCTGCGGGAGCGCGAGGAAGGGGAGCCTCAACACTCAGAGAGAAACACAGCCCCTTTCTGCAGCGCCATGCTGCCTGGGCCCTCTCCTCTCCAGCCCCCCTCTCCAGGACCAGGGCAGGGGTGTGTAGTGACCGTGAGGAGGTCAGAGAAGCACTGGAAAGCCAGGGTAGATGGAGGGTTTATGGGGTGGGGGCTGTGTTGGTGATATAATTAACTCCTGCAGTGTGGCCCAAAGACCCTAAATAAATTTCCAGGAGGCTGAGCTGTTAAGTCAGCAGAAGTCGGAGCCTCAGAAGAGATTTACTGCAAATTGAATTTGGGCTGGAGCCAACAGGAGCACCAGGGGCCAGCAAGCCAGACGCAGAAACCCGGCCAGGCTGCTCCTCGTCAACAAGAGCTCGTAGCTGGTCCCGGCTCACTGAGCTGTGCTTGAGCCTGGCCCTGTGCAGGGTCAGGGGTTACCCACTCTGCTGGGCTCTTGGTTTGAAAAATGGGCCAGAGAGGTCAGCAGCACAGGTATGAAGGCCAGAGCCCAGCTTGGCTTTGCAGGGCTCTCAGGCAGACAATCCTAGCGCTGACCTTGGGTTCTTATCAGCAGGAATTCAGCCATAGCGCGGAGTCCTGTAAAATGGCCTGGAGAGCCTGGCCTGGGGAGGGAGCTATTTGCAGGGAGCAATTCCCTCAAAGAACACAGGGAGAGAGCTGCAAACTCTCATCCACCATGCAGGAAAGGACCTCGCAGATGTCCTATGACTGACTACTTCCCCATGCACTCATGGCACCACACGGCCAGTGTCATCTTTTATACTTCTCTGTTCCCCGGGCAGTTCTGGTTAACAGCTGGCTGGGCATAGGGCCCCGTCACTCTCCTCCTGTTCCACACTGAGGAGAGAAATTGCACAAACATGCCCGTGCACACGAATGCCTGCAGACCCCTGGCTGACATTAAAATCACCCCATTGCCCATCTTCCCTCTCAGGGCAGCTCTTTCACCACGCACATTGCACTGAGTCTGGACACTGCAGGTCCCACCCAGCACCAACATCCTGCCCTGGATTTGGCCCTGTGACTCATGAGCCATCACGCGGTGGAGAGCCAGCAGGCTGCATATTTTTTCCCTGAGACTCCTGGATTCCACCAGCTCCCTTGATGCTTCCCCAAACCCCACACTTACTTTCCACCATGAGTGTGATGGGCTGGCTGGTCTTGTTATCCCCGTTCTTGTCATTCACAGCCTGCACGTAGTATCGGCCTGCGTCAGGTGCTACTGTTGACAGGATGACCAGGGTGTTATCCAGCGTGATGGCTCTGCCGGGGCAACCCACAGGAGATCGTGTGAAAGGCACGAAGCCACCAAGGAGAATAGGGAGAGTGGGCAGCCCTCAAGTTCAGGGATCTCTGGTCCAAGGGCTCTTCTCCAGTCCCCTGAGGCCATTTGGCTGCAAATCTAGGTGCCGTCAGGTGGGGAAGGGAGCTCAGATTTGTTTTATACTTTCCCATCACTATGAGAGTAACATACCAGAGCAGGCACCAAGAAAAGCACAGGAAGCCACAAATTAATGAGACCACAAAACCCTGAATCTCGGACAATGAGCAGAATTTACACAATCGATCACGTCTGTCTTTACATTACCCAGTGACTAAGTATTGCAGGGGGTGGGGGCAACCAATCAGACAGCTGCAGATTAATAGGTTTGGGGTTTTTTCTACTGAATGATCTAATCTGCTGGAAACATAAAATGGTCTGCAAATAGAAAAGAGACCAGTTCAATTCCTACATAATGTGGGTTACAAATTCAATTCCCGCTCACTGCAGCTGCCAGAGGCAAACGCTGCCGATGCTGTGAGCGTGCGTCTGTATTTATGTGTGTATGCTGGAGTGCGTGGGAGTGTCTGCCTGGGTGTGTGAGAGCAGGTTTTCTTCTCTGGGCTGAACACAAGTGCATGGCCATCAGTGTCCACCGCATGCGTATGTATACACACGTAGGAGTGTGAAAGGAGTCATGGGACTCTTTTAGTAGCTGGTCCACATGAGACGTTACAAGCCAGTTATAGCTACTAGCGAGTGGAAGTACTCCTTTAGCTAAAGCAGTGGCCATTCGTGCTTTTGGTGCTTTAGAGTTCAAACCCCAGCGATGTCCCAAGCAGAGGGGCTACCATGCATGCCTACACACACATGCGCATGGGACAAGTAGGTCTGCCTGCACCACGTGTGCCTTAAAGGCGACGTACCCCAGAAAGATTGCACCTCCTCACTACTACCTCTGAATGTTTGTTAAGTAGGTAGGCACACACGCAGGTAGGTGGCTGGTAGGTCTGCTATCTTTCCCAAGGACTTATACAGGGGAAAGCACGTCTCACTATGAATGTGTCTGTCTGCGTAGAGAGATGGAGCCATTTTTTCAAGCACGCTATTTCAGCCTGCACGAGTGCCAGCACTTTCCCTCTCCTGTTTTGTCTGGCTTCTTTTCTTTCTTTTCCTTTTTTTTATTCAATTTCTCAATGATAAACAAAACCATTAGTTTGTCAAGTCTATCTCCAGCTCCTAATGTGATGTGCCCGCGACATCTGTTAAGCATCCTTAATGCTACTTTAACAAGGACAAATCCAGTCAAGTTCTTTTCGTATTTTTCCCATTAGGTGAGCGTGGCAGGGATTGAATGGATTTGAATGGATTGTCTCTGAGAAACAGCTCCGCTGATGTCTCTGCATCTCTTCAGTCAGGGAGGCGGGAGGAGGTGTTTCAGGACTTCTGACATGTCTGAGAGGCAGCAAGAGAGGGTCGTGGTGCCCTACTGCAATTCTCAGAGTACTGATGGTCCATAAAACAGCACTGTGCCTGCCCAATCTCATGGCAGCCTGACCCACATCTTAGCACAATTTAGGGGCACAAGCGCACTGCCACATGGCTCCCTCCTCCCCTTTAGGTGTGTGGTGAAGTAAGAAAACCTCTTGGGTTACTGTGGTTGTTCTTTTCTGTTCCTGTTCTTTGGTGATGGTATTCTGGTGATGGGACACAGGGGTGTGATAACTACAGGTACCACTAGGGGGGAAGAGGCTTTAGTTCAACCTTACCTGGACCCCCTGGGGGTGACAGGTTGTGGCCGGTTTAGACCAGGGGCAGGGCAGCTGGATAGAGAGGAGAACGAAGGGAGCAGAGGGGAAGAAGGAAGATGGAGGTCGGAGGGGCAGGACCTCCAGGGCTTGTCCTGGGAGTTTACTATCTGCCCTCCTGGTTGATCTGAGAGCCAACTGTCCTAGCTGCTGTGCAAAGTGGATTGCTAATAAACCCTCTGACTGCTACACTGGCTGAGTGTCACTGCTGATTGGGACGGCTGGGACCCTCGTGGAGGGAGGACCCCTCCCCCAAGGGAGACCAGACAGAGCAAGGATCGGACCCTCTGGGCCTGGATTTGGGAAGCTGGCTACAGGTAGTGTGGAGACCCTGGTGAATGGGAGAAGGCTCCACCGTAGCAGAGTCCTGGTGGGCTGTGAACAGACGGGATCCAAGAGGCTTTTCTGGGTTCTCCATGACAAGGTGGCAGCAGGTTTCAGAATCAAGATGAACGAGGAACCTTGGAGTTACTGTTTCAGGCTCTCCGCAGACTCAGGTAACCAGTTACACTAGGCTCACGTTTTCAAGCTTTTCTTGGCACACACGAAAGCTAGAGATATACAGATGTTCTTAAATGAAATCTGGGCTGTGAGCCCATTGGGCGACTCCAGGCACCGTAGCCCAGGCTTCCAATGCCCAGACTTCAAATCAGCCCTTGGCCCAAGCAACCCTGCCACACATCATAACTCACTGCACTATGGCTACACGGGCCTCATGCACAGCGAGGCAACGACACGTCATGGCACGGCAGTGTCTCAAGGCTGAGAAGTGGTGTAACAACGGAGTGGTGGCTCTGAATAATCAGAGCGTCACGTTATCAGCTGTGCCTGTCATACTGTTGAGAAATGGGATCCTACAGATCCCAGGACAGGTGACCAGCCTTGGGGCTGCCGGAGAGAGCTGCTCGGCCCCCCAGGGGGGCACGGAGGGTTAGAAATTGGGACCAGAGCTCGTCTTTTGCACTCAGGGTAGGCAGAAAAGAAACCATCAGGGCTGTAGAGTTCTGCTGCTTGGCAGGATAAGTTATCCGCAAGGCAGGTGACCCCGGCTTCGGGGCCACAGTAAGTTTTCTGTGACAGGTGCCCATATGAAGGAGGGAGTAAATAGTCAATGTGTTTAATGATGGCTCCAAATGTGGGGACAGAGCTGCAAACATCCAGGAATTGGGGTTGCACAGTGGTGGGAGCCCAATGGCTAGGGAGATCTTTGAGGTCAAAAGGGACACAGTTCAGCCCTTTGCAGCAGACAAGGGACTTTGCCTTCTCAGGCCATGCTCCATCTCAGTGGGGCTAGGCCAGGACTGTCACCTTCCCTCTGCCAGGCCCAAGCACCAGGCTCACCCACAGCATGCCAAGAACAACCAGCACCCCACAGGCCAGGCAGGTCACCGATTCAGATGAGAGAACCCCACAGGTGACCCAGCTGGCTGCTGGTCCAACACCAAGGGATGCTCCTTGCTCCGAAAGACTTTCTGAGCAGTGCCCTGATGACCCAGTCGGGTTGTTAGCATCCTGGCCCAGATCTGTTCTGCCACCCCTCCACCTGGGCTTCTTCAGGAGCATTCAGCTCCTTTGCCATTGTCCTGGCTCTGGCAGGTGCACCACATGACCGTCTGCTATAGGACAGTTGCCATGTTCCAGGGTCAGGGGGTAACTTGATTGCACAAAGTACAGACTGTGAAATCCCCAGGCCCCTGCTTGGAGTTTTGAGCTGTTGGTTCCATTGAAAGGGAATCGACCCGCCAGGGGCTTGATGCTGTAAAACCGGAGACGCCAGTCAGTCTGTGTCCTGCAAGCCAGCTATGTGAGATGTACCCACACCTAGAATCTCGGTCGACCCAGCTAGAGTGCTCAAGACTGGGAAACACTGCACACCCCACGCGGCGTAGCGAGGTCAGCCTAGTCCTCCCTAAAGACACAGCTCCATCAATAGAAGAATTCTTCAGCTTCCAGAGCTGGATTGGTGACACAGACAGAAACCCGCTTTCTGTCCACATTGGCACCAGCAAGGCTACAGCGATAGTCATCCCGCTCACAACCAAGCAGCACGCAGCACCAGCAGGTGCACCAGCACGTCACGAGCAGAGGCAAAACAATGCCTCTGAATATCCTGCCGAGAGTGGCACAGTGCAGGTGCTGTTGGAAATGGAGAAGGAACTGGGGGCACAAGGGGAGCAGACAGGGGCCAAGATCCCAAGATGCCAACAGCACAGGAGGCAGGAAAGGGGTGTGAGGAGATGAGGAGAAGGTAAATGGGGAGAATCCTCTGCATTTTGGATGTGAGCTGTCACCAGGAGCAGCTCCTTTGCTGGCAGCCTGTGCTAAATAAATGAAGAGCTCCTTCTCCACGTTCCCTGTTGTTGCCATGGGTACATTTCCTCCCTCTCTCTGCGCACATATAAAGGGTTCTGTATTTAGTCAGTCACTTAGTTGAGCTTCTGTAGCTGCCTGATAATTTAATTAGGGGACAAAAGCAAATCAATCCCGAATAAATAAATGAATAAACAAACCCACCCCCAGCTGCCCCCCTTCCGGCTGTGCGGCTGTCACAGCATGGGAAGGACACGGCCCGTGGGTTGATAAGCAGCTGTTAATCACCAGTCGGGGGCAGGACACTAAAGTTCTTGCTCAGATAGTGGGCTCCCCAGGCTGGTGGCTACATGCCACCCCGGCCCGTCTCTGCCAGCCTGATAGGATTCATCAGATCCATATCTCCTCCATGCAGACACCAGTCGATTCGCTTCCAGGAACCCCTTTTAACTCCACCATGAATATTAATCTGCTGTAATTGCTGCGGGAAGGTTGACGAAGCAAGCACTGAACAGAATCAGCGTGGAGAACTCGTGGAGGAGGAGGGGGGCTGGAAGTGCTCCCAGCCAGGTGGGGTGGTGGGCCAGGGAAAGGACCTGCTGGAGGACAGACTCCTCCAGGGGAAGGTACAGTACAGAGTCCCTGTGGTGAAGGAGCAGGGAGTGTTCACGGGTCTCGCAGGAGGAGAGGTGATGCTAGGGGCATGATGCTATATGGGGAAGAGGAAAGAGAATGTAGGGCCAGGTTGGATGCCTGCCTTGGGGCATGGTGCTCAGTACTACCCTGGGCAGCCTGGGGCAAGATCCCCTCGTACAGCAGGGTGGGCTTGCATGGCTCTGTAGGGGATTATTTATTTACAGAACCCCCCGATAACCCCCAAAGGCAATTGGCCCTAAACTTCATCCCCTCCTGTTCCCGTCAGTGCCGCTGCGCCACTCAGGCAACCGCTGTGGGCTGAAGGGCTGAGGGAGAAGCTTGCAACCGGTGGGCACCCCAGGTCAGCGGCTCCTCCCTGCCCCACCCTCCCCACCTCATTCACGGGCACCCTGCCAGGGCCGGGATGACTCACATGCGGCTGCCGGGGGGGATTTTGCGGCCATCCCGGAACCAGGTGACCTGAGGCTGTGGGAAGCTGGCGATACGGGGGGCGTGGATAACGGCTGCCTCGCCATGTGACACGCTCTGGTGCATCTCGTTCTCCTCAAAGCTGCCCATGTCTGGAAAACAAAAAGACCAAAGTCATCAGGCCTGGCACGTGATGGGGCAAGGCCAGTCAGGGCCCGATGTTCTTGGAGCCCAGCACCAGAGCAGTGGTGACACAAGGGGCTGGTCCCAAAGGATGCTCGGCTGCCATCTGGAGAGCGCAGGCGGAAGGCTATGAGGATGGGTTCCACCGTTCCCTGAAACCCACACACACAACAAAATAAAGCACACACAAAAAAATTCAACAGTGCTAATATTCACTGTACAGAAAAATATTTTTTGCACACAGAAAGAAATTTTTTGTGCACACAGCCTACGAAAAATTAGAGGGAACATTGATGGGTTCCTGGCTGCCAGATGCCAGAGTGACTCAAGTCTCTGTGTTGACAAGAGACAGCAGCTCCTGCAGAGCTAGCTGATCTCCTCCAAGGCCTTCTCTCCCAGCCTAGGCGCTCCACAGAGGAGATCCTCTCCAGCCCATGGTGAGGAGACAGAAGGAACCGTCTGTCTGTCTCCTGGCCATAGCACTGGGGCTACCGCTCACCCCCAATCCAGAACAAGGCTACTGCAGTTGGCATGGCCACCTCTGCAGCCTGGGCTAGTCCCAGCCTTGCTGCTCAGTTGCCAAAGGAGCTGGGTGGCTCTTGGTCCCCCGTCTCTTTGTCTGCTGGTGTCCTGAGACTCCAGCCTGCCATGCTGGCCAATATGTTTCACTGTCTCTTTGTGCTTCTCCCTGTCCATCTGTCTGCATCCACCCCTCCTCTGACGTCCTTGACGTGATTGGAAATGCTTCAGAGCAGGAACCTCCTCTTTGTTCTGTGGTTGTGCAGCACCCAGCACCCTGGGGCTCCAGTTGGTGACTGGGGCTTGCAGGCGCCACCATGCTACAAATGAGGATCCCCTGCGGAGATACTCAGACAGCTCCATGATGCCCCTTCTGTCCCTGCACCAACCTGCTGGGCACTTCAGCCAGCAGCAGAGGTCAGGCTGGGGGTCCAGTCACTGAGCACAGGCCCACCATGCTCCACCCCGCCTTCCCGCTGAGGACGTCTCAGGGAGAGATGGTAGGGAAAGCTGAGAAAATGAGGACAGGCCCATTCAAGGCTATAAACCCTGTGTGAATAACCCTCACCCCCTTCAATCACATGGTGGGAAAACTACAGGACCAAGCGTCTGAAAGAACCAGCAGGGAATGCCAGCTGTGTGGATGGACCTTGGCACTGCGGGCAAGGTCAGAATCTCATCCTGCCTCCGTATTGCTCAATTATTCGCACGCTGGAAGTTTATTGTGGTTTAAGGAAAAAACAGGAGTAAACTAGGGCGTGTGAGGAAGGAGGGGAGGGGAGATATTTTATTGACTTCCCTTAATTGCTGTAATTAAAAACATGTAAAGAATCTTTTTTTAACGACTTCACCATTATCGTTAGTTGTTAGTGCAGCTGCCTTATTAATTTCTCATTAGCTTCTTGATTTGTCATCACTCTTCGGGAGTGGGGGCTCATGGGGATCAGAATGGGAGCAGGTTTGGGGGTAATGCTGGAGTGGGGTAGGGCTTGTGTCCAAATGACTGGAGGAGAAAACCAGCCCTGTAGCCCTCGAATCAAATCACCATGGGACTGGGAGCTGGCACAATGCCTAGGCACCGCTTGAACCCCGCTTTAACTCTCAGGATTAAAGGCTGCATGCTAGACCTCTGCAGGGAGATCACCGCCCACTCCAGGAATGGCCGTGGTTCAGACGCAGAGCCATGAAACTCATTGAGTGTGGGCCACTTTCAAACTGGACCTCTAGTCCCTGCACAGGCCCTGTTCATGATCTGCTGGATTGTACCATTCTATTACTACTTGGCTCTGCTCAGAGACTTTAATGCCCAATGAAAAGATTAAACAAAAAGCCCTGGAGGCTTGTTCAGACTGATATCTCAGTTCATTACAGTGGCCTGGAAATCCCTGGGGCTGCAGAAGGCAGGCTGAGTTTCCAAGGAACCTGGGCGAGTACACCTGGAAATGCCGGTACTTTCCAACTCACAGGTTTTTAAGGCTAGAAGGGCACTTGGTGAGCAGCTAAGGTGCCCACAGACCACAGCAGCTCCCTGTGATTCCAACATCCAAGCTGTCCCTTCTGGTTGAGCGAGACCACGTCTTTGAGAAAGAGACACCCAGTAAAGACTCCACGATGGAGAATCCCCAGTGCTCCTAGCTACGCTGAGGCAATGGTTAACTGTCCTCCGTGCAAACAACATGGGCCTTCTTCCCTGTCCTAGCGTCAGCTCCCACCCACAGCCCAATGCGCCTGCCCCCGTGGCTTTTTCCCCCGAATTTCTAAAAGAAGTCAATGTGTGCTTCCAGTTTCCAAATAAAAGGACAGATGAGCATTTGCATGGTCAGATCTAGCTGCTCTGAGCCCTGGTGGGGTGGTCCTTTCGAAGGAACTTTCCACCCCAATGTGGCAGTTAAGTCTGGCGACACCCCTCACTGGCTGCATCAGGGGCCGCGACCGAGGGAACCTTGCCCTGACATTTTAACATCTCGCCTTGAAAGCTGCTGTCTGCAAGAGGCTCATTACACCTTGGCCTGGCCTGACTGTCTGCTTAGCCACCCACTGGGCGGGAGCGACTGGAAGGAGCTGCTCCGTCTAGTGTTTTTGGCGGCACATAGAATCCAGCTGAGAGCAGGACCTTGTTGCACCAGGCACCGTGTTTAGCTGTCGAAAGAAAAAGTCCCTTGACATCTAAACAGACGACAGGGGGCTCATTAGCTCCACAGTATGGACAGGGACCAGGGCTCAGAGACAGGAAGTGACTAGCCCAAGGCACATGCGAAGGCTGAGGCTGGGGCTTGAATCTTCAGAGCCCTTCTCTTCTAACACAGCTTTGCTCTGCACCTGGGGACACAGCACCAATGCAAAGAGTGTGACAAGGAAGGGAGGAAGAGAGAAAAGCTGGGGATGGGGAGACAAACTTTCCAGGACAAGAGCCCACTCACCGTGGCCAGCAGGAATTGTTTAGTCCAGCCTTCTCCTCCCACCCTCCACCAGGTGCTGCATATGCAGCTGCTGGATGAGAAGCAAGCCCCTTAATTAGAACAAGCCATCCTCCGCCTTTTCCAGCTCTTCCCAGCCATCCCCGGCTCAGCGAAGGGAGTTCAGGCAGCCAGCCCTGGGCAGATAGCCGGCTCTGAGTCTCAGTCGTAGGCACGCGCCTCATGAACATGCAAACAAATCACCCCTCCACTTGCAAGGGGCCATCCCAGGCTCCAGTGCTGGGCCTGATCTTGCCTTGTCTCTTTATAGTCAGCCCACGGGGGCAGAGCCCATCTCTCACTGGGTGAGCGTCTGGCCCTAGGGACAACAGGGCCCCATGCTGGATCACAGCCCATCCCTAGTCAGGTTGTCTTTCAGCTCTATGCTCCTCAGCCCCCAATTCTTCCCCATCCCTGTGATGGATGCCCACAGCTTGGAGGAAGCCAGTCAATGCTCCCTTGCTTCACGCCAGCCTGACATCCATCATCTTCCTTCCAGCCTTACCCGCTCTTTAGGGTGTCTGCAGCTGCCTCTCCGCTGATTTATGCGGGCAACTCGCCCCGCACCAGCGTTTGCATTTGCTTTCCATAATGATTACAAACGCTGTTTACTTTAGGCGCCTGTGGTGGGTTACTAGGAGGAACGATTTCTCGCTCCCGGATGAATTTCGCTGCTGAGTGAAGTCAGGACAATGCTGGCTTGAAAGAGAGTGGTGCATAATCTGCTGTCCATCTGCTCTGTCAGAACACCTCAGTTCTGACCCACAGATTTCAATAGTCCAGTCTTGCCCTGCCCTCACCCCCAGCTCCACTGATGCCCTTCATCCTGCCTTACAGCTCCCCGCAATCCCCATCTTAGAAACCCTTCCCAGTGCCGCCAGTGCCCCAAATCACAGCCCAGCTGCCATCAGTTTCAAACCCAGTAGGATTTATGAGTGTAAATGACTTTCGGGGAGTTACACCCACAGAGGGATATAGCAGAGGAAATGCAGCCTCAGGGCACCTCTACTCACAAAGGTCTTATCGCTGTAGAGGCAGCGTCACTAGACATGAGTCTGGAAGCTCCTAGGGGCGGGGGCCGTCTCCTGATCTGGGTTCATGCAGCAGCACCAAGCACAAGGGGCCTCCTGCCTCTGATGGGTGCTATCGCCATAACCCTACATAAGAAGAACAACATCTGCCTGCCGACGGCTGGGAAGCTCTGTGGGAACTCCAGCTCCTGGGACAAAGACTCAGCTGCTAACAGAGACATGGAGGAAGGTGCCACTTACATGCCACCTGGACTTCTGTCTGCCTTTGCAAGAGGGCCCCCATCCGATTGCGGACGATGCAGCGGTAGATGCCAGCATGGGTGCGGTCCAGTGATGTGATCATGTACCTAGGGGGAGAGAGGGAGAGATGACTAGATACTGACACCCACCTGATTAGATATGCTGGGAGGCCAGCCACAACCTACTACCTTTATGGATATCTGGGCACCAGGAGCATGACCAGCATGATCTGCTTACACACTGATTTATTTATGTGCCATTCCCAACCCATGAGACAGCCACAGGATGTGGGAGGGGAAGGCAAAGAGAAAGCCCCCGCTTGCAGCAAGGGGTATTACAGGACCACCACCTGCAGGATAAATTTACGGGGTTTTTTTACCGACAATGCTTTGTGAAGGATCCATCCATCCATCAATGGCTATTAACCAAGATTGTCAGGGACACAAGCCCATGCTCTGGAGCTGTCCCTAAACCTCTGACTGCCAGATGCTGGGACTGGGTGGCCGGGAAGGATCACTCAAAATTGCCCTTTTCTGTTCATTTTTCTGAAGTACAGGGCACTGGTAAACAGGGTACTGGGCTAGATGGACCATTGGTCTGACTAAACATGGCTGCTCTTTGCACTCTTGTGATTCTCCTGGATCTAACACAGCACAGGTTTAGTGAGAGCCTTTAAAAACCAGCCATGCCAGGTGCTGGAGGGGAGAAATCTCTTGCTGCAGAGAAATCAGCAGTTTGGTACAGGATTCAGCACATGCACAGGATGAAACAGACAAGGGGTTGAGTAAGTATTTTTGCTAGGTAATGTGAGCGGTGTTAAGCAGTTGTCCCCACCACTCGAGCTGGCCTGCATCAGGGGATAGGAGACAATTCACATGACAGGAGGGTGCCAGGCAAAGCCTCACTGAGGCTGTCAAAGGCAGAGGTGTCTGGAGGGCTTGTCCCAGATCTCCTGACCTCTGCTTGGAAACTTTGAGCTTCCAAAAGGCAAAACAAATTCCCAGCAAAGTGCTACTCTGAGTCGCTAGTGCCTGTCTCCTGTTCTGAGTTCATACAGCACCTAGCGCAAAGAGGCTCCAGTCTCCGTCCAGTGCTGCCATCACAACCATAACTATTCTGAGCCATGGAGAATGAAGACCCTTGGCACTGCTGAATCCAGGAGGGAAGCGAAGTTGGCTGCCACTCAGCACAGAAGGGTGCCAGGGAGCTGTGAGACCAGAGGGATGTTTGAGTGGGGTCCTCATCCCCTCCAAGATCTGGGGTCAATGCTGGAAGCTGGGGCTGCTTGTCACATTGAAGTGAGACAAAGTCACAAGGGTATTCTCCAAAAATGCCCCTGTTCTGTCCACTTTCCAAAGGGCCCCTGGTAAGCAACTAGCTGCTGGAAAAGGTGGAAGCAGCACAGGGGTGAACTGTGCCTGTAGCCAGGAGCACTTCAAAGTCTTTCTTGGCCTCCTTTACTATACATCTACAATTGACTTGCCAGACTTGACACTCCTTCCTCTTTGCTCACCAAGATTTGACTCTTGATGTTTAAAGGAAGCTTTTAAACCTCCACCTGCTTCTTTTACTCACTGTTAAGCCCTGGGGGAATTTTTTGGTCCCCCTTTCAGTGTTTTTTTTTTTTATTTGGGGTTTCTGTGTAGTTTGAGCCCCTATGATGGTGCTTTGAAATAGTCTCCACATAGCTGACAGCCATTCCCTCTTGTGACTGCTCTTTTTGCCTTCCATCTAACTCGCTTCCTCACTGCTGAGTGATTCCCCTTTTGGAAATGAAATGCTACCGTGATGGCTTTCCCTGGCATTTCCCCTTACGAGGCTGGTCAATTTAGTCACATTCCTTATCAAGCAGTTCAGTTATTTACCTCTTGGACCAGTCCCTGTGCACCACTCAGGACTAAACGAAGAGCTGTCTCTCTCCAGGGCATGCCAGGACAAGGTGCACCAAGGAGCAGTCATTAATGGTGTTGAGACATTTTATCTCTGCATCCTGTCCTGAGATCAGCTGGACCCAGTCAATATGAGGAATTGAAATCTCCCATTTTCTGTCTCTGTAGTCTTTCTGATCTTCAGAGCATCTCTCACAAGCACCGTCACGGCCCTGGTCAGTGGTCGGTAGTGTATCTCTTGTGATCTGCTCAAAATGCTCAGAAGTGGAATTTCTAGCTACGCTCATGTCATGGTCCAGCTGGATTCATTTCAGATTTTCAGTTGATTTGACTTGACATGTCTACCACGTATAGCACCACTCCCCACCTATGATACCTGCTCTTTCATTCCTGCCTAACCATTGACCCTGGCATTACTGTGTCCCATGGACTAGCCTCCTTCCACCAAATGTCCCACGCCAGCACTCTAGCTCTCCCATCTCAGTGTCCTGACTTCCAGCGTTTGTACATGCTGTCCCTGCGCTCAGGGATTCTTGTACCAATGTTACTTCAACCTCTCTGCGAAGGCAGCCAGGAGAAACAACCCCAGAGCAGCCCACGGCTCAATCCAAACACAGCAGGGACCCCAGAGTGTCCAAGTTCTGCTTGGCCAGCTGAGTTCTCCCTTTCCTGCTCACGGCAGGGGCTAGTCAGAGGCCACAGGCCTCCTTGTTCAGTGCTGGCTCTGCATTGCTAGAAACGGAGCCCATGTCAGATCAAAGGGAAGCTGGCTCCTTCTCCACTGCAGCTGCGTGGCGTTCCTGGGACAGCCTCCTGGCTCAGCTCCCTGGCCTGACACAAAGGGAACCGACAAAGTTCAGGGGCAAACAGGGGATGGGGACCACAGAGCAGCTTGGCTTCTCAGCTCCAGTGCTCAAGGAGACACAAGCTCTCCTAGCCTGGAGCAAAACCCAGCTTCTCCAGCTTGAGCACTAACAGCGCTGGGTACCACTCAGACAACACTTTGTTCCTTGAAACATCCTTGCCTCCAACTGCTCTTCGCCCTCTCCTAGGCTGAGCCGCTTGGCCGCTCCCCTCGAAAGACTCTCATTGCTCACTCCAGCCCCCCCGGACATGGGATCCAGTCACTCCCAGGAGAGGGCTCAAGGGAGCAGGGCGGCCTGCTTGGCAAGGTCACCCGGCCCGGCCGAGTTCTGATTACTCTGATTAGTTAGGTTCTGATTAGTCTCTTATCACGCTTGCCACCTGCGGCTGCCGCAGTTATCTCTCCTGGCGCCAGCACCAGAAGATTGTTAGGAGATAAAGGAAATAAATGTACGTTGGCTCATTTCAGCTCCCGTGGATCCCACAGTTAACTCCTCCATCCCTGCCAGGCCCCACTCATGGTAGCTCTGAAAAGGGTTTCAATCTTCCCGTATATTTAACACTCAAGGCACACCCTCAGTCACAATGCAGGGGGAGAAGAGACGCTCTGAAAAGGCGAGCGATTTGCCTACGCCATGCAGCAGGATGCAGAGTGAGGACCAAGTCAGTGCTCTACCCACTAGACCACACTGCCTCTTAGCTTTAGAAGCCTGGCCTTGTAGGTTAAAGCTGCACCTCACTGCCAGAAGGCATGAGCAGAGGATTAATCTCGGGGCTCCTGTGGACAATTTCCGTACAGAACAGAGAGAAACCAGAGCCGAGGAAGAAATAAAGAAGGAAACGCAACCCCTCCTCCACCCCGAAATCCAATCCAGTATTAAAAAGCGCTGCAGGCTGCTGTGATGTGGCTTTGTTTGTCCTTCTGATACACAGTTTAAATTAAACTTTAATAACGAGAGATGAACGTACATGCGCTGCCTTATAGACTGAAAACCCCAGCACAGCCGCCCACCTGCTGCAGGCGTCAGCACTGCTGGCCCCCGCTTGCCTCCCACTGACACCCCCCACACAGGTGAGATGCCAATCAGCTCACACCTGGACACAAGCGTGAGTCGAGTGACTCGCTTCCTGTGTCATCGCACTTGGAACTGGATCTGCCCCATGTGGTGGCTGCAGAATTGGAGATGGGAGCCTTTGATGTGGCAAAGCAGAAGGCGGCGATTGAGGTTTCACTTCATGGCCCCCCAGGGAGGCTGGGGGAGCAGCCGTGCCAGACTGGGGCTAACAGAGTCAGGAGAAGTGGTTCTTTCAGTCCAAGGAACAACCTGGATGTGCCCTGTGAAGCCTCAGCCACCTCCATATGCACCTGAGGGTTGATGGTGCTAGGAAAGTTAGCCGTATTGTGGGACAATGCCGTGCTGAGCTTCTCCTGCGCCCTTTGCTGATGCCCCTCGATCACAGCCTGCAAACACTTCCCCGTCCCACTATTTCATTCCTGGGCTCAATATACAAACAGCTCTGCCAGTGCCCCCCAATCCTAACCTGCAGCCCCTCTGGGCTCCCCTGTCCCTCAACAGCTCTGTGGATGCAGCTCACTGCTCATCTGCAGTGCCCCCAATGCTCCACTTGCAGGCATCTCTTCTCACCCCCGAAACACCATCTGCTCTCTTGCGTCACCCCTCCTGAGCTCAGATGGCCATGACATCGAATTGTGCAAGAAGACACAACAGACCTTCTGCTCTGCTCACTGGGAGATGAGGCTGAGACCCAGCAAACTCACATCATTCACCACTATGGCCTAGCTGACCCCCTGTTGCTTCACAATTCTGAAGTAACGATCAACAAGGCTGGAGGAAGACAAAAGAGCCCGTGACTGGGGCGGGCTGCATATACTATGCCATCTTCCTGTCCGTGCTGCCTGTCTGCCCTGTCCTCGGGAACTGGCAAGAGATCTGCCGAGCCAAAACGAGCTCTGTCCAAGTGTGTCTGAGAGCAGCTCTTTGCATGTTTTAGTCTCCTGCTGGCTCACGAGAACAGAATAGACAAGCTGATCGGAGCCAGGGACAGGTGCACCGCCAGCACCACATGCACAACTGCAAGGAGGCCTGGCATTCCCAAAGCTGCTCAGCAGAGAGACCGGAGCTAATTGGCGCGGCTTGCCATCCCTGTTCTGAAAAAGAGGGCACCACTTGGCTCTACATGTCTGCCACCAACATGGGGTGAATGTCCCTGACCAGCCCCTAGGTGGCAGCATAGGACCCCCATTGGGCCGGTTTTGGTGGGGCACTTTGCCTGGGTTCAGGGGAGAGCCATGCAAGGTGCCTCCAGCATCCTACCAGCTCATCCCCTTCCCCACTTTCTACCAGTGGGCTAGCGTGCACCCTGAGTTTGAAGCCCCAAGTTTGTCCAGCCCCATCAGTCTGAGCTGGAAGTCCCTGGAAGCTCGTGGCAGCTGTCACCAGCTCTTCGGACACTTTGGCCAAAGGGAACCCCCTCTGCACCTCCCTCTCCGCCACACGCATGCCTGTCCACCTGCCACAGGGCAGGTATGATCACAGCGTACCCAATGGGATGAATCCCAGCACATTCCCCCAGCTTAAAACCCCTCCAAAGCTCTGGCACACACCGGGCCCTGCAGAGACAGAGGCCTTGAGCATCACGCCTCACATCGACCAAAATCCTGCCTGGCTTTAAATGAGCTATTTCAATTCTCTTGGGAAGCAAAGCGGAGGCAAGCAGTGATGGGCAGGCTCTCCTTGTATCGTCCTCATTCATAAATCCCATGTGCGCACACGGGCTCAGAGATGCACAAGGGCTCAAACATGCATCCACTGAGCCTCAGACGTGTGCACACATTTGCACAAACACACACCCCAGCACAGACTCAGGTGTGGTTCCTTACACAGGTGCATTGGGCACACGAGTGCAGTCATGCACCCCATACACCTATCCTGGTTTTGACAATGCAACCCAGGAGTCCTGGCCCCCCCCATCCCATGCCCTAACCAGCCCCCTACATCTATCCCAGCGCTGAGAACAGAACCCAGGAGTCCTGGCCTCCTGGTTTCTCTCTCAAGCCTGGAAGGGCATGGAGATGTGAGACACCATTCAGGATTCAACCTGTGAATGTCATCCTTCCGGCCCTCCCAACCCGCTCCCCCAAGGATACTCAATGAACCCCACCCAATTGACAGTGCCATGGCAGAGCTATCACTGCTCAGCCGCAGGCTCTTTCTGTACCAAGTGCCGTCCTGGGGGAATGTCCCGATCCCTGCTCCGAGTGACTCCTGCACGCTCCCGCCCAGGCGTTGTGGTAGCGACCCATCCCTGCGGCACAGCCCTGAACTGTCACTCATCTCCCTGCCTCAACCAGCAGCCTGGGACAGCTCGTGTGTGCACCAAGGGAGCTGGCGAGATTGAAGCAGGAATAATGAGACATGAGGACCTGAGGGCGCCCAGGCAACACCAGTGGTGTCAGCTGCCCCTATCCTCTTTTAACTGCACATGCCCCAGGACCACAGCGAGTGCACCTGAGACAACTGTCCTGCTTGGAGATGTACAAGGGCCAGCGGCCTCTCCTGCCAGCCATGTTCCTGCTGGGCTCCCACCTGCAGATGCCACATCCATCCGGGATTGTTCAGCCGCTCAGAAATGTTATGCTCCCCCACCTGTGAGCAAGTGAGTGATGTTCACTGGGGCAGACCAAACACTTCACCTACAGTGCAGCGTGCACCACACCCCCAGCACTCCATGTTCACAGGCACGCCTGGGTCACTGCTTTAGCCAGTTCTGCCTCCTCAGCGGGTGGAATCCACAGAGCCTAGGGCAGAGACGAGCTACTGTGCTCACATGCAGACCTTACAAGAGCAGGGGTGGGAAACCTGCTGTGACTCTGCAGCGTATTACCAGCTCCACTACTGACTCATTGTGTGCTCCAGGGCCGAGTTCCCACTCTTTGCCTCAGTTTCCCATCTGTAAAAGGTGAATGAGAATACTCCCCTTTCCTTTGGGGGACAGTCCAGAGCTGAAAGCACACAAAACACTATGTAAACAAACAAGGAAGGGCTGAGACATGTTTCCTTGTAGATATCTGAGGATCAGCTCACATTTGGCAAGTGGGCAATTCGAGCCTGTCTGATCCCATCTACACCCCTCCCACAAGACCTGCCTTGCATGCTGCCTGAAACGCAAGCAGCAACCTACAGACGTGCCCTGTGTACATGGACAAGCGAGTGCCCGCGTATGCACTACATGCAGCCAGGTCTGTGTGCACACGCATTCTGCTTGACGAGTACACGACGGGCACGTGTGTAAATGCACAGCTCAGAACTCTCCCATCACCTCATTCATATGGTGCTCTGGGTCCATGTGTCAGACCCCTTGTCACATTCAATCGAAGCTTTTGATTAATGCCTGGTGTGGGATCTGCCAGCCTGCTGGAAATAAATTCCCATTCTGTCTCCAGCCAGGGCTGTAGATTCATTTGAATTCACCCTTTTGGCTCACTCTCCTGCTGGCCTTCTCTATCAAATGAGCAGGTCAGAGTTTGGGACTCCTTGGCTCCTTCCTTGGTTCTGTGGAGTGCACAGCATTCCTTGGAGACGTCTCCTTGGGCCCTGGAGGAGCGGATTAAGAGACAGCCTCCGCTAGGTCCCTGGTGCGAGATGTCCCTGCAGTACCAGTTAATGGGCTGCTTCTCGTTGCTACCAGAGGCGAAGGGGCCATTAAGGAGATGGCCTTTTTTTGCACACCTGAATGGATGGAAATGGCCCAGAGAAAGGAAGTAAATTACTCAGCACAGCCTGGCCTGCAGTTATTAACCAAACCTGAGGAGAGGCTTTGTTCTCCATTGCTTGCCTTCCGCAAAGGCTTTTATCCAAGGTTGGCTTTAATTTTGTTTCCTTTCTGATCTACCCGGGCATTAAAAGGCATGTCGCCGCATGCAGGCGCTCGCCTGACAAAGGGACGTGGCTGCCTTCGCAGGAATGGGAATTAATTGGGGACCGCAGTGCCAAGGGCCGATGCTGGAGGCGGGAAGCTCAGAAATCATGAAGCACAAAGGTATAAACCCCACTAGAGCTGCACGGAAACCAGCCTGGCCTGGCCTCCTTATGAGCTGACTTGTTAGCGCCTAGCTTCCCAAGAGCACTAGGCTAGGTGGGACAGACTGGTTTGTTACTGTGGAGTCCTTCACAAGGGCTGGGATATATGGGCTTGTTTGTTATTGTAGGGTCACTCACACGAGATGTACGTGCTGGCTTATTTGAGGGTTGCTCATAGGTGCTAGGTTGCTGGCCCTGATTTCCAGCTGGTTGCTGGAGGAGACAGGTCAGGGTATGCAAAAGTGACTGATGACTAAAGAGAAGACAGTAGGGCCAGGAGTCTAGAGACGATGGGGTTAGGAAGGGAGAGGGGCAGGAAGGTAGCTTCATGGCATTTCTGAAGTAGCTGGTCTGAGCCTCTGAGGGGTGCAGAGATGGGTGACATGATGTTGACTAAGTTACAGCGTGACACTGAAGACAACCCTCTATATATCTAGACCTCTGCTAACCTGTGTGATCTAGCTCTGTGCAGACCTGGGCAGGAAACAGCTTAATTAAGTCCCCTACCATGTCCGTCAAAGAAAGCCAATAGGCCCGAAAGGTCAGGAGCTTTACAAGCCCCCAGAGCTCTTGCCATGCTGCTCCCCTCGGTTCAATGATGGTGTTCGAAATCTTGTTGAGCACAAGGCTAAACCAAGTCAATACACGCAGCAGGTGCTTTCCTTCCGGGCCCAGAATTGTGATGCCCCCAAGGCTGGGGTAGCAAAGGCTACCCTACGCTCCGAAAGGGGTTGGGAACTGACACGACCAACACCTGCTTCCTTGGATGAATCTGCTGAGAAAACAGCCTTCTCTACTCCTGGGAAGAGACACACAAGGATTTCTCATCTCCCTTGCTCCATTGGGTCAGGAGGGAGCTGTCCTGCTTCCCAAAGGGATTCTGCCTCTTGAGGGACTGGTTTCCCAGATGACGCTGGGAGGCGGGAAATTGGGTTTGTTATTGCAGAGTTGCTTAGCTGGGAGGCCAATACTCTTTGTTATTGTAGGGCTGCTTTGAGGGAGGGGGTATTTGTTCTAGCAAATTACAAACTCAGCCCATTGCAAAGTCCGTGAGACTTCTCTAACCACTAGCCATGAAAAGCAACAGATCTGTAGATTTGGGAACTTGGAAACCTGGCACAGCCCCTTTGATTAACATCCTGTGCAACGACTAATTAATTCTAGAGGGGGCCATGTACTTGAATCGTTATTGCATGATAATGAAACGTCGAGGGAGCATTAAAACACACTTAGCAAGATTTAACAGCTCCCCACATGCTCCAGCACCTATGTATGCAGAGAGCAGCGGCCAGCTGCAGCAGAGGGCCGTGCTCAATATGGGTTTAACAATTCCCCTGGGATTTAATCAGCTCATGTTAAAAGCATTATTGAATCTCAATTAGCTCCTGATTGGAGAAGGACGCAGTTTGACACATGTGGCCAGAACCGTCATTCTCCACGCCTGCCAAAGAGGCATTTTGCTGTGGTCAGGGGAATTCCAGGAACGCCAGCGGCCTTGTAAATCGCCAGCTCAATTGGCCCTGCTAGAACAATAAGCCATTTAATAATTTATGCACATGCATTAATCTGCTGGCTTCCTCCAGAGCGCAGAGTGTGGCGGGCCCAGCCACGTCAGGCTGGAGAGAGGCAAAAATAACAAGACGGCTATTCATGTTTCACTATCTAGAAGGGACACAGGCAAGGTCAGGACAGGAGGCCAGGAACACGTCCTACTTTACTCCGTTGCTGGGGTGAGTGCTTTTCTGGGCTACTGCTCAAAACTCCTTAAGAGACCCTGGATCCATAATAAATCCGGAGCTGAGCCCGGCTCTTCCACGATTCCCTCCGCCATAGCCAATCAACACCCATGGCCTGGTTCCTTTACAATAAGAAACACGGCCCAGCCCTTTTGAGCAACCCTACAATAACACACCCACACGCAGGCCAGTGCTACAAGGACGCCCAGAACAATGCACAGCTCACTGGTCACATCCTACAATACCAAACCAGCAGGAACGCAATGGGCTGGAACGCGTGGGTGCCTTCAGCTCCGAGCAGGTCGGCTGCTGGAGCTTTATTTAGCATTCAGAATTTACTGTTACGTACTTCCCATTTATGCTGCTCTTAAAAAACCCCAAAGCCATCAAAAAAAGCTTTTCTTTATCAATGTAGCTGGAACGTACTCCCCTTTGCGCTGCTTGCTTCCCTTTGAAATTGGTCTTTCTGGTGGGGTTTCTTTTTACATTTGGTTCCTTTGCTAGAGGGAAAAACTAGAAGACTGATGGTGATGCTGCACCATGGTCTTCAGCTGCGTGGACCCTCATGTCAGTGATGTATTTACAGGTCCAAGCACACACCCATCACGTGAATTAGAGGAAAGCCTCCACTACTTTGGAGGCACATAGGGCCTAGTACGCAATAGAGCAGTTCTGATTGCACCAAGCTGGGCATTCACCATCCATCACACTCTACACCAAACAGACCTGCCAACGTTGGCAGCCCCATCAGGAGAGGAGATGCAAGGCTGCTGCTTCTCCAAATGGCCCCTTGAACCTGGATTGGCAAAACCTTGCCAAGGTCCAACACTTGGGACAGACTCAGTCACAGGAAAGTGGTCTTTCAGCTTCTGACTGCCCATGGGTAAATCAAGCACCATGGGTAGGGCATGTTATGGGAACTCTCTCCGTGGTTTTAAACATAAAGTTCACTGACCTTTCAAGAAACCCCTAGGGTTTGAGCTGCATCTGATTTTAAGTGGCTACATTCCCCTTCCTCCCTAGAGGAGCTGGGGTCAGTTCAATCCAATCAGCTGGCCAAAGGCTGAGTGCTTCACCCAGCCAAAATCCCTGCAGCGGGAAACCATTTGCTCCTAACACCAAAGGAAGACGCTCAGAAGCCAAAGTGGGATTCTTTTCACTGGGTCTAGCTGCTGATTCTTCCCTCGCTTGCATCAGCTTCACACATGGGCAAATCCCTCTGCCTGGGCAGAGCTGCTCCCGGTTTAAATGAACAAGAGCAGAACCAGGCCCATTTTATTCCCAACTTCCTCAGAAAAAAGCTATTACAAGAGAAAAAATGGCAATCTCATTCTAGAAAGAGAACCCAAGGCTATCTGGGCCATGCAAGGAGGCATGAGGGCTGTAACACATTGTCTGAAAACCATACCAGGTTGTTGTGTGGAATTAGTCATGCAAAGATGTTTTGGGGGTGAGTTGCGTGTCTGGCAGCTAATGCACAAACCAAGGAGCTAATTAAATTTTCCTAGCCTCCAAGCGTCTGGAAGAGTGGTTGCTGGGCTCTTGGGAAAACACAGGGAAATCCTCTGGGTGGGTGCTAGATTCCTGAACCAGCTGTGGCAGAGAAAAGGAATGGAAGCAGAATGAGAATTTATTTAAGAGAGGGAGAGGGACGTGTGCATGAGAGGCTGTCTGTCTGTCTGTCTGTCTGTCTGGATATATAGTTACTAATATATGCATGATATAATTTCAGAAGGGAGCAGGACTCCTAGTATGACAATCTCATGTGATAAATTACTAGACCTAGTCAATCTGCATGTTAAATTTCTTGTACGAGAAATAAATATCCTCAATTCACCAGAGAATCTCTTTCCTTCAGAGGATTTCATTAAAGACATCAAACTGCCTTATTTGCATCAGATGATTCCTCGTATGAAAAGAGCTCAGACTCCGGAGAACCCACAGGAGAGCCACACGCTGGAGAGAGGAACCGCGGAAAAATATATTAGCCTGGAGCCATAGGAGCAGGCGCATGAAGCTTGGGTTGAGAGTGCATAACGCACACGCTGCAAAATTTTTCCAACTTCTCAGCCTCGAACTCTCCGGAGATGCTGGATTAAGATGCCTTGTCTTTAAGGAAGGACAAACTTTTCCTCTGAGTGGTTTAAATTTTCCCTGAGGGTCTCCCAAGGATTTTGCCAGACAGATGCACCTGGCAGGTAAAGGGTGAGAGTGGAAGATGATCCTGTGCTCAGAACAAACTAACCATTGCAAGGCTAAAGAGGATTGAAAGCGGGATCGCCTGCAGCTAGGCTGTCGGAGCCACAACAAACTAGCAAGCCCTAAGCCAGCTCTGCAAACCCAGGGCTGAGAGAGACCCCCTGAGCCCCATCTTGAGGGCAAGGTCCTGTAAAGGGCCTTTTTTGTAGACACCCCCCCCTTCTCAGTCCCTCTGCAAATCGCTCCCCTTTGTGTGCCTGGCCCTGAATCACTGAGGGAAGCAAAAAGGGGGTGGGGTTGCTATGGCAACACAAGACAAAACTGGGAAGCAGTTTCTTTTCTTTAAAAAGAAAAAAGTGAACTTAATAGTCTTCAATGCCATAATGACTGAAAGGCAGCACGGGACCCCACGCTGGGCTAATCAGCCCCCCCTTCCTGCCCCTGCTTTTTCCACCTCTGCTGCCAGGGCCCAGACCCCAGCGCTTTGCGGGGAGACCCCCGCACTCATCAATAAATCTAAGGGCTCAATGTATACAGGGAAGGAGATGGCCGGGGACACTGGAGCAGCATCTCCAACCACAGGATGCAGAGCTTTTGGGCACCCACCCAGCCAGCAGCCCCCGAGTGAGCCCAGAGATGGTGCAAGGGGGAAAATGAAAGCAATGGTCCAGATGCTGGGCTGGGTGGGATGGCGCTTGCTTTGGGAAAAAGTGATGCCCCATCTGGTGAGAGGAACTTGTGCCCATGCTGTCCCCGTATCAGTGCAAAGACTCATTGATGCTGTTGCCTGGTAGCCAAGGGCTATCCAGGAATGACAACTGGCCTGCCAGCTCCTTGCACAGAAACTCAGCGGGCCGACTGCCACCTCCTCACTTTCTGCCCTTGCCATGAGTGGGGCAGCGGCTGGGAGGGGGTCCAGGAAGGGCAGATGGAGTCAGACTTAAGTAACTCAGCCAGATGTTCTAGGCGTTACAGGAGAGGGTGGGCAACGGTCCATGGCCTGCGATGAGCAGGAACTCAGACTAGATGATCATGTAGTCCTTTCTGGCTTAAAGTTGAGGAGTCCAAAAATGCACTAAAGCAGGGGTCTCAAACTCAAATGATGACAAGGGCCACATGAGCACAGTACATTAGCTTGAGGGCCGCACCACTGAAACCTTTCCATACAAATTTGCAAATATCGGTAATGATAGCGTTGTCGTGGACCACAGAAAATAGCTTTAGGGGCCCCATGCAGCCCATGGGCCACATATTTGAGACCCCTGCACTAAAGCTTCCCCAGATCCAAATCCGGAGAAAGGAAACAGAGAAATTGTCTTGGGGACAGAATTGCAGTGCTGGTTTTCTGTCAGCAGCACGGTCACCTAGACAGGGCTCTCCAGGTTCTCCTGAGATGGACCCTAAACCAGCAGTCCTGCTGACTGACAGAGGAGCTGGAGATGCCAGAAGAACCACGATTCCCGGAGTTTTCCTCCAGGCACACAGCCAGGCAAGCCGGCAAGACTTCTGAACCATTATAGCTCCTTAGGATGATTGACAGACTTTGGCCCTGGTCACTGTGCACAGCTGGCAGCAAACCACTGGGACAGGCCCCAGGGACCTAAAGAGATTCCCCAGCAAGTGACCTGGCTGATTGGATTTAAGAGATAGCCGCAGACCTCAAAGCATTCCAGGAATATTCCCTGGATTGTTGCGCTGTGTTTTATGCTGATCAGCCACAGCATGGGAGACAAACCCAGAGTAACGAACCCAGCCCAGCCAGCACAGTGTCCGTCCAGGGCGTCTTAAGCCGAGCACCTTCAGAGAGGAAGGGAACAGGAGGGGCAGATACCCTGAGAAAGCTGAAGGCCACTTGCCCATAGTCACCTTGGTCATTTCGCGATCTCTGCTAATGGCGGAGAGGTTACCAAGAACCCACAGGCTAAATCAGAGTCGTTTTAGGACAGGGCAGGCAAAGCTCTGGCCTATCTTGGGAGACGTCTGTGAACAGCATTGAGAGTCGATTTTCACATCTTGGGAAATTGTGGTTTCAAAAGTGCAGCCAGCCTCCTTCTTGCCAAAGGACTCTGAAGTGCTTTGCAGAACCACATCACCTGCAGGAATAATTTCACCCCACAAAATGCAACCACCTCTTGGGTGGAACAGGACAGCTGTATAATAACAGGTGCAATGGAAGGACCCGGCTGGGCTTGCACTCGGACCCTTGCACAACGTCTGTGGAATCCTTTGCCACCACTCAGCTTGGGGCACGTGGGAGGAAGCGCGCCTCCTGTTGGACTGTGCCTTTCTAAAGGGGTTCAGTTCTTTGGAGACAAGGGCTCAAACACAGTTCTTGACTCTTCTTTCACTCTTCAGTCAGAGAGACTCAAACTGCTTTTCAAACATCAACAAATGAAGCTCACCAGCGAGGTTGGGAACAATCATTTTGCCTGTGGCGCAGATGGAGAAACTGAGGCATGGAAAGGGCAGCAGCTGTGGAAACCTGTAAAATAGCTGGGACAGGAACCTCAGACCTGGAGGAGTGGGGCGCAGAGGTTACCCAGCCAACTGGGCAATGGGGTGCCCTTGTCATTGCATTTTAAACAACAAATCCAAATAAAACTGGGCACTAATCCATAACACTGGAATAGACTTGGTCCAACAAATAACTGCAAAGTGACCAGTGCTCACCCTACGTCTGTAGCTGGGGGCCTGCTGCTATGGGGTCTCCTGGGGTCTGCGGTCAACACTTATTTTTCTAGGGATCACAGCTTCTGTTAGGTTTGTATCATGCCTAGCACAATGGGTCTCTGGAGCTAGATCCTCCATGGAATTTGGGTGTCTAACTCCAACAGAAATCAAGAGGCTTTAGATGGCGTTTGGGCTCTGCCTTCTTGCTGGTGCCGCAGTACCAATAAATAATCAGGTTCTGCCTTTCAATAGTTGCCCAGGAGCAGCCAATCACTCAGCCTGAGCATTAAGCCTGAGCCACCACTTTACAAGCAGGGAAACTGAGGCACAGAGGAAGGCCAGTGTTTTGCTGAGCCAGGATTAGAACCCAGAAGTCCTTGGCACTGACTGTCAAACAACACAATCTACAACCCAATTACCTTCCCCCCGGCGTCTCTGAAGTGAAAACAATCTCTCTAGCAGCGGCACAGTCCATTGTTAATTGTGAAATAAACTTCACCACAGCACATTGGTAAAGCCATCACTCCAAGCAGAAACCCTGGCTGCACAAGAAACGCTCTAAAGATGATAAACAATTTTGACCCGTGTAATTACTTCCCTCTCCCCCCGCAACTAGTATTTGCTGAAAAACCTTGAGTGATTTTCCTTTTACAAGGGCCGCACGGTACAGTAACTGTGCTGTTGATGGGGCTGGCAGAGTCAGCTCTGGAAAAAGGGGGAAGCCACAGCATTGAGTTTCTGATCACATTCCAGCATCGCTACTAAAACCCAAAGCATCGCGGGGGGGAGTGAGTGGCGGGGAAGCATGTGGTGTATGCTGCGTGATTTCCAGAGCAAGTTGAACGGGCTGGGTGGAACATGGGGCCACAGCCCCTACCCAACACACAGAGTGCACCGAACAGGTAGCTCTGTCCAAGCAACATCCTTCACCCTGCCATTGAAAGTCACTGTGCAAGCCAGTGCCCTGCCCAGGCCAGGGCTCAGGGGAGTGAAGGGGAAGGCAGGTTTCCTAGGGACAGACATGGGGGGAAGCATCTGCCTTGTTCCCTTTGCTCTGGGGCCTCCCTGGAAAGACCCTGGCACAAAGCACAGCTTGATGGCGGGCACAGTCTTCACCAAGCCTAAACCAGCAGCAAAGAATGAACGCATCAGAGCACCTGGGGAGCGAGATGCTGCCATCCATCAGTGGCCTCTCAGCTTGGCTGGCCTGGACAGAATGCAGCTCCATCTCGCTAAACAATTTACCTCGCCCATGGTTGCGACCCTGCCCAGCCTTCCCCACTGTCAGGGAAAGTAGGGTACCCTCAGAATAAAGGGACCTCCCCTCCACACCTGCACCATCCAAGCCGACCCTCCTCAAGTCCTAGCCTGTTTCTAAACTCATTAGCTACTAATTACTAACTCCCCGCTGGCTGCACAGACTGGGCCATACATCTCTATTAACATTTAGTTTGTGCCCATCATAACTCATTCTGGCACCTCTGCCTTCTTACACACAGCCATCAATTTCCAGACAAGACTTGCTCCATGGCCTCATCTCAACATTGTCCATCTCCACGGAGAGCCGCCCAGCACAGCCTCCCAGGCTGAACTGAGCTGCTGAGGGGTAAAGTCAGGCAGCGATCGGCATGGAGCCTGTTTGCTTCATTAGCTGCTGATCAGGGGTTTGGCTTGTTTGGCTTTCCCTGCCGCACTTGTTTATTTTCTCTTGCCATCCATCCGCTGGCAGGAAGCTGGAGCGGTAAACCCGGAGCTGGGAAATGGTCCCCTTCACACTCACTATGCAGTGGTGACAGTCGACACACTTGTGCTGCACCTTTCAGCCAAAGATCTCAGAGCACAATGGACACCGGCTCTATCGCACAGGTGGGGAAAGTGAGACGCAGACTTGGGCACCACACAGTGAGTTAGGAGCAGACCTGGACACAGAACCCAGAAGTCCCAGCTCCCAGTCCTTTAATCACCAAACCATGCTTCTGCCCAGAGTCAGGAAGTAAACCCAGGCACTCTGACTCCAAGCACCTCGCTGCTCTAACCACTAGACCACATAGCTCGGCCCAGGGATGGGAACAGAACCCAAGAGTCCCAACTCTCGATCTCCTGGGTTAACAAGGAGGACTCGCTGCTTGCCCTCCCTGTAGTAAACCCAGCCCACTCGCTCTTGGCACTGAGACACAACAGTGGTAGGGGCCACAGAGTGCACGTGGGGGTGCCCTCATCTCTGTGACTTCAGCACCCCCTTAGCAGTCTCAATGCTGGCTTGCTCAGAGACAGACTCAGCTTCCCAGGATGGAAATAAATCCTGGCCTCAGAGAGCTCAGCTAACTTAGGGCCTTCTTCAGGCTCCCCCAGCTGCCAGTGAGAAGATCTAAGGAGCCCCTGATAGTGGGAGCCTTGCTAACAGATGGACCACATCCAGCTGTGGTGTAAAGTGGGCACCACATTCAGCAGCCCAACGCTTTCTTACCCAAGGCCTGCAGGCCCCATGTGCTGAGATGTGGGCGATCAGCGGTCACATCTCAGAACACCAGATGACCAGCTGATGGGTAGGGAAGGGTCCTTTCCCCAGGCTGGCATTGCTCAACTGACCCTGGGCATCACCAGAAGGGGCAGCAGCATGGTCCAGCAGGAAGGACAGAGCACTGGGAGCCAAGAGACCTTGATTCTAGTACCTGGCTCAATCTTTGGCTTGGGATTAGCTGTTTGCCACCTCTGCCTCCCTTTCCACCGAGGTTACATGAGGAACCTGAACGAGGAGTTCCAGAGGTGAGGGGTGCGAAACATGATCAGATGGGTGAATGTTTCGCACTTTGCATCAGGTGTTTGTTTCTGCTTGTTTTCCACTGTGGCCAGCTTGCCAAGGGAAAAGATGCTCAGCATGACTTCCTCAGTGCAACCCTGCTCTCCTGATGCAGAAATCCCAGGACCTCGGCCAGAGCCCTGTGAAACTGAAAGAACGTCCCATTGCTTCCAGGAAGCCAGGGAGAAAAAGAAGGGGGTGGAAACAAAAAGGTAAATCCCCGCTGACCCTCTTGGCAGTTGGACCCCTGCAGTGAGAGCCCTGGGAGAAGCAGAGACCACACGTGTTCTGCCTTTCCTTGGGGGACGAGATCAGAGGCTGCCGCCTGGCTATAGGAAAACCTTTTCTCCCTCTAGCAGCTCAGAGGCTACTGCCCAGTGCCTACCCGTGCCCACCTGGTGCAAGCAGCCTGAGTAATTTATCCCTTGAACACAGTCTGGGTTTGCTTCTTTGCCACCTGAGAGTTTCTATAAATGACCCTCTGATGCTGAGACAGTGGGGAAGTAGCAGAGAAGCCAGTGGCGGCCAAGGGGAGGCAGGTGGGTCTCTGGGTCATTGCAGTGAGCAATATGGGGAGCCAATTAAACAGGGCAGTGTGAGAAAAGCTGAGGCTGACACCGACAAGACAGCTTATCTGACAGCTGCTGCCACGGCATTTCCAAGGTGGGTTTATTTATTCATGTGACAGGTGCTGGGGCTGGAATAGTGGCACATGCACAGATCAGCCTGGAGGGGAGCCAGGCTTTGTGGCTTTTACAGGAGAAGACAAGAAACAGGCTTTTGGTTAACTTGTCGTGACCCAGGGCTGTACGTCACAGGGGTTCTTTCCATCCACTTTCAAACACAACTGCACTGCACTAGAGCCAGGTCACAGAGTCACTCGCTGGGTGCCAAGGTGTCTTTCCATACAGACTGTCACAGCTGAGAAAGCAGCCAAGATCCTCATTAGCAGCACAGGGAGGGTGAATCAGGGTCTTTCCCCATAGAAAAGGACCGGATGGCTAGATCGTCTTGGAAGGGGTAGACAGATGTCAGAAAACGTCGCTTTTGCTGCATGCATAGACCGAGGAACAAACATTTCCAGCAAGGAGAACTGAAATTTACTGCTGGGCAAAGTAAGAACAATGTTAGGGAACTTACTTGAGTTTACCTGACTTAGTCTGCCCTGGGAGGATGACAGTTCATGTTTTTATGGTCAGAGAGCTTTAACTTTTTCACTTTCAGCATCAGCTCATTATTTGACTCCCACTCACACACACAGAAATGGCCAGTTTGGATCCATTTGTTCTTGTGCCCACATTGGTGATGAATATAAATAACTTCTCTCCCTCTGACGCGTGCGGTGGTATTGTGGGACAGGAACTAGGACAGGAGAGCAGTGCTGGGTTCAACACCCAGATGCCTCTGGGATAGCAGGCAAGACCCTTTGGGGATCTGTGACTCAGTTTCCCCATCTACAACATGGGGAAAATGACAGTGACTCAGCCACATGGTCTTATGAAAAGGCAAATTCATTAATGATGGTGAACCGCCCAGATACTCTGGTGATGGGTGCCACAAAGACAGTGCTCATGCAGGCAAATGTCCAGAAAGCTTAACTGAAGCACAGACCCAAGAAATGAGCCCTGCAGTGCCAGGGGACAGGGTGCGTGAGTCTGGCCTTCCCAAGCACCTGGTGCCTGCTGGGCATGGCCAAGAGCAGCAGATTTGACTCACAGCTCTGCATTTTAGTTTGTAATCCCCAAATTTTACCTGATTCAGTCCAACTGTACCAGGTAAGGCAGAAGGACCCCAACCCCTCAGCCCACTGGGGGACTGCTCCCACAGAAACACTAGTGTACTTAGCAAAACCTCACGCACAGTGGGCCCTGCTTTTGGCTTTGCAAGGAAAATCCCATCACAAGCCAGCAACTCCTTAAAGCTCCAGAAGTCAGATTCCTGCTGGCACAGAGTCCAGCATTCTTGCGCCCTGCCCACCCATCCCCTCTGCTAACACATGGTCCCATTGTTCACATTCCCAGGGTCCCAAGCCATTTACGCTTTGCTAAAGCAATCAGAAGCCTTTGGAACTGACTGCTGTAAATGTGGAATGGCTTGTCTAGGACTGAGTTACTAATTAAAATAGGGAGGATGGCACACGCAGAGGAGACAGGGACAGGTGCTTGGCTAGATTTAAAGACAAGCCTGGAGCAGCTGTGACTCCATGAAGATGGCTTTTCTTTACAATTCCTCCTGCCTGCCATGCAGGCTGGGATATTGGGAATAAAGCTCATGACAGGCCCTGGGGTGGGACGGAGGGACAGTCTGTGCTGGTCAGCAGGGGGCAGCGTTGCCAATCAGGGTGAAGGCTGTTGATAACAATCAAAGTGTGAGAGAGCTAATGAGCTGTGGGAGGATGGGAAGTGCTGCCGAATGATCAGCACTGGAACGTTAGCACGCAGTGCTTTTTATCTTCAAAGTGCTCTGCCCGCGTCAACGGATTAACAGAGCAGGTGTACGCTGCTGGCGGAGTTCGCTGACCCTGAGAGGTTTCCCCACTACTCTGCCTCTGGTTGCCTTCACCACCGGGAAGGGACTGACTTCGTGTTACATGCGAGTCCAGCGCCCATCGAAGCCAGCAAGCTGACGTCCTGGCCTGTGTGCCGGAAAACATGCTCCAGTCATAGACCCCAGTCCCTTTTGTCGCAGGCCTCAACTCTGGGTCTTCAAAATCAGTTTCATGTCAGTTCGACAGGTCAGTCGGGTTGTCTCCCCCAGCCGAGTCTCTTCTGCAGAAGCCAGGATAACCCTGCATGGGTATCAAGGGCTTCGCCGCTCCCTTCTCCCTCCTAGCCTGCTCCATGCAGGCTCACACTCTGCAGGCCATCTGCCCCAGCTGTGCTGCGGACTGGCTGGCCTTTACGAGGACTACTTCAGGCTGCCCCCAGCTCCTACATGCTCCTGCCCTACAAATATTCCCACACCCCACGCCCTGCCCCATTCCACGCTCACTCCCTGGGAATGTCTCAGCCTGGGGGCAGCGCTGGTCCAGGGAAATGGGTTTTAAATCCCACTGGGAGAACCCTGGGTCCTGCCTCTTCCCCCTTGATAAATGCACAGGCTGCTCCAAAGCCTGCTAACCCAGAGGAGTCCCCAGAGTGCCCTTGTGCCACTCCTTTCCTCCCAGCACCAGCCTGTTTAAATGCACTGCCCCACCCTGACATGTTCTTCTCATGCAGCAGGGTGCCACATGCACTGCTCTTCTCCTGCCAGCCCAATGGCCAAGAACCAGGGTTCACATAAGGGGTGCACTTGTGACTTGCCAGAAACCTTGGGGTGCTGCATCATTGGCATACAGTGCAACCCGTGCCAGTCCCTCCCCTCTTGCACTGCAAGGCAACCACCTGAGACTACAGGTCCCAGCATGCAATGCTCCAAGATTATCCAATCTATGGGGGCAAGGTGAAGCACTGAATGCTGGGACTTGTAGTCTTCACTGGCCACAATCCCTGTTCAAGGTGACAGGGGCTGCAGAGGGCAAGGTGAAGCCCCACGGATCAGGATGTGACCTGTTGTACATCGCCTGTGTCAGTGCTGAGTGCCGGCCCGTTCATCTCCTCACACTTCCCCACCTCAGTGTATAACAACCAGTCCTGGGGCAGGAGGGAGGGTGGGGGAAACTGCCCCCAAAGGCAACACACCTGAGACAATACCATAACACTGGGGAGAAGGGGATGAATCCAGAAATTACCAGGCAACCCCACAGGCCATTTGGACACCAACAGCCAGTGTAGGGCAGTTACACGTGCACAAGGAAAACTACCACCTGCATCCCTGCTGCCCAGGTGGGCCCTGAGCAAGGGATAGGAACTCAGAAAGTAGGGGTGACAGATTTCTCCTACTGCTCTTCCCTTTTCCCTCAGGTCTGCCTCAGCTGTGGCCCCTTAGCAGCCCACCAGTCCCTTGGATGGGGGGTCTGGAGCATTCAGGTACCTGGAGCCCTCCTTGCTCACTGATCCCGGACCTGATTCCCTGCTGGGCGACAAGCCTCCAGGTGTACACTGTTAGGAATTTCCTGTCCTCAGCTGGATTGGACCCAGGGGAGGCAGAAAGAAGGCAATATCGTTTCACTTTGGCTCGGAGCATGTTCCTGTCCCACACCTCCCCAGCAAGCCAGCCCCAATGTGCTCCCAGACCCCGGGGAACTTGTCCATGCCCCAAGACACTTGCATGGTCTCCACTTGGGATCCCCCAGTTCCCCTGTCCCACACTGTAACAGTCTACACAGACTAAACAGCTGAGAAGAACCCAGCCCCACCCCTTTGCAAGCAGCAGAACTGAGAGCAGGTGTGGTGCAAGAAAGGTAGTTGCAGATGAGACAGACACCTGCATCCTCTGGGAAAACTGGACCGAGCCACCCCCAGAGACAGAGCTGACTGGCACCAGCAGATCTGCCGACGGGAACGGCGTCGCCGAGGGCTCGGGCAACCAAGCAGCCTCAGCACTTTGCTCTGGGAGTGAAAGATCCAGGTCGTTCCCTGTGCACTGACACAGGGTGAGGAGGGGCCCATGCTCGGCTTGCTCACCTGTACTCCAGAGAGAACTTGGTCAGCTCCTTGTTATTGTGGAGCCACTTGAACTCCAGGGGCCAGCTGCCCTCTGCCATGCAGGTCAGGACCAAACGGTTCCCTTCCAGGTGAACCTGGCTCCGAACTGGCTCTGTTTTGAAATATGGTGACACGTCGTCTGGAAGGAGAGACAAAGGGGACAAAAATTAAACCCACCTGATACCCCATCCAACTACCCCTGGCCCTTCCCACTGTCCCCACAGCATCATGGTCACCCTGTACCAGACTCCCCCAGCCCCCCAGATTTTCCCACCACCAAGGCTTTCCTGGCCTCTGGTGCCTAACACCCATCAGGTTGGCACATCCCAGCCCACCCACCTCCCTGGGCTGCTGGCATGGTCCTCCGCTGACTCCAGCAGAGACACACTATGGGCAGACGACGGCAGCACCATGGGGCATCGGGTCCTGGGCTGGCTTGAGACTGAAGCCTCATGGTCCATTTAGCCTGGGCAGTCCTGGGGGGCAGAGCCCATAGCCCTGGGCAGGAGGGTAACACAAGAGCCTGAGGGCCAGGGCCACACTGGATGTCAGCAGCAGGGAAGGGACATGATCTCGAGTCCCAGCCTGTTGTGTATCCCACAGCCAGCCTCCCCCTCATTGTCCAAGCAGCCAAGCACCTGGGCAGCCCTCTTCTAGCGACCTTCAGGGCCATCCTGACACAGCTGGGAGCTTGGCCAGTCTCAGCCCCACTTTGCAGATGGGAAACCAAGGGCAAGGACTGGGCTGCCTGGAGAACCCAGGAGTCCTGTTCAAACACTAGATCAAACCCTTCCCTCAGCAAGGATAAGTTCAATCCAAGGCACCTGGACTCACAGGCCCTGCTCTAACCTGCCTCATCAGCACCTTAACGAGCCCAGCCCATTATTGCCAGCTCATTTTTCTGGAGCTGGGAGGGGGACAGGGCTGGGAGAGGCGTGGGTTGGGATTCCATAGAGGAAACCCCCCAGGGCAGCACTGCTGGGGGGGGTCCTATCCTAATATCACATCATTGGCAGCGGGTGCTGGGTGCACAGCACCTAGCCAGGCCTGCGACTGCAAGTGAGATGGAGCTGGTCTCCTCTGCACACACAGGACGGAGATGTCAGGTCCCGACCAACAAAAGGCAGCGCTGCCCCAGCCCCAGCCCCAGCCTCTATCTCTGGCAGCACCCGTGCCAACCTGACCTCTTCCCTGGCACACATCTAGCCAGAGGAGGAGGCGTGGAACAGAGGCTGCGGGAAAGAAGGAGAAGGAAAATTGGAAGAAAGAAGCAAAGCAAGAGCAGGAGTGAAGGGACTTTGAAGGTTTTGTTCTTTCCAGCCACCTGCAACTTAAAAGAGCCCTGCCAAGGCTGAGATGAGACCTAGGGATGTCTTTGCCCCCGGGGAAGATTTCTCTTCAGTGACATATTTCTTGCTCCAGCTGAGGGAGATAACGAGGCCTTGGCCCCAGGGGATCCCAGAGTCCTTTGCAAACCTCCCCCTCTCCTCAGCAGGCAAAGCAGAAGCTGCACCCCTGCTTCCCAACACAGCAAACCCACTGGGGCATCGCTCACGGTCACACCAGGATTGGGACTAATAGATACCCAGCTGCTACACTGAGTGATCTCTGTTCCAAGAAGCTCCTGGCGATAGACAGTGTCCTATGAATAGCTCCCGGCCACTGGCCATCACCCGGCTACCACCGCTCCTCACATTCAGCATGTCCCGTTCCCTTAATCATTGCCCAGGTGCTGAGGCCTTTACGTCTCAACTGGGCGCTGCAAGAGGTGTAGCTGGCAAGTGAACATCGATCGTGCCGGGATTAGAATGCTAAGGAAGCGTTCAGCGTTTGGGCTCTGGCAAACGCTCGTGAGTTGCTGCCTGAATTAATCTCCCTTGTCATATCGTGCTGCATATTGCAGTATAATTTTGGAGCGGGAGCCTCTGTGACCGCTCGAATTGCTGTTCAGGGGAGGGAGGGACATCAATTAGGGTGAAGAGCTGCTCATCTAGGGAAATTGGTATGCCCCTCCTGAAGGATGAGATCCATTGCATACCAGGTGCTGGGCTGATTTTAGAGGTGGAAGAACCCCCTATATCTGGAGTAAGGCATCGTCAGCAAAAGGACTCAAGATTTGTTGCTCTCCTCCCCATGAAATGAGTCATGCCAGTGGGCTCCTCGCAGCAGCTGAGTTTGCTGCCCAGAATCAGAGCGTGTGGCAGGCGGAGGAGGATAAAAGCCCCAAACCAAAAAAAGTAAGGATGTCTGCGATGCGTGGACCCTGGGAGGTCCAGTGTTTCTAGGCATAATCAGGAGATCCCCAGCTGCTTATCTGGGTTAGCCCTAAAGGACAAATCGAGCTTGCTGAGCATCAGAGCCTACATTATCTTTTGAAAACTAAGGCTGTAACTCATTCATGTGCCTGTGTTCTTGTTTTAACCTTGTCTATAACTTTCTTGTTTTCTTTTCCTGTTTAATAAACCTGTCACGGAGAACCCAGAAAAGCCTCTTGGATCCCCTCTGTTCACAGCCCACCAGGACTCTGCTATGGTGGAGCCTTCTCCCCTTCACCCGGGTCTCCACGCTTCCTGTAGCCAGCTTCCAAATCCAGGCCCAAAGGGTCCGACCCTTGCTCTGTCTGGTCTCCCTGGTGGGGGGGGTCCTCCCTCCACGAGGGTCCCAGCTGTCCCAATCCGCAGTGACACTCAGCCAGTGTAGAAGTCAGAGGGTTTATTAGCAATCCACTTTGCACAGCAGCTAGGACAGTTGGCTCTCAGATCAACAGGAGGGCTGACAGTAAACCCCCCAGGACGAGCCCCGGAGGTCCTGCCCCTCCGACCTCCATCTTCCTTCTTCCCCTCCCCTTCCTTTGTTCTTCTCTCTCTCCAGCTGCCCTGCCCCTGGGCTAAACCGGCCACAACCTGTCACCCCCAGGGGGTCCAGGTAAGGTCATACTAAAGCCTCTTCCCCCCAGTGGTACCTATAGTTATCACACCCCTGTGTCCCATCACCAGAGTACCATCACCAAAGAACAAGAACAGAAAAGAAGAACCACAGTAACCCAAGAGGTTTTCTTACTTCATCACAAAACCTTCACACGGTTTACCCTCAGACTGCCTATAGGCGTTGTCTCTGGGCAAGTCCTAAAGTGCTGCTGACCTGGGATAGGAGAAAGCAGTGACCTGAACACTGTTGTGATGCATGGTATTAGGCACGATCTGGCATGGAGGTGCGCTCACCTGGGAGCAGACTGGAGCAGCAACACTTTCTGTTCCTCTATGTAAAGGCTTCAGGCATTTGCATTTGATGCAGTTGGTTGGGGAAGTCTAAGGATAGAGTCCAAGACCAATGTGGGGCTAGTGTCCTAGTTCTTACATGTCTGCCTTGGAGCTGGTCCTCATGGGACCGGACGGCCCAGACCCCAGCTCCCGACATTCAGCCCTACAGTGGCCATCACTTGGGCACCACCAGCCTCTGAATTCTGCACTTCTGCACACATTGGCTGTCACCAGGACACAAGTGGTGACCAGGCAATGCCATCAGGAGAGGAGTTGCAAAATGGAAGGGGAGCTTCTGAATGTGAGGGATTCCCATACCCACTGGCTGCTGCCTGGGTACTGCCCCAGCCACTGGCCATCGCCCAGGCACCAGCACCCACCCTACCTACCCCCTCCGCTCTCCTCACCTCCTGGACCCCATTTCCTCTTTCAGACACACATCCTGCAGGCTACAACAATGGCCTGGTAACACGAGGAAAGCATTCCTCTAGTTTGAGTTCATTTAAAATATGCTCCCAGGCTCATGACAAGGTGAAGAGCCTGCCCCATGCTACCAGCCAACTCATGCTTGGAAGCCCAGCCTGGGGCCATGCTCTCACCTCTTCAAACAGACCTGGGCAGTGAAAGGCCAGCGACTCTGTCTGCCAAGAAAGGCAGCAGTGCAAACCCAGCATGAAGGACCAGGAGATGGCCAGGAGATGAATGAGTCAGAGCCTGACCCTGCAGCCCCCACTGATGCAGACCCGTCTTGGGACTGACTGAGGGTTACCCCGGTTTTGCAGCGTAAAACAGCAGCTTTCCCAGAGGATGTTGTGATGAAGTTTCGCTTTTGGTCAAAATTTTCTGGGTTTTATGATGAAAACTTGAAACCACTTTGCAAAAAGCTTTCTTGTTTAACAAACAAACAAGTCCTTTGGAAACTATGATTTTGTCCTATTTTGCAATTTTCTTCCCTTCTCTCCCAAAAATTGGAGTTTGATTGAGAAAGGGGCAAAACTCCCCAGGAAAAGACGGCTTTTCTGGTCAATGCAGTTTCTGACCAGACTCGTCAAGGGATAATCTCTTTCGGAAAGGGGATTGAGGCACCCAAGAGCACCTGCTGGTAGCCCTGTACTGCCCATGGTGCAGCCTGGAGGATCAATGAGACTGTATAAGACAGGGCTAGAGGACACCTGACAAATGGAAGCAACTCCTGTTGTGGTTTTGCTTTTGACACAATAGAGTCATGTGGGCATGGCAGGCCAAACAATGTTAGGACTCTCTCGGACTCAGGAATGCAGAACGTATCAGGGTCTCCACACACATGTAAGGATATCACTCCATCATGTACAGCCCTGTCCCGTCCCAGCAGACCTCCCTGGCTAAATGCCTTTATTAATGCAAGCCAGGTCTTACTCTCTGCCTGAGCCAACGCAGCTTGAGGAGAGAGAATGCAGAGGGCACGGTTCCACCTTGTGCAGTGGTGAAATCCCTGGCGTTGCTGATCCAGCACCAGTAAGATGTCCTGCTTTAAACACGCCGACTGGGGCAGTATGATCGGGGAGTAGGGGAGAGAATCTCAGGATACCCAGGAATTCACAGATGTCATTCTGCTGCCAGTGGAATATCCTGGCATGAGTGGGGACAGAAGTCATATCCTCCAGTGCTGAACCCCCCTCAGCTATCCCCTGAGCTAAAGGAGAATCTTCATTATGATTATCAGTACAGGTGCTATGAAACACAACTGAGCAGTTCTGATCCATCGACTGGAGGGCAGTGGTCATATTGACACGGCTGGTTTGTTACACTATGAAATCCCCCCAGCTTAGTTTGCAGTCACTCATTAAGCTGATGCAGGCCCACATGAAACTGTTTACTGCAAGATAGCTCCCCTGTACTTAAATCAGTCAGACACCATCACTCCCCTCCAAGACATTTTTGCAACCCCATCGACAAGGGCTTAGTCTGTAGGCTTATTTAAGCTGCTTTGTTTCCTTTATTCCCCACTCCCTTTGCAGTGTCTCAGACAGCGCTGGACTTTTAACCTTGGGGGGGGGGGGCTGGGGAGCCGAAGGCTGAGCAAGAGAAGAAACAGTCACTCGTCCCTGATTTTATTTGTGAAGGAAAAGTCTAAATTGAAACACACAGCTCTATTTTCTGGCTAACAAATGGAAGCCCTTGTACTTCAAAGGCACATTCATATTCCCCGGCAGCTTTCGAGTGTGCTTTGAATCGCAGTTTTATTTTCTGTTATTTATTTAGCGAGAGGAGGAAGGGAATGCAACACAAAACCCTCCTCCCTTAGTTCTTCTCATCAGCCGTTTGTTTGAAGACAATACCAGCCCTGGCCTTCAGGGATTAAACACCTCTTGGGGAGAGTGGGGGGCACTTTGTAGCAAAGAACAACTTCACCTGACAAACAGGAGTGCAGAAGGGTGCACGACACTAAAAGACTTGAAACTTCTTCAGGGTACACTTGCGGGGCAATTTGCTGGGAAGGGGCTGGTATATATCCTTGCTCCCCTCAGCCACCCAGGGTGCTGGCAGCTGACTAAGCTCTGGACTGCCAGGACATTTCTGGCAAGCACTTAAGTGCCAAGGCATCGGGCTCTCACCGCCTGGGTCCAAGCTCCCTGGACAAGGAAGCAGCACCTGCAAAAGCCTCTCAACACATGCTAGTTTCCATGGAATAGGTTGAATGCACCCAGCTAGCAAGCGATCTATTTCCTAGTCTAGACCTGCCAGCTCTGCCCCACAGGACTCCCCCCAGCACTCAGTTCATGGCAATGTTTGGAAAGCTCTTTAAAAGCCAGAGACAAAGGGAGTGATGGTCAGCTCCCAGATGACAGCAAAGCCACGGACACACCAAGGAACAGGACAGTAACTGCAGCAATGGGATCCTGCATTTCAGGGCACCCCACAGGGCC